>OX422210.1:224537618-225737618 GCA_949130495.1 Sambucus nigra
TATCTTTGGGATTATTGGTCATCGCTAGATGTGATTGGAAATTATGTCCATATATATATATTCGAGGAGGAATAGGTGGTATATATGTATGTACTATATGATTAAAGTATATATATGATATGAGGTAAATGATTTATAAAATATAAAAATGAATGTTTTCAAAATGGAAAAGAAATTATTTTCATAATTAATAAATTATGGTTACACACCTCCCTAAATCGCTATCATAAGGGAAGTTGCGTGTGTATGGTGATGCCCCTGGCAAATGAATGCAGGGTGGATATAATCCTAGGCCATATGGCGATTATATATTTTACTGCGCTGGTGAGGTGATTCTGGGTGTCTTCATGACTCTCCCGCAGGCATATGGCCGCTTCCCGACGTTGGTAGGTTCCCATATTGTCTTGTTTGATAGGATTTAGAAGATGATAGCCATTTAGGGGAGCGTCCAGTGGGGAAACTCGGAGGGACGGTCTTAGATTTGTTAAAGAAATTCATGATAATGGATTGGCTTTATATACATTTCCTGGATATAAGAAGGGAAATGGAAGCATGTGATATGATCAAAGCATTTTTATGATAATAAAAATGGCTTTGAGTACATTCCCTGGATATGAGAAGGGGAATGGGATGTTATAAAATGGAAAATCATTTTTATGATAATAAAACTGGCTTTTAAAAAGTTATATGTTTTGTTAAAGCAATTCATGATAATGAATTGGCTTTTAAATATATTTCCTGGATATAAGAAGGGAAATAGAATGTTTTGATATGAGTGTAGAATACACCTCAGTCCGGGAGATAGATCCGGATGTGTATTATAAGTTGTATATAAAGTAAACCTCAGTCCGGGAGATGTTATCCTGATGTATATGGTAAGGCGTAGATAAAAATGAATGTGATATGTATAAGAATGTATTAAAACATTAGTTTTGTACTACGAGCCTAATGGATCTCTACCATTAACCCTGCCAAGTAGTAGTGTATCAGGGGGTTCCTTGTTTGGATTTCGCTTCGCGAGACACCCCACGCACGAACTTAGTGCAGTGTTGAGAATGGAGGGAAGTTTAGCCCTTAGTACTCGGGATGGATAGGTTTCTAGTAGACGGATGGATTAGACTAGTTAGGCGGGATAACTTGAGTAGGGTATTTGGTTGGGAAGCGTTAGGAGTGAAATATTAGAAGAGAGGTGAGGGGTATCTCATGGGAGTGCGATACCAAACTTAAATATGAGATAAAAACCTTTTTCTAAAAATAAGGCATTTATGCACTTGCTAAATATTTTCAAAACTCAGGCTCTGACCCATTTATCTACTTTTCCTCTCTTGCTATATATATATATATATATATATATATATATATATTATATAGGTGTCCAGACACAGGGACGTCTGGATGACATTTCTTTCTAGTCAGACGTCCGCTGCAGCAGCTGTGGATGCGTGCAGGATTTTGGGTAGACGCTTCTACCTTTGTACTCTAGATAGGAGGTACTGTATAAATATTCGGGCCAATGGCCCAAATGCATTTAGTTATTCTTTAAGCATCATTCGATATGGTTGTATATTTTTGACCGAGTGTTCGGTTATTTTATTCATTTCAGTTTCATTTTCGTAAAATTTGTGTGGATGTTTTAATTGTAGTTGTTAAAAAGAGTAGTTAAGTAAAATTTTGACACCGGCCTAATAGGTTATTAGTAATTAAATGGATTTTCGACAGTGATGCTAAGAATGATCCATATGAGACTCCTGTTTTAATTTGATATAGGAGTGATCGCCCGATATTTTATTAGGCGGGGTGTCACACCTATGACGTGTTAGTTGAAGACGTAGCGGCCAAGATTATAAAGCTTCATCATATGCTGGGTTTAGTGTGCCTCGTTTCTACGTCAACAACATTGGCTCCAATGCTCCTAAAGTATGAATGCGTTTAATATATATATATATATAGGAGCATGGAAATTTATTGGGTGTAATTTATAATATTTTACAAATAATTTTAACGACTTTGTTTTACTCAGAAAATCTTTTTTAAGAACTTTTCATAAAAGTTTTGGGCTCAAATAGAATATTCCATTTTCTGGTAAGTCATTCGAACGAACTGGAATCTCGCTCGAACGATATTCCCAGGTCGTTCGAACGAGACTTCTAATGAGATTTCCATTTTCTCGTTGAAACATCATTAGTAAAGTCGTTCGAACGAGAATGTCGTTCGAACGACTTTGGCAGGAACAGTTTTTTTGGCAGTTTTAGCACTTTTTTCCATGTTCCCACTACTTTTTCCCCACTAACATTTTGACAGATTTAACAAGTGCAGGAACAAAATTTTAGACAATACTTTTTCATACATCTAAGATACTTTTTGAGAGAAAATGCTTCCAAGAAAAAGTCCACTTGATTTTTGTTAAATTATTTTAATCCTCATAACAAAATCAAGGTTTACACACCCATAGTTTGTTTATTCCAAGTTTTTTCATATTTATCTTTGCTTGGAGTGTTTGGCATCGGGTTTATCTCTACACCTCAAACAAGAGAAGTTTGGGTTTACTTCTACATCCCTAAAAAAAGAAGTTCATTATTTTTGCCTGCGACATTCTCATACGGTGAAAGGCATGGGTTTCCAAAGGCTTCATTGGTGGAATCAAAGGTTCCGGTGGACTCCGGTATTGTTGACTAGGCGAAGGTATTTGCAAGAAGACGCATCAGGGGCTTGGACGGAGTCAAGTCGAGTTGTTATAAGTCATCTGTCTTGTAATCATAAAACCATACTTAATGGACTTAAGGCTAGGGACGTCCGAGGTTTTTTCCCGTTGTGGGGTTTTCCTCGTACATCGCGGCGTAGTGGTTGTTTACTTATTTTTTCTTTTGAAATATCACATTAGATACATGCTTCGGTAAAAAGATAAAATTGGTATAATTAATTTGATGCTAAATTTGTTTGGGTAAAAATTAATTTAATTCAAATCATTAATTTTATTGGATAAAATTTGGTTTGGCCTAATTTATAAAATGAATTAATTATTTGTGGTAGGTAAATTTCTAGGACTTGGGTTGAATTAATTTGGTTTAAGTGAAAAATGTGTTTCTTGTTTAATTTAATTTCACTTTAAATTTTGTTTAATTTTAATTTGAAAGAAATTAAAATTTGTTGTTTGTGTGTGTTTTGTTAAGCCATCCTTATTCCGCACTAAAGGAAACTGATTTTTAAAGAGAAAGAAGTTTAAAAATTGGGGGTTTCCACGTTTTCATCAAGTGGTATCAGAGCATTGATTTAGAAAAACGCACGTTTTCAGAGAAACATACAATCCTCAATTTGAGTGATCAATAAAAATATAAATGAAAATCTCACACTTAATTTGAAACTCACTACAATTTAATTCCCCCAATTTAAATCTAAAAATAGGAAATAAAATAAAATAACTACTAAAAAAATTTCGACCTAAAAATATCTCTCTACAACTCCTCCTTCCTTCCTTCCTCAAATGGCCTTGAGTGTCTTCTTTTATATGCACACAAAGCTAAGGGCCATTTTGGGGAGAACAAAAGTCCATGTGTTTTGTGAGGTATTAGGTATTTGGGTGAAGGAAAGATGGGAAATGCACACATGTGCATGTGGGTTTAGTGAGATAATGAGAATGAGGAAGGTTGGAGGGTATTTTGGGGATAAGGGGTAAAAAGGCATTTAGCATGTGGATTCTTATTTTTTATCTTTGGTTTTGGGATATTATGTAGAATCGGGAATTAGGGTTAAAGTGGGTAAGTAGTTGGGCTTAGGTTGATCAAGTAGGTTGAAGTAAGAGTTGTTAGAACTGGTATAGGGTCGTGGATTATGGGTGTCGAATATATGCAGATGGCTTAAATGGGATGGAGTTATGAGGCGGTTTGGTTTGGTTTTTTGGATGGTTATAGATCTTGGTTTGGCCAGAGTTTTCGGGTCCAATATGGGATTCGAGTTTGGAAGTAGATGGGTCGGATTGTAATGGGGTCAATACGTTCGGGTTTGGTGGATGAATGTGACGTAGCTGGGTTCTCGGGTTGGGCTTTAGCAAGTGGTTAATATGGTCTTTCGAGTTTGATCAAGTTTATGGGTCAAATTTAGAGGGGTGGCCACCGGATTATAGGAGGTCCGGTGGGAAGCCGGTTTTTATGAGGATGAGAGATGTCGTCGGAGGTGGATATGGTGGGATTTAGACGTTTAGGAGAGAGCGTGTGAGGGAAGAAGATGAAGATGGGGTGTAATGTTTGGGTGAGGTAGAGGGTATGGGTTAAAGTGTATGTGAGTGTGGTGTTATGGTGTGTGTGAGGGTTTATAGTAGTGGTGTGTGGGTATATGGTGTATGTGTGTGTTCTAATAAAATAAACTAAAAGAAGCTAATTAAATATTTTCAACTGAAACAAAATAAAAATCAATTAAAAATTATCTTTCTACCCTATAAATTACTAAAGGACTCAAATAAAAATTAAAAATTAAACTACCCTAATAAAATAAAAGAAAATAAATAAGATAAAATAATAATAAAATTAAACTAACTAAAAACTAAAAATAAAGGAAAATATAAATACAAACACTCGACGCGCATATTAAAAATATTCAGACCCTAATATTTATTATTACACACACCTAAATAAAATATAAAAAAATTCTAAAATATACACAACTCAAAATAAAATAAAAACTAAACTAATAAAAATAAAAATACGACAAATAAATAAAATAAATTAACTATAAAAATTATAATCCAACGCACACCTGATCGAGTGAAGAACCGAGCGTCTGTGTAAATACGCTAATCGTTGTTATCGGCTTCCGACCACAATACAAAAAAAAACTAAACATTAACTACACTCTTGCGGAGTATAGTGGCGAGTCTGGGTATCGAATCCATAGGGAATGTTTGATAGATTTTAATTGATTTATTACTTTAAAAAAATAAAGTGTAAAAGATTATGATTGAGTGAGAAAGGAAAAAGGGAAAAATAAAGAAGTTAACTAAAACTAATTGGAAAAATTAAGGTAGCGACACAATCCCCCAACCCTAGTGTATTGCAGTTATAATATTAATCGTAAATTTAATCGATTAATTTGACCCATAATTTAGTACTCCCAAGCATTACATATACGAGGTTCAAGCCCGCGTCATACTTAATCTAAGGACGAGTAAATCGGTATCGCGATAGTGAAACTCGAACTGCATTCTAAATCATCCCAGTTACCCAGAGGCAAACGAGATATAAAGATCTACAATTGTTATGTTCCTACGCAATACGGTCGTAATCAATCACTAAATTCAGAGGATTAATGTTATACACATGCAATTAACACATCAGGTTGGGTTCATGTATCCCAACCTTTAAAAACCTAGCCTAACATGAGAAATAATAATAAAAGTGCTGGAAATAAAAGTTACCAAGATTGAAGAACAAGAACATGCAAGAAGAAATCAAAGGTTGAAGAAAAACTTGAAAAGCTCTTGAATTTAAGGGTGCAAAATATGTAAATTCTTCTCCTAGATGCTCCTACTTGTTATGGAGCTTTTACATAAATGAAATCTGAATAAAAAGAGCCCTAATAACTAAATATATAGGCTAGAGGTTGTTTAGAAGAGTCCCCAAAACATAAAACTCTTTTGGCTAAAAGATAAGCACAGAATAAAAATCTCGTATCTGCCAATTTGTCACACTTAGAAAGCGTGACTAATTTTTTAACGGATATGGAGCGTGGCTAATTTCTTAATGGATCTGGTGCGTGACAAATGGGCGGACCGGTTCTTTTTCCTCAGCTTCGGTTCGGTTTGGGTCTGACAGCTTTTTTCATGGATTTCTTCTCAATTTCAAATTGGCATAACTTCTTCACCGTAGCTCGGATTGAGGTGTCATTTTTTCCAGTGTTCTTGTAATTGAATGCTCTTTAACTTTCCAGTTTGCCCCACCTCCGGACTAAGGCTAAAAAATTACAAAAATTCCCTTCAACTCTCCGATTCTTGGTTTCTTTCACTATTTTGAGTTCTCTTTTCCATCTTTCTTGCATGAAATACCAGTAAAACACATAAGAGATACATAAAATATGAAATACTTTCCAAAAAGGGTTAGTAGAATAGATATGAGACAAATCCAAGCTATTTACACCGCATGAAATTATAAAAATACCAAAATTAAGGGGATAAATGTGAAGAATTTATGCCTAATCAAAACCTAAATATATACAACCATGGACTTAATGACACACACGTGTATATATTATTTACATAAAATAGTAAAACATTAAATAAAATGAAATAAAAAAATAAGAATTACTTGAAAAATATAAGAATGTAGAAAATAATACAACACACACGGAGGGCATTTTTAGGACAGGCTAGGGATGAACTAGGCATGGTTCAAGACAGGTTTAGGCTACGAGACTGGGTTTAGCTCATGTAATCGCATCTTTGCCGTATTTTTACCTTGATTTTATGCTTTAAACTCCTCAAGAGGCATTTGACCTACAAGATAAACACGAATGCGCATAAGACCAATTGTTATCGAGAATTAGCAATTAAAAACCGTCCATTTGGGTTTTTTTTTTTAAACACTTATGGGTGCTTATCAATGACCATAGTAGCTTTCTTTATTTCTATCCAAATATTATTTCCCTAAATATAACTTGAACTTGATGCACCATGTATGATCGCGAACTCAAGTCCCATCTCATTATTAATTAAGACATTATCATGCTTTTGATCATGCTTTTCAAGGTCCTTCTTGTAATAGAAAAACTTATAATTGCTCACTTTGTTCTTGTTTGGATTATCCCTTTACACCTAACTATAACTTCACGACCGTTATCAAGCCTTCGAAAAGAAAAAATGTTGATGACATTTAGAAGATTGAAGATCGTTTGTCAAAACTTTATCGAGAAGAGTTATGATTTGGTTTGGTAAAGCTTTAAATAAACACGGATTGTTTTTAAAAGGATTTTCGGTTAAAATATCTCGAAATGTTTTTTTATGATTTTTAAAGAGTTTTTAAAGATCTCTCTAACTCATTTGACCGCGATTGACATGTCGTTTGAACAAATTGCATAGGGTTGTTAGAACGAGGTTCTCGTTTGAATGAGATCTGGAACAATGCCTTTTGGGTTAACTCTGGAATATCATTCGAAGTTTTATTGGAAACTGTTGGGTACGTCATTCGAACAAGGTGGCAGTTCGTTCGAATGAGTACGCGTGTGTTTTTTCTAAACAATTTTTTTTTTCTAAATCTGTAATCCCTATCTATTTGCAACAATTTTCCCTATAAATAAAGATGTAGAATTAGAATTTTCAAGAAGCCTTTTTAGGGTTCTTTTTGTGATCAAATTGTATTCATCCAAAACCCTTGGAAATTTAAGGATCACTTTTCCAAATCAAGAAGAACACAGTCAAAAATTACAAACCCTTGTAGAGATTTTGTCTACTACTGATTTGTGGAGTTAAGGCTTTACTATTGAAGAAGAAAGACATTGCGTATTCCAAAGGCTGATCGGTGGATAGCGAAAGCAAGATTTTCTAACTATGGGTGGTGCTGGACTGCATCATTTTCTTTTGAAGATTTGAAGACTCAATCGCATTATACTTAGTGGATCTCTAAGTAGTTTGTATATCGTTAAGTGTTTGCCAATTCTGATAAAGTGCTGAATTAAAGATTTTTCCTAAAATAGATTTTTCCTCAATTTCTTCTTCTTGATGTTTGGTTTGGAAATTGGCATAAATTTATCTTGCATGTTCACTTTAAATTAAATCAAGATAAAATTTTGTAAAAAGTGAATTTGTGAGTTTTGGCCTAAGATACATTTAATTTCGTATAGCCCTTGCATGTGCTTTCTTAAATTTTTATCAGAGTAGGTTATAATTTCTACAATAAGCTACCTATTTTGTATGGATCAAATTATTCATATTAGAAAGCTCGAATGAGGTCGATACTAAAGTCGATTGACGAGAGAATATGCCTTGTATGTGAAAGAGGGTGGACACCACCCACTGTGACTAATGACAATGTCGAAAGACAATAACTTGTCATTGCTTGGACATAGGAAGATTTTAAATGGAGTATTTTTAACTCCCGCGGCTTGAGTGAGATTTCTGAATTCATCACCCTTGCGAGTCTAAGGAAGCATTGGATACTCTCCCACTCATTCACGAGGGTGCCAATGTTGTGAAAGCTTCTAAGCTACGAAATATTACCAAACAGTTTGAAACTATCACTATGCTAGAATCTGAGATTTTCATAAATTTTATTCTAGATTATCTGATATAGTTAATTTTATTTTAAATTGGGTGAGGGAGTCCCCGAGACATGCGTTGTGAAAAAGATCTTGAGATCCCTCTCATCCCGTTTTATCCCTAAAGTCATGTTCCTTAATTCGTTGGAAATTTTAGATTCACTTAGGCTAGAAGAACTCGTATAATACCTTCAAACTTATGAAATTGATATGTTCCCTAAAATTAAAAAGACGAAAGAGATGAAATTGCATTGAAAGATCAATTTGAAAAGAAAGAGGAGGTTTCTTATGACTCCAAATTTGATTTTGATCTCGATAATTCTGTACTTCTGTGAAAAAGTTCAAAAAAATTCTCAAACTTAAAAAAAAAATCTTCCAAAGAAAATAAAAGTTTTGAGAAATAGAAAGATTTTTAATCAAGCAAGAAAAGTTTTGAAAAAGAGAGAGGAGATTACCCTAAGAAAGACGAGGAAACATGCTATGAGTGTGAGGGTGAGGGTCATAAATTTCACGAGTGTGCTACGAGGTTAAAGAGATAGGGAAAAAGCAAAGAATCCTACAATTCCACTCTTAGTGATATCGAGGTCAAGTCGGTAGATTCCAAGGACGGATCACTGCATGAACGTAATGTCACTTCGTTCATGGCTAATCATGTTAATACATAGAGTACACCTCAAGCTAATGAGGTAGGTGATAAACATGATGACTTCGACACTGTGTCTAGTCATTCCAAAGAGAGTGAGTGAGATGATGATTTGAGTGAGGGAGAAAGTGGCCTTAGTCAAGACTACGCCGAGCTTTACACTGATTTTTTTAAAACCAAAAAGAAAAATAAAAATTTAGCGCTTGGGGTGTTATCGCTCAAGAAAAAGTTAAAAGAGTCGAGAGAAAACAAGTCCTCATTGAGAGTTTCTTCGGGAGACACAATCATATTGGTGAAGAGAAAAAATGGTGAGTTAACCAACAAAGTGGCTAGTCTTACGAAAGATCTTCAAGCATCATTGGAGACTCGTGAGGAACTTTAAGCCCTTCTATCCCACTCGATAATAATCTTGAATGTGCCCAAGAGGTCAAGGTTACTAGAGTGGATAACTTAAAGAATTTAGGAAAGATGTTCCTCGATCCTTCTTTAGGTTTTAGGGAGAGGCAAAGAATAGGTTACAATGGTGCATCCACTTTCCATATCGCATCGAAATCGGGACCTAAATTTGTTGTAAATACTTACGGCCCTCAACTTAAACCACAAAAGAACTTCAACCTTAAGAAGTGAACCAAGGTAGACCCAAACAAGTTTATGTTTTTACCTATTACAAAAGGAGAGGTAATCTAAGGGAATTTTGCTACAAGTTAGGAAGAACACATACTCCCATGCACCTCTTTAGTGACTTTACTAGTCTTAAAGAGCAAGCTGAGTTCCAGTCACCACCTCTCACAGCTTAGTGGAGGAATTTTAAATGATGTTTATGCTCTTTGATAACTCTTCTAATGCTATGACTAGAGACAAAAATGATAAGGGTAAACAAAAGGTTACCTCCACTTAGGTACCTAAGTAAAAAGACAAATCCATTGTTGATCACATTACTCTCGAGGTTTAAGATACTGCCCAATGGTATTTTGATAGTGGGTGCTCTAGGTATATGAATAATGACAAGTGGTATTTTACCAACCTTGTGGATCGCAAGGAAGGGAAAGTATCCTTTGGAGATGGGAGTAGGTCTAGCATTTTAGGACGTGGTTGTATAAAGATACCCGATTTTCCTAAACTAAACAACGTATTGTTAGTAGAAGGGTTAAAGACGAACTTAATTAGAATAAACTAATTTTGTGATGCAAACTTTATGGTAAACCTCGACCGAACCGATTATAACTTGTACAATCAATCCAGTGAACTATTACTATAAGGAGTGAGGACTGACGATAATTGTTATGGTATCATTCCCAAGTCCTCCTTTGTGTGTAATAATGTCATGGTATCCTCTATGGAACTTTGGCATCAATGACTAGGTCATGTGAACTATAAAGGTCTTGAGAGATTAGTGAAGAAATACCTAGTGTGTGGCCTACCATTGCTTAGGAAACTAACTTCCTCAATTTTTAGTCCTTGCCAATAAGGAAAACAAATTCAAAGTCCCCATCTGAGGTTTAATACCATTATAAAATTTCATGTGTTGGAGTTGATGAACATGGATCTTATAAGTCCTACTGGTACCGAGAGCATAGGTGGTGAGAGATACATTATCATGATGGTCGATGACTTTTCAAGATACTCCATGATGGGGTTTCTTAGAGAAAAGTCTGATTGAGTTTCTAACAACTAAGTGTTGTGTCCTATAAAACCAACACGGTGTCATTATTACTCAGATGAGTACTTACAACGACACTTAATTTAAAAAAGATGGAGTGGATAGCTATTGTGATGGAGTGGGTAGAAAACACGAGTTTTCAACCATTTTTTCCCTTCAATAAAATGGGATTATTGAGAGGACGAGTCAAATTATTCAAGAGATATCTATATCCATACTTCTCGCGAGAAACGCGCCTAGACATTTTTGGGTAGAGGAGGTTAATACCACATGCCATATGTTTAATAGAGTATATCTTCGTCCACACACATTACACACCCCATAATTATGGATAGGGAAGCAACCTAACCTATCATATTTTCTAGTCTTTAGGAGTCATTGCTACATTTTGAGAGATAGAGATCACTTAGGAAAGTTTGACGCTCAGAGTGATGAGGGGATATTTTAGGATATTCATCATTGAGTAGGGATTTTAGGGTGTTTAACCTTGAAAACTCTAAGGTTATTGAGTCAATAAACATCACGATTAGAGATGATGAAATGTCGACATTTATTGACCCTAACCCCAAGTGTGAGAACGATGCACCCCCGATGATTATCCCATCGTTCCTTGTATTTCCTCAATGAACCCTGCGCTTGATTAAAAGGATCCACCCTCTTGGGTTCAAAAGTGTCATAACCATTTCGCTATACTTGGTTATCCCACACTAGGTGTCAAGAGTCATGCTCAACTTGAGAATGTGGTTTGTTACTTTTGCTACACCTTCTTAGTCGAGCCTAAGAATGTGAAATATGCACCCAAGGACGAGCAATGGATATCTTCTATAAAGATGAGTTGCTTCAATTTTACTAGAAAGATGTCTGGGAGTTAGTCCCTAGAACTAGTGAGACTAATGTGATTGGTACTTAATAGATTTACAAGAATAAGATGGATGAAAGTGCTACCATAGTTAGCAATAAGGCTAGGTTGGTCGCTCTAGGCTATACACATATTAAGGGTGTAGACTTTGATGAGACATTCACTCCTGTTGCTAGACTTAAGTCCATCCGCTTGCTACTCGCCATAGCATGTCATATACGCTTTAAGTTATATCACATTTATGTTAAGAGTACATTTCTTAATGGCATTCTACTGGAGGAAGTGTACATGGAATAACCAAAGGGGTTCGAAGAACCAAGGCACCTGAGACACATCTTTTATCTTAAGGATTTTTATAGTTTGAAGCAAGCACCCATGATTGGTACGAGAGGATTAATTCTTATCTCTTAGCTCATGGCTTAAAGAGATGGGAGTGCACAAGACGCTGTTTGTGAGGAGAGAAAGTGGAGTGATCTTGTTTTCCCAAGTCTATGTGTACGACATGTTATTTGGATATATGTGTTCCCAACAAGCTCACACGTTTGAGGAAGAGATGATGAGTGAGTTTGAGATGATCATGCTTGGTGATCTTACATTTTTCTTAGGTCTCCAAGTGTGTCAACTAGAGGATGGGATATTCATATCTCAATCCAAATATGCTAGGGACCTAGTGAAAAATTTTGGTTTAAACTCCACTAAGCATTCACACACTCGAATGAGTACATAGACTAAGCTTAGAAAAGACATTTTAGGTAAGGATGTAGATAAAACCCTTTATAGTATCATGATAGGTAGTCTTCTTTACTTGACCACTAGTCGTCCTAAAATTTCCTTTAGCATTGGAGTTTGTGCACATTTCTAAGCGTCCCCGAAAGAGTCTCATTTTCTCGCACTTAAACGTGTCATCAAATACGTGAGTGGCACTCTTTTCTATGGTATTTGGTATTCCTTTGACATGGATGAATGTTTCTTCACCTATTCGAATGACGATTGGGCCGGGGATATCGATGGTTATATGAGAACCTCGGGTGGGTGTTTTTATATTGGGAGTGCTCTTGTCTCGTGGTTAAGAAAGAAACAAAAATATATATCTTTGTCCATGGCAAAGGTCGAGTATATAGCCACCGGGAGTTGTTGCATACAAATCTTATGAATCAAGTAAATGTTAGAAGATTATAGGATTTCCCAAGGCACAATGACAATTTCGTGTGATAATACGAGTGAAATTCTTTTATCCCGTAATTCGGTCCAACATTCACACATAAAGAACATTAGGATGCATGAGTGTTTCCTTCGTGATCTCGTTGAGGAGAAGGTCGCGTACTTTAGCTTTGTGAGCACCGAGTGTCAATTAGTCGATATGTTCACGAAACCTTTAGATTTACTTAGATTGAGAATCTTAGGAAATGTTTGGATATTTGTTCTGTTGATTGAGTTCGGGTATTTTATCTAGTATAAGATGGTTATCATGTTCATATCATTTATCCCTACTGTTAGATTGTATTTCTCTGTATTTATATGCTTTTACTTTTTTTAAAAATCTTGAAAAATTCAAAAAGATTCTCGATTTTTAAGAAAAAGTTCAAAAATTTCCAATCAGATTTTATTTTGACAATTTTTTTGAAAAAGATAAAAATATTTTTGTGTTTTTATTTTTCACCATATATGGATATGCATTTAAGATGTTTGAATCACCCCTACATTCGATCTATTCATGTGACTTTTTCAAGATGTTTTGAGACATGGATTCATTTCTTTAGTGTGCTTAATAATGTCTGAATAGCATTTCATTATTCATTGATGATTACTTTCTTCATAATTGAATTTTTATCACCTTTATTTCACACATGCATGAACTTTTTAAACATTGTCCTTCCTTATTATATGTCGAATACAGTGTTCTCCTCTCAATAATGTTTACTAAGGACCCAAATTTATTATAGATAAGTTCTGCTTTTAAAACTATTGACCATATTTAATAATTCAAAAAATTTGTTTATGTTAAGCAATTGAAAGGGGCTATGAAGGAGAAAATTATCTTTGCATTAAAAGTCACCATTTGCAAAAAGAGTCTAAAAGATTAACTGCACACAAAAATAGAAGTTCCAAGGCCATTTTTATTTCATTAATGCATCGCTACATATGAGCATTATGACATCTTCAAAAATTTTAGAGTGAAATTTTTTAAACATGTGAGATTTTGAGGGTGTTATAAAGTAGAAAATCAATGGATTTTCATAACAGAATCTCTTGAAAAAAATTAAATAGTTTGGCGTTATTGTTTTGAGAACTATTTTAACTCATGGAATATTGTATAAGTCTAGTTAATTTCATTTAGGTTCAACATTTTTACACCTAATTTTGAAATTAAGTTCTTTCTTTAGAAGTATCTCATGACTTTGTCCAACTTTGTTACCTATGTCTATGCTGATTTGCCTATAGAGAATGTTCACACAATTACATTTCTCTCTCGCGATTCGAATATTTTAGTGTCACTACATGGTGTGATGTGTTTGTACCTATATGTAACTTTTATACAAATATTTTATGCTTTAAAAAATATTGAAAAAATTCAAAAATAGTTGGTATTCTTTTTGAAAATTCATCGTATGTGCTTTATTGATTATCTTTGTGATGATTTTTTTTGGATTTGAATGATGCTAATATTTCAGGATTAGATTCTAACCCTTTCTCTATTACGGACAAAAAGAGGGAGAACAAATTGAGGGGGAGTTTATTTTTCTTTAAACTCGCACGTGTCATGGTATTTTTTTTGTCTCATGTGTGTAAGTCATTGCACTCTGATGATAATTTCATGCACCACACAAGATGAAGACTTTTCAGCTGAAGACTTATACATTTATGTGTTTTCGTTCCTTTAGTTGGGAGTGCATTAGTTGTATTAGTCTTAGGGATTAATTTTGGCATCGGTTTATATATTGTACCGAAATAGCCAAATGAGGAGATTTGTAAGAGAAAAAATTATAATTGCTCATTTTATTTTTATTTAGCTAATCTCGTCACACCCCACTGCACCTTCATGACCATTCTCAAGTCTTCAAAGAGAAGAAACATTGGTGACATTTGTAAGATTGAATATCGTTCATCACAACTTTACCCAAGAAGTGTTATGAGGTGGCTTGGTGAAGATTAAAATATCTAGGGGTTGTTTCTAAAAGGGTTTGTGTTTAAAATATTTTAAAAAAATTTATAAAGGATTTTTTAAAAACTCACCAACTCGTTAGATTGAGCTTAACATGTCGTTAGAATAAGTTGCATAAGGACGTTACTTCATTCAAACGAGGTCTGGAAGGATGCCTTTTGGTTTCGTTTTGGAATGTCAATCGAAGTTTTGTTGGTAGCCGTTCGAACGAGATTCCGTATGTCATTCAAACGAGGTGGTAGTTTGTTCGAAAAAGTACGTGTTGTTACTTTGTAAACAAATCTTTTCTAAATCTTTAATCCTTATCTCTTGGGAACAATTCTCTCTATAAATAGAGATATGGGATTAGACTTTTCAAGAAGCCTTTTTAGAGTCCTTTTGTGATCAAACGCTATTATTTTTTCATTTTGGATCTTTAAGGATCACCTTTTCAAATTAAAAAGAACAGAATCAAAAGTTCTAAGCCCTTATAGAGATTTTCTCCACTGCTGATTTGTGGAGTCGAGGATCTGCTACTATAGAAAAAGGGAATCGATTATTCCAAAGGCTAATCGGTGGATAACGAGGCTTGTTGTGGATGGTGCGAGACTGCATCATTTTCTGTTGAAGATTTTAAGACCCTATTGCATTATACTTAGTGGATCTCTAGGTAGTCTATAAGTCATTAAGAGTCTATCAATTCTGACACAATGCTGAATTAAAGGGTTTTTTCGAAAGGTATTTTTCCATTACTTCTTCTTCTTGCTATTTGGTTTGGAATTTGGCTTCAATTTATCTTGCATGTTCACTTTAAATTAAATCAAGTTAAAATTTGGTAAAAAAATAATTTGTGTGTTTTGGACTAAGAAATAAGTAATTCCATAAAACCCTTGCACATGATTTCTCACTTCCCATTCTTCTTCTCCACGTGATCGTCCAAATAACCTGTCTAGCAAGGTCTTCTAGGTGTGACTATAGCGCCTTGAAATTTTCCATTTTTTGTCTATGTTCCTCATGATATGAACATCTCAGGGCGGCATTCCTCTTCAATGGGTCTCTTTTAATCTTCTTTGGCCACTTGAAGTATTATTGATCTTTAATCTAGTTCAAGATTTTATAGATTGGCTCTTGGAACACAATGTTAATGACATAATATGCCTTTGAGGGGTTAGCTTTTTTGGCTCCCCTCGTTCCACTTTTCCCCCTTCTTCTCTTTCTCCCCATTATTGCTCATCTTTGGTTGTCCAGATTGTGGTGAGGGTCGGCCGCCACACCTACCAACCTTGCATATTTCTTAATCCTTGACATGAGGTCGTCGAGGGTATTGGCCTCCTTCTTGGTAAGGTATTGGTGCATCATGGAACTTCTCAGCATGTCGATCTTAAATGAGGTTAAAGCCACTTGTTCGAAGTACTCCTCCATTTCATTGTAGGTTCACAATATCATCGAGTGTACTCACGCAAGGTTTCATGAAGCGTTTCTTATAGTGAGGAGTGAATATATCCCTATCAGAGTTATTGGTGATGAACTCGACGATAAAAGCCTCTGTGAGCTACTTGAAACTAGTGACTGACATGTGTGGTATATTTTCTAACCATTTATATGCAACAAACCCCAAACTAGAAGGAATGATGCAACACGTGAGAGCATAGTTGTTGCTCTAGAGGTTTGTGGCTTATTGATACTAGTGAATATGATTGATGGAATCAGTATTCCTATCATAGACTTTAAATTTGTATATGGTGAACTTCTTAGGAGGCTTAAGATATTTTATTGACCATAAGAAATGAGACTTCATCCGACTGATGAGGAATATTCAGGTCAGTTCTTTAATGGACATTGCCCCTCGATGAGCATGGTATTCATCTATCTCTCGTTGGATGCGACTTTGGAGATCTTTTTTTATGGTGAATGACTTATATCTGGCGAGATCCTATGCATGTAGTGATCCTGATCGCAACGCGAACTCCTTCCTTAGCTGTGAATTTTTCTCGATTTAGGGCTAGGGGTACGGGCATGGCATTTGAATTTTTCCCCATATAGCTCTTGCTCCATTATTTCCAAATGAAACTAAAGGAGGGAATTTTCCTCCTATTGGGCGTGTGCTTAATCCTCCTGTTAATGGATTTGTTTCTCATAGAAATCCACCAGTCATAAGATATGGTTCGACCATGGAATTTTATTGATCTCCGGAGTATGTTCCTCATATGACTAATAATGTGATCTAGGAGTATTATGACTCCTGTTAAGGAGGACTTCAGACCTAACTCTAGGAGCTTCAGGTTAGTTCTGATCATACTAACAGATGCCATAACATGGAGGTCATGGGTTTTATGAGTGAGACGTGGATGTTCATTGGATTTTCTTGGATGAGAAAAGGAAGTCGATTCCCACAGACAATGATAATTCTAGGTGGTAAAATCCTATTAGTATAAAGTTAACATAATCAAATTAGAATAGAATAAAAACATGCATAATCATACACCGTAACCGGATGTATGTAGTTCATCAATGTTCATAAGTCCATGGGTGTTGCTCTCTTATTTATTGACCATCTCTTAATAACAGTGATTACATTCCCCTTTTCCCAGAGGTGAGCATTACATTTATAAATACAATAAATACATTGAGTTGTGTGGGACTCCATAACCTTAAATAACAATCAAAACTTGATTGGAGATATATAATTCCAAGATCTCCATAGATCGGCCTCAACTGTTCTTATCCTCTTGAATCATGGTCATTGATAGGACTAGTGGACTAGCTTCACCTTCACACGTATGGATAAATAATTCCCCCATAATTGACAATTCCCCAGGGAAAGGTGGTACTCCCAATGTGAGCTTGGAACATATCCAAGTTGATTAAATTTCTAGTTATAGACATTAAGTCTCCCTACAATGCGATCTTGGGATGAGGATGGCTTCATGCCATGAAGGAAATTCCATCCACTTACCACCATAAGGTCAAATACATTACGAATGGGGGAGTAATGGAGATACGGGGAACCATGTTATTACTTGATAATGATTTATCGATGCTATCTGAACTAAATACTAAAAGAATAAGGAAAAGGTGATCACAAAAGAAGTGAACCCATGTGGGGCTACCCCCTCCATATAACAATTATAGTGTGGAAGATCGGGATGGAAGAAAAAACGGTGGCCCCATAGATAGAGTCATAGAACCACTGTAAAAGGTTGCATTCGACAACTGTCATGCAAAAAAGAAATTTTTCATCAACAACTCACTCACCAATTATACAAAGTAAGAACTGATCTCTCTCCTCAAGGAGAATCAAGATGTATTTTCTTGATAGACGTATGATATCATAGGGATAGATGCCAGTGTCATGTGCCATCGAATTTATGTGTGTTGGGAATTCTCTCCAATGATGCAAAAGGCACGTCAAATGTGGAGTTGTAAAATAGGAAGTAGGGAAACTTCTAAAGGAAATGTCTATTAAAGAAGTTCAATTCCATCGGTGGATCTCAAACCCAGTCGTAGTCAAGAAAAGCAATGGGAAGTGGAGAGTTTACATAGACTTCACTAACCTGAACAAAGATTATCCTAAAGACAACTTTCCTTTATGAAAATTGTCTAGTTAGTTGACACCACAGCTTTCTATGAATAGATGAGTTTCTTAGATGCTTATTCAGGGTATTATCAGATCCATGTGTTCGGACGTGATCAAGAGAAGACATAATTTATCACTACCCTTGACCTATACTATTACAATATCATGCCATTTGGGACCAAAAATGGAGAATAAACTTATCAATTATTGGTTACCAAGATATTCAAGCATCCGTTAGGCGATACTATAAAGCTCTATATAGATGGCATGCTTGTGAATAGTAGATATAAGGGAGACCATCTGGAAAAATTAGCAAAGACATTAGGAATCCTTAGAAATTGCATAATCTTTACCCAAGTAACTGCTCTTTTGGAGTCTAGTACGAGAAGTTATTATTGGGCTACCTAGACAATTAAAGAGGAATTAAAGAAAAATCTTGATCAGATCGAGGCAATACATAATGTTCAACCAGATAAAATAGTTAGGGACGTTAAAAAACTGGCAATGATGTTGGAAGCACTCAACCGCTCAGAAGTGTCAACCATTCTTTCATCACTTGGAGAAGGATAAGAGTCAGGCCTAGAATAAAGAGTGCTCAAAGGCACTCAAAGATATCAAGCTCTACCTAAGTCGAAAACCTAGTCTCTTGGCCCTAATTTGGGTGATCTAATCCACATGTATCTAGTTATATCTCGGCCTTGGTATACGAGAAGGAGGAGCATCAGGCTTCGATCTACTATATTAGGAAGACATTTCTAGATGCCTAGATACACTACCATCCTCTATACTCATTAATAATCATCTTATGATAGTTGAGGCATTAATTTTAGTCTCACTTTATCATTGTCATCATTTCCTTTCTGCTAAAGGCAATACTTATAAAGTCCAACCTCTCTGAATGGATGTCCAAGTGGTTAGTGTAACTAGGGAGGTTCAATATCCATTATAAACTAAGAACTCCTATGGAAGGACAATTATTATAATATATTATTATTGATTTCACTAGAGGGAAGGAGCCCAAAGAGAGGGATCTTACCAATCAATTGACCAATAAAGAGCCTGATTAACTTGACGAATGGACACTCTATGTTAACGAAGCATCCAATTAAAAAGGGAAGGAGTGGGAATTTTCTTGGTAACTCCAAACCATACTATACTTGAGTTAGGAATCAAACTTAGCACTGGTCACCTTGAAATCTTGTGCGATTCAAGGATGGTATCTAACTTGATATCAGGATACTATAATGCCAAGGATAAGTTAGTGTCAGCATATCTCCAGATCACTCAAGACTTAGTCGCCAAATTCAAGAACATCCAAGCCCAATCATTTCCTCGTGGGAATAACAGTTATGCATACGCTTTAACTAATTTGGCCTCAAATGTTGACTATGACCTCAAAAGAATGATGGAAGTTAAATTTTTGGCTCAGTCGAACATCATGAAGTGTAATACTTTTGAATAGGTTCTTGTACTCCAAATATCTCCTAGATGATGGATCCATTCATCACACAATTTCAAGAAGGAAGATAGCTTGCCAATAGTATTCCCATCAAATCAAGGTCAAGGATGCTCGATTTTACCTATCCCTTGAGGAATAGCTATATAGACGCTTTTTTACTAGGACATAATTGCAGTGCATACACTCCAGTGAAATCGATCAAGTTCTATATGAGCTATAAGAGGGAATATGTGTGAGTCACGAGGGCAGATCTTTGTCACTTAAGGACATAAAGAAAGGGCGTTGGGGGACTTACATGCAAACGGATGTGGTCCCATAGACTAGTAAGTGCCATAAGTGCCAAGTATTCTCACACATGCTTTATCATCCAGCAAGAGACCTCAAGTATTTAACCAGTATATGGCCTCTCGCATAATAGGGGTTGGATATTGTGACCCATCTACTTACAACACTTGAAACTAAAAAGTATATCTGGGTTTACATGTATTACTTCACCAAAATGATAAAATTGAACCTTTGGCGAACATAAGGGACATCGACATGATTAGATTCATCTAGAGGAATATTGTGACCCATTTTATCATGCCAAGGATGATCATCACCAATAATGAAATGCAATTTTAAAGAGTAACATTCCAAGACTTGTGCAAGATCCATGATATCACGCACTGCTACATGTCGGTGGTTTATCCCAGATTAATGGGCAGGTTGGAGGCTCTAATAAAATAATGCTAGATGAGATGAAGAAAATATTGGAAAAATACAAAGGATTTGGGTGAATGATCTTCCACGTGTCTTATATGCATATCAAACAACACCCATGAAGTCGACAAAGGAAATTCCTTCGCCTTGGCTCACGTAATGGAAGCCGTAATTCCACTAAAAGCCAGTTTGCCGAACATGAAGAGGATTGTTGACGACCAAAGCATTAATAAGTAAATCATAAAGACTGAGCTCGACCTAACCAAGAAAAGAAGGGAATAAGACTTTATCAAGCTAGAATTTTTCATCTATATGAGAAGGTTCTAGGTCAGAGATTATGTGCTGAGGAACGTCATCGGCAATGCAAGGAAGTCATGATAAAACAAATTTGTCCCCAACTAGGAGGGACCATTCAAAGTTATTAGGGAAGACTTTAGGGAGACTACCATCTAGATATAATGGAGAGCAATGAGATACCTAGGGCCTGGAATGTGGCCGTCTTAGGGAAATTTAATTTTCGAAGTCTTTATTAATTGATTAGCATTTTACAAGTTTTAATTTTTTTGTCATTTCAAATTCTTCGATATTTAAAGATTTAATTAATACAATTAGCTTTATAATTTTTCCAAATTACAAACCAACAACATTAAAATTTGTCCGATCAAATTAAGTTCTTCATCGTGGCAAGGCCATCATTATTACATATTTGTTCAAATTTGTTCAATCTAAGTATGTTCATCATTTTGATGCCTTAGTAAGTGTAGCCACCACATTCTAGGACCACCTAAATCTCCCCTTAGGTCCCTAGAACATCCCCATTTCACAATAAACCCTAGGTCATACTCCGAGTACTAATCTAGAGGCCAACGATCACTTCCAAGCCCCGTTTGACTCCGGTCAACTATATCATCATAGAGAAAGCTCTTTGAATCTTTGAAGGACTCTGAATAACCTTTCCAATGGTCCACCCCATGAACCATTTTACTACCAAAAATCAATCTAGAATCCATAGGGAGATCCTGGGCCCCGATTTGATCGAAACCAACTTCATCGTTAGAGTGAAATCTCTTTGAATCTTCTAAGGGCACTGAAATCCCTTTCCAACGGTTCACCCCATGCATGAAATGGCATAACCTTCGGACGAATAATTATGTTTCCCTAAAAAATTAATCCTAATGCCACCGGGTGCTCCTAGGCTCCGTTTGACCAAGGTAAAATCTTCAACTCAAATAAGACTGAATTAATCTCTAAATGGCACTAAATATTCTTCCAATGGTCTGTCCCGTGTGAGATTCTGACTTACGATATGGATGAATAATCTGTTTTACTTCGAGAGGTCATCGGGTGCTTCTGGGCCCCGATTGACCAAGGTCAAATTTCCAAACTGAGAAAAACTATTTGTAATGTCTGGATACATCTCCTAACCTTTCCAATGGTCCACTCCGTTCGTGATTCTAACTTACCATGCGGACGAACGATACGTTTTCGTCCGATAATCTCCCGTCCAAAGGATCGACATGCGCTTTCGAGCCGTATTTGACCCAAAGTCAACTCTCGAAACTGGGAGATGTCCAAAGTAATCTTTAAGGTCTCTGAAGTACCTTTCTAATGGTATGCCCCATGTATGATTTGGATCAATGGATTGCATTCTACTGCCATTTTCCCAAAAAAAGTTATGTGAGACTACCAATTGCCAGGTCCAGTTCCTTCCCTATAAGTATTGTGTCTAGGGTCACCTGTCGATGAGAAGGACTAGTTCCATGCCAATAGGCATCCCCCTACACTATAAATAGAGTGCATGACCTCACTTCCAAGGCACACGGGAGATCCATCAGCATCAGTGATCTCAATAACATTCTCTTAAAATCAGTACAGTTCCTCCATAAGAAGGTCTATGCAATCTTACATTCCCATCCTTTTCATACCCAGTTTGGCAAAATCACATTATCTCTCATTCAATCTTTATTTCACATTCAAGTCGGTTCTTCCAAGATCAAAGATCAAGCTTCAAAGAAGGTGCAAATCCTTCTCTCTCTTTTAAAATATCTTATTTTGCATAAATTTCATTAGATTCATAAGTTAGTCCTTACTTTAGTTCATACGCGTTAATATCTTACATTTTTATTAGTATATTGCACATACTTTATTTTCTATAAAAAAACTCAAAACAAACAAAAAGAGGGTCACACCCATAAATTTCGAACGGGATTATCCATCACAGTTTTTCAAAACTAAAACACATTTTTCAACACATACACATATAATAAAATCCCATTTGAATCTATGGTATAAACCTCACACCCATGCCGGATTAAAACCTGAGACTCGAGTCCTATTTCCCAATTTTCCCAATCTTCTAATTTTTTAATTTCTCTAAATTTTCAATTTACCCAAAATTCCCCATTTTCATATTCTTGCATTATAATATATATTATGTTTGTGATTATGGTTAGCATTTCATCTGACACATATTATCGTTCCACCATAATGATCAATATCGTGATAAACGCATAAATCCTACTTTCTATATATTGTTTTGGGAACATTCCTATGGATGACTAAACTTTATCTCTTCCATGGAATGAGTTAGGTGATTTTGATCTCTCCATTATATATACATGCACACACACTTCACGGAGAAGTAAAGGAAAACAATAACACTAGCCTATAAGAGACCGTAAGGGAGGGATGAGTGCCTAAAACCTTCCCATTCTAAAACTTAGCCCCAAACCCTTCGAACTATTGGTTTCATATGCATCAATTTGTCTTTGATGTCATTCTCTCAAAACGACGACATGTTCTTTTGCCTATTTTGTGAAAAAAAAATTAGCGACACTATCTCTTTACATTTACCCGACACTGATAACAGCCGACGCGTTCTCAAGTAGGGCGTGAGACCTTTCGATCCCCATCCTTTCCTATTCCCCCTTCGAGAGGTATAAGAGGGAAAATATGAAGAGGCTCACATATTTAATCAGGATGTCCACAGTGGCGACTTTATTATCGACAACTTTTCATAAGAGGGCTAGACTTTGTTTGCATGGGTGTTTTGCTTTTCTTTTGTGAATATGAACCTATCTGTATGTTCCTTTTCTTCTCCTCTATTATTTCTTGTACATATATACCTCAAGCTTATGTCATTACTAACTTGAAAATACTCTTCATGTACACTTCACACCACATTCACCTAGGATTACTTATATCCATAAGTTGCACACACCACATAGAAATCCATGCATAGGTGTCACTAACACAAACCTTGACTTATCACACTTGTATATATCCATGCTTACTCACACTTATCACACACCATTTGTAGTTGATCCGTGCTTAGTATCACTCCACACACTCACTTGTAAATAGCTACACATACTCACTCTCACATAATCCATGCTTAGTACAGATTTATTTTTTATACTTATACATTATCCCTTTCTTGGCATGATGCTCATAAATAAATATACTCTCTCGATAATGTACAAATCAAGGATATCATTCATCTTGCACATTAGATCATCAAAGAGAATTTCTATTGACAAATTTTTTTATACGATAACTGGGGGCCACTTCGTGATGGGCGTTGGCCTAGCAGGTTTCAGTTAGCCTAAGCGATATGACTCTCACCTTTCATTGGCCAAGTAACTTTAACGTATATCGAACGGTTCCCCCTTCATCCTATCGCTTTACTAAAGTCGTGATGGGAGGTATAGAATAGGGAAATCGTTCACATTGAGTATTTTGAATTCGCTCTCATACGTACAATCCCACGAGGTATATAGTGAGGCAATTCACGTACACTCATGGATATCAAATGTCTTGTCCACTCATCCGATTGCCCTCAAAAGCAAGACGTATATCGTGGAAGTCATGCCAAAGGGGGGAACACCTTCCAATTAACCCAATAACGTCATACCCACATATAGGTGTCAAACCTAGGGCACTCATATTTAGTTTGTCAGTTTCTACCCGAAACTCTGTCGAAATGATGAGTCGGCATGCCATCCAAATTTTTACGCAATTTTTAAAACATGACCCTGCCCATGAGCCGGGTAACAAGTCCAACCATAGTTTTCAAAACCCAGTTTTTCCAGGCTCGGGTCACGTCCAGCATTTCTTTTTGCATTTAGGTAAACCTAATATAAGTGAGAACATAATAAACATAATAATAATCATGTTGAGACCTATCTCTCATCTTTTCCTTCTTTCTTTTCCAAAAAGTGGCTAGAACATTTTTCCTTCTTTTATCAAAGATACCAAAAGCATTTTTCCTTCCTTATGCAAAAAATATTTTTCCTCCCTTTTACCCCAAAACATTTTATTCCCCTCTTTTCCAAAAAAAATGTCAAAAACATTTTCCTTCCTTTTCACAAATAACAGTTTGCCTTCCTCTTTTTTAAAAAATAAATTCGTATTTTTCTCCTCCTCATATTGATTTCATGCCCTTGGCCTGGTTCTTTATTGGCTTCAGTCTTCAGTCAAACCGCCCCGAATCTCCTTCATTTCCCTCATTTCCATGGATAATATTGATCAAACACCGAATGTGCAACTGAATTTGATGATAATTCTAGCTCAACTCACTACCAAGGTTTACAACCTTCAAACCGAGGTTCATGAGATGTAGCAAAATCAAATCCCTGTTCTCGAAGAGATCGAAGTTTTCTTCCCTCGCGCTATAGGTTCGCCCGAACCCGGGCCTATTTAGGTTCTCAAGGAATATCATCAAGCTCCATGTGCCCATCCTGTTAATGGGTCACCACCATTCCAGATCCTTATACAGAATCTTACCCATCCAGGAGCTAACTTACCCGTGACCGTTGATCCAAAGGAGTAAGAATTGAATAAGGTCAAGGAAGACCTCAAGATGTTGACCAAGAAGTTCAACCAAGTCAGAATCTCTAGAAATTACATGGACTACACCCACTTGTCTCGCTATCCCAAAGCTAGGTTACCGAAAAAGTTCAAAATGCCCAACATCGAGAAGTTTGAGGGTAGTGGGACACCGATTGTTCATCTCCGTAGTTACTACCGATCCATGACTCTCCTAGGTGCCTCCGAGGAAATAATGGCCCAAACGTTCCAACAGAATTTAAAGGATAGCGCTCTTCGCTGGTTCTTATCCCTTAAAGAGTACAGAATCAGTAGTTGGTAGGATGTTACTCGAGAATTCATGTCACAATACAAGTAAAATAAAGAGTTAGAGGTTACCCACCGCGATCTAGAGATGCTCAAACATAATATTGGGGAGTTAGTTAGTAACTTCATATCAATGTGGAGAGAGAAAAAATCCACCATCACCAACCGGCCTTTCGAAAAGGAATAAGTTAGTTTCATAAAGAAAAACTTCTTACCTCAAGTTCGAACGACGATGGGAGGACAATACTGCCGTCATTTATGAGCCCTCTAAGAAGCAGGAGTGGAGATCAAAGAGGGTCTGAGAAACGTGTGTGCTCGCGTTCAAATGATCAAACCATATATAAAACTCTTTTAACACAAACAAACCCTAAACATGCAGCAGTATGTGATTGAATAAATAGATAATCTACGCAAGAACATTCAAACACATGCAATTAAGGAAAAATCCCCCTCAGGGGCAAAACCATTTATTTTTACTATAATTTGTAAGAAAACGGCTTACAATCGGATTACAATGAAAATACAAGTTGACTAAGAATTACCCTCGGGTATCGGATTCTGTAGTCGCGGATGGAATTATCCCTTTCCAGTAGGGCTGCAATGAAGAAGAAGAACGGTCTCCTCCATAAGGGTTGAACAAACCAAAGTTGTGTTCTTGGGTTGCAAAAGGATTCACAAAGGTTTGGCAATGATGTGTGAATCAAAACATGAGTCTTGGGACTCAAAAATATGAAGACTAGATGTATTTGGACTCTCAAATTCGTCTCCTAAAGTCTTGCGAAACAACTCCCCCGAAGTTGGTATTTATAGGAAAAAATATGAAGAGTCCCACGTTCTTAAAACTCTAAAATTCTATCCAGCGTACAAAAAAAACAGCATTCTTTAAGGAATTTTCTCTATCTTCAAAAGGTCATAACTCCTTCACCGTAGCTCGAATTGAGGTGCCGTTTTTTCAGTATCTTCGTTGCGGCGAGCTCTTCAACTTTCTAGTTGACCGGACCTCCGAACTATGGATGTGAAATTACGAAAATGCCCTTGAACTCTCCTATCGTGCCTTTTTTTCACTGTTTTGACTTCCCTTGCGTACCACTTGCATTAAGTCCCTAAAATCTTGGAACGTGAAGTCGTTGAGGCAGATGTGGGACATATTAGTGGAGATAATGCATGCTTGATTTCCGGAATTCAGATAGAGGCCGTCATGTGAGATCGTGAGGAGACGTGCCAAATGTAGCGGCGTACGACATAAATAAATGAAACATTTCGGACATGTGAAAAATGTCCTTACAAATCTCCCCCTATGTCTATGCCGGTACATACATAAAAAATCCAAATTATCAACTATGAAATTGCCTATACAAATCTACCCTCCCATGAACCCAAAACTGGAAAAGGTACAAATGAATAGTCTTCATCGTTTGTTCTTTAATTCTTCAGGAATCTCAAAACTTTTCTCATCAGGGTGTGCAACATATAGATCTGCAATCTTCATACCTACACACATGAGACAAAGCAAATACCACGTGACATATCGAGTTTGAAATGAGATAACATGGATATCAATATATGATAAAAACATAAGCAACAAAAACTCCCCCAGAATTCAAACTCCCCCATAATATGATAATTCTTTCTCCCCCTTTTTATGATGTCCCCAAATGGACAAATTAGAGAAATAAATCAAATATGCAAGTGCGGGGTGTCACTAGGATAAACACACACCATGAATAAACAGAAAGCAACCAAGTCAATGATAGCGTAAATGAAGTGGTGTGATCAAATTCGATAGGAAAATCAATGCATACAAACATGACATATGTGCACGATGAATATTGGATACTCCTAGCGAATGAACTCAAATGCTTCCTTTGGTGTAAAAGAGTGACAATATAAGATATTGACTCAATCAAATCAACAAATTAAAGCTCAAAATGATTTTCACACCAATAACGTCCAAAATGATTTTATGCTTTTTCAGGACTTTCAAGGAAGTGCAAACCCGTTTAGATTCTCCAACCAAACTCCCTCAGATATTGTATTGAATAGAGGCATTCTAAATTCTCAAACTTTGGAGAATTGATGGTGAAACCTAAGTGGCCCATATTTGGAATGAATTTCTTTTTATTGCCTTTAAATTTTTTCGGGCTCTTTTAACCTCTTTGGACCTCGGATATTAAAATTCCTCCATTTTTTAGGTCCTTTTTAACGGTGGCTTTTGCGCAAAGGATAGATGATTACCTTTCGCAGCCCCTCCCCGTTATACAAAAACACACAGTCTTACCAAAACGGTTTTTACATGCATTCCAATCTTGTCAAGTTTTATCGCATATTGTACATTGTATAGACAGGATTGAGTTGAAAACACACAAGCCAACATGAGATAGACAAGTGTAATAATCAAATATAGCCGTGCATGTGTGCAATAAAGGATATAGGAGTCAAACATGTAGGAAGATATCACTAATTACATCTCAAAGACTCCAATCAATGTAAAGCACATGGATGAAATGATGTAGCCTCTCAAATCTCTATCAAACAGTCACATGGATAAATGGAATGAAGTTGTGACTTGGCTATCTTACATGCTAATCCATAAAAGAAGCAAAATACAAAAATCTTTTTGGATTTTTTCAAAAATTTGGAAAAATAAAATCTTTTTGTGCTTTTCTCAAAATTTTTCTTAAAGGAAAATCTTTTTGTATTTTTTTTTCAAAAGAAATATAAAAAGCAAAAAGAATAAAACAAAGCTGTACAACAAAGTAATGGTACATATAAAACAGACTAGCAATAGGAAGCATATGATATGAACATCAAGAAGCATCCTATTCTAGACATAGACCAACCCCTCAGTCAACTGTGCAAATCCCTAAAGATTTCCTAAGACTCTCAAATCTAAGGGCATCTAAAGGTTTCGTGAAAATATCGGCTAACTGACGGTCGGTAGGAACAAAACTCAGGGATACGACTTTCTCTTCAACTAACTAACGAATAAAGTGCTCACGTATCCTGATGTGTTTTGTGCACGAATGCTGAACTGGATTGCGGGATATGTGTATCGCGCTCGTGTTATCACAGGAAATGGTCATGGTGTCCTGTGATATCCCATAATCCTCCCGCATTTGCTTCATCCACAAGAGTTGTGTGCAACAACTCCCAGTGGCTATGTACTCAGCCTCCGCAGTGGACAAAGAGATGGAATTTTTCTTCTTGCTCAGCCAAGAGACAAGAGCAGAACCAAAATAGAAACACCCACCATAAGTGCTCCTACATCCATCTATATCCCCAGCCCAATCGGCATCCGAGTAGGCGGACAGACGGTCATCGGTATCAAAGGAATACCAAATCCTGTATGAGAGAGTCCCACTTACATATTTAATAATACGTTTTAGAGCAAGTAAATGTGACTCTTTTGGGGATGCCTGATAACGCGCACAAACTCCAACACTAAAGGAGATGTCGGGACGACTGGCAGTCAAGTAGAGGAGACTACCTATCATACTCCGATATAAGGTTTGCTCTACGTCCTTGCCTGAAGTGTCCTTACTAAGGTTGGTAGTGGTACTCATAGGTGTACGTGCATGCTTAGCGGAGTCTAAACCAAATTTCTTCACTAGGTCTCTAGCAGACTTGGATTGGGAGATGAACATCCCATCCTCTAACTGACGAACCTGGAGACCAAGGAAGAATGTAAGCTCACCAACCATACTCATCTCAAACTCACTTTTCATCTCCTCCTCAAAGTGGTGAGCATGCTCGGAGCATGTGGATCCAAAGACTATGTTGTCCACATAGACCTGGGCAACCAAAATAGCACCGTCATCTCTCCTGACAAACAACGTCATATCTACTCCCCCTCTCTTGAAGCCACAAGCTAAGAGATAAGAAGTAAGCCTCTCGTACCAAGCATGGGGTGCTTGCTTCAAACCATACAAGGCTTTCCTCAGATAGTAGACGTGCTCAGGGTGCTTAGGGTCTTCAAACCCTTTTGGTTGTTCCACATAAACCTCCTCCTGTAGAATGCCATTCAAAAAGGCACTCTTGACATCCATCTGATACACCTTGAAGTGCAAATGACATGCAATGGAGAGCAGAAGACGGACGGACTCAAGCCTCGCAACAGGAGCAAATGTCTCCCCAAAGTCTACACCCTCTATCTGTGTGTAGCCTTGAGCGACCAACCTAGCCTTATTTCGGATTATGGTACCATTTTCATCCATTTTGTTCTTAAAAATCCACCGGGTACCTATCACATTAATCTCACTAGGTCGGGGGACAAGTTCCCAGACATCATTCTTTTTAAACTGAAGCAACTCATCCTGCATAGCAGATATCCAGTGTTCATCCTTGAGTGCTTCTTTATGGTTCTTGGGCTCGACTTTGGACGTGTAGCAAAGATGGCTAACAACGTTCTCTAGTTGAGCATGAGTCTTGACCCCTAGAGTGGGATCACCAATAATGGCAGAAGGGTCATGACTCTTGCGAACCCAAGCAGGTGTGTCCCCTAACACAGGAGTAGGGTCCACAGAGTGTGAGAGAGGAACAGGTAAATCACTGTCAGAACAATCCTCATCCTCACACTGAAGGTTAGGATCAATAACCGTCGGAGGTTCGTCATCTTACACGGTGACGTTTATTAATTCCATAATCTTAGAGATCTTCAGGTTAAAAACCCGGTACCCTCTGCTATTTGATGAATATCCTAGAAATATTCCCTCGTCGCTTCGGGAGTCAAACTTTCCTAATTGCTCTTTATCCCGTAGGATGTAGCATTTACTCCCAAAGACACGGAAATATGTCAGGTTGGGCTTCTTGCCAGTCTACAACTCATAAGGAGTGTGAAGTGTATGTGGATGCAGATACACCCTATTCACCATGTGGCATCCAGTAGACACTGCCTCTGCCCAAAATCTCCTAGAAACTTTACGACCTAGAAGCATAGATCTAGCCATCTCTTGGATCGTTCTATTCTTTCTCTCAACAATCCCATTTTGCTGAGGAGTTCTCACTGCAGAAAACTCATGTTTGATCCCAAGGCTATCACAGTATGAATCAACCTTTGCTTCCTTGAATTCAGTGCCGTTGTCACTACGTATTCTATTAATAGTGACACCGTGTTGATTTTGCAAGACACAGAACTTGGTCGTTAAGAAATCTACAGCATCGGATTTCTCTCTCAGAAAACCTACAATGGAGTATCTGGAGAAATCATCTACCATCACGAGGATGTACCTCTTACCACCTAGACTCTCAGTACGAGTGGGACCCATAAGATCCATGTGAATCAACTCCAGAACACGAGAGGTGGTAATGGAATGTAACTTCCTATGAGGACTACGAATTTGTTTTCCCAACTGACAGGGTCCACAAACGGTCGAAGTTGACTTTCCAAGAGATGGTAAGCCACGTACTAGGTCCTTTTTAGATAAACGATTAAGATCTCTAACGTTCACATGACCTAGACGTTGGTGCCAAAGATCCATAGGAGTGATCGTGGCGCTGTTGCAGACAAGTGAGGATGTGGGCTCAGTCCCATAGCAATTATCCTCGGTCCTCACCCCTTTCATCAAAAGTTTACCGGCTTAATTGTAGACTTTACACGCGTCCCGATCAAACTTTACTGCAAAGTTAGTGTCGCACAGCTGGCTAATGCTGAGAAGGTTTGCTTTCAAACCTTTGACGTACAAAACATTTTCTAGCTTAGGAAAACCAGGTAACTCGATAGTACCTCGTCCTATAATGCTAGACTTACTCCCATCTCCAAAGGTGACTCTGCCATCTTGATAATCCTCAAGAGTAGTAAAAAATGAGGCATCACCTGTCATGTGTCTGGAGCACCCACTATCAAAATACCACTGTGAGGTATTATGTGCTTTGAGAGAAACATGAACAACAAAGGCCTTTTTATCTTTCTTAGGCACCCAAGCAGAGATGACCTTTTGTTTGCCTTTGTTGGTTTTAGAAGGAATGTAAGAAGCATTCATTAACGGCGAAGACATCCGTCGGAATTCTTTCATCAAACTCTGAGTCGTGGCAGCTAAGAACTCAACTCGCTCTCTCAGACTAGAAAACTCATCAGTATGTCATGGTGGAGCAGTAGTACGTCGTGTTCGACCCATGCTATAGCAATTTTCCCTAAGGTGGCCTTTTCTTTTGCAATAAGTACAAAAGAGCTCAGTCAAAGGCGGACCTTGGTTTGCTTTTCTTGGTCGAACTCTCCTTCGAGGTTTTTTACGGTGACCATAAGGAGTTGTAGTAAACTGAGGAACTGGTCCAGGTGCAATTTGGGACGTGGAGGCACCATCATATCCAATTCCTTGACGATCACCAAAACCTAAAGCGGGGCCGAGGAGCATCTTTCCCATCTTCCCAGATCTGTCCTCGATTTGCACCTTGACTTCCCGTGCTTTCTCAAGATTAAGAGTCACCTGGGCAACAAGGGCTTCAAGTTTCTTCCGAGTCTCCACGGAGGAATGGAGCTGACTCGTAAGACTAGCCACTTGCTTGATCAAGTCCCATCTCTCTTTCTCTAGAGTACTCTCTCTCTCTCTAAATAAATTCTCATTCTCGACACAGGTAGATTCTCTCTCTCTTAGGACGGTGCAGGTGGAGAACTCTCTTTCTCTCACTTTCCTTAAATCTTCCTCTAGGCAAGTGATCTTAAGAACTAACGCTTTGTTACGCTTTTTAGTTTTAAAAGACTCAGAATATAACTCAGCGTAGGCGCGTTGTATATCATTCTCGCTCTCACTTGTGTCATCCTCCCCCTCACTCACATCGCTCTCACTGTCGAGGTGTCCCTGTGAAGCATCATCCTCAACGTCGTGAGGAGAACTAGGAGTGCTCACTTGGCTGTCCATGAATGCGGTGAAGTTACACTCATGCGGTGACTCATCTCCAGAATCCACCGTCTCGACCTCACTGTCGTCACTAAGGGTAGCATTAAGAATAGCTTTCCCTTTCTCTCTATTCAAACGATTGGCACACTCAAAAGCTCTATGACCCCTACCATCACACTCAAAACATCTCTCACTTTCTTTTAGAGGAGGATTTTTGGAAACTTTTTCATTTTTCTTTTCAAACTTATTTTTCTCAAATTTATTTTTATCTTTAAAATTGCCATTTTTCTTAAATTTGAGAATCCTCTTGAAATTTTTTGTGAAAAGAGCCAAATCATCTAAGTCAAAATCGCACTCAGAATCTGACGTGTCAGTCTCTCTCTTTCTAGATGACTCCACCCTCTTTCTAGCTAACCCCTCACTCCTTCTCTCTTGGGCTTTAAGAGCAATTCCCTTATCTTTAGATTTAGAATTTTTAGGGAACATATCAATTTCATAAGTTTGCAAATCTCTTACAAGTTCTTCCAATTTTAGCGTATTTAAATTACCCATAGAATTTAGCACAGTGACTTCAGGGATAAAACGCTTAGGCAAAGAACGAAGAATCTTTTTAACAACTCTAGCATTCGGAATATGTTCACCAAGATTAAAACTAGTATTCACAATGTCAGAAAGTCTAGCATAAAATTCATCAAAGCATTCAGAATCATGCATGGTGATTGTTTCAAATTGAGTTGTCAAGTTTTGCAACTTAGACTCTTTCACAGCATTAGTTCCTTCATGGGTGAGTTGTAAAACATCCCATGCCTCTTTTGAGGTGGTACACGTCATTATGCGTTTGAACTCATCAGGTGTGATAGACCCAGAAATAGCACTTAGACCCTTAGAATTAAAAGATGACCATTTAATTTCTTCATCAGACCAAGAAATGTCAGGTTTCAAGTTGGTCACATTATCAACAGTCACGGTGGGAGGAGTCCACCTTCGTTCAACCAAAATCCAGACACGTTCATCAATGGCTTTTAAAGCCGACCTCATACGGGCTTTCCAATAAGCATAATTTGTCCCGTCAAAAATAGACATTTTATAATATGACTTCTCCATTTGAACACGCACTTTTTCAAAAATCAATTTTTTCAGAAAATTGATATCTTAGAAAAATTTTGCGGAAAAAAAAGGAATACGCGATAGATTAGCGTAACCTGCTCTGATACCAATTTGAGAAACGTGTGTGCTCGCGTTCAAATGATCAAACCATATATAAAACCCTTTTAACACAAACAAACCCTAAACATGCAGCAGTATGTGATTGAATAAATAGATAATCTACGCAAGAACATTCAAACACATGCAATTAAGGAAAAATCCCCCTCAGGGGCAAAACCATTTATTTTCACTATAATTTGTAAGAAAACGGCTTACAATCGGATTACAATGAAAATACAAGTTGACTAAGAATTACCCTCGGGTATCGGATTCTGTAGTCGCAGCTGGAATTATCCCTTTCCAGTAGGGCTGAAATGAAGAAGAAGAACGGTCTCCTCCACAAGGGTTGAACAAACCAAAGTTGTGTTCTTGGGTTGCAAAAGGATTCACAAAGGTTTGGCAATGATGTGTGAATCAAAACATGAGTATTGGGACTCAAAAATATGAAGACTAGATGTATTTGGACTCTCAAATTCGTCTCCTAAAGTCTTGTAAAACAACTCCCCCGAAGTTGGTATTTATAGGAAAAAATATGAAGAGTCCCACGTTCTTAAAACTCTAAAATTCTATCCAGCGTACAAAAAAAACAGCATTCTTTAAGGAATTTTCTCTATCTTCAAAAGGTCATAACTCCTTCACCGTAGCTCGGATTGAGGTGCCATTTTTTCAGTATCTTCGTTGCGGCGAGCTCTTCAACTTTCTAGTTGACCAGACCTCCGAACTATGGATGTGAAATTACAAAAATGCCCTTGAACTCTCCTATCGTGCCTTTTTTTCACTGTTTTGACTTCCCTTGCGTACCACTTGCATTAAGTCCCTAAAATCTTGGAACGTGAAGTCGTTGAGGAAGATGTGGGACATATTAGTGGAGATAATGCATGCTTGATTCCCGAAATTCAGATAGAGGCCGTCATGTGAGATCGTGAGGAGACGTGCCAAATGTAGCGGCGTACGACATAAATAAATGAAACATTTCGGACATGTGAAAAATGTCCTTATAGGGTCTTTCCAAAATGAAAGTGTAACCGAAGAAAGTATCTGGAAAATTCGCTCCCAGAAAGTTTGAAAATCCTGCCAAAGTATCTGGACAGTTCACTCCCAAAAAGTTTGAAAATCCTGCTAGCACCACATTTTCAACTATCAACAAGACCGCTCAGCCTTCCACTTCATGGGCACCAGAAAGACTCCTCAACCCGGTCCAAAAGTAATACACCGAGCTTCACACTCCCCTCTTCAAAGTTTACCAGGCCCTCTTAAGTCTAAACATTATCAAACCATTTTACCCTCGTCCATTACCAAACCCACTTCCCAAAAATTTCAAACCAAATGCCCAATGTGATTTTCACAAAATTTTTAGCCATACCACTGATCAATGTTTCCACCTTCGAAACGTGATCCAAGTTCTGATTGACCATGGCATCATCACCCCATAATCCACTCTCGAATCATACAAATTCCATCTTCCTAAATGAAGACCTAGAGTTCGACCCATCTACCCATATCATACCAAGCATATCACCCATCATACCCATATACTTTCCTCAACCCTTTCAAACTTGTCCATATTTTCTCCTACACCCTACCTCTTCGCTGATCAGGCCTTTTCACTCCTTACTAGAGCATGCATCGATGTCCATACACGTTCTGGTGGTAAAGATATGGAATTAACATAAGTATTGAACCAACTCCTAGAGTTTGGCTAAAATTTCCCTTCTAGGTGACCATTGACTTCTAGAGATTCAACATGATGTTCTTAAAGGCTCAAAACTGGGCTCGAGAGTCAGATAATTGGGTGGTACCGACCGATGAAGTCAGCTTAGATGATGTGGTCCAGATTATAGTAGACTTATTCTGATAGGCCAGTGAAATTTGTAGTATATTTAAACTACTTAATGCTTTGAAACTACAAGGGTGCCTGGTCCCTTCACTTATACACCTCCCCACCAAATGGGAGGACATATACGAAGAGGTCATTGAGGTTATGAAGTGTATTAACTTTTCAAGGAAAGATGATGTTGTTACCACCGAATAGGGGGACAAATTCGATGATTCAGATGAAGAACATAGTCCAAAAAGACTAGCCCAATAGTGACCATATGTGGGATGATATCGTTTTAAGAGCTACTAGTAAAAATCAATAAGGTGGCTTAATAACCTGAGATCGATGAGGATACGGGGTTTCTATTTTTCCCCTTTTTTGTGAACCATATGACTAGGTCAGGGACGTAATACCAAGTCCCAAACATGTCACCATTAGCAAACGTCAAAGGAAAAGGTGTTGAGAATCTTTATATGCCAATAATGACCCTCGAGGAGAGTAACATCCTTGATCAATTGAAGAAGACCCAAGCTAACATCAATATGTGGGAACTCTTTATGTCTTCCCAGATGCACAGAAATGCCTTGATCAAGCCACTCACAGGGCCCGCAATTCCTCCTTCCACTATGCCAGAAGAAGCAATGAATCTTTTTGGATCCTTGACATATACTAGAATGCTCTCCTTCTCCGAAGAAAAAATCCCCAAGTTTGGGCTAAAACACAACTATGCTCTCAATATCTTTGTTGAAGTCATGGGGAAGACTGTCTCGCTTTCTGTTATCGATAATGGATCAGCTCTTAATATCTGCCCATTGAGTATCGTCAATTACTTGGGACTGAAAGTGAGCGTCCTCGCTCCAAACTCTATTATTATACGTGCTTATGATAATACCCACCGAGAAGTGATAGGATCCATAAAGCTTGCAATAAGAGCTGGATCTATAAATCCTATTATCGAATTCTAAGTCATTCATATCCCAGCTTATTTCAATCTGTTACTAGGATGGCCATGGATCCATAACATCAAGGGCATGTCTTTCTCTCTTCATCAGAAACTAAAGTTCTTCGTCAATGGGCAGGTCATCACCATCTTAGGAGACGACAACAATATTGAGAATGCAAGCACTAGTAATCTAGTACTTAAGATACAACGCATGACAAATGATATGCTTTTGTTCAGCTTTGGAGTTAAAGAACTTCTACTCCCAGTAAGGAATGATTTCAAAGATAAAGTTTGCCCTGAGTATAAATGTTATGGAAATGTCACTGTGATCTAAATATTTAAGAACATGTACTTTATGCTCGGACTAGGGCTAGGATAAAGACAGTAGGGGATACTTAAACCCGTTGTGTTAAATAAAGGTTTTCCTCCTTATGATTTGGGCTATCAACTATCAGTAGAAGAACTCATAATGATCCTCCATCCTCAACTGAAGAGAGGGATAAAGAGCACCAAAACTGTTTCAAGAGATTCCTTAAATGGAAGATTCATCAAAGAGGGTGAAGACTTCCCCTTCTGTGGCTTTCCTGAATCGTGGTATGATCACGTGGACAAGAAGATGAAACTAGTAATAGAGATCTTTTTCTAAGATAGTTATTCATGGGTTGAAAGTTCCTAATAACATGTAAAACCACTCATTAAAGAGACCATAGCCGATATTCGAGATTATGAGGGAAGTGGCTCCTAGGATTCTTTCAACATGCAGACACTGGGGCTAACACTCTGCATGATCCACTCAGGGGCTACATCATCAGATCCATCCCACCTGATCAAAGTTATTGATACACCTTTCTTCAACTGGCATGCTGAACCTATTCCACCTGTTGATATTAAACCTAACCCTGATGTTTATTCCCTTTAACCTTCTCTTATTATTCCTACTTACTGTGATGTAATCGAGACCTTCTTTAATGAGGTTCTCAATGTTGTTTCTTCAATCAACGAAATAAATAATGATTTTGAGTATATTGCTTTGCCTTACATTAATTGTCTTAATTCTAATCAAACTCTTGATAATGATGATTTTGCAAATGAAAAATTCTTAAGTAATCTTAATAAGGTTATTAACAAACAACATAACCACGTTCAAGTTAATAAAGATGAAACTATTATTATTAATCTCAGTTCTAGTAGCCAACTGCGCGAGATTAGGATAGGGGCCACCTTTGACGAGCATGAGTGAGCATAACTCAAAGAAATACTGAAGGAATTCATGGATGTCTAATCGAATAACCCTCTGCTCCCTCGGTCAGTAGTTGACGTACCCTATCCTAGTAGATCTAGTCCTCCGCCTGTACCCTCACAACTCGCATGATGATCTCGAGAGTGATAGATAAAGCTAACATAAATGCCCTGGTGACATCATCTCCACTTCGACTTCCAAGGCTCTGTAATCTCCCCCGTAGGCCACCGGCTCAATGCATCTGCTACCACGTTAGCCGTACCACCTCTGCCTCATATTTAGATCCTTCTGTGTCAAGAGATATTGAAGTGACTTATGATCCATGAATAGAGTTAACTAATCTCCCAGAAGATAGTGCCTCCATATCCTCATTACAAAAATGACCACTGCTAACTCAAGGTCATGGGTGGGGTAATTTTTCTCATGAGGCTTAAGCTTTTGAGATGCATAAGCTATAGCCCTCTCCTCCTGCTGTAACACACCCCCAAGTCCCTACAAGGTTGCGTCAGTGAAGACCCAGTATTCCAATCCTCCCTTGGGCAAAACAAGCGTGGGTACAGATGTCAACTTGTCCTTTAGATCATCGAAAGCTAATTGATAATGATCACTCCAAATAAAATGTACCCCCTTGCAAGTCAGATTCGTCAAAGGACCCGTAATCTTCAAAACCCCCTTAATGAACCGCCTGTAATAACCTGCCAACCCCAGAAAGCTACGAACCTCTGTCGGTGTCGTGGGTTATCCCCACTCCTTGACCGTCGATACCTTACTCGGATTTAAAGCAATACCCTGGTCTGACACTACATGGCCAAGAAATTGCAATTCTCGGTGACAAAATCCACACTTTTTGAATTTGGCATAAATATGGTGGTCCCGTAGTGTCTGCAGAACCATACACAGGTGCTATGTGTGCTCCTCCTCGGTGCGCGAGTGGACCAGAATGTCATCAATGAACACAATAAAGAACTGGTCGAGATACTCTCTGAAAAAATTATTTATGAGATCCATGAATACTGCTGGCACATTTGTGATCCCAAACGGCATCACCCTGAACTCGTAGGATCCATACTGCGACAGAAAAGCAGTTTTAGGAACATGTTCCTCTCGAATACGCAATTGATGATACCCTGACCTCAAATCAATCTTTGAGAAGTATGATTCCCCCCTCAACTACTTAAATAAATCATCAATCCTAGGTAACGGATACTTATTCTTTATTGTCACCATATTCAGATCCCTGTAGTCTACGCATAACCAAAGCAAACCATCCATTTTCTTTATGAATAACACGAGCGCACCCCATGGCGATGTGCTTTGCCGAATAAAACCCTGACCCAAGAGCTGCTGAATATGTTCTCTAAGATCACACATCTCTGAAGGGGACATATGATAAGGTGCTCGAGCATTCGACCTCAAACTCTATGTCAGATCAATAACAAACTCGATTTCCCTATTGGGTGGAAACCTTAGTATTTCCTGAAATACATCCTCGAAGTTCCTCACAACAGGAATCGAATCTAATGGTATCACCACCTTATATGAGGTCTCTTCCTCAATATATTACAAGTGAGTGCATGACCGTCCCTAGGGAAGAGGCATTGCCACTAGGAACATCTCATGTCCCGGGATAGGGAACACGATGGTCCTCTCGAAGCAATCTATCGTCGACCTGTATCCTACCAACTAATCCATGCCTAGCATAACATCATATCCCTCCATATTTAACACTAGGAGGTCCACTGGTAAACTCATTCTCCCAATTAAAATGTCCACTCCTCTACAAATCAAATGTATAAGTGAACCACTACCCATTGGTGACTCTATACACATAAGGAGACTACCCACTGACTCTAGCAAACTGATGGCCCTAGCAATCTGGTTTTAATAAAAGAATGCGATGCCCAAGCATAAAAAAGTATCCTACCCTCATGCCCATGGATGGGAAATGTACCCTCAACTGCTGGCGGTACCTGAGGTGCTGATTGAATGGGGACATCCCGAACATTATACACACGTCCTTAGTGCATCTTCCCCTGCTTCTATGGGGCTGGTGGAGCTAGTGCTTCTGGCGGCATCTGTCCCTACTTCCCCTTTTGGGAAACCTGCTATTGGACCCTACCTCTATGTGGGCACTCCCTCTTAAAATGTCCCATCTGACCACAAACAAAGTAACGTTTCTGACCATCTCCCTATCGTTGACGATGTTGGCCCTAATGGCCTCCTAAATTTCTCCCTTGGCCCTGACGACCCTGAGGAATCTTTTTTTTATTAGGTCCCTGCTGGCCCTACCTGAACCCCTGACCTCCCAGTCGAAAACCTCCACGCTTAAATTTTTTAGCCTGACTTCCCTGCTGACTGTCGGTCTGCTGCAGAACTCTACCAGTATCACTACCACATATCTTGCCCTACTGGCTCGGCTCGCCTACCCTCTTGCTTCCCTTTATATGTAAGCGATGATCCTAGTAGTGTAACAAAGCGGCATTGACAACATTGGTATACGTCACTAGTGCGGGATTCCTAATCAAATGCTGCCTGATCCTCCAGGATAAACCAGTCATAAACTTTGCTTTCTTTCGCTCCTCGTTGTTCACCTTATCTAGAACAAAGTTTTCTAAACGGGTATACTCTTCCTCATACTCTACCATAGTACGCTCTCCCTGAGTCACCTCACCAAATTTCCTCCTCATCTCAACTTCAACTGTAGGAGGAAAGTACTTGCGATCGAACCGCACCCAGAAATCATCAATGGTCATCGAATACCTATCTTCAATAGTGGTGATGGACTCCCACCACTGTAGAACATCCCAGGTCAACCTTAAAGTGGCTAACATCTTCCTCTGTACCTCACTGCAGTCAACCATACGCAAATGATGATGCATGTCATTTTTCCAATGACACGCTATCACCGCATCTGAACTCCCCTAAAACTATAGTGGATGGATTTTGTGAAAGGCATCTCGTACTCGCTGCCACTCTGACGGTCCCGGATGGGCCGGTGCAACTGGGGCCACTAGTTGTTGGGATTGAGTCTGAGGGAAATGGGCTTCCATGGCTTCCATCTCTGCATTGACCGCCTGGGCCACCACATCTTCCATTTGAGTTATCGTCACCAATCCTGGTGGGGCCTGCGGCTGTGGAACCTCTGGCTCCTATTGAGCCTCCCTCACCTCGTCCATGGCTACTTCCCTATAAGGTCTACCTCTCTTAGGCTACATCTGAAATTTCAAATGAGTTGTATTAGTTCACTATTAATATAAAACTAAATAGCAGAAGTAAGATAACTCATAAGAGTGAGGATAAAGCAACAGTCCTAATAATAGGGATCTATATCAACAGAACGCTACATTGAAAAGTAAAAAGTCATACAGATCATCACAGATCATCAAGACACTGAACCCGATGCTCTCGTACCATCTGTGGCACCCCGCTTAATAAATTATTGGGTGATCAGTCCTATATCAAATTAAAACAGGAATCTCATTTGGTTCATTCTTAGCATCACTGTCAAAAACTTTATTTAAAACTTACTAACCACCTAGTATTCAGAAAGTAGGTGCCAAATTTTATCTTTATTAATCCAAGACGAAAATAAGTACGGAAATAAACTAAGAACATCCAATGGTGATAGAATCAATCATCACATAGAATAATAAAAGTCTTGTCTAATAAACCATCGGCTAAATCCAAAACCCAACGTAAATAACAGATTATGATAAATCCCATACAATCTGAAATGAGATATCTAGATAAATATGGGAGCAACATGCTCGACATAAACTGATATGAATCCCCACGCTAGGAATATAAAAGATAGAAGCGCCTATCCAAATCCCGCAACATCCACATATGTTGTAGCAGCGAATTCCTAAAATGAATTAAGTCTGGCGTCCATGTGGCTGGACACCTAAAAGGTTTAAAAAAAATATTTGATAGAAAGGGTTCGAACCCAAAACATTTTGAAAATAATTAGCAAGTGATTAGCGTTGCAGTAACATAAAATGCATGAATACGCTTCATATTTAAGTTAGTGTCGCACTCCCTTGAGGACATAATCACCCCTCGACTAATGTACACACCTAATGCTCCCTTTATAACCCTACCTAGTTATCTATCCCTAACTAGTTCTTGTTATAGCTTTATCCTGACACCCTACTCTAGACTCAGTATATTTAATATGATTTATAAGTTAGTTAATCCATTAACTTAAATAATAATTTTTCCTTTTTAAATCCATATAACATTCACACCTGTTATATAAACAATACAAGTCACTTCATGTATTTAATTAACCCGTATATAACTATTTATCTCATTATATACGTAAAACCACATTACAACATTCACACATATGCTGGATATATATAATAGCTCATCCTCCACAGTCATAACTCACCGGATGTATTCTCTAAAGTGCCATCGTACCAGGTGAGCTCATTTAACCTAGTTAACCCAAGTCGGAATCGCTCACGAACTTGGTTAAAAATATAAATGTTGTGGAGGCGGTCATATTTCCTTCCTAAAAGTGAGATAACACATCACCTATATAACGAACGCTATGACCAGGGGATATACTCGTCCTAATCCTCAATATAGGTAATTCACCCACATCGCGCAACCTTCCCGAATAGCATACATAAATTTAAATATACATCTAATGATAGATATTCATAAGCACACATAATAAATTTATACTATCACATACCGTATATATAATTATTTAAATCCCGAATTTACCGTGTACAAGTTCATAACACTAGCCTATATATAAATCCCGAGTCTATGGTCTGACTCTAAATTTTAATTAATTTGCATATTAATTACTTTAACACTTTTATGTCTCTCAACCAATGTATCCGGACTCGCTCGCTTGGCCCGAAATTAAATATTACTCGAGTTTATATTCCGACTCTAAATTAATTAGTTTATCTCCATAATTAATTCACCACCTTGGCGTCATTCAACCAATATACCCGGACTTGCTCACTCGGTCCGTATCTAATTATCTTGGAATTTATTTCCTTAAATCGATCCATCAAGTCCCCCACATAAATCCTCATAAATACCAATTAATCTTTCCCATAATTATTAGGAATATGTGCCTAATATTTATTTATCACTAAATAAATCATAGAATTTAATTTAAAAATTAATTTCTCCCTTGTATATAAAACTGGGCGAACTTTCAAAAATCTGGGACCATCGATCGATCGACTCCCTAGTTCGATCGATCGATCGATTAGGTACCCTTCTTCTTCGAGTAGTCTATTTCCTCCATTGTTAACCTAACCAATTTTTTAACTTCAATCTCAGTATTCTACGATCACAATCAATAATATTAACACATGAAAACAGTTTCTAATCACCCTAGAGATCTTAATTCAACAACCAATTTCCATGAATTTTTAGGTTTTCCAGATTCGGGTTTTTATCTGGGTTTAAATCGGTAAATTCTAATTACCATTCCAATATTAGAAATTATTCATCAATTCCTACCAGTTTATCATACGATTCCGATTTTTAATTCCAGAACTACATAACACAATTAATTCCACTTTTAATTTCATCAAAGTGTTTCAATCATCGAAAACCCAAGTTCACATGTATTCCTACCCAAAAACGAATTTCAAATTCACCCACTACAATATGAATTGCTTATCACAATTTACACATCAGAGCAAGTTAACCACTTGCCTTTTTGGGTTCGTAAAGTCTGATCCGTTGAGGTAGAGAAATGTTGGGTGAAGAACACCCAATTTGCTCCATGTTTTGTCTCCAAAAAGATCCTCAATTTCTTTTCCAATTGATCCTTCTAGCTTTCTCTCAAACTCTTAGGTTTAGTTTTATGTTTCTCTCGTTCAACACTTTTTAGATTTAGGTTTAATACTCTAATCCCGTTTTTAGTCTAATGAGCCCAGTCCAAGTGACCCGAAGACCTCTTTGTGGGCCCAGTTATGCCTAAAAATGTCCCGAGACCCATTTATTACCCCTGGGCTCACTTTTCTAACTATCTCGACCCATCCGGACTCAATCATGCGCTTAGAATTGACATACGAATTAATTTATTATAAGTCCCTATCTCACACCCAACTTAGTCGATAGTCGACTCCCGACTGAGATAAATAAATACTACGTCAATAATACACTTTATGACGAAAATAAATTATTACAATTCACTTAGTAATTTAATTCCCATGAATATTAACAATTAATTCTCCAATTAATATTTCTATAAAAGTTAACATAATTAATTCAATTAAATTATGACACACAAATAATTTAAATTTACCCAAATTAATTAAATATTAAATGTGTAGAAATACGAGGTGTTACATAAAAATCAAAAATTAAAAGAGATAGAAAATAAATTCTAGAAAATTCTAAATAAATCTAAAATAAATCCTTAAAATAAAAATGACTCAAACTAAAAATCTAAAAAATATCTAAAAAGCACAAACTAAACGCACATGGGGTTTTTGGGTAGGTTTAGGCACAGTTTATGCTCGGATAAGGTACAGAATTGGGGAATTAGCTCCATAAATCGTACATTTGCCTTGAAATAAGCATTTGAACTCCGCAAACGGTGATCAATCGTGCACATTAAACAATTAAGCATATAAGACCCAAACTACTGAGAATTAGAAACTAAAATACGTCTATTAGGGATATAAAATGTACATTTTTAGGTGCTTATGAATCATCATTATCATCATCATTATCATTATTATGGTTCTATAAGTGACTTTCTTTCAAGATAATACTTATTCACTTTTTGCCTTACATTCGGTCAATATAATATTATAATACAAAGTTCTCTTTTGTTTTCATCTTAAATTTCATATTTGCTCATTGGAAGCATAGTTTTGTGTTATTTTTTAGCAGGTAATATTGTTGAGCACTTCCAATATATTGGCAACTCAAAGATGGAAGAGGCATGCTATATTTTATTCTAATGGTTTTAAAAGACTTGGCAAGGCTCTCGTTTCTAAATTTTAGGAGAATTGTAATCTTGTAATCTGTTTTGTGGACCACTTCATGCCTAAAAATGAATGGTGTGGTGAAACATCATCCCAAATATTGACCCATTAAGAACTCGTAAAGTTGTTCTTGAGCTGATGCACCCCTAATGACCTAGTCGGGATTAATGTGCTCTTAGATGACTATATTAACTACTTTTTAGGACGAAACCCTGACAATATTTTCTTGCACGAGATTTTCAATCAAATGTGTTATTTTGCTAAGCGTGTCAGATATTTGAAGGAGTTGGAGGAAATGAAAAGGCAATTGGAAAAACGCCTTAGTGTCCTAAGAGAGAGCAAATTAGAAACAAATGAACAGTGTGAGAGCTTGTCTCAATGGGAAGATAGGTATAAAGCCCTTGTCGAAGCAAGTAAGGAATATGATGTTGCTATGGTAAGGTTGTATGCGAAATGCGAGGTAGCTGATGTGGACTTTGAAGAATTATTTGGTGACAATGACAACCCTAATACATTCAAGCAATATGTGAGTAAGTAATTTGTCTATTTGAAGAATGTCACTTTAACCCAGTTAATGCTTTCAGCGTTTATTTTCTTTAATTATTTTTAAAGTTATAGTGGTTCGATGCACTGTGCGATCACAATAATAAAAGAACTCGAGCTACTGCTACTATCTTTCGAGCTTGTAATACAGGATTGCGAAGGTTTCATAACCTAGTTTATGTTGATTTTCAATTGTTCTTTCAAAATATGTATCCATTAGATGTAGATACATGTCCGCATATATCTCAAGTTTCTCTTCTTCACCCAAAATTCTGGTGCTCAAAATACATCATCCTTGTATTGGCCTCAATCAATCAAAGGGTGGCTTAGTTTTAAGCAAATGAGAAACCATATACATAGTGTATGTAGTCATGTTCAACATAAATTATCATTTTCACATATATGTCATGTCGAATCCAATATTTCTGGTGATAGATAGTGTATCAACTTTTTTGCTTCAATAATAGCGATAATATATAGACTAGGGAATAGCTATAACGATTAACTATTTCTTATATTTTCATTGTACATGAATATTTATGTGGTTAATGAAGGGTAATCTAATGAGATGACGATATAAATAAACCATGATTAATTACATTTTACCCCCTAAATCTCACCCTTATTTTATCTTCACAACTAGAACTTTTATTATAAAAATATAACCCCTTGAACTTCCAGAATGGTTTCAAATAACCTCCTAACACTTACGTCATTAGTTTTTTGCAAAAAAAATGGATCGGTCATGTGGGAAATTTTGTCGTAATAGAAAATTCAATAATTTAAAAAGTTAGGAAAATATTAAAACCCAATTTAAAAATTCTAGAATAAAGTTTTAAAAAGTGTGAAAATAACAAAAAAAAAATCTTAAACATTTGGAAATTACAAATTAATATATTTAGAAATTTTGAGAAATAAAAGACATTTCAAAAATTTAGAAAAATATTTGAAATTAAAAAAATATTATTTAATAGGAAATTACAAAATATATATATATATATATATATATATATATATATATGAAATCTTAGAAATTATAGAAAAATCATTTAGAAATTTTGGAAAATATTAAAAATAAAAAAGACGAAAAGATTTTAAAAGTTTTGAATATAATAAATAAATTTATAATATTTCAAAATAATATAATTAAGAACACTAAATATTAAAAATATTCAAAAATAAATATTTAATCTATTTAGAAAAATGAAAAAAATATTTAAAAACCTAATAGAGCATAAAAGACCCTCGATGGGGTTTAAAAATCTAAAAATTATATAAATATTTATAAAATATAAAAATATAAAAAAATTCTTTCTCACTAACAAAAAAATCACCATATATTGTCGCAACATTAGCCTTGTCCCCCGAGGCTCTAGTAATACATCATCTACTCATGCTTGCAATCAAAAAATTTTAAGTTCAAACTTAGATCAATAACCGATTTTATATGAGTACAAAATAAAGGAACATAAAAAATAACGCTACACGGAAAATAAGATAAATTTATGGACCTTACATTGTTTTAAACATTCTTATGCTACACATTGTGACAACAAGTATTTCCAACATTTTAGGTAGACGGTCTTATATATTAAAACTACTCTAGCCTAACACGTTATATATCATTCTGAGCATGGTACATTAATTGAAGAAATGAATAAAGATAAAAAGTCTAGATATTATCCACCATAATCATCATTAAAAATCAAAATCAATAGTGTAAACATCCACTACTACTAAGGAATCCCCACACTATAAGGATCATAAAACCAAAAGTCTCAACATAGTATAAAATAACTGGGATAGAAGGACGGATAACACACATCTATTTAGATCAATAAAAATTGCACCTACCTCAATAAACATATTGACTGGGTGTGCCATGTCAATTAATTTCGTCTTTTATTATTTTTTTTATCACACATACTCCATCATTTTTATATTCATGTACGATGATAGTTTTGGACAAAAACATAGTTTTATGACTTTGCTTAATGTTTGTTTGTCTAAATGACAACTAATTTATTTCGTATCATGTCAGGTTTGTGTCTTAGTTAAGTCGTGAATTCGTCTTTTTTTGGGGTTCTTATCATCAATAACAAAATTATGTCATCCATTTGTATAATCGTGTTTGACGGACTAATTATCAGTATGTCATGTTAATGGGCCATGTAAAGAATTTAGACCACTAGTTTTAAAATTTGAAATTGAAGTACATGTGATAACTCATCTCTAAAGTGTTTCCAATAGTTTATAGATGCGATCATATATGCAAATTGGTCCTCCATAAATTAATATTTACATTGAAAAACATTTGAATATGGGAAAATAGACCACCTAAACTACACTTAATCATGCATGAGACATCGATTAACGAAATTTATTTTCTCTAAATAAGAGATTAAAAAGGATAATTAACAGTCCTAAAGAGGGTATAAGCAATAATCCTCAATATGTCAGCAAATAATTTCGTGGGAAGATGGACGAGTCCCTAAATAAATATAAGCTCATGTAGAACAACATCCATCAGTGGATAAAGGTTTTTGAATATATCATAAATACAAAATAATTATCGGATGAAAAATTGTAACACCTAGACTTTTAATTAAGTTTATGTAAATTACATGTGGTAAATAGAAAATGCATAAATATTTTATGAAAAAAAATGTGGGATTCAACGTGTAGTATGAAGGATAAGTGTGTGTGTGTGTGCATGTGTGTGTGTGTGTGTGTGTCATTTGAATTAATGCATGATATTTGCATGGCCAACATGGATAGTTAAAAGGCCGGTGAAATTAAGTTAAATACATTGGAGGTATTATCCACCTTGTGTAATTCATTTAAGTCGGTTGGGAACGAAGAAATTTTTGCAAGACAATATAAAGTCTGTATGATAATTACACGAGGTACAAATCGTGAGGGAATTTTGGGTTTTCTGAAAATTAGGATTTAATTATTTGCATTTCTTTTAGCTTGGACCAATGGGATAACTGTAAATTGGGTAAGAATATATGTATATTGTTACAAAGAAAGTAACTCACAGCCAAGATAGAAGTCACGTATGAAACATGCCAAATAATATATGCGGTCTTGAGGAAAAAATCCACCGGGGCAAGCGAAAAGCCACAGATGCGGTCTAGGAGGAAATATGATCGGCACCTTCCCTTTTCGAAACCTGCCTCCAGGATTAAATATTGGGTTAACATATGTCCCAACCTTATCCTTTTAATTTCCTTATCTGAACAAGGCAATTTAAGGAGCTGAGTTGCCCTATATAAAAACATCTTTATCGCCTTCAAAAAACCACTTTAGGATTTGTTGTCAAGAATAGAAACATGAAAATTTTAGTCGCACTATCCCCTATTCATATAAGATATTGTCGTTATCCTCCCACTCACAAACTACACAACATTTGGATATAATGTTTTTGTAATGTTGGATCTTGGAAATGAGTTATTGTTTAACTATCTCACTGGTGAAACCTGAATAAATTTGTGACATCCGTGCCCGAGATTATATTTCATTTCCTTATAAATTGTATGCCGAGTTGTCCTTTGACATAATATGATAGATGGTTATCTATTTTGAGATGTTCTTATGACTTTGTCCAATTATGAATGAGAATTTGATGACTTAAGCTTTATGTATAAAACTATTGGCGTCGTTTGAACGAAAGGATTGGTCATTTGAATGAGATAGACATGGTCGTCCCAACGAATCTTCGAACAACCCTCAAAAGAGAATTACTTTTTCTCTTTCTCAATTATCTATAATCTCGTTAGAACCCCTGTTCGAACGATTTGTTTAAACGAGGTACGGGTTGTCGTTCGAACAACCTCATTTTCTAGTCTTCGTTAGGCTCACATTGGAACCCCCGTTCGAATGAGAAGGTATGTTGTTCGATTGAGAGGGGATGTCTTCGAACGAACCGTCAAAAAATTGAAATTTATAGAATTTTTATATATTGTCGCGACATGGACCCTTGGATTGGTTGAACTTTCAAGCTCCCAGTAGTACAGATCAGATCACGAGTCAAGGGTTGATGGACCAGTAGTTAAGGGTAATGGGTTTCGGAGAATAATTAGGAGATAGAATGTGGGAGGGGTCATTCCCAACACTCCTCATCATATTTTTAAGGCTTATCTTCCTATCTCTCTCTCTCTATCTCTCTTTCTAAGTTACCTCCTTCATTTTTAACCCACTCCCACTATCCCTAAGCTCTAAACCTCCACTTTTAACAATATATAGCCATTTTCTATGTTTGTAACACCCATGTCAAGCCTTAACTAAGGAAGAAGTTGGGTTAGAGATTTATTATTGCTGGTATCAAGAAGATGTGGGGTATTCTTTGATGATGCTGTAAATAGCACCACCAGATAATGTGTTGACAAGCTCAAACTCGTGACAACAATGGCAGCAGAAGAGTTAATATAAAGTAGAGTGAGGTGTGGAGAATAGGATGAATTCTTGTATATAAGTGGTTCAGCCAATCTGGGCTACGTCCATTGTGAGTGTGTGAGTAATATCACTAGATGAAGGAACTAACGGCCATAGATACAATCTGTTAAGATTTCTCTCTCTACTGTGTAAACTGACAGAGTTTTAGCTAGGGTTGCACTTTATGGATCCTTTTACAAGGTAGAGGATGACCTCTATATATAGTGCTTGTGGGGTGTAATGTACCCCCAAAGCATGCAATGAGCATGTGTATGAGGATCGAACCAGTATGAGAGTGGCACCTGGTTGATCTTAGGTAGATAATGATGACCTCAATATTCCCTCACGTGATGGGAATGATTCGATTATAACTGAATTATCCACGTGTGCCAAACCTTACATGTGCTCGTAAATGCTCGGCCCTGTGTCCTTGACTGATGTAACCTCGTCCTGGATGAGTACGAGGTTGGTGGAGTAAGATGTAGTTTCTTTGTCTTGTCAATAGCCGTGATGACCTCACCAAGGAGGGCTAGCCAAGGTTAGGTATGAGGTAGTTGTAATGTCGGTTGAGGCCGATGATCAAGCCCATGAGACTCTACTAACCTCGAATGGAAGTCAACCGAGGTTAGTATGTGAGGGGGCCGACCTTATAAAGACGACCTTGTTAATGGTTGTCATAAGCTTCTCGTCAACTCGGCTGCGAGATTGGCCGAGGTTAGTTAGTCTGAGTAAGAGGGTGCACTTTGGGCATATCAATCACCCCTATCCCTTAATCTTGTATGAAAATAGATTATTGAGGGGTATGTGTGTTAGGACGAGGCTGAGTCTCTTTGGGTGTTAACATTTTTTTGACACATGTCACTTACTGAAGTGAAGGGTGTTCGACTAGGTGAGGTGATTCCGACATGTCTTTTGGGTTCCCTAGGGCAATGATGGGGCATTGGTACTCGCGCCCCATCATTAGGTAGGTTTAAAAACCCTCTTCTCTCTCCTTATTCTCTTTCTTCCACTATTTTATCCTGCCTAGGTTTTCTGTAACTTCCTCTCTCTTTAAGCCTTCCATTTTTGTTTTGATTCAGAGCTTTCTTTGCCTCCAAGCCTCTTCTTATCTCTTTCGCGATTAGCCAGGTATTATTTTCCACCTTTATTTTCCATTTTTACTTATAGCATCATCATTTCTGAGTTTTCGACAAACTTTTGCATTTTTTAACGAGGGTTTCCACCTGTATTGGTGGTTGTAGTACTAGGATATCAGTGGTTGAGTGGTTTAGGGACAGTTGTATGTATCTCTGAGGTTATTTCAGCAAAAAATATCCCTACTTTAGGTTTTTGGTGAACCTTCGGTCACCTTCTCCGGCGACCCTATTCTTGAAGGTTCTTGAAGTTCTCCATCTGAAACTTTCCAACTTTCCCTTTTTGATCTTGAGTTTGAATTCTTTTAAATTGTGTACCTATTTGTGGTTTGAGTCCTTCTAAGTGTCATGCCGTCTCACTTATGCTTAGACCCTTATACCAACTCATAAAAGAGTTCCCATCTCTTTGTGAGAAGACCTTTGAGAAAATTAGGCAAATAGAGTTAGCCCAAGAGGAAGCTCGTAGGGCTGAGGCCTTTCCTCTTAGACCCATCTTTCCTCCACCCCTGAAGGTTATCTATCCTGAGCCAATCGAGCCTGTTGAGCCTGCAGTGGTTCCTGAGGATCCCATACCAATGTCTGAATTAGAGTCATCTTCCTCAGACCCCATGTCTGTAGACTCTTTTCAAAAGGCTATGAATTACTCTCCTAGGTAGGGTAAAGTTCCTTAGGAAGCCGAGGTCTTAAGATGTGCCTCGTTCCACCAAGGTGCTAGCACCTCACATAGGTATTCTGATGTTGAAATAATATGGCCAAGTGTGGCCATTCCCCCCATCATTGATGCTATTCCTCTATCAACTGCCAACGGGGCTGAATTTGCTCAGAGGTTTCCTGGTGGTGCTCCAACATCTTCTCGGGCCGATTTTGCTGGGATGGTGATGATGGTGAGATGAGTGATATTCATACAAATGAGGCGGTTGAGTATGAGAGTATCGTCACTCAATACGACCTTCTTACTTTTAGGCACCTCTATTCCATAAATTCTTCCATCATCTTTAGGAATCATCTGAGCGATGAGAGGGCCTTTGATGGCCAAGACGGAGAGATCTGCGTTTATAAGAAGATGTTCAAATTAGGCTTTCGTCCTCCTATCCACCCTTCCATCAGAGCTATACTCTCCCATATAAATCTTACCCCTTACCAACTATCCCCCAATGCCTAAAGGGTTATAATTAGGGCCATCATCCTTTGGAGGGCTGTCCACCACTCAAACGTTCTAATTAGGGTTTTCACTGGTTGTTATATGCCATCCCCTGCCAAAAACCACCTTAGATATTACCACTTCTTAGCCAGGAAATCAGAGAAGAAAATGTTATTGGTTACCCAAACTTCGAACCATACCGAGAAACCTCGGTATTTCTTTGCTTTCAGGGCATGTGAATTTGGCCCAAATGAGGCCTCTGGAATGTCGGTTCCAAGGACCCTTTTGAGATGAGGGAAGGTATACCTTGCTGCCAAAGCCAACCCTGGACTTATCCAGGATAATTGCCAAAAATTTAAGGACCTTTGTAATCTGGGCGAGCAGGGTCGTCTCGTAAAATATGAACATCTGATGACCCCCTATTACCTCTCTCAGATAGGTTTGGGGGGTGGTCCTTTGGGAGAGCTTCGTAAGTCTTAATTTTTTTGAAGTTATACCTCTTACTTTTTATATCTCTTATTGACTAACTCAAAGACTTATCTTTTACAGAGTGCCCTAAAGGCATATCAGAAGACCTTTGGAAAATGTCTGCTCCTGGTCTTATGAAGCTAATGGAAAAGAGGGGTGGAAAAAATGTATTCCCACCTGCTACCAAGAAGAACGTAGGAACCTCCCAGGCTGATGCTGATAAAAAGAGGAAGTCTATGGTTGACCCAAAGCATACGAGGCAGAGTAAGGCTCAAGTCAGGGATCGTGCTATCCCCATTTCTACAGACGATGCCTTAGCTGCTTATCTTTCTCAACTGAAGATTAGTGACAACTTAATCAGCCATAGTGCTATCGGCATAATAATGACTGAGGAGGATAATCATTTCTTAAGTGCTTTGTACATCCCACTGTTGGCCTAGTTTTCTTTCCATAAGTCCATTGAGGTACTAGTTTTTACTAATTTGATCATTTGTTCTTCACAAATGTAACCTCTATTTTTTAGAGATTGTACCTCATATATTCTTACCTCTGACCTTCCTCTGCAGGGTGTTTTATCTTTCCATCGCTTTCTTGCTGGACTCTAAAGATGATTCCCCTTATAGAGAAGGGTCAAGAAGCTGAGAAGGTTCAAGCCTCTTTGAATGAAGAGGTTGAAAGGTAGAAGGGAGTTGTCAAGTATAGGGACAATGACAGCTCTAAGATCAAGAAGTACCGTGATGTAGCTCTAAAGGTCGAGGATGATACCCTTTGATGTTAAAGTCAAGGATTCTTTAGAAGATGTTGTATATAAGATCATTGAAGACTATAATGTCTCTGATGAATTCATCAGCTTTGGTTTTGAATACCTTGAAAGAGGTATCAAAGCAACTGGCAAATGGGTAGCTACTAAGGAGAAAGAGTATGGGAGCTTGACTGCTTCAGATTTTATGGTCCTTAGCTTTGGAGATCCTTGGTTTGCTCAGGCCTTACAGGAAGTTGAGGAGGCTGATGCTTCTCTAGAAGAGATTTCTCCCTTAGAGGTCACTGAGACTAAAGACATTGTCCATCATGATGATGGATCTGAGGTGACAAATGTCATCCGTGAGGAAACGAGTGCAGTTTTAGAGACATAGGCCCTTGTGAAGCTTTTTATCATTTGTACTTTTGATTTCCCTTATGTTCATGTTATTTTTATGAACTTTGATGGCCTTTTAACACTCTTGATTTGTAACTCTGAATACCTTTAATGATAATTATTAGTTTAACTCCTTCTGTTTCTAATGCTTCATACGATGTTATGATTGAATGTCTTACCCTCATAAATTTTCACCAAACTAATGATGTTTAAGGTCTGAGGTCACCATATAATGATGTTTACCCTCACAATTTTCACCAAATTAATGATGTTTAAGGTCCGAGGTCACCAAACTATGATGTTTCACCTCAAATTTTTTCATCAAACTAATGTTGTTTAAGGTATGAGGTCACCAAAATATGATGTTTACCCTTATAAATGTTCTCCAAACTAATGATGTTTAAGGTCTGAGGTCACCAACATATAATGTTTCACCTCAAAATTTGTCACCAAACTAATGATGTTTAAGGTCTGAGATCACCAAAATGTGATGTTTACCCTCATAATTTTTCACCAAACTAATATTGTTTAAGGTCTGAGGTCACCATAATATGAGGTTTACCCTCATAATTTTTTACCAAACTAATGATGTTAAGGTGTGAGGTCACCATATAATGATGTTTATCCTCATAAATTTTCACATGTTAAGGTTTGAGGTCACTATATTATGATGTTACACCTCATATTTTCACCAAACTAATGATGTTTAAGATCTGAGGTCACCGTAATATGATTTGTAGCCTCATAATTTTTCTCCAAACTAATGATGTTAAGGTCTAAGGTCACCATATAATGATGTTTACCCTCATAAATTTTCACCAAACTAATGATGTTAATGTCAACATATTATGAAGTTTCACCTCAAAATTTGTCACCAAACTAATGATGTTTAAGGTCTGAAGTCGCCATATTATGATGTTTCACCTATTATTTTCACAAAACTAATGATGTTTCAGGTCTGAGGTCACCAAAATATGATGTTTCAGCTCATATAGTTTTCGCCAAACTAGATGTTTAAGGCATATAACAAAAGTATCAGCACAACATTACTATCTTTTCATTGACATCCTTCGTATAAATTGGTACATGTATTACAAAAAGAAAGAATTGCAACATCATAAGTAATATTTCTTTAAGTGATCAGCATTCTAAGGGTTGGAGAATGGTTCTCCTTCAATATTTTCTAATTGGTAAGTACTAGGAACAACCTCATCAACTACCCTATAAGGACCAACCAGTTTGGATGGAACTTATATACCTTTTTCCATGTCTTCTTTAGGAATAGGTCTCCCATAGCTATAGGCCTTGATTTTAGCCTTTGATTGTAGAATTTTGCAGTTCTCTGCTCGTATGTTTCCTATCTTATCTCAGCATATTCTCTTCTTTTCTCGATCAAATCAAGATTAAGTCTTCCCTCTTCCCCATTCCTCTGAGGGTCATAGGTCTGAATTGTGTGAGTGGGAAGTCCTACCTCGGTAGGGATGACAACTTCTGAGCCATGGGCTAACATAAATGGGGTCTCTCCCGTTGGTGTCCTTAATGTCGTCCTGTAGGCCCATAATACGGCATATACCTCCTCTGTCCATCTCCCTTTGGCCTCTTCCAACCTTTTTTTTATCCCATCAAGGATTGTTCGATTTGTGACCTGGGTTTGACCATTTGTTTGGGCTCAGTCAGGAGAAGAGAAGAACTGCTTGATCCCTACTCTTTCGTTGTATTTCTATAAGGAAGCATTCTTGAACTGGGTTCCATTGTTTGAGATGAGGGTGTTTGTAAGATCGTACCTGTATATAATGTTCTTCCAGATGAATTGGAAGGTCTTCTATTCAGTGCTTGTGATTATTGGCCCAGCCTCTACCTATTTGGAGAAGTAATCAATCGCCACTATTAAGAATTGATAGTTGTTTACAGATCTTGGTAAGGGTCCTACCAAGTCAATGCCCCATACTACAAATGGCCAAGGGGAGATGGTAGAAGTAAGAGGTTGGTGTGGCTGATGAGGGATAGTGGAGAATCTTTGACACTTATCACACTTCTTCACATAACCAGATGCATATTTGGCCAAGGTTGGCCACTAGTACCACTATGTAATTATCCTCTTAGCCAGTGTCCTCCCTCCTATATGGCTTGATCAAGAGCCCTCATGCATATGTTGCAATATGCGTGGGACCTCTGAAGGGTGGACACATCTGAGGAGAGGGGATGGAACCCCTTTTTATACAAAACATCTCCTACAATTGAGAACTTGGTAGCTCTGAACCTCGGCTTTATCCTTTCTAATTTTGACTCTGGTAGGTATCCTTCTCTAATGTATCTGATAAGAGGGTCCATCCATGAAGCTCCCATATTGAAGTTGAGGCAAGGCCTGGCAACCTCTTCTTCTTGAATGGTCGGCTTGAGCTGAATCTCAAGGGGTATAGTTCTTCTTATGTCCGTCCTTGTTGCTGAGGCATCCCCTTTAGTGTATCGGCTCGACTGTTTCTTACAGAGGTATCCTCTTTATCTTTACTTCCCCGAAGTTTTCTAGCATCATTCTCACCCTCTTCAAGTACTTGGTCATCCTTTCATCCTTGGCCTCACACACTCCCAGGATTTGGTTGATGACCAACCTTGAGTCACTATGGACTAGGAGTTGGCCAACACTAAGGGCTTTTGCCAAGGAGAGACCTACTATTAATACCTCGTACTCTGATTCATTGTTCAAATCTTTGAAGTTGAACCTCAACACATATTCAATATCGGTACCATCTGGTGCTGACACTATCAACCCCGCTCCACTTTCGCTTTCACAGAATGACCCATCAACGAAGAAGTTCCAACCATCTTCATTTGAAGAGAAATTTCCCTCTTATAGGGTCCCTTGCTTAAAGAGGTACCTGTCTTCCTCATTCTTAACTATTCTTTTTCTGGCTTTGCCTGACTCAATCTCGTCCGGATCTTGGAAGACATTTCTGCCTGGTTCATTATTAGCCTTTTTGACTATTTTTAACCTCAGCCTCTTCCCAGGTAAACTCGACTATAAAGTCTGCGAGTGCCTTCCCCTTGATGTCAATCCAGGGTTGATAAACAATGTCATATTCCCCCAACTCGGGTGCCCAGTTCATTAGCCTGCCTGACTTCTCAGGCTTATGGAGGACCTGTGTGAGTGGGGAATCAGTGAGGACTACCATAGAGTGGGCTTAGAAGTATGGATTCATCTTCCTAGAAGCATGTATCAGAGCATAGACTAATTTTTCAATCCGAGGGTACTTCTGTCCAGACCCTTGAAGAGGTTTACTATTGAAGTATACTGGCCTCTACACTCCATCATCTTCTCTTACTATTACAACATTAATGGCTGACTCTGAGACAACTAGGTGTACATATAACTTCTCACCCAGAATGGGTCGAGATTGGAGTAAAGGGGATCCGAGGTAGGACTTGAGATCCTTAAAAGCTTTGTCGCATTCCTCATCCCATTCGAAGGCCTTTCTAAGCACTTTGAAAAAAGGAAGACACTTGTCTATAGATTTTGAGACAAACCTGTTAAGTACAGCAACTCGTCCGGTCATCCTCTGAACGTCTTTGATAGTCCTGGGTATCTTGATTTCCAATAAGCCTTGATCTACTCATCTACATCCTAGTCATATCTCCCACACTCCCGGAACTGCTATAGTCATGTATTCTTCTCTCTCGTCTATCTTGTATGCCCATTGTGGCATTGTAAACTTATACATCAATGATATGAATATAATGAGAATAAAGCACCAAACTAATGATGTTAAGGTTTTAAGGTCACCATATAATGATGTTTATCCTCATAAATTTTCACCAAGCTTATGATGTTAAGGTTTGAGGCCACTATATTATGATCTTACACCTCATATTTTCACCAAACGAATGATGTTTAAGGTCCGAGGTCACCATAATATGATTTGTACCCTCATAATTTTTCGCCAAACTAATGATGTTAAGGTCTAAGGTCACCATATAATGATGTTTACCCTCATAAATTTTCACCAAACTAATGATGTTAATGTCAATATATTATGATGTTTCACCTCAAAATTTGTCACCAAACTAATGATGTTTAAGGTCTGAGGTCACCATATTATGATGTTTCACCTCATATTTTCACAAAACTAATGATGTTTCAGGTCTGAGGTCACCATAATATGATGTTTCAGCTCATATGTTTTTCACCAAACTAGATGTTCAAGGCATATAACAAAAGTATCAGCACAACATTACTATCTTTTCATTGACATCCTTCGTATAAATTGGTACATGTATTACAAAAAGAAAGAATTGCAACATCGTAAGTAATACTTCTTTAAGTGATCGGCATTCTAAGGGTTGGAGAAAGGTTCTCCTTCAAGATTTTCTAATCGGTAAGTACCAGGCACAACCTCATCAACTACCCTATAAGGACCATACCAGTTTCGATGGATCTTGTTTACCTTTTTCCACGTCTTCTTTAGGACTAGGTCTCCCACAGCTATAGGCCTTGATTTTAGCCTTTGATTGTAGAATTTTGCAGTTCTTTGCTGGTATGTTGCCTATCTTATCTCATCATATTCTCTTCTTTCCTCGATCAAATCAAGATCAAGTCTTCTCTCTTCCCTATTCCTCTGAGGGTCATAGGTCTGAATTATGTGAGTGGGAAGTCCTACCTCTGTAGGGATGACAACTTCTGAGCTATGGGCTAACATAAATGGGGTCTCTCCTATTGGTGTCCTTAATGTCGTCCTGTAGGCCCATAATACGGCATATACCTCCTCTGTCCATCTCCCTTTGGCCTCTTCCAACCTCTTTTTTATCCCATCAAGGATTTTTTGATTTGTGACTTGGGTTTGACCATTTGCCTGGGGTTATCCAGGAGAAGAGAAGAACTGATTGATCCCTACTCTTTCGTAGTATTTCTCTAAGGAATCATTCTTGAACTGGGTTCCATTGTCTGAGATGAGGGTGTTTGTAAGATCGTACCTATATATAATGTTCTTCCAGATGAATTGGAAGGTCTTTTGCTTAGTGATTGTGATTATTGGCCCAGCCTCTACCTATTTGGAGAAGTAATCAATCGCCACTATTAAGAATTGATAGTTGTTTACAGATCTTGGTAAGGGTCCTACCAAGTCAATGCCCCATACTACAAATAGCCAAGGGGAGATGACAGAAGTAAGAGGTTGGTGTGGCTGATGAGGGATGGTGGAGAATCTTTGCACTTATCGCACTTCTTCACATAAACAGATGTATATTTGGCCAAGGTCGACCACTAGTGCCCCTGTGTAATTATGCTCTTAGCCAGTGTCCTCCCTCCTATATGGCTTGAGCAAGAGCCCCCATGCACATTTTGCAAGATTCGTGGGACCTCTGAAAGGTGGACACATCTGAGGAGAGGGGGGAGGAACCCCTTTTTATACAAAACATCTCCTACAATTGAGAACTTGGCAGATCTGAACCTTGGCTTTAACCTTTCTAATTTTAACTCTGGTAGGTATCCTTCTCTAATGTATCTGATAAGAGGGTCCAGCCATGAAACTCCCATATTCAAGTTGAGGCAAGGTCTGGCAACCTCTTCTTCTTGAATGGTCGGTGTTGATGTAAAAAACTAGATCACTCTAATTATTCAATCACAGATAAATAAAATGAGACAAAGATTTTTAAAGTGGTTCAGCCTTATAAGAATGGCCTACGTCCACTGTTATGTTATTGCTGAGTGTTTGGGAATTCTCGATTACAAGTTCAGTCAAGAAATTCTGGTCCCCTTGAATGAGGATGATACAAGGTATTTATAGCCTTGCGGCTGTACATGAAAGGGTGGATACATTAAATGATATACACATGAAAGGGTAATACATTTAATGCAGCGTGTGTGTCAAGATTATAAACATTCAATGAATAGTTGAACTGTCGTCTATCTGGTAATTAATGATACGGCCGAGATGCAGCTCGGACCGCCTTAGTTGCTGCGCTTGAGTATCTCGGAGTGCTGGAGTTCCTCGGGGTATCTTCGCTGCTCGGAGGGAACACGAATTTGTCGGGGAAATGAACTTCCTCGTTATTATTGTGCCACGTATATTGACACGTGTCTTCGTATTATTCGTTCACATCAGCGTATTAATTTTGGTATCAACAGAAGCCCCCAATGTTTCGTATTTCGAACTTTGAGGAATATGGAACATTCTTTCTCGGTATATGGCAATATTGAATGATCTTCCTGGGTTTTAGGAGCACCGTATTTGAATTCATTTTCAAATTCAAAGAATCCGCCTTTTTTCGAACTTTTAAGAGCGCTTCGATCTTAGTGCCCTTTTTGTCCTTTTAGCCACCGGAAGTTCAACAGTTTCTTTTTTGTAATCATTTCCTTCGCCGCTTCTCAAGGCAAAGTATTTAAACTTCTTAGGTAATCATACCGTCTTCTTCTTTTTCCAATTTCCTGCATTCAAGCTTTCTATTCTCTCCTTCTCTCTTGTGCATTCATCATTGTTTTCGTTCATTGTCAACATACCTCCTTTCTTCCTGTAAGATCTTCTTCCTTTCTTCTGTATCTCTTTTATTCAGTATGGTTTATATTGTGGAGTCTGTTGAGAAATTTCGTTCCGATTTTTCCATTCCTTCCTGGGTAACTCTGGAGGTCCTTTCTGAGCCTTTAGATTATTTTCGATTGGCTGAGGGACATTGGTTCCCCAGTTTATTCATTGTTGAATGTGGTTTTTCTTTTCCGCCAAACCCATTGTGTCTTGAGTTTTGTCAGTATTTTGATCTTATCCCTGCAAAAATAGCCCCCAATTCATGGAGAATAATTAATGGGGTGTACAAATTAAATCTAACTCATGGGACTCGTATAGGGATCCCTGAAATTATGTATTGCTATAAATGGGCCATTCTAGATAATATTTATTACTTAAAAACTAGGTTTCCGAATAGAGCTCTTGTAGTTAACCTCCCTGATTCAAATAGAGATTATTTTGAACATGGGGTGGTTATTAAAAATTGGCAATATGCCCCTTTAGTTGGAGATGGAGTATACAACGGTCCTAGATGCCCCCCATATGGCAATGGGATAGGTTTATTTTTCATTTTATTTCTTTATGAAATTATGCTTTTATCATGTTTGACAAAATGTATGACTGATATCTCATTATGTGTTTGTTTGCAGTTGATAGTAAAAGAAAAACTCCAAAAGAATCAGAGGTTAAGATTAAGCATTTGAAACTTATTTGGGTTTGCATAAGAACGTTGCAGACGAGCACATCAGGCCTGCATCATATTTGCTACAGTATAAGAATTATACAACCTCTTATACCGCTCGCCCTGTTGAGCCAGCTTCAACTCCAGAGGATTCTTCTTCAGATTCTCATCTTCCTTTAAGTCAGAGAATGGGCAAGAAAAGAGCTCCTCCTGCTCTATTTGATGACATTTCTTCTGCTGCTGGGGCCAAGAAAAGCAAAACTGATGTCCCAGAGGGGACTAAGAAGGTGGATGCTGCACCTTCCAAAGCTACCGAGAAGCCCCCAGTGGCTCCGAGCAAGAAGGTTTCTCCCGTGGAAATAATTGCTATCTCTCCGACTAAGAGTTCTTCCTTGGTTGAAGCTGCTGAAGTCCCTTTGAGGAGATTGAGGAAATCATCCTCAATCAATTTGGCTGAAACTGCGTCCTCTCTACCAGCTGGTGGTGTTGGTGTTCCAACCATCATTCCTCCGAGCTCTGCAATGAGCTCGGTAAAAACTTGGATCATAACCGAGGTCCAAGGAATTGATGAAAAAATTTCTAGGGATATGCTGACATCCCTAGCTACTCGTCATCTTGCTTCGGTAAATTTCTCACACTCTGAATTTTCTTTCTTTCTTTGAATTTCCTGTCTTTTTGCACTGACCTGTCACTTTTTCCTTTGTTTAGCTGGTGAATTGTTTTAACAACATCGTGAAGAAAGATGAAGCTATTAAAGCTTCAAGCTCCTCGTCAGGTGTAGAGGATGCTCTGCTGGGTTTGACCCAATCCTTGAAGGAATCTCGCCAACAGTATAGTGAGGACAAGGCTATTTGGGAGAAAAAATTATCTACAGTTGAGGCCGAGAAGGTGAAGATGGCTGAGATCTCCAAGAGTTTGGAGAATAAAGTGAAAAGTTTAGAGGTCGAGCATAAGAAATATGACGACGAGCTCAAGAATTTTGGAGAACTTGAGGATAAGCTGAGGAAGGCAGAGGAAGAATTGTCCACCCTGCGAGATATCAAAGGTCAAAAAGAGGAATTGGATGCGAAGCTCTCCTCGGAGAAATTGAGAAAAAAGCTCGCAGTTAAAAAATCCTTTAGCGCAGGCTGGGATAAAGGATGGGACAAGGGGATTGTTGCGATGACATCCCAAGTTCAATATGGGAAGTTAAAATACTTCCGAGATGGCTGGGTAGCTGCCCTGTAAGAATTGAAGATCAAAGAAGATTCTAGGCTATTCCAGCTACACCTCCCTGGTCCTCCCCCACCAATTGTGGAGGAAGAAGAAGATGAGCCTGTCTCTGATGAATCTTCCATGGCCATAGGTTATCAAGTCCCTGCTTCTCTTCCTTCTGCCAACGAGGACATTTCTTCCATGCCTCCTCCTCCTGAGCAAATTTCAACTGCTGATCAAGTCGCTGTGACCACCGAGCAACCAAGCTCCTCGTCCCAGCCTCCCGAGAAAGTCTTGGGAGACAAGGAAAAGGTGTGAAGTTGTTAGGTATCATTTCTATCTTTCATTATTTGTAATCAAACAATGTAATCCTCTTGTTATCTAATAAAATACATCTTTGTTCATCTCTGTTGTTGATGATTTGTTTTTGTTGATTGTTGTCTTTTTCTCATCCTTAGTTTGTTGCTAGAATGGGAATGATATCTGCTCATGATACAAAGCTGATACAGCAATGTCATGAATATTATAAGGCTGGTCATACAGACCTTAGTACATCAGAAATTGCTGACATCCTTGGCCATGATGCCTCAGAACAAGCAATTAAGGCTTATCGGTACTTGAAGGATTTACTTGATCGAGCTGTGGCAAACAATGTGGCCTACTATGACTTGATTGAGGAACTTCATTATTCCTTAGAAGATCTCCAAGGTCAGCACAATGAATCAATGGCTTTGTTGCATAAGGAATAGGAAAATAGATATCAACAGCTTTCTTCTGAAACAGGCCATAAAAAGATCCTTGCTGGATACGATGTTAGGGAAAGAACTTTAAAAGGTGAAGTTGAGGCTTGCAGGCAGATTGCTGAGTTGCTGGAACAAGAGAACAATAATTTACAGAAAAAGCTGGCACAGTATGAATCTGTAGTGTCATCTTCCACTGCTTTAGTGCAAGTTATCGATGAAGGTTTCTCGTTCTTAGAAGTTGAGAATGCCAAATTAAGGCAAGAGTTGGACGTTCTGAGAAGATCTGTTATTCCTGTGACTGCTCGGGGACGAGGAAGAGGTTCTCGTGGGCGAGGAAGAGCTGTTCAAAATGTTGCCGAGGAGCAAAGTTCTCCAGTCGCTGCTCGGAGTCGATCAAGAGTTCTTAGCCGTAATGTTGAAGAGGCTCGCACTCAGTCTACTTTGGAATCTCAAGCATTCCAATTAAACGCCAAAGATCGGGCTTTATCTGAATTGTCCAAGAGAAACTTATCTTTGGAAGATCAACTTACTGCAACGAAGTCTGCTTTGAATGATAAAGATGTTTTTGCCAGGAACCTTCACGAACAATTGGATAGATTAATCTTCCAATTCCATAAACAGCCCAGGGAATTTTGGATGGCAGGATACAATGAATCCCTTGTTCATTTAGATGCTCGGATTGAACATGCCAATAATGAAGGTTATAAGCAGGGGTGGTTGAACGCCCTAAGTGTACTGAAATTGGAGCAAGGGCATTTTTTATGGGATTATCATGCTCCAGGGTTACTAGATTTGCCTGTGCCACCTTTCAAATTGGACATGGAATGGATCCCAGCTCGTTCCATTCCTTGGAGTTTAATTTCAAAATATCTCAACGACTATAGTCTTCATTCTTAGACTGAATTATCTCGTCCAGAGCATCTCTTGGATACACCTTCTGTGATGAACGTCAGAATGCTTAGAGATATTAATTTCATCAATTCTCCTCTTTGCTTAGAAGATCCTCCTGCCGGCGAGGAACCTGTTTCAAAAGCTAAAGGAAAGAAACCAATAGAATAGGTTTTTCAATGTAATAATTAGCACATATGTATAGCTTGTAATACATTTTTATCTTAATGAAAGAATTTCATTTTCTGTTTGAAAATTTGTATTGCGATTGTCTTGTGTTTATCAAACATTTTTACATTTGTGTATACGTATCTGTTAAAAAGATAACAATATGTGCTCTTCATCAACCAACTTATCAATCAAAATTACAAGTATCAATGTTGCTCAATCACTTAATAATAAAGTAATGAGAATAAAATGTTGAAACTGTCTCCAACCAACCAAGGTTATTAAATTGTGTTTGTCGACCAACTACAGTTGATGGGTTTTTATCCCCGACCAACCATATTTGGTAAACTTTTTCCTAAAATGTATCCGACCAACCATCGTCGATAATTTATCCTCGTCGACCAAGTATAATTGATCACCGACCAACTATACTTGGTTCAGTTTGGAATTCTTTGTATTTTCTGGAATGATTTTACCTTCCGACCAACTTGTTGGCTTATTTTCAAATCAAATGATATTGTTCTTCCCTCAACCGTAGTTGATTATTGAATTATCAGGTTCTTTCGAACTATCTTGTCCACTAGTTATCTTACCAACCTTAGTTGGTCACGCTAGTGTACGCCTCCTAACCAAAGGAGTATATTTTTTGGTTCTTTCGAACTATTTGTCCACTAGTTATCTTACCAACCTTAGTTGGTCACGCTAGTGTACGCCTCCTAACCAAAGGAGTATATTTTTTGGTTCTTTCGAACTATTTGTCCACTAGTTATCTTACCAACCTTAGTTGGTCATGCTAGTGTACGCCTCCTAACCAAAGGAGTATATTTTTTGGTTCTTTCGAACTATTTGTCCACTTGTTATCTTACCAACCTTAGTTGGTCACGCTAGTGTACGCCTCCTAACCAAAGGAGTATATTTTTTGGTTCTTTCGAACTATTGTCTTCTTTTTGCTGTCGAGCAGCGTAGTGTACAACACTAGTATTCCACGAAAAACTTTCAAACAAAGGAGAGGAAAATGGTGAAAACATCATCGTTTTATTCATATTGATGAACCCGTTGTACATTTTACATCATTGATAATACTTGCGAAGGTGTTCAGCATTCCAAGCATTCTTGAATTCTTCTCCTTCTAAAGTTGCTATTCGGTAAGTTCCTGGTCGAACAACTTCTGTAACTCGATAAGGCCCATGCCAGTTTGCCTCCAATTTATTGTGCTTCAGAATTACCTTCTTTAGCACATAATCTCCTTCTTTTAAATCGCATTTCCTCACCCTTTTGTTGTAGAAAAGAGCTGTTCGTTATTGATAAGCAGCATTCCTAATAGCTGCTTCTTCTCTGACCTCCTCGAGCATATCCAAATCCAGTATTCTCATCAAGTCGCTGACTGGGGAATTGAAATTCAGCACTCTGTGTGTTGGGAGACCTAACTCGGCAGGTATTATAGCCTCACTTCCAAATGCTAGCATATATGGTGATTCTCTAGTCGCTGCTCGGGGAGTTGTTCGATAAGCCCACAATACTGATTGTAGCTCGTTAATCCAGTTAGCTTTAGCTTCACTTAGCCTTTTCTTCAAACCATTTAGCAGTGTTCTATTCGTCACTTCAGTCTGTCCATTGCTTTGAGGATGGCCTAGTGCTGAATGGACCTTCAAAATGTTCGACTAATGACAATAAGCAGCAAATTCCTTGTTATCAAATTGGGTTCCATGGTCTGTGATGAAGGCATGAGGGAGACCAAATCGACAGATGATATTCTTCCAAGCGAACTGGTATACCTTCTCGTACGTCATGTCAATGAGGGGTTCAGCTTCTACCCACTTAGTAAAATAGTCTACTGCGACGACGAGGTACTTGAATCTTCCTCGGGTGGTCGGCAATGGTCCCACCAAATCAATTCCCCACATGGCGAATGGCCAAGGGGAAGTTATAGGTGTCAACAATGCTTGTGGAGTTCGTCGGATAGAGGAAAAACGTTGGCACTTGTCACATTTCTTAGCATAGGCTATACAATCAGCCCTCATCGTCGGCCAATGGTATCCTTGAGTCATTACCCTTTGTAAAAGTGTTCGACCTGCTACATGAGCTCCACAAGACCCTTCATGGATTTCTTCAATCAATTCTTTCACCTCGGAGGGATGTACACATCTCTGCAAACCTGCCATAATTCCTCGTCTATATAAAATACCATTAGTTAATACATACCGAGCAGTTTTATACTTCAATTTTTTGGCGGCGAGCTTATCCTCTAGCAATCCTCCCTCTTCAATATATATCCTGATGGGATCCATCCAAGATGGTCCTAAATCAAGGGTAATAACATTCATCGTCAAGTTTTCAGCTATGCTCCGACTTTCCAATACTTCAATTGGTATCGTTCTTCGCAGCTCGATACGAGTAGTTGATGCTAGTCGGGCCAGTGCGTCTGCTTGTACATTCTCCATCCTCGGTACTCTCACCAATTGAATGGCATCAAATTCTATCAGTAACTCCATCACCTTTGCATGATACTTTGCCATTAAATCTCCTTTAACTGCATATGTTCCTGTCATCTGATTTACAATTAATTGAGAATCACTGAATACAATTACTTGCCGTGCTTCCATAACTTTTGCTAAGTTTAAACCTGGTATCATGGCCTCATACTCAGCTTCATTATTAGAGGCTTTGAATTGGAATCGTAAAGCATATTCCATGTCAATCTCGTCTGGGGTGCTCAAAACAATTCCTGCGCCGTAACCTGCTGTGTAAGATAAGCCATCTACATATAATCTCTATATCGGTAACCCGTCTTCAAATTCTTTATCTGACAGGATTCCTCGGTGAAATATTTGTTGCTTCTTTTCGTCCTCCCTTGACACTTTTCGCTCCTCGTCGACCATCTTTTCTCGCTCTTTTACCAACCGGAGCTGGTCTGATCTTGAAGTTGATGATCTGTCTTCATCCATAAGCCCCTTTACCATCCGAAGTTGGTCTGGGTTTATGTCTGTTGATCCTGTAACATCCACAGGTTGGTCAGCGAGCACCTTTTGCTCCTCGGGGGTATCAGGGTATGTAAACTCTGCTATAAAATCTGCTACAGCTTGCCCTTTTAATGATGATCTGGGTTCATACACAATATCATATTCACCGAGTTCTATTGCCCAGTACATCAGTCTTCCAGATTTTTCTAGCTTGTGAAGGGCTTGCCTCAAGGGCATGTCGGTATATACGACGATTGTATGGGCCTGGAAATATGGCCTCATTCTTCTACTTGCTTTAATTAATGCCAATGCCAATTTTTCTAGCTTTGGATATCTGATTTCTGCACCTCGAAAAGCCTTACTTGTGTAATAGATGGGTTTCTGAACTCCATTCTCCAATCTAATCAATGCTGAGCTAACTGCATTCTCTGATACCGCCAGATATAAGTACAACTTCTCTCCTGTTATTGGCCTGGACAACAATGGAGGTGCTCCCAAATAATTTTTCAAGTCTTGAAAGGCCTTTTCACATTCATCAGTCCACTCAAAAGTTTTTCGGAGTGTTTTGAAGAATGGGAGGCATTTGTCAGTTGCTCGGGATACAAATCTGTTGAGCGCTGCAACTCGTTCTGTAAGACTCTGCACTTCTTTCTTTGTTGTTGGAGATCGCAAACCTAAAAGAGCTTTGATCTTATCTGGATTTGCTTCAATGCCTTGCTGGCTGACAATGTATCCGAGAAACATTCCTTCTCGTACTCCAAATATGCACTTCGTCGGGTTGAGCTTCATTTGGTATTTATCCAGTTGATCAAATGTCTGAGCTAAGTCAACTAGATGATCTGCAGCTTTCTTGCTTTTTGTCAGCATATCGTCGACATAGACTTCCATGTTGTAACTGATTTGTTCGGTGAAAAACTTGTTCATTAGCCGCTGGTATGTCGCTCCTGCATTTTTCAAACCAAAAGGCATAACATTATAGCAATAAGTTCCCCTAGGGGTAATAAAAGAAGTACTTTCCCTGTCTTCAGGTTTCATTTTGATCTTGTTGTAACCGGAATACGCATCCATGAAGCTGAGCAGCTCATGTCCAGAGGTAGCATCCACTAGTTGGTCAATTCTGGGCAATGGAAAATGATCTTTTTGGCATGCCTTGTTGAGATCAGTGAAATCAACACACATTCTCCATTTATTGTTCTTCTTCTTTACCATCACCACATTTGCCAACCAGTCTGGATATTTCACATCTTCAATGAATTGGGCTTTCCGGAGCTTCTCGACCTCCTCTTGTATGGCTTGATTCTTCTCGGGGCTAAATACCCTTCTTCTCTGCTTTACAGGCTTGATCTCCTTATTCACATTGAGTTCGTGACATAATAAGTTTGGATCTATTCCTGGCATCTCCTCATGACTCCATGCGAAAGTTTTCTTCCTATTTCTCAAGAACATTATCAACTCTTGTTTTATTGAATCATCCAACGACAAACCTATCTGGGTTACTCGTTCAGGGTGCTCCTCGTCCAGAATAACATATTCTGTAGATTCTACTACCTGTCCTTTTACAAGTTGGGATTCATCCCTAGGATCAAGAGTTTCAATTTCTGTACCTTCCTCTACCTGGTAGGTAATAGTCTTTTTCCTTGATTCCTCAAGCTCCTCTTGCTCAGCAGATGAATAATAGCATTCCCGAGCTACTTTTTGATCACCTTTCATAACTCCTACCCCAAAGTTTATTGGGAATTTTAAGCACTGATGTACTGTAGATGGGACTGCTTCGAACTTCTTCAAACCAACTCTTCCCATGATGATGTTGTAGGCTGACTGCACATTCTTATCCATCACGAAGAAGCGTATTCTTTCTGTTCGACAAGCAGGTCAAGTTCCAATGAATATATCCAACTTGATCGTCCCAAGTGGAAAAACTTTCTCACCGGCAAAACCTAGGAGGGGTCTGTGATACGGTACCAACTGAGATAATTTCAGATTCAAGCTATCAAAACATAAATAGTACATGATGTCTGCCGAACTACCATTGTCCACCAACACCCTTGAAATCACCACATCTTTCATCCTCATTTTGATCACCAAGGGATCGTCGTGAGGGTAAAGAACACCGGCCAAATCATTTTTTGAAAAACCAATAACTAGCTTCTCTTTATTTACCTTCCTCGGACGATCATCCTCGGCAAGATTTATTAGTTGAATATATAAGCAGGCTTAAGCCTCTCCGAGATAGGCCTTTCTTTCTGCAGTAAGGTCTCCCCCTCCAGCATCTCCTCCTGTAATAACATTACAATCAAATGACCCAAAATGTATGGAAAATACCTCTCGTTCAGGCTGTCTTGGCTTCTTTGGAAGATCTGGGTCTTCATCTGGATCATCTTCATGATCTCTTTTCTTTTTCTCCTCCGTCCGACGAGGAGATCTGGAACGATCTCTAGTCCTATCATCATCTTCCTTTCACCTCTGCGATCTACATACTTTGACAACTTTCCTCTTCGGATGAGCGTTTCAATCTCGTTCTGAAGGGCTATGCAATTTTTGGTCGTATGGCCATGATCTTTATGGAACTCGCAATATTTGGCCCTATTCCTCAGGTCAGGATTGGTTCTCAGTTTATCTGGCCATTTGATTTCTTCGTTATTCTTGATTTCTTCCAAAACATGATTAATACCCATTTTCAATGGAGTATAATTATCGTATTTCTTCAGGACTTCCCATGACGTCCTATTATTCTTGGAGTGATTGTCACCACCATTACCTTTTTGCTCTTTCTTCTTAGATTTGTCAACCTCCACCTTGGTTTCTTTATCCATATTCTTTTTCGCAGCCATAGCCTCCTCGGCATTCATGATTTTGGCCACTTTTGCCATCAACTCCGACATAGTTTTAGGTGGATCTTTGGCCAAAGTATAATATAACTTGTTAGGCAGCAATCCACTCATCAAAGCAGTGATCGCTGTCTTTTCTTCGTAATCTATGACTTCCAACTTCTCGTTATTGAAACGAGTTATGTAATCTCTAGTACTCTCACCTAATTTTTGTCTAACATTTAACAAGTGCGCTACTCGCTTTACCGGCTTTGCTCCAAAACAGAAATTACCAATGAACAACTCGGCTAACTGAATAAATGTCAAAATCTTACCCCGAGGAAGATTGTTGTACCATATCTGTGCAGATCCGGTAAGAGTTCCCGAAAATGCTCTACACCTCATCTCGTCGGGGACAGCATATATGTCGGCAGCAGCTTGGTATTGTTCTATATGAAGAACAGGATTTGTCTTTCCATCATATTTAGGGGTCACCACAGGTGCTTTAAATTTCGATGGTGTAGGAAAATTCACAATGGTCTGCACAAAAGGTGTCCCTTGAACAAGTCTCTGTAAGGGATTCCTTTCTTTAACCATTTCTCCAAGTCTATCCTCCAATCGCTGAATGGAACCCTTCCACGCTTCATTTCCTTCCTCGGGCTGCTTAGTCCGAGCAATTGATTGTTCTGACGTAGCTTCCTGAGATCTATCTCGACGAGTAGCTGGTCTTGATTGTGTTGATCCTTCTCTCAAACCTGATGGTGGTCGAAAGCTTCTCGATGAGGCTCTAGGCGAACTCATATTTCTCCTTGGTCCTAACCGACTGAATGGAGATGCCCTGCTTAATCTTTCCAGGGCGCTAGTTCTCTCCGGAGAGAGGGTGATATGTTGATCTGTATCCGTGGCCCGTATCGATGAAGTTCGCCCAGGTTGATAAGAAAAATCATTAGATTCTTCATTACGATATGACCCAGTACGCCTGGATCGTGATTGCCCACGATCACTCCTTTGCCTTGAATGGGTAGGTGCACCGCCGTGAAGAGTTTGAATGAGTTGCCTTATTATTTCTTGCATGGCGGTTTGTCCTTCAGCCAGATTCGTCATAATTCCAGCCAGATCTGGAGGTGCAGATGGATTTGGAGGATTTCCAGTACTTCCAGCATTTCGATTACTGGATTCTGGATTATCTGCCATTGATGATAAATGATTTTTGGTGAAAAATGATAGCAACAGTCATTTCCCACAGACGACGCCAATCTGTTGATGTAAAAAACTAGATCACTCTAATTATTCAATCATAGATAAATAAAATGAGACAAAGATTTTTAAAGTGGTTCAGCCTTATAAGAATGGCCTACGTCCACTGTTATGTTATTGCTGAGTGTTTGGGAATTCTCGATTACAAGTTCAGTCAAGAAATTCCGGTCCCCTTGAATGAGGATGATACAAGGTATTTATAGCCTTGAGGCTGTACATGAAAGGGTCGATACATTAAATGATATACACATGAAAGGGTAATACATTTAATGCAGCATGTATGTCAAGATTATAAACATTCAATGAATAGTTGAACTGTCGTCTATCTGGTAATTAATGATACGGCCGAGATGCAGCTCGGACCGCCTTAGTTGCTCGTTTGATCAAGAGTTCCTCGGAGCACTTGAGTATCTCGGAGTGCTGGAGTTCCTCGAGGTATCTTCGCTGCTCGGAGGGAACACGAATTTTTCGGGGAAATGAACTTCCTCGTTACTACTGTGCCATGTATATTGACACGTGTCTTCGTATTATTCGTTCACATCAGCGTATTAATTTTGGTATCAACAGTCGGCTTGAGTTGAATCTCAACGAGTACATTTCTTCTTATGTCCATCCTTATTGCTGAGGCCATCCTCTCTAGTGCATCGGCTCGACTGTTGCTTACCGAGGTATCCTCTTTATCTTTACTTCCCTGAAGTTTTCTAGCATCATTCTCACCCTCTTCAAGTACTTGGTCATCCTTTCATCCTTGGCCTCACACACTCCCAGGATTTTGTTGATGACCAACCTTGAGTCACTGTGGACTAGGAGTTGGCCAACACAAAGGACTTTTGCCAAGGACAGACCTGCTATTAATACCTCGTACTCTGATTCGTTGTTCAAAGATTTGAAGTTGAACCTCAGCGCATATTCATTATCGGTACCATCTCGTGCTGACACTATCAGCCCCGCTCCACTTCCGCTTTCACAGAATGAACCATCAACGAAGAAGTTCCAAACACCTTCATTTGAAGAGAAATTTCCCTCTTATAGGCTCCCTTGCTTAAAGAGGTACCTGTCTTCCTCATTCTTAACTATTCTTTTTCTGGCTTTGCTTGACTCAATCTCACCCGGATCTTGGAAGACGTTTCTGCCTGGTTCATCATTAGCCTTTTGACTATTTTTAACCTCAGCCTCTTCCCAGGTAAACTCGACTATAAAGTCTGCGAGTGCCTTCCCCTTGATGTCAATCCAGGGTTGATAAACAATGTCATATTCCCCCAACTTGGGTGCCCAGGTCATTAGCCTGCCTGACTTCTCAGGCTTATGGAGGACCTGTGTGAGTGGGGAATCAGTGAGGACGACCATAGAGTGGTCTTGGAAGTATGGATTCATCTTCCTAGAAGCATGTATCAGAGCATAGGCTAATTTTTCTATCCGAGGGTACTTCTATTCAGACCCTTGAAGAGCTTTACTATTGAAGTATACTGGCCTCTGCACTCCATCATCTTCTCTTACTATTACAACATTAATGGCCGACTCTGAGATAACTACGTGTACATATAACTTCTCACCCAGAATGGGTCGATATAGGAGTAAAGGGGATCCAAGGTAGGACTTGAGATCCTTAAAAGCTTTATCGCATTCCTCATCCCATTCGAAGGCCTTTCTAAGCACTTTGAAAAAAGGAAGACACTTGTCTATAGCTTTTGAGACAAACCTGTTAAGTGCAGCAACTCGTCCGGTCATCCTCTGAATGTCTTTGATAGTCCTGGGTGTCTTGATTTCAAATAAGCCTTGATCTACTCATCTACATCCTAGTCATATCTCCGGCACTCCCGGAACTGCTATAGTCATGTATTCTGCTCTCTCGTCTATCTTGTATGCCCATTGTGGCATTGTAAACATATACATCAATGATATGAATATAATGAGAATAGAGCACCAAAGTGGATGTAGGGTTATTTTAATAGATGAACCACTCTATATCTTGTATTCATGTCTCCTTACTTGCTTTACTTGCCTCATTTCTATTCTTTACTTGACTGGTTGATATGAGAACGACTTATGGGCGATTTCTCGTATGATCAATTTGGCACCATCTGTGGGAACAAGATATTTCAATCTTGTTTCTCTATGTTTCGAGTTCTTAAAAACCTTATTTTGTTTGTGGGGATCCTTTGGATCATCGTCGAACGAGTAAATTTTGGTTATTGAGCTTTACTTTATATTTACCCCCTTAAATGGGTATTTCTTATATTCAGATCCATTATGGTCTCTCTTTTATGACCTTATATCTATTTTACATACCCATGTGATATCATTTCATCTAGATAATGCTGAAAAGCATGATATGCTTTAGACCCGTAAAGATGAGTGATTAGGGAAGAATTATATTTACCTCCTTTTTGCTGTTCTTGACCTATGATCTAGGGTTTTTCATTGGAATTGTGTCGTTTTGTGTACCATGGGGGTATTCTCTCATTAATAGACCCTGGTAGGTATGCTCTTCACGTGTTTTGGAAGAAAAACTCAATTTCTGGGTTTCAATCTTGCGATTGTTCCCTTCGTTTCTTAGAAGGGGATGTGGCTTGGTAGTTTAACTGCCTCTCATGTCGCGGCCCTAACTAGTTTGGTTATGTTACAAAAGCTTCAAAACATCAAGGAACGGACTCAGGTGGTCTCCAGCTCAACCTTGGTGAATATCATTCAAAGGCCATGGTAGTACACTTATGTGCCTTAGTAGTCGCGACCTCATCAGTAATATTATTCAAAGGCTATGGCAGTACACTTATGTGTCTTACTGGCCGCAGCCTCAGCAGTAGTATCATGTAGTAGTTCAAACGTTGCATCCCGACTTCCTACTTGGTTAATCCAATATTTCTATAATTACTCACTTTTGCTAGTTTTGTCTCAGATTAAATATATTTTGTAAAGACTAACAAAGTAGAAAATGGAAGGAGAATCTAGCCAGAACACATAAATGAAAGATGAGATTAGGCAGCTGTACAATCACCTCAACCATCTCTATGACATTCATGCTTCACTCCAAACCTAAGTCAACTATTTGACTCAGAGGGTCCTCATTCTTGAGGCCGCAGCCTCATCCAACGTGGGCGTTCAACCAGGATCATTGCTGAATCCTAATACTGTTGTGATAGTAACATCAGAAGAGGAAGTGTCCTAGCTAAAACACTAGCTGTGGAAGGTAAAGCCTCGTCCAGGTCCCTAAAGAGGAGGATGAAACAAGAAGAAAGGGATCTGCATGAGAACTACACACAGTTGAACTCTATCTTGGAGGATATCCTTGGAAGCATCGAGGAGAAATTGCTCAGGTGGCCAGAAAAGCAGAAAGCTCCACCTCATAGAAGGGACAAAGCTAAGTGGTGCAAATTCCACCATGACCACAACCACCTCACCGAACAGTGTCACGCTTTAAAGAATGAAATTGACAAGCTCATAAGGCAGGGGATGCTACAGCGCTTCCTCAAGGATGCCTAAGGGATGCAACCTAGGTAGAAAGGCCACATTCCTCTTTTTATGCCCATATTTATATTTTATCTATTGTTGTTCTTAGTGAACTCTTTTTAATAGTTTCATTTTAACTTTATATTCAGATATTAAAGTCTTATATATATAAATAGATATAGGAAATCAAGTACACTCTTACAATGCCATATTTTGATTTTCATTTCCATGAAATGCTATCATAGAAACGGCCGTCTTGCCTTAAACAGATCTCAATTAGAGACAATATATTATATCGATAATGATAATATCTAAATTGGCCCGCAATGCCCACCGTAACTCCTGATTATACGCGATAATTCGAGAATGATATTTGAAAATGGAGAAAGCAGCTATTGAGAGTGGCGAGAAAGATTGGCTTATAAAACCACACATGGATATTATATCACGGCGTACGATGATTGCATCATTGAAAGCGTCAATCGGGATGCGTCATAAGAACCTGGGGCTTACAATTCCCATTCTTAGCTTTTGGGATGCGTTATTAGCCCAGGGTGGTTACTCCCCTGGCAAACATCATTAACTTAGTCGATAGAGATGAAACATCATTAGCTTGGTGATATCATATTAGTTTGGGGAAGCTTCATAATACCTAGCTCGGGAAGGCCTAAAAATAACCCACAGGGGGAGAAGACTTAGTTGTCTACGGATAATCCTATTATAGTCCGGGAAGGATTTATATATATCTAAACATAGCTTAGGGAAGGTTTATAATACCTAGACCAAGGGGGCCTAAAAATAACCCAATCGACTAAAGGGACGCCATGAAAGGCAATTGAATGCGAATAAAAGAATGCCATAAATGATAATCAAAGCGACTAAAGGACGCTGGGTTTCCGTCATACAGAAGCATGCTAAAGCTGCAAAGGGCTAGAAAGATGCAAGAGCCTTATCAATATGGCTGCAGCCATTAAGTGAATTCTTTCAGAAGACGCGGAAGATAAAGGCTGGTAGGATTGTTAAACTGTCGTAGCCATGTTCAAGAAAATAAGCGACATTTGGATTAGGATCCAATTGCAAAGATACAATCATAAATCTACAATGGGTGGGATTCAAATACTCAAAGGTGTCCCGGCCCTGTTCGAGAAGAGACTGAAGCATCCATAAAACATATTTATGTGGCAACAATCTATAAGAATTCAAGTAGAAAGGCTAAAGTGAAGAGAACAGGCTGCAACTCGTGTGAAAACATCTCCTGTGCTTAGATGCCACAGCCTTAAACCCATAATCGATATTGGATATTAAAGTGATTTTTTGTCAAAAAGCAATTGTATGTTGAAACAATCAAAAATATGCAGAGAAAGCATTCATTCAAGTGTTAAATCAAGCAAAGCAGAAGAATAAAAAAAGCTACTAGAAAAGGAGGAAAAATAGTCAACATTAAAAGTGGCCGCAACCTTGATAATAAAGTTGGGAGTTAAATATCTTGACTTATATAAGTGTTAAGATTACAGACAAAGGATCGCGACCATTTAAAGAGGTAATAAAAAGATAAAGAGGGACACGACCCTAAGATTCAACATTGTCATTTTCATCTCCATCTTCTCCCTCCGCAGCCGGCATGGTCTCTTCATCAGTTATCGTTGCCTCAGCCTCTGCCCTCAAACTGGCTCTTTCCTCTACCGTGTCTTTGATATCAGTCACGCATTGATGATGCTCAGCATACCCCAGACAAGAATTGTCTTTTTAGAGTTGGGGAAATTTTTTATAACTCTATGCCTGATCTCTTGGTAGCCGCGGAGGTAGGCCCCTTGAACGACTCCACCGTGCTGTCAATAGCTAATTGAAGGTATGCATCAAAATCCTCTCTCATTTTCTTGACCATCGCAGCATGGGATTCAACAACCTTAGCAGCCTTCCAATTCCTCATACTTCTTTTATAGAAGTTAAAGTTTGCTGTTGGCAAACTCTGCGGCCTTGGCAGTTTCTGCAGTCTGGCTTTCAGAAACCTTGAGGGACTTTGCGGCCTGATAAAAATTTTCCTCTACTTCCTCCTTGGCTTTGACTGCGGCCTCAAGGTTCATCTGAGCCGCCTATAGTCCCGGGGCTGAAGATTTCTTTCCAACTTCAAAGGACGCCTCCCGAGCGTTCTCCAAATCAGAGGAATGAACTCTATCCGCGGCCTCTTTTAGCTTGTACAAGGCCTCATACTTCCTCTTCTGAGAAATCATAATGTCCGCGACCTACAAAAAGAGAAGTTAGGAGCAAGATATGGAATGAAAAAACAAGTTAAGAAGGTACTTGCACTTACCCTCAGCAGACTGTGGAGACCATAATCTTCTAAGTCGTCGTGGTCTTCATCTATGAGTCTATCAAGGTTTACGGCGTTTGGGACCCTATTCATTCAGTGGATGGCCCTCGCAGTTGCTTCCCAAGAGGATTCAGGGTTAGGCCACTTAATTTGTGATCGCGGATGACCATTAAGACTAACACTAGCGCAGCATTGAGGAGGTGCCAAGTTGGCATTTATTGCGATAATTGGTGGTGGTATGGGAGAATTTGAAAGGATAGGGGCATCAGATGCCGACATCAAACCAGTCGTGGCCAGAATGTCCCCTAATATCATCATCAAAAGTACCCTCAGGCCTCTCGTGATGACCCTCAACTTAAAATTGAGGCCCGACGGGGGTAGTCTCTCCCGGAGCTTGATTTTGGTCACTTGAAGGGATCGCGGCAGGATCCTTAGCCTTAGACCTATTCCTCTTCTCGTGCCTAGTAGTGTTCTTGAGGATAGTTGCGTCCTCATCCATCTCTACCAGTTGGGCATCCAAGAGCTCCCTATCAACTTCCTCACCTGGAAGAAGAAATACAACAGTTAAAATTTGGTTTATAAATAATAGTCGTGGATCAATTTGTTAATAGTAATTACCCTCTCTGGCAATCTCTTTCGATATGGATTTGGTGGGTAAGTAGCCCAGTTCAAATACAGAGGCAGAAGTTACAAGTATGGTGATTTTTTTCTCTTCAACAGGAACTGTCGCGGCCTTGGAAACTCTTTTCTCTTGTCATTTACTCAATTTCAAATTATCAAGAACTGTAGGAAAAATACAGAGGTTAGTAAAGAATCAAAGTGGATAATAATAGGCAATTATAAAGAGGGGATGTGGCAATAATTGAAAAATACATATCTTGGAGGGATACCCCAACTGCCACGACATCCTAAATGATCTATCCCTATCATTCTCCTCGGGGTGAATCTCCCACCCTTCTTCAGATATGTAGAAGTACTTGCCCTTTTAGTTCTTTACACTGGTAGGCCTTCCAGAGTAAAGGGTCTCATACCTATCGCGGACTGAGAAGTAGTAATACCTAGAAAATTTCACAGAGTTTTCACAGAGTTTTCATAGAAGTTGAAAAACTCCGCGGGAGTAATATCTCTATTAAATTTATTCTCCCATAGCACGACGGCTGCAAGAATGGCCCTCCATCCATTAGGATTTAATTGGGTTGGGGATAACCTCATTATTTGGAAAATTCTTCTGATAGGTAACAGGGACTGGCAGTCGCAACCCGTAAATGAAAGCATGTAGGGGGAAGCAGACCCCATCGTCAACAAGTGTCGTGTACGGCAGGTGCTGAGCACATCAAGTCCTCTGGAAACTCAAAGGACTCAGCTACCTGATCAACCCATTTTTGGGTCATAATGCAAAGGATATCAAGTAAAGTAGGAGGTCTCTTAACCCTCCCAGATGTGCCAGCAAGTTCGTCCCTATTGTTAGATGCTTCCTGTGCTGCGGCATGCTCATCTATGTCCATCTGATGGTTTCTAGAATTTACCCCTTCTTCCATGTCCGCAGAGTCTAGGCTTGAATCTAAAGTTAATACCACAAAATTGGGGCAATCCTTCAGTTGGAAAGGTCCTACCGACTTCAAAGGATGCATTGAAGGAAGGTTAGGAGGAGAGACTCCAAAATATTTTTCCCAAAATCCTCTCAAAAATTCGTCTGGGTCAAAGTTCATATAGCTACAGCAGTACCTGAAAAGTAGAGTCCGTAGTTAGGTGCCGTAGCCAGTATGGTATTAAGGCCACTCAGAGGCCGTGGTAGGTGTAATTATATATCAAGTTGAGGATGAACGAATAATATTAGGCCAAATGGTCTAAGTGTACCAAATGTTGGGTTCTAAAGCCCTAGAAGTTAATTATCACCACGGTATATTATTGTATGGGTAAGGATATATGTTATCTTCCTACATGCCATAGTAATTAAAATATGGTCAATGCATGGTCTAAATACCGCGGACCCTAATCTGGGAACCTAGAGATCGAGTTACTACAGGTCGCATCCTATACCTACATGTCACAGTATATGTTGGTGCCGCAGCATTATGCTTAAATACCCACCGTAGTAACACTTTCTATGTTGCAGATTACTAAAGGGATTCTATCATGCCGCGGCTACTCACTCAAACAACTTAGTATTTAGTCGGGGTAAGTTCAAAGATCAAAAACCCTAGAATACGACGAGTCCCTCTTAAGAACATCAAGAACATAATGGGTTACCTAGTTTAGAAACCCTAAAGCCTAACCCAAATAACCATTTTGACAAATTGGGCCAACAATGAAGATTGATTCAAAACCATTCATCTACGTGAATTCAAATGGGTTCAATTGATTGGGAAATTAGGAGAAATAAGTATATTCAGATCCAAGCAGCAAACATGGTTTGAATTAAATAAAAGAAGATTCATGATTGGGTGATTCATAAATGCAGAAATTCAAAAATAATGAAATTCAGTTGGTGAATTGATGAATTGTGAACTAGAAAAGATACTAAAGAGGTTGGTAATTGGAAACATTTCCTGGAAATGGAGAAACCAAAGATGCTCAGCCTCAAAACGCCTCAGGACCACCGCATGCAGCCTTGAAAAGTCACTGAAAAGATTAAGAGAAAGAACAAACAGAGGTTGGCTATCGATATGCTCTAAAAGATTTGGAAAACACAATAAATTCCACGGCCCGAATAATTTATATAAGAGGGCACGGGAAGATTAAACGTCGCTTGAAAGTACCACGGCATCTTAAGAGGACCGGACTACTCAGCCGCAGCCCTAATCGCAATCTCTTGGCACTACGACTTGGGGGCTTATTGATAGTAAAAATATATCACCCTGTCGCGAAGGTCACTCAAGCACGCATATAAGCTTATAGGACACGGCCCTACTTAGCAAAGGGTTCGTCCCTACCAATTACAGGGCGCGGCACATACCACTTGGCCTAATATGAAATCCATGGCCCTACCCAGTACAGGGTGAGACACCTTTGTCTTTAGCCTCATGCAAGATGCAACACTCAATATGCTTGCCTTACAGGCCTCACCCCTTTCTATTACAGTAACTCCATACTTGATATACGTCACGTGCTCAGGGCACACGACGCAGCTCACATACCTCTTATAAATAGAGGACCACGCCTCGAAATAAGGGATCGAGTCCTCTCATCCCGATTCAGATTCTATAATACCTGGCGAAGCCTTACCAAATTCTCTCTACACAACCTCAACATACAGCTCGAGGGCTACTCACCTACATCATAGTCATATCTCTGGCACTCCCGAAACCGCTACAGTCATGTATTCTTCTCTCTCATCTATCTTGTACACCCACTATGGCATTGTAAACTTGTACATCAATTATATGAATATAATGAGAGTAGAGCACCAAAGTCGACGTAGGCTCATTTTAATAGTCAAACCACTCTATATGTTGTGTTCATGTCTCCTTACTTGCTTTACTTGTCTCATTTCTATTCTTTACTTAACTTGTTGATATGAGAACGACTTATGGACAATTTATCATATCATCATTCTTGAAGCATTATTGGAGCTTTGGAGTTATTAGGATCTTCTTGATGCATTTCTTAGAATTTTAGGAGCTTTAGATTCTTCTTTCTTACTCCTCCTATTAAAGCTCAAGGTTAGGTTTCGTTACAATGTTTTCAACATTAAAAGCTAATTATATGTTAGGATGCATGCTAGAATATGGTTTAATCTTACAAAGATATTTTCTAGTATGTTCATTTAATGTTTTATTGCAAAAAAGGAAGTTTTGAGAAAACTAGACTTGGGTTTTTGAAGAACAAATGGTATTTTTAAATCTTGAAATATAAGGAAGGTGCATAAAAAATATACTTCCATGTTAGTATTATGTTTAGGTTCATATATAAATATTGCTAGGCCTGGAAACGTCTGAAACATGTGTGGAACCTAGTATTATATTGGTAGAGAACATATAAACACTATATATGAAGTTAAAATGGGTTTTGTGATGAAATGAGAAGGTTGGAAAAAGAAGCCCTAAATATGTTGTAAAAGGTTGAGAAAATGAAGAATAATTTTGTTTAAACACCATAAGATGATAAGGTTAGACTGGACATTTTGGAAAATGTCCTTCAAAATAATAAATGTATTTCGTGTTAAAGAAATTTAACAAATGGTATGTCTTGAGAAAGAATAATGAAACATAATTTTGGAAAATAAAATAATGGAATGTGATTTTTGAACATAAATGATAATTTATGATGCCATAATGAAAAAAATAAGTTTTTCACAAAAATTTGGAAAATGAAGGGTAAAGTGGTAAATTTAATAAAAGAGAGAGTCCTAGTGGTTGGACATCATAAATTTACCTTATTGGTCATTTTTGTGAAAAACGAATGAAATAAATAAATTGGCATGAAAATAGTATGAAAAATGAATATGAACCGTAAGGATGATGAAAATGGTGGAATAATGTGGACATTTGATAAAATGTTAAAATGCATTAATACGAACTCGGATGCTACTGAAAAATAATTAAGAAGGGCCCGGAGCTCTTGAGTAAAAGACCCAATATCACTGGCCAGAGCATATAGTAGCGTAACCGATGATGTGGAGCTCGTTAAAGTATGCGGTTATTTGGTAACAATTGAGAAAAAGTAAAATGTTGATAACAGAATAATGGGAATGTAAATGAAAAAGTTTGTGTTTAGAAATACAAGAAAGACAACCTAATGAAAGTAGTAAAAATTGGGCCCTAGGAGGAACAGAAATCCTCCTCGGATTGCGTCAAGAAATTCTCAACAACCAAATGATTTGAGGGAAGGCTCTACCAATCACGCCCAAATTCCAGGCATGTGGCTTGCACAGAAAGATCCCAAGAGAAAAATTCTACGCGATTTATTGCTCGTGCAAACATGAATAAATCAGAGGTTGGAAATAACACATGGAAAGGATCTATTCAGAGATTGGAAGAAAGGTTAGGTGAGATGGCCAAGGCCAAAAACCCTATCCAAAGAATGTTTATCAAAGGATCTCCATTCGTGCGTGCAATTGTGGATTTCCTCATACCAACAACGTTCAAAGCGCTTGTGGTAACACCGAAGTACGATGGAAAAACCAACCTCGTTCTCCACATAGAGCGATAACAAGTTGCGGCAGACATTTATGCAGTCCCCGACGAAATGAGGTGCATGTCATTCTCTGGGACCATCACCGGATCTGCTCAGATATGGTAGAACAGCCTTCCTCAGGTGCAGATAGAAACCTTCCATCAACTAGCAGAGATCTTTATAGGAAATTTCTATTTTGGTGTAAATCCAGTCAAAAGGGTAGCACATCTATTGTGTGTAAGGCAAAAAGCGGGAGAAAGCACCAGGGACTATATCACTCATTTTAACAACAACAAACTGGAAGTCATTAACTATGAAGATAAGACAACCATTACAGCTCTCGTGAGTGGTTTTTTACCAGATAAGTTGTACTACACCTTGGCCAAGGATCCCCCCAAATTTATGGTTGAATTGATGGATAAATTAGCCAAAATAATGAACACCGAAGAAACAATAGCTGTGAAGAAGAATGCTGAAGCAAAGGCAGAAAATAAAGTTGAAGGTATGTTGGAGAGGAAATATCACAAGCATAATGGTGGGAGCAAGCACTCAGAAGGAAAGGAAACATTGGAACAATTGAGGAAGCATACAAATTATACTCCCCAAAAGGTATACATAAACCACATTCTAGATGAAATCAAGATAAATGAGGAACGGAATTGGCCAGAAAAACTGAGATCAACTCCCGAAAGAAGGGATAAATCAAAGTATTACGAGTTCCATGAAGATTATAGTCACACGACCAAGCAGTGTAGAGCTCTCTAGAATGAGATAGAAGCACTCATTAAACGTGGAAAGCTAAACAGGTACGTTGAATGCCACAATGGTGGAAGGACCAACAACAGAGCTCGGCAAAGGTCCAAATCTCCTTGCCGACTAAAAGATGATAAGAAAAGAGACCACGAAGATGACCTTGAAGATAACCCCGATCTCCCCAAAAAGCCAAGAAAACCTGAACGTGAGGTATTTTCCATTCGTTTTGGTTCAATCGATTGTAAAATGATTACAGGTGGACATGCGGGTGGAGGAGATCATACCGCTGAAAGGAAAGCTTACCTCAACAAGGCTTAATCTTATTCCTTTATACAACGGATAAATCCGGCAGAAGAAAATCATCCAACGAAGGTAAATAAGGATAAGTTGGTCATTAGTTTCTCAAGAAATGATCTAAAAGGTGTTTTGTATCCTCATAATGATCCTCTAGAGATCAAAATGAGGATGAAGGACGTAATCATTTCAAGAGTACTGGTGGATAATGGTAGCTCGGCAGACATAATGTTCTACCCTTGTTTCGATAGTTTGAACTTGAAGCTTAGTCAATTAAAGCCATATCACAGGCCCCTCATCGGGTTCTCTGGAGAAAAAAATTTCCACTTAGAACAATTAAGTTAGACATATTGATCGACACCTGTCCTGCTTGCAGATCAGAGAAGGTACATATCTTCGTGATGAATATAAATATCCAATCAACCTACAATATAATCATGGGGAGAATAGGTTTAAAAAAGTTTGAAGCAATTCCATCCACTGTACATCAGTGTTTGAAGTTCTTAACCAACTTTGGGGTTGGAATTGTGAAAGGTGATCAAAAAGTAGCTCGGGAATGAAACTACTCATCTGCCGAGTAAGAAGAATTGGAGGATGCCAGGCAGAAAACTACTACTTATCAAGTGGATGAATATGATGAGTCTGAGATTGAAACATTAAACGCAAGAGATGAAACAGAACTTGTTAAAGCCCAGTTCATGGAGGAAACATAAAGCATTATTTTGGATGACAAGAGACCAGAAAGAACGACTCAGAGTGGTGGTTCACTTGATCCAATAATAAAGTAAGAGCTGATAGAATTTCTGAAGCATAGAAAATAGCCTTAATGTGGATTCATGAAGATATATCTGGGATAGACCCAGCCTTTCGATGTCACGAGCTCAATGTCAATAAAGATATCAAACCAGTGAAGCAGCGAACAAGAGTGTTTAGTTCAGAAAAAAATCAAGCTATTCAAGAGGAAGTGGAAAAATTGCAAAAGGCTTCCTTCATTGAAGATGTCAAATATCCTGACTGGTTGGCTAACGTTGTGATGGTAAAGAAGAAGAACAATAAATGGAGAATGTGTGTGGACTTCACAAACCTGAATAAATCTTGCCCAAAGGATCATTTCCCTCTGTCCAGGATAGATCAGTTAGTAGATGCAACTTCGGGGCATGATTTGCTAAGCTTCATAGCCACCTACTCCACATATAATCAAATTAAAATAAATCCATAAGATAGGGAAAGTACATCTTTCATTACTCCACAAGGAACCTATTGTTATAATGTTATGCCTTTTGGTCTTAAAAATGCAGGTGCTACATATTAGCGACTGATGAATAAGGTGTTTGCAGAGAAAATTGGCAAAAATATGGAGGTATACGTCAATGACATATTGACCAAAAGTAAGAAGGATGCTGACCCCATATCAAATTTAAGTCAAATATTTGATCAATTGTAGAAATACTAGATGAACCTGAACCGGACGAAGTACGTCTTTGGCGTAAAAGAGGACGTATTCCTCGGGTACATTATAAATCAAAGATGTATTGAAGCCAATCCTGATAAAATAAAAGCCTTGCTAGAATTATAATCTCCAACCACCAAGAAGGAAGTGTAAAACCTTACAGGGCGTATTGCAGTTCTCAACAGATTCACCTCCTGAGCAACTACCAGATGTTTTCCATTCTTCAAGGTGCTCAGAAAGACCTTTGAATGGAATGATGAATGTGATAAGGCGTTCTTGGAGTTGAAGAAATACTTGGGGAAAGCTCCTTTATTGTCCAGACCAATGGTTGGAGAAAAATTATACCTGTACTTGGTTGTCTTAGAAAGTGCAGTTAGTTCAGCTTTTATAAAACTAGAAAGCGGAGTGCAAAGACCAGTTTATTATATGAGCAAGGCATTCCGAGGAGCAGAGGTCAGGTATCCAAAACTGGAAAAGTTAGCACTAGCATTGTTCGAGGCGAGCCTGAGGATGAAACCATATTTTCAAGCCCATACAATAGTGGTGTATATAGACAAGCCACTTAGACAGGCTTTATATAAACCAAAAGAATCTGGAAGACTAATATGTTGGGAAGTTGAGTTATGGTTATCAACGAACTAAGGTCCTCTCTCAAAAGGCAAGTACTAGAGAATTTTATTTCTGAATTTACTTACCTAGATGTTTCCAATCAACAGGGGGCTAATACAGAGCAACTCCAAGATGCTAGAGGAGCAACGAAACGTATCCCCAAGCAACCCCCAGCAGCAAAATTGCCAGAAGGGATGGACACCGATCAACCAGAATCATCTAGTAAGGCATAAGAAGAAAGGAAAAATAAGATATTCCATCAAGGAATTTTTCCAAACCAAGGGTTTGATGATAATATCCCTATATGGAAATTATTTGTCGACGGATCTTCATGTGCAACAGGTTGCGGAGCTGGAGATATTCTCAATAGTCCAGATGGGATAGATATAGAATCTGCTATGCGTTTCCAATTTCGGGCTTCCAATAATGAAGTTGAGTATGAAGTCGTAATTGTAGGCCCCAACTTAGCTAAATTATTGAATGCAGAGCAAGTTGTGGTGTTCAGTGATTCACAACTAGTGGTGAATTAGATGCTCAGTCTTTACGCAGTAAAAGGGGAATTCATGTCAAGGTATTTAACTAAAGTCATGGAAATTGTATCCAATTTGGCAGCTGTTCAAGTGATCAGAATACCAAGACTGGAGAATGCAAGGGCAGATGTACTTATTCGCTTAGCCTCAGCTACGCACACCAAGCTACGAAGAACAATCCCCATTGAAGTACTTGAAATCAGAATTATTGATGAAGATTTGATGGTAAATCTTATCACAACAGACATGGGACCTTCCTGGATGGATCCCATCAGGGCTTATATCGAAGAAGGTACTTTACCAGCCGATCAACTTATAGCTAAGAGGTTGAAGTATATGGCTTCCATATATGTAATGAGCCATAAAGTTCTATACAAAAGAGGTGTAGTAGCTGGTCTACAGAGATGTGTTCATCCAGCTGAAGTTAAAGGTCTCATAGAGGAAATCCATGAAGGATATTGTGGAGCTCAAGTAGCAAGCATTACTCTTTTACAGAGAATAAATATGCAGGGTACTATTGGCCAATAATGCGCACTGATTATATAACGTATGCTAAGAAATGCAACAAGTGTCAACAATTTTTTACTATACGAAGAACTCCCCAGGCGCTGCTAATACCAATCACTTCACCTTGTCCATTCGCTATGTGGGGAATAGATTTAGTCGGGCCTCTACCAATGATAAGAGGATGATTCAAATATTTGGTGGTTACCGCTGATTACTTCACAAAATGGGTGGAAGCTGAACCTCTCATCGATATGGCCTATGAAAGGGTCTACCAATTCATTTGGAAGAATATTATTTGCAAATTTGGTCTAACCCATGCTTTTATCACCGATCACGGTACCCAATTTGACAATTATGAGTTTATAGCATACTGTCTGCAGTCCAATATTGAGAAAATCCATTCTGCTCCAGGTCATCCCCAAAAGTAACGGGCAAACGGAGGTGACAAACAGAAGTCTACTGATTGGATTGAAGAAGAGATTGGATGATGCTAAAGGAAATTAAATCAACGAGTTGCACTCAGTGTTATGGGCTTATCGAACAACTCCACGAACAACAACTGGAGAATCTCCCTACATGCTGGCCTTTAGGAGTGAAGCAGTCATACCTGCTGAATTAGGATTACCTACTCATAGGGTGCTTAACTTCAATTCCCCAGTAAGTGATTTGATGAGACGTTTGGATTTGGATATGCTCGAAGAGGTTAGAGAAGAAGCAGCAATTCGAAATGAAGCTTATCAACAAAGGACTGCCATGTTCTACAATAAAAGGGTCAAGAAATGTGATTTAAAGGAAGGCGATTACGTTCTCAAGAAGGTCATTCAAATGCACAATAAGTTGGAGACCAATTGGAATGGGCCCTATCATATCACAACTGTTGTTCGACCTGGCACCTACAAAATAGAAACTTTAGAAGGGGAAGAATTAAAAAACCCTTAGAATGTAGAGCACCTGCGAAAGTACTACCGGTAATGTAACTGTACGGATACCCCATTGCTTCATCATGAATGGAAACGATGATTTCCTAATTTCATTTGTGTTATTTTTTTTTTTGGAGTACTAGTGCTACACACTGCACACAAAGTTTTTATTCAAATTGATCGGCTACAACATAAACACCAAAAAAGTTGGTCGGCATCAACATAACCACCAAGGTGGTAAAAACAAATTGAACAAGGCAAAACCTGTTTGATTATTGGTGACCCAAGTGGCATCTAAACTAGGTAACTAAAAGTTTCTCGGTATCAACATAACCACCAAGGCGGTAAGAATAAATCGAACAAGGCAAAGCCTATTTGATTATTGGTGACCCAAGTGGAGTCTAAACTAGGCAAGAAGATGGGTAAAATATCCACTGCCTAGGTACCAAGGCAATTATATTTTTAAATGATTGTTACAACTAAGCAAGAACATGGGAATCCCATTGCTTAGGCATTTATGAGTGATAGATCACTACAACTAGGCAAACATATGGGAAAAAAGTTCCATTGTCTAGGCAATCAAATCAACATAGGGAAAACTGCCCATTCATATACATATATTTAGTGACTGATAAATACAACACTATTATAGTTTATCTCACATTATAAACAGAGATTGACAAGATAAACATCGTACAATTAATTTATTTCCAAGGAAACAAAATTACAAAAATAAGATTTTTCTTCGTTAAATAATCACTAACGAAATACAAATAGCCTATTCTATTGGTTTATTTCCTTCAGATTTAGGTACAAGATCCATTCTAGCTGGAGGATCATCTAAAGCAAAATAAGAGTTAATAAAGTTCTAACCTCGTAGCATTCCGGTATTGTTCGTACTTGGTCATTCAAGTAAATGTGGAGTTTAGGATATCTCAAAATCATCATGAAGATTATAATCACCAAAGTATTTGAAAATCAAACACTGAGGAATGGATCTAACTGGAATCTAGTTCACATCTAATTTGAAAAGAGGTACTAACAGATCAAGTAATCTAGGGTCATACCAATCCCATAACTTGCTTCCCTCCTCAACCTTCATTATAGTTAGGGCATTCAACCACCCATGTTTGTATCCCTCATTATTTGATTTCTTTAACCTAGCATCAATATGACATAAAGCTTCATTGTATCCCCCCATACAAAACACTCCAGGCTGCTTATGGAATTGATAAGTCAATCGTTCAACATGCTGATGAAGCATCTTCACCAAACTTTCTTTATTCTCTAACGCAGAACGCTGATGGGAAAGTTGCTCGATAAGAGTTTGAAGTTTTTGGGACATCTTAGCTAAAGCTTGATTTTTTGCCTTCAGTTGAGCAACTTGATTTTCTAAAGCCAGTTGAGTCTTAGTCTCTTCGATGCTGCTCCGACCAACTCTTTCTCTACCCCGAGAAGAAGATGTAGATCTAGCTCTTTTTAAGGTTTTTAATTCTTCTCTTAATTGCGCATTTTCAGTCTCCAAAAAGGAAAAACCTTCATCAATGACTGGGATCAGAGCTATAGAGGAAGAAGCAGATTTTAGCTATCTCAATTCTTCTCGTAAAGCAATGTTTTCTTCCTCCAACGTCTTAGCAATGTTTCTATGTTCCTCAACTTTAAGTTTTAGCAATATATCTCTCTCTTATTATGGGATGAGATAAATTTTTCATAACCCCGATCAACACTCAATTGTTGGTACTTCTTCTCATTAACTTTGTGCAGAAGAGTACTGGCTTCCTTGTGTTGAAGTTGAAGTTCTTTAATCCTTCCTTGAAGATCTTCGATCATTTCGCAGCAAGCTACGTTATTTGCTACAGCCCGATCAAGCAGACAATTAAAATACTGGTAAGCCTTAATTGCTCGCTCAGAGGCATCAGATCCTAGTATATCAATTATTTATGCTTCAGTAAAATCTGCACAACCAGCTTTGAAGTAATCTGTACACTTCTTCATTAACTCTATATCATGAGCTGACAACTGTAACACCCCGCATTTTTCATACATTAAATATTTAATTAATTCGGGAATTGAAAATTACTTGTGAGTCGTAATTTAATTGAATTAATTAGGGAAATTTTATTTAAATATTAATCGAGGAGTAAATGGTTAATATTTACGGGAAGTTATTTACTAAGTGAATAGTAATTATTTATTTAAGTCATTTCGAGTATTAATGACAGGGTATGCACTTATCTCAACCGGCAGTCGGTATAGACTAAAGGGGTGAGGGGATAAATATTTTTATAAATTAATTCGAATGCCAATTCTGAGTGTACGGTTGAGTCCGGATGGGTCGAGATAGTCAAAAAAGTGTACCCGGGGGTAGTAAACGGGTCACGGGGCGTTTTTAGACATAGCCGGGCCCACACGGGGGCATTTGGGTCACTTGGGCTTGGACCATTAGGCAACAAACGGGATTAGGTAAATTAAGGAATTGGGAGGAATAATAAAACGGCTGATAGAGTTTTAGAAAAGGCTAAGTGTATTAAGGAACCCTAATAGCAGTTAAAGGCAGTTTTGGGATCACTAGAGAGCCAACAAGGATCGTCTTCAACCTTGGAAATTCATCTCCGATTCAGAAAATACGAAACCTAAGGCAAGTGGATAACTTGCAATAGTATTGAATCTGTTTTGAAATTCATATTCATGTGATGTGTTTGATCAAAATTCGTTTTGGGTGTTCATGGCATAAACATGAGGTTTTGAAAATAATAATCTGATTTACGAATTTGAATGAGGATTCTTGTAGAAATTTGATATTATAAATTGATACATATCTGGTAGGATGATATCTGGATAATTAGAAACGAATTTGGTGAAGGGATTTGGGATGGAAATGGGTAAGGAATTAAAGATGGATATTTCCCCAAATTCAAAAATTGTAATTAATGGACGAATTAATGATGTTGGTGGGCATTCTGGAGGTCCCTAATGAGGTTTCTAACATGTATTTATGTTAAGAGGGCTTAAGGTTGCTGGTAGAGAAAACTAGGGTTTGGGAAAAATCATCCATGGCTGAATCTGTCTTCGCGAAGGAGACGAAGACTTGCTCGATCGATCGATCGAAGGTCTGGGGTCGATCGATCGATGGTCGGTAGATTTTGACAGTTCGCCCAGTTTTCTTTTATATGAAGAAAATTTTAATTTAATATTTTCCATGAATTAATTTGGTGAGAAATTTATACGTGGGTTTTAAATCTAATTAATGGTGAATAAAACTAATTTAGAATTTGGAGACGACTTAGTGTGACATCATAGCGTCCGTTATATGGGTGAGGGGCATCTCACTTTCAGGGAAGGAATATGACCGCCTCCAAATTCGTATGTTAAACTAAGTTAGTTAGCGAATCTAACTCGAATAACTAGGTTATGTGAATACACCTTGTGGGATAGCACTTGGGAAAATTTATATTTTTGTGAGTATTTTTACTCCGTCAAAAGTTTGTATTAAATGTTATTTTAGTATGTTTGTGAATACTGTAAAATGATTAGATATATAATTAGGTAGATAATTATATATGGGATAATTAATACATAGTGAAAAATGTATTATGTGCATAACGGGTGTGAATGTTATATGAAATTAAAACGGGTAATGATTTAATTAAGTTTGATGTTTATAATAACTTAAAAATCATGAATTAAGGCATACTCATTTAGTGTAGGAAAATTTCAAGGGTTAAAATAAGAATTGGGTCAAGAGCGCAGGACCTAGTAAATTAAATGGAAGCGTTAGTAGTGCACCTTAGAGGAGGGGTGAGGAAGTCCTCAAGAGAGTGTGGCACTAACTAAAATATGAAGAGCATGCATATTTATTTACTACTGCAAGTTAATCATTTGTTAAATGTTTTCAAATGTTTTTGGGTACTAACCCTTGCTATAAATTTTTAAAAACCTTTTAGGTGTCCAACCACAAGGGCGCCAAGCTTGACTCTATTCCAGGTATCCTTTGCTGTAGCATATGTGGATGTTGCGGGGTTTTGATAGACGCCTCCTTCTTTCGTTCGTGTAGGAATTTTCTAGCAGTTATCTGAGCATGTCGCTCACAGTTCATGTATTAGACTTGTTAAGATTTTTCTTCTTATCTTTACTTGTATTGGTTATTTGGACCGACGGTTTATTCGGTTAATTATTTTAATTGTGGATGGTTATTTTAGCTAATTGTGATGGTGTATTATTTTATGTTCCGCATGAGTTTTAATTAATTTAAAGATATAAAAATTGGCACCAGTCTACTTTCTCACTTAGGTGGTTAGTAATTAAAAAGACGACAGTGATGCTAAGAATGGACCAACTGAGAAACCTTTTCTAACATGATTTAGGACTGATCACCCGGGATTAATTAGGCGGAGTGTCACAGATGGTATCAGAGCATCAGGTTCTAGTGTCCTTAGGATCTCTGCGGCTTTCTACGTTTCAGTGTAGCACTCGTTTGTTATAGAGCCCTATTATTAGGACTGTTGATTCATTTTCCGCTTGTGAGATATCGTATTTCTGCTGTGTATATTTTTGTGTAAATTGTGTACTTATACAATTCAATCTATTTCAGATGCCACCGAGGAGACTGGGAGCGGAGAGGGCTGAGGCTAGGGATGAAATCAGGGAGGCTCATCAGGAGCCACAGGTACCGCTACCCCCACCCCCACCCGAGTTGATTTCCACTACTCAGGTGGCAGTGATAGTGGCCCACGCGGTCGAAATAGCAATGAGAGCTATGGAAGCTCACTTTCCACATCCCCAGGCACCGCCTCCTGTGGCACCAGCAATTCAGGCTCCAGTGGGGCCACCATCTTGGCAAAGAGTTAGGGAGACCTTTCAGAAGGGTCACCCCCCTGAGTTCCGGGGTAGTACAGATGTGATAGAGGCTTGTGACTGGAAGAAGAACATTCAGCGCCATCTGCGCATGCTAGAGTGTACTGAGGTACAGAAGCAGATGCTTGCTACCTTTCGCTTATCAGGGGCAACCTTATAGTGGTGGGAGTCAGTTACCACCGTCAGGGAGCGAGACTTGATGCCGATAGCAGAGTTTTGGGTGCAGTTCGATCGCAAATATTTTCCACCAGCAGTAGAGACTGAGATGAGAAAGAAATTCAGTGATTTACTTCAGGGTGACCGATCAGTGGCAGACTACGAGGAGGAGTTCACCTGTTTGGCAAACTTTGTGCCAAATGAGGTGAGCGATGAGGAGTGGAAGAAATCGAGGTTTATGGATGGTTTAGCCTGGCGAATCAGGCAACACTTGATTGGGAATCCGGCGTTAGTAACGTATACAGACGTCCTTAATGCCGAACTTGTACACTGCCAGGACCATCACTTCCATGCGAAGGGGAGCAAGTGAATAGGGGAGCCGAGCCAACAGGGAAAGGTTGTTACTAGTAGTGACACAAGTGGTGCTCAGCAGCAGATGGGTAGTCAGCAAGGGAATCAGGCTAAGAAGTTTAATCCTGGTGGTTTCCGACAGGGAGGACAGGGGTTCAGGCCGGGGCAGCCGGTCCCGAATCAGCAGCAGCAGGTTCCTCAGGGCCGTCAAGGCCAAGGGAACAATGGGGGAGGCCAGCAGGGCCAGGGCCAGCCGCGTCAGGGCCAACAAGGTCAACGACAGGGGGATGGTCAGAGACGTTGTTTTGTGTGTGGCCAGGAAGGACATTTCAAGAGGTAATGCCCACAGAGGGGCAGAGGTCAACAGCAGGAGGCCCAACAGGGGCAACGGGGGCAATTACCACCAGCAGCACTAGCCCCACCCACCCCACCTCAGTAGGGGCAGATGCACTACGGACGTGTGTATAACGTTCGGGATGTTCCTAATCCCCCGGCGCAGCAAGCACCGCCAGTAGTTGAGGGTATGTTTATCATTCATGGTTATGAGGGTAGTATTCTCTTTGATACGGGAGCATCACATTCATTTATTAAATTAAATTTTGCTAAACGGGTCGAAATACTAGAGACCGCGGGAGGTCTTCGGATGTGTGTAGAGTCGCCAGTTGGCAGCGGGGCTACGATTCACTCAATTTGTTGGGGTGTGGACATTTTGATCGGGAGACTTAGTTTAGCAGTGGACTTACTAGTGTTAGATATGGAGGGGTACGCTGTCATCTTGGGTATGGATTGGTTGGCAGGTTATCGGGCGACGGTGGATTGCTACGAAAGGACTATCATGTTCTCCATTCCAGGTCAAGAGATGTTCTAAATAGCAATGCCACTACCCGAGGGAGGGTCATGCACACACTTGTATTATATTGAGGAGGAAACCTCACAGGAGGTGGCTATTCCGTTGGATTCAATCCTAGTGGTGAGAGACTTTGAGGATGTGTTTCAGGAGATACCAGGGTTGCCACCTAGCAGGGAAATCGAATTTGTGATTGATTTAACACCAGGGACGAGGCCAATTTCTCGGGCCCCATACCGTATGGCCCCATCAGAGATGCGTGAGCTAAGGGAGCAGATTCAGCAGCTTCTGGGTCAGGGTTTCATACGACGGAGTACATCGCCGTGGGGTGCACCAGTGTTATTTATGAAAAAGCGAGATGCCTCACTACGGTTATGCGTGGACTATAGAGAGCTGAATAAGGCCACGATACGGAATAAGTATCTGTTGCCTAGGATTGATGACCTATTTGACCAATTGAGAGGGGCGTCTTATTTCTCTAAGCTCGATTTAAGGTCAGGATATCATCAACTACGTATCCGAGAGGAAGATGTTCCGAAGACAGCTTTCCTATCGCGGTATGGATCTTACGAGTTCAGAGTGATGCCATTCGGACTCACCAATGCACCAGCAGTGTTCATAGGCCTCATGAACAGAGTATTTAGGGAGTTTCTCGATCAATTTGTTATCGTGTTCATTGATCACATCTTGATCTACTCGTGTACCGAGGAGGAACACGCAGAGCACCTACATATAGTGTTACAGACATTACGGGATCACCAACTCTATGCCAAATTTGGTAAGTGTGGATTTTGGCTACGGTAGGTCCAGCTCTTTAGCCACGTGGTGTCAGACCGGGGTATTGTGGTGGATCCAAGTAAATTATCGGCGGTGAGGAAGGGGGGACAGCCCACGACACCGACAGAAGTGCGCAGTTTTCTAGGGTTGGCCGGTTATTACAGACGGTTCATCAAAGGATTAGATTATCGGGTTTACACTGACGCATCCTTACAGGGACTTGGGGGGGTGCTTCAACAGGAGGAAAGGGCTATAGCTTATGCGTCCAGGAAGCTAATGCCCCAAGAGAGGAATTACCCCACTCACGACCTGGAGTTAGCAGTAGTCCTTTTTTCTTTGAGGATATGGAGACATTATCTCCTGGGGGAGCAGTTCACGCTATTCACGGATCACAAATCACTTCAGTATCTCTCCACTCAGAAGGATTTGAATATGAGACAGAGGCGATGGCTAGAATTCGTGAAAGCATATCAGTTTGATATTCAGTATCTTCCTGGTAAGGCTAATGTGGTGGCAGACGCATTGAGTCAGAGACCGACTGGGGAAATATCAGAAGTCTGAAAAGTGAAGTGGAGAGAACTTCGATACGAGGATGATGTAGCCAGGGCTTTCATGTCAGCATTATCCATCACACCCGAGATCATTATGCGGGTTGTGAGGGCTCAGGCAGAGGATCAGACCTGCCGGGATAGGGTGAGCCAGTTGCTAGCTGAGGGAGCAGAGGGCTACTCGCTCAGCTCGGAGGGAGGCTTACACCATAATGGGAGGTTGATTGTGCCAGAGGATGCAGAATTGAGGCACGCTGTTATGACGGAGTCTCATGGGTCGAAATTCGTGGTACATCCCGATGGGGATAAGATGTATCAATATATGAGGAGGTAGTATTGGTGGGCAGGGATGAAACGGGACATAGCAGAGTTTGTTTCGAAATGTGCCACGTGTCAGCTAGTGAAAGTTGACCATCAGAGACCATCAGGGATGCTACAGCCACTTGAAATTCCTGTGTGGAAGTGGGAGAGCATCTCTATGGACTTCATTACAGGGTTACCGACATCACAGAAGGGTCACGATTCCATATGGGTTATTGTGGATTGGTTGAACAAAGTGGCCCACTTCCTTTCGGTTCGCACAGACTTTGAGACAATGCATTATGCACATCTATTCATAGCGGAGATTGTTAAACTGCATGGGGTACCGATTAATATTGTGTTGGATAGGGACAAGATCTTTGTGGCCCATTTTTGGCAGAGTTTTCAGGAGGCCATGGGCACGGAGTTACGTTTGAGTACAGCCTATCACCCACAGACTGACGGGCAGACCGAGAGAGTCAATCAGATGTTGGAAGATATGCTCAGAATGTGTATACTAGACTTTGGGGGAGGTTGGGAGAAATATCTTTCTCTGGTAGAGTTTGCGTATAATAACTCTTACCAATTCACGATCGGCATGGAACCATTCGAGGCATTATACGGGAGACCTTGTCGTTCACCCGCTTGATGGTTAGAGGTGGGGGACAACAAACTGTTGGGGCCGAAGATTGTTCAGGAGACATCTGCCAAGATAGAGCTGATCCGAGGGAGGATTCGAATAGCTCAGGATAGGTAGAAAAGTTACGCTGATGCTTCACGGAGACACGTGGAGTTAGAGGTTGGGGATCAGGTATTGCTCAGGGTGTCCCCCATGAAAGGGGTGATGAGGTTCGGCAAGAAGGGTAATCTAGCACCGAGGTACGTGGGACCTTTCCCTATTATCGAGAGAGTGGGGCCTGTAGCCTAGAGGCTGGGATTACCGGAGCATCTTCAGCGGATACACGACGTGTTCCATGTAGCATCGCTGAAGAAATATCACAGGAGTGAGAGGGCCTTCTGGCACATTCCACTCGAAGAAACTGATTTACAGCCAGACATCTCATATGAGGAGAGGCCGGTGGCTCTCCTAGACCGTAGCGAGCGAAAATTACGATCCAAGGTTGTTCCACTAGTTAGAGTACAGTGGGGTTATCACAACATTGACGAGTCTACCTGGTAGAAGGAGGAGGATATTCGGGAGCAATATCCAGAGCTTTTCATCACAGGTATGACCTAATTTTGGGGACGAAATTCCTTTGTAAGGGGGGAGTATGTAACACCCCGCATTTTTCATACATTAAATATTTAATTAATTCGGGAATTGAAAATTACTTGTAAGTCGTAATTTAATTGAATTAATTAGGGAAATTTTATTTAAATATTAATCGAGGAGTAAATAGTTAATATTTACGGGAAGTTATTTACTAGGTGAATAGTAATTATTTATTTAAGTCATTTCGAGTATTAATGATAGGGTATGCACTTATCTCAACCGGGAGTCAGTATAGACTAAAGGGGTGAGGGGATAAATATTTTTATAAATTAATTTGGATGCCAATTTTGAGTGTACGGTTGAGTCCAGATGGGCCGAGATAGTCGAAAAAGTGTACCCGGGGTAGTAAACGGGTCACGAGACGTTTTTAGACATAGTCGGGCCCACACGGGGGCCTTTGGGTCACTTGGGCTTGGCCCATTAGGCAAAAAATGGGATTAGGTAAATTAAGGAATTGGGAGGAATAATAAAACGGTTGATAGAGTTTTAGAAAAGGCTAAGTGTATTAAGGAACCCTAATAGCAGTTAAAGGCAGTTTTGGGATCACTAGAGAGCCAACAAGGATCGTCTTCAACCTTGGAAATTCATCTCCGAATCAGACACTACGAAACCTAAGGCAAGTGGATAACTTGCAATAGTATTGAATCTATTTTGAAATTCATATTCATGTGATGTTTTTTATCAAAATTCATTTTGGGTGTTCATGGCATAAAAATGAGGTTTTGAAAATAATAATCTGATTTACGAATTTGAATGTGGATTCTTGTAGAAATATGATATTATAAATTGATACATATCTGGTAGGATGATATCTGGATAATTAGAAATGAATTTGGTGAAGGGATTTGTGATGTAAATGGGTAAGGAATTAAAGATGGATATTTCCCCAAATTCAGAAATTGTAATTAATGGACGAATTAATGATGTTGGTGGGTATTCTGGAGGTCCCTAATAAGGTTTCTAACATGTATTAATGTTAAGAGGGATTAAGGTTGCTGGTAGAGAAAACTAGGGCTTGGGAAAAATCGTCCATGGCTGAATCTGTCTTCGCGAAGGAGACGAAGACCTACTCGATCGATCGATCGAAGGTCTGGGGTCGATCGATCGATGGTCGGTAGATTTTGACAGTTCGCCCAGTTTTCTTTTATATGAAGAAAATTTTAATTTAATCTTTTCCATGAATTAATTTGGTGAGAAATTTATACGTGGGTTTTAAATCTAATTAATGGTGAATAAAGCTAATTTAGAATTTGGAGACGACTTAGTGTGACATCATCATTTAAAATTGTTGGGCTTTGGAGAAATTAGGTGTGACACACTAAGGTTGAATTTTTGGGAAGGTGTTCGGAAGAATTAAATATAGATGTAGTGAACAAGTCCGGGAATAACAATTGAGGAATACCGAGTGATCAATCTTATTTAGGTAAAGGCTAAATAATTTGGGAGTAGAGAAGTTAGACTCGGGTGAGGGTAATTCGGACTTCGAGACTAAGTTCAATTTTATGGTGGGGGCGACACCAAAGGTGACTTAATTAATTAATGTGCGAATTAATTAATAATTAGAGTTGGACCATAAACTCTTAATAAATTAAATAGTCTTACATTGCGGGTTTTGTACATGGTGTAGCCGGGACGTTTTATATTTATATATATATATATATATACGGAGTGTGATAGTATATATATATAGTGTGTGTGCATTAATATCAGTGATTGAATATTATTAGTATGTACTCTAGTGCTATAGGAGGAGGTTGCGCGCAGTGGATGAATCCCCTAGCTTGAGGAGTAGGGCGAGTATAATCCCAGGTCATAGCGTCCGTTATATGGGTGAGGGGCATCTCACTTTCAGGGAAGGAATATGACCGCCTCCAAATTCGTATGTTAAACTAAGTTAGTTAGCGAATCTAACTCGAATAACTAGGTTATGTGAATACACCTTGTGGGATAGCACTTGGGAAAATTTATATTTTTGTGAGTATTTTTACTCCGTCAAAAGTTTGTATTAAATGTTATTTTAGTATGTTTGTGAATACTGTAAAATGATTAGATATATAATTAGGTAGATAATTATATATGGGATAATTAATACATAGTGAAAAATGTATTATGTGCATAACGGGTGTGAATGTTATATGAAATTAAAACGGGTAATGATTTAATTAAGTTTGATGTTTATAATAACTTAAAAATCATGAATTAAGGCATACTCATTTAGTGTAGGAAAATTTCAAGGGTTAAAATAAGAATTGGGTCAAGAGCGCAGGACCTAGTAAATTAAATGGAAGCGTTAGTAGTGCACCTTAGAGGAGGGGTGAGGAAGTCCTCAAGAGAGTGCGGCACTAACTAAAATATGAAGAGCATGCATATTTATTTACTACTGCAAGTTAATCATTTGTTAAATGTTTTCAAATGTTTTTGGGTACTAACCCTTGCTATAAATTTTTAAAAACCTTTTAGGTGTCCAACCACAAGGGCGCCAAGCTTGACTCTATTCCAGGTATCCTTTGTTGTAGCATATGTGGATGTTGCGGGGTTTTGATAGACGCCTCCTTCTTTCGTTCGTGTAGGAATTTTCTAGCAGTTATCTGAGCATGTCGCTCACAGTTCATGTATTAGACTTGTTAAGATTTTTCTTCTTATATTTACTTATATTGGTTATTTGGACCGACGGTTTATTCGGTTAATTATTTTAATTGTGGATGGTTATTTTAGCTAATTGTGATGGTGTATTATTTTATGTTCCGCATGAGTTTTAATTAATTTAAAGATATAAAAATTGGCACCAGTCTACTTTCTCACGTAGGTGGTTAGTAATAAAAAAGACGACAGTGATGCTAAGAATGGACCAACTGAGAAACCTTATCTAACATGATTTAGGACTGATCACCCGGGATTAATTAGGCGGGGTGTCACAACAACAATTCCATCCTATAAATAAACTAGTGAGTAAAAGTATAAATAGATCAACAATAGCACAGTTATATTGAACAACAAAAGGGAAATTTAGAATAACAAGTCCATTTTATTGATCATAGTTAAAGGGGTTACATCTAGAAGTACAAAGCAAAAAGGGAACAACATAGAAAAGAAAAAAAGTTAAAGAACAACATTACACCTTCTCCTCATTCCCTAAAACATCCTCAACAGATTTTAAAGAAGTGTTTGGTTACTCAGTGGGAAGCTGATGTTGCTCGGTGGGCAGATGATGTTGCTCACTGGAAGTTGATGTCACTTGAACTTTCTCGAAGGACTGAGAGATAGTGATAGTAGGTGTTTTTTCAGCTATCATCAAAGAAGATTCATCAGATCCAGCTTCATCTTCTTCTTCAATAACACGAGGAGGTCCATAAACATGCCTCGAAAATAATTTAAAATCCTCAGCAACATTCAACTCCTTCAACGATGCAACCCATCCATCCCTAAAGAACTTCAAACCTGCATACTCCATTTGAGTAGAGGCAACAGTTACATCTTTGTTCCATCCTTTGTCCCAGCTAGAGCTAATGGACTTCTTCACAGCATCTTTTCTCTTTGCCCTCTCCGAGGAAGCATTTTCTCTAAGAAAATTTTCAACAGATTTTACTTTCTGTTCAAGATCTTTCTTACGTCATTCAGCCTCTTCAAGCTTGCCCTCAGTTTCTTCCTTGCTAGAAATAACAACCTTCAACTTCTCCTTCGCCTCTTGGGAAGCATTTATAGCTTGCCGTCGAGCTAGATCAGCCACTTTTGCAGCATCCATGAATTTTTGTAGCACTAAATCGGCCTTTTTGGTAACCTCCAAAGCTTGTTGTTGAGCTATCGCAACAACATTGATTTTATTGTCCCGATCAGCCCTGTCATCCTCGTACTTCTGTCGAGACTCCACCAAAGATTTTGACAACCCATCAAGGACTTATTCTACTCCGTTGGAAGAGGTTGTAGCTTCGATAGCTTCATCCTTCTCTAGGATATTATTAAAATAAACTAAAACCTGCAAGGAGAAAAGAAGTTCAAATCAGAATACGAACAATGCATGAGAAATTAAAATGACAGGTATAATGACACTTACTGATGCGAGGTGTTGGGCTGCTAAGTCAGTGACTTTCTCTCGAGGAGTATAAGTATTAGCTGCTCGGTAACCAAGAAGAGTTCCAGACCAGATTAATTTCTTGGCAAAGCTAGGAGTAATGAGAACTGGAGAACAAGCTCTCAAAAAAAGGTATCTCAACCCAGTTGGTTGAACAGCAACATCCACGAGCTTCTCAGTAAGACCTCTTCTCAATCTTCTTAAAGGAGCAGCTTCAATAAAATGTGATGTCTCTTCTTAAATAATAGCAACCCCTTCAATCAAAGGTGTTATCTTTTCTTAAATAACATCAACCCTTTCAATCAAAAGTGCTGCCTCTTTTGGAGCAACAAGGGGCTTCTGGATGGTCTCCTTGACATTCATGATTGCTCCCTTAGATGGAGCAATATCCTTTTTCTTAGTCCCTTCAGCTGGGTAATATTCTTTGCTCTTTTTCTCCCCATCAACTCCAGGGACAACCTTGGCAAAGGGATCAAGCATTTTCCTCTTCTTTATCATCAGGTCAGCAATAGAAGTACCCAAACCAGAGGAAGACTCTTTATCAATTGAATAAGATGCTGGATCCTGCTCAAGATCAATCACCAAAGGAGGAGCAATAGGTCGAGCAAAAAAAGAAGAAGTGGTGTTCTTATATCTCAGCAAATAGGAAGCAGACCTCACGTGCTCCCCAGCTATTGCTTGATGCAAACCCCGGATAAATTTCAAACCTTTTATATTAATATCACTCTCTTTTAGGGATTTTCTCTTGCTATCAACTGCAAAATAAAAAATAAATGTCAGTGACACATTTTATCAAACAAAAACAGAGCTAATTTGAAAAACAAAACAACTTATCCAATTGCCATAAAGTGGACATCTAGGACCTTGGTACACGCCTTTCCCCTTTAGTGGGGGGTGTTGCCAATTTTTCATCACAACCCATGTTTAAAATAATCCCTATTAGAATCAGGGAGATTAACCACTAAAGCTCTGTTTGAAAACCTAGTTTTTAAATAAAAGGTGGTGTCGTTGGTGACCTATTTATAACAGTACATAATTTTAGGAATCCCTAGATGAGTTCCATTAATCTGATTCAATATATGTACGCCATTAACTACCCTCCATGTATTTAGAACTACTCTTGCAGGAACAATATTAAAATATTGGCAAAATTTCAAACACAAGGGATTAGGATGGAAAGAAAAACCACATTTCGCTACAAAAATAGAGGGAAACCAGTGTCCCTCCGCTAAAGAAAATAAATAAGAAGGGCAAGGAGGTTCTTCCAAAATAACCCAAGAAGGAATCCCAAAGTCAGCCCTAACCTTATCTAATGATTCGATAACGAAAACCATGATGGATAAAAAAAAGGAAGGAAGAAGTTCTTATAGAAAATTAAGAAATCAGCTAAGGCAGATGACAGAAAGAACGATCGTAAGAAGAAAAGTGATAAGACAAAGAGTTTGGAAGTCTAAATGTCAAAGGTAGAAGACATTCTGATTTTATCGCCTTTAAATACGCTGCTTTGGAAAACAAGAAAAGTAATTATCACAGAGGACGACGATTGCGTTTTCGACAGCTAATCATGGAAAAAGACGAAAGTACCCAAGCGTTCGTAAAAATTCAAAATATTTACAAGTTTTCCATTTCATGCTTAAATTGTAAATACCCTCGCGGCAGGGTAAGCTATCATAAGCAAATAGAACCAAGATCAAGACAAAACATCATGTAATACAAGACACTGGACGTAGGCCATTTCATTGAGGCTGAACCACTTTAAAAATCTTTTGTCTTATTTCTTTACTTATATTTATCTGTGATTAATTAATTAGATCAAATCTAGTTTTTTACATCAATAGGAATATTTGAATTTATAGCACTTGAATAACTTTTTATTCAGGCCTTATGCCATTTATCGTAATAATACAAGGTTGTATAATTTATTTTCTTTTTACTAGCATTGTTAGACTCAGTGGAATTTTCCTATATAAATTTTACTAATTAACTTAATTACTTAAAGCGAAAACCTATTTCTTAAAAGAAAACTGATTAAATTGTATTTTATTCCTTATAAAATAATGCAAATCAAAGTATTTTCCTAAATAATAAAATTGAACCCCCCCTTTAACACATTGTCTTGAGTGCAGGTTAACCCAATGGTAGTCCAAACCCGAGTGGGGGCGTTATAAATGATATCAAAGCATTAGGATCCTCATGCGTGATGGAGTGTTTTACAATTTCTTAGTATGTTTCCTTATGCGTTCCATTACCGTTACAATTTTCTCTTTCGTTTTCGTTACCGTGATGTATTGAACTCTCCTTTCTTATTTAGATGACTACACATCATAGTGATGCTAGTGGATCAGGGAACAGTAAGCTCAGGCACATGGAACAGGTCTTGCATCAACTTGCTGACTTCTTTTTTTAGTAGCAGAAAGCCAACCGCGGTGGGATGGTTGAAAGAACCACTTTGGCCTCCATTCTGAAGGAGTTTAGGAGGTTGAACCCGCCCACCTTTAATAAGGGTGTTATCCTTGATGCTGCACAGGGGTGGCTAGATGAGTTCACTGGAGTATGGACATTCATGACATGCTAATGGCTAACAAGGTCAAGATAACGACCTTTTAACTCACCGAGTAAGCTCAGCACTGGTAGGGCGCATACTCAGTCAATGTGATTGAAGCCATAGAATGAGAAGACTTCAGGGTTGCATTTTTGGATAGATATTTCCCTTAGCCATTTAAATATGCCAAGAAAGATGAGTTCCTTCAGTTGATTTATGGAAATATGTTGATTAATGAGTACCACATAAAGTTTGAGATTTCGTCCAAGTATATTGATACAACGTAGAGGGATGATGCTGAGAAGATAAGGTTATTTGTCAAAGTCCTTAACCTTAGTATTCAAGAAATCATGGTTGGTTTGTAACTGCCAAACTTTAGGGGTGCAGTAAACAAAGACGTCAGGCTTGAGCTCGACGCGGAGGATGGAAAGGCTATCTATGAAAATAAGAGGGAGACTAGCAGGCAATAGGGCAGTGGTCGTAAGAAGTTCAGAAGCGGTGCTCAAAGTTTATTTTCAAAGCTTATTTTCAAAGCTTAAAGCGTCTATGGGTGTTGGTTTATCTTCCTCCCAATGCACCAGTGATCAGCACTTGATAGCCACTACCGAAAGGGTGTGTTTTATGTGTGGTTCTCTTGGACATTTTAAAATGGACTTCCCATAAAGAGATTTTTGGAATCAGCAGGGAAGTCAAGAGACTATCAATTATGTACCAAGTAAGAGTTCCATTTACTCGAGCCCCATCCTGCCACAACAGTTTTCATTCGATTATCATCAGCCCACAAAGCACAGTGTGGACGGTTCACGTCCCAGTTAGGGTCAGAGAAGTTGTAAGCAGGAATAGGTGCCTAGTGGTCAGAGTAGTAGGTTCAACCTCGAACGCGCTTTTGCCATGTCCCGATTTTTAGCTCATTTCAGGTATCCATAGGTCATGGAAGATATGATTCTATTATTCATCACATAGGTAAAGGCATTATTTAATTCAGTCTCATCGCATTTGTTTATCTCAATTTCTTCAGCATTCAGTTTGGGATTAGAGGTAGATTAGTTTTATCCTCCAATCTTCATAGGACTTCCAATCGGTGGAGGTATAGTTCTCAATAGGGTTTGTCATAATTTCATGGTTATGTATGGAGATTTTTATTCTGCATTATGACTTGATTCTCATAGACATGGATGGATTTGAGATGATCCTCGACAGGATTGGTTGTCGTGTTTAGACGCTACCATAGAATGTCATATGCATAGTGTCTCGGTGTCAGATGGATCTCAACATCATTCAGTAGTGAGCGGGATGTAGGTTATCCTTGAAATTTTTCTTCCAGGAGGGATAAAAAAATGGTACTTTGGGTGGTTGAGCAGTATGGTGGCTTAAAAGTAGATTAATCAAATGTTGTTAGATTATCCTTTGGTGCGCGAGTTTCCTTATGTGTTCCCTGGTGATATTTTGGGTTTACCCCCACATCGGGAGGTAAATTTTGATATAAAGTTTCATCTGGTCATATCTCCCATCTCTATACCACCTCATAGGATGGCTCCAAAAGCATTTAAGGAGTTGAAGGTTCAGTTAGAAGAGTTCACGATCAAGGGTTTCATCCGTCCTATTTTATCCCCGTGGGGAGCTCCAGTCCTCTTTGCTAAGAATAAGGCCAACTCCCTATGTCTTTGTATCAATTATAGGTAGTTTAATTGGGTGACTGTGAAGAATAAGTACCCCATGCCTTGTATTGATGATTTTTTTGACCAGTTACATGGGTCGGGAAGGTTTTTGAAAATTAACCTCTGGTCTGGGTACCATCAGTTGCATGTCAAAGAGGAATACATTCCTAAGACAACATTCTGAATGAGGTATATGCATTATGAGTTCTTGGTGATGCATTTCAATTTGACTAATGCCCCAACAACATTCATGGACTTGATGAACTGTATCTATTATTCGTATTTAGACTGATTTATAGTGGTCTTTATGGATGATATTATGTTCTACTCGGCTTTGGATGTGGACCCCGAGGAGCAACTTCACATGACACTATAAGTGACCAGGGAGAACTAGTTCGCCAAATTTAGCAAGTGTGATTTTTGGATGAATGAGGTTAAGTTTCTTGGCCATGTGGTTTCAGATGAGGGAATTATCGTTAATCCTTCCAAACTTGAGGCCATTCTGAGTTGGGATAGGCTGAAGATAGTTATAGGGGTGTGTAGTTTTCTAGGATTGTCCAGTTGTTACAGGAGATTTATGCAAGATGTTTTGTGGGTCGCATTGCCTCTCATTCTAGTTACGCAGAAGGATATTCACTTCGAATGGTCAAAGGATTGCGAGTCTTCCTTTCAGTAGTTGAAGGTTATATTGACTTCAGTGCCCTTTATCATCCTTCCAAAGTGAGGCAAAGGTTATACCATATACTATGATGATTTTAAGTCAGAACTTGGCTCGGTACTAATGCAAAATAGTCAGGTGGTAACTGATGCGTCACGCCAGTTAAAGGTGAATGCTAGAAATTACCCCACCCATGACTTGGAGTTAGCTGAACTATTTTTTTCATTAACGATATGAAGATACTACCTATATGGCGAGAAATTTGAGATGTATACAGACCATAAGAGCCTACAATAAATTATCACTCAGGGCGAGCTAAATCTTCATTAGAGATAATGGACCGAGTTGATGAAAGACTACGACCTTTCCTTAGAGTATCATCCCAGCAAGGCTAATATGGTGCAGATGCTCTTAGTCTAAAGTTTGAACTTACACTAGCAAAGATGAAGTGTTACCGAGCGAAGATGTTCATAAGTTTGGCACGCGTCCCATCTTGTCAGTGGCATATCTGAGTCTGAAACGCATTCATATTTAATTTGAATGGATTGAGAAACTGTAGGTGCCTTATAGGTAGATGACTAGTCTTGGGTTGATGAAAAGAACAAATCGATACTAATTAGGCTAGGACTAAAGCTTGTGTACCAAGAAAGAAATCACAAGTAGTAGTTGTTAGTTTTAGGTTATATTGTCTCTCAATATATTATTACTCAAGAGGTTAATATGATAAAAACGTAATTAATTAGTATATAACCATTTAACATTCAGATTAATATGTGATGGTTTTGCCAACTCAAGGTTTACTGTCATATATGGCTATTTCTTATGGTTGGAGTTTACTATCAAAGATTGGTGAAAATAACACTCTATTTTCAACCCTTGAGTTATCAAGAGTTGTCAATGGATTTAGCTTGTTAACTTTTCACCATTAAGTTTAGAGAGTTGTCACTCTCTATTTGTACCCTTTTTTTTCCAGACACCTTTGAGTTTTGACTATTTGAAAATTATCTTTGAGATATCCTTAGTGTTGCTTGTTTATCACACTTCAAGTATTGCAGTTTTAAGTGTATCCTTGTACATTTCCCACTAACTCAAGTGTACTTATGATAAATAAGAGTGCATGAGTGAACTATAGGTTGACTTCATTTACTAAAAGTTGAGATTTCTTTATTTATCTTTTGACATTTGTGTTTCGAAAAATGCCTTCTTGATCGTAAGAGTTCTTGAGTTTTGAAAAGGTGCAGAAATGTACATATAATCTTTAACATTTTATGTCCATTCTTTGATGCCAAGTGATTGGTTAGGTTTCAGGGAAAGAAAAAAGTCTACGAGATCTGACCAATGAGACAGATGGCATGTTGGCCACTAAGTTTTCAGTTAATGCAAAAATTTTGTTTGAGAAAATCAGTTCGCGTACTGTACCATGTTGCATAGATGAGTGGTTAGTTCAATAGATAAAATCTTTTGGGCTCTATTTCGGTGTAATTTTTTTTCTATCATTCTCTTTGTAATCAGTGCCAATTCAAAATCTATGAAGACCATCATGAGTCCATCTTATTCTCTTTACACTGCCACTTTATTCTTCTGTTTATCAAGTTTTGGTTTCCCCGTGCATTTTCTCATCTCATTCATTTTTTTCTTCCTCTTCTTATTCTACCTTCATTCATTCACAATGGCTAATGGACAATAATGGTTAACCATTGGAGCATCATTTTGCACAATTTTTATATCAGGAAATTGATTTCTCCATCTTCTTCACACTATTTGTTTGATTAACGATTATTCATCTTCCATATCTTCTCTCTTATTGGTTATTAAAAGTCCTTTCTAGTGAAAAATGCATGTTACTTGTTCTTACATATGTTCTCTAAATAAATTAATAGGGGTTACTTTACCAATATCAATGTGAACATTTTCTTTCTTTTAGTTCCCCAAGGTCTATTTTGAATGATAATGTTTCTGAACATATCTAAACTGTAATTTTCGAGGATTTTCATTACATAATTTTAAGAGGAATCAAAATGCTCTTTATTCCCATCAATATGGATGAGGGAGAGTCATACCTTTATTATAGTCTGGCATGAGTTTACTGTAACACTTAAGGATGTATATGACCTAATGTTTGGACATTTTGCATAAATACTTTATGGTTTTAGATTTGTCAGATAATGACCTAAACGTTATGTATTCTATATACAAGTGGCATGTTGGTGTATTATAAAAAAGTACTCGAGATTCCCTTTTGGAAGTTAGTTTTTATGGTCAGTGACATAATTACATATTTAAGGATGTGGAGAAGGCGTTTATCAACCTCAAATAGTTATTCATAAGTCTTACGTGAAGATAAGGTGGTGTGCATCGTACATTGCGGTCCTTGGTTATTTTTTTCTCACCGATAAGCCCTCAAATTTTTCTAAAAATATTTTTTATAAAATTATTGCTCATTTATTTCTCGTCAAAAAAATTCTTTACAACTTATTCAGATCTTGGTAATTTTATGCTTGGTCGAACCAGACCCACATTGATATGGTGCGCTCTTTGCTTCCGCCAACATCAATGATGGATTTTCTTTTTGAGAGTTTCAAGTGGTTTTCTTGTCAACCTCACGAATTGGATAGATATTATTCTAATTTCTATGGAATGACTAGAAACTCTATACTCGACCCCAATTGATAAGGAAATTCATTGTACCATTCGTCCATATTTTGAAGATGTTAGACTTCTCTCTTTTGATTTTTCTGTTCATAAGATGATGTCTATAGGCACGCCAATTTGAATACGCATTTCCTTCCATCTTGTGAACATGTCATTTATTATTGTTTCCCTTTATGGTGATATATTTATCCTATCATACAAGTAATATCTATACTTTTAAATTCCATATTATAGTATAGCTTATTTTCTATATAGGGATAGATTACCGTAATAATGTAGCGGTATTTCATTCATATGTACTCTATAGGGATATATTACGTAATATTATTGCTTAAACTATGGCGTCATGGTTTTATCTCTAATTTCATTCAATATTTAACAACGCAACCTCCACATTGTAGGCTCAAAAGATCTTAGTGCAATATTTAATAGTTTTAGTTCAATCGAAACATAGATATTTATATGATTAAAATGATTTTTTTTCTCAGGGGTTCCATATGGAGATATATTTTTACGTAAAATTTATCTAGTGCATATTTTAATAAAATATCTTTGTTGTAGACCATGCAAGGTCAAGCAATGATTAATTAGTAGTCGTAAATAACTAGTGAAATGTAGACCTAATTCACCTTGTGTGCTTGTTATTTATGCCGCAATCTAATATTTTGAGTGTGTTGGCCATTAATCCCTAATTTTGGATAAATAATTTTTTTGTGGAGATTGCAGACCATGTGGACATATACACATAAACCATGGACGATCAATGATTATCTACATTACATATTTATTAAATAGAAATTTATGAAAAAAAAAATTAACGTATGTCAATGATGTTGTGGATCTTTCATTTTTTGGTAATTTACCTTTACAATTTTGTTTTAAAATTATTGAACTAATTATATTGCAGTTCGAACTTGGAAGACAATGGCAGAATTTACTTACTTACATTATGATTTATTGAGTTATATATTGATTTTGTTGGCGCAATCATCTGATGAGGCAACAAATTTTGCAAGAATGATATATGTGTAAGACATCTTTAAATCAAATCCTTGTTTCTATAATACATGTAGATCTCCCCCCCCCCCCCCCCCTGTTTTTCTTCCTTTAATTAGTTATGCTCTTTTTTCTTCCTTTTTCCTATGATGTATTCCCCATTATTCTCATATGTGTTATGCATATGTGGTAACTTTGTTGAAGTTTGAACTAGATTAAAAACACAATCTAACCTTTTCGCTATATTTTTCTTGTTTCATTACAGTTGCAAGATGTTCATGAAATTTGCTGAAGATAAAAACATCTTAAAGTTCGTAGATTTTGACAACGTGAAGTTATCAAATCAACATCACTTATTTAAGCATATTAGTGGATTTAATGGCTTGTTGAACAAATCTGCACAAGTTTGGAATGCAGCTGCCCAATTCTTACTCGCAAAGGTAAACTTTAGGCATCAATTTGTTTTACATTGGTCCACAACAGTTAATTATTATTATTATTATTATTATTATTATTATTATTATTATTATTATTATTATTATTATTATTATTATTATTATTATTATTATTATTATTATTATTATTATTATCACCATCATAATCATCATCATCATCATCATCATCATTATCATTGATAGAATTGACTTTTCGGTGTGTTTGTGTCATTGCTTGAAAGCTCCTCTAATCAAAACCTTTCATAACCTACAAACAGGGACGGATCCATGAGGTAGGGAGGTGGTGCAAGTGCCCCAACCTAAATCTCAAAATTGAAAATTTTACCCTTAAAATTTTGTAAATTTAGAGTTGTGCCTCACCCAAAAAAAGAAAAAAAATTCAAATTTTTATCCCTTAAAAATTTGTAACCTAAAAAAATTTTTGGGGTCTCCCGCCCCCGAACCCCCGGCAATGGTTTGTGCCCCACCTGAAATAATTTTTTGGATCCACCTCTACCTACAAAAATTTAATAATACTAGAGTGTAACAGTAAGTAAGGGAATCAATCCATTTCAAGGGGTTGAAACTAGATGCAAATTCAAATGTAATTCAATTTTATTCTCTTTATGGACTTTTTTTTTTTCTATTTTTTTTAGTTTTTTCAATATTAAAGCGATTTTGAGAATGCGGTGAATTTTAAACTAAGGACTAAATACAAAATATAAATTGAACTAAAGTAAAAGTGTGAAAAATATAAACTAATGAGTGATGAAAATGAGTAAAATGTAACGAAATGAGAGAATGAATCAAGGGATTTATATCCACCCCCAATTCGCATAACTAATTTAGTCTGAACTATTTTAATTTGATTGAACTCCAAAATATTTAATTAATTCAAAAGGTAATTCTCACTACACAAATGAACTAATTGAATATTATTTTAGAAAAGTAATTTTAATTCCCACAAATACTACTAAAAATATAATTAAAATTAATCAAATGAATCATCCGCTAGGATAGATTCACCCAACTGGTTTTAATTTTGACAAGAATAAATAAACATAGATGAAAATAATATTAACATTTTAAATCAATTTGATAATCCTATCTCTAGTTTGAATCAAATGATAAAATGTCAACACAATTTTCAATCCTCTCTCGAGGATTATTGTTCATTTCTCAATGAAAAATTAAGAGTAGGAATTAAATTTAGTAATCAAGGGGATTCAATAATATTAAAACTAACAAACTAAACTAATTGGATTCATGGGGGATTCAATTTATCCATTGACTGGGAGATTATCATTCCATAATCATCATCCAATCAACAATAAGATAATAATGAATTAAAAACATGAGTTGAAAAATTAGAGATAAGATAATCAAACCCATTTTGAGGAGAATAGAAATTGATCTTTAATTGATGCAACAATCTTCTCAATTAATTACATTCTCTCCAAAAAACTAAATCAATTTCTAAAAATTAAATTCTGCTCTCTCCAATTTTTTCTTTAAATTTCTCTCCTACTCTCTCTATAATTGTTTCTCTCTAAAAAGTTCTCCCTCTTTTGGGTCTTCTTTCTTCCTTAAATAGTATGGCCATGGAGATTAGGGGTAAATTGGGGAGGTACATACTAGTGTGCACGAGGGGTGTGAGGTGTGAGGATATTTGGGTGAGGATTAATTTAGGAATTAAAGTGGGTGCATGTGGGAAGTGGGTGGGTAGGGAATAAGTTGGGGGTATTTTTGGAATGGGGTAAAAGGTTGGTTTAAAACATGTGAGTTACTTGTTGGATTTTGTTCTTTGTTTTGGGATGAGTTTGGCAGCCACGATTTTGGCTTTGCATTTCGAGAAATGGGTATTGCATTGTTGGTTTCAAATCGGGTTGAAGAGAGTTTGTCTCGAAGGTGGTGAGTCGAGGTTCTCGGGTCGCTGGATCTACTATGTGGTTGTCCGGTTCAGAGGAGGGTTGGACAGGTGGTTGTGGGTTCTGATTTTTGGGATCCAGGTATGGGTTGGGTTTGGGTGAGGTGGACGGAGATGGAGGTCGGGTTGGGTAGCGGGGTTTAGCTCGGGTCATAGGTGGTTGGATCGAGATGGCAGCGGGTATGGAAGGTGGGTCACCGATTTTCGGGTTCGTGGTGGTTTCGTTCGCGCCGGGTTGGGTTAGAAATGGAGGTGGATGGGTTTCGAGTTGATGGAGGTTTGAGGAGAGAGAGAGAGAGAGAGAGAGGATGGGTGTTTGGTTTTTGGTGGTTGTTGGTAATGGAGGTGAGAGGAGAGAGAGTGTGTGGCGTAGGGAAGAAGATGAATAGTAGTTGGGTGGGGGAGTTGTTTTGATGTGGTGAGGTGTACGAGAGTTAGGCTGAGGTAGGGTGTAGGATATGTGTGTGTGTGTGTGTGTGTGTGTGTGTGTGTGTGTGTGTGTGTAACTTTGCACTCTAAATAAAATAAAATAAGAAAATAATAAAAATAAACCTAATAAAATAAAAACTAGTAAAATAAAAATAAAACTAAACTAAACCTAAAACTAAAACTAAAAATCAAAATCAAAATCAACGAAAAATAAAACTCATTAAAAAAATTAAAATATCATTACACACAATACAAACTCTAAAAACTAAACACAACTCAAATAAAAACAAATAAAATAAAACAAAACAAAACAAAACAAAACAAAAAAAATAATAATAAACTAACAAACAAAAATAAAGGAAAACAAATACTCGACGCACTAAAATAAAACATAAAAAAATAAATCCTCTAAAAATAAATAAAATCTGTTAAAAATAAAACTCAAACAATAAAAATAAAAACTACAAAAGAAGTAAAAATAAAACCTAAAGTCCTAAAAATATAAAATCTAACAAGACTAAAAATAAAGACCAAAATTAAAAACTAATAAAATGTGACACCCCACTTAATAAAATACCGGGTGATCGGTCCTATATCAAATTAAAATAGGAATCTCATTTGGTTCATTATTAGCAGCACTATAGAAAACTTTATTTAAAACTTACTAACCACCTAATATTCAAAAAGCAGGTGACAAATTTTATCTTTATTAATCCAAGACGAAAATAAGTGCGGAAATAAACTAAGAACATCCAATGCTGATAGAATCAATCATCACATCTAATAATAAAAGTCTTGTCGAATAAACCATCGGCTAAATCCAAAACTCAACGTAAATAACAGATAATGATAAATACCATACATTCTGAAAAGAGACATCTAGATAAATCTGGGTGCAACATGCTCGTGATAAACTGATATGAATCCATACACTAGGAATAGAAAAGATAGAAGTGCCTATCCAAATCCCGCAACATCCACATATGCTGCAGCAGCGAATCCCTATAATGAATTAAGTTTGACGTCCGTGTGACTGGACACCTAAAAGGTATGAAAAAAATATTTGATGACAAGGGTTGGAACCCAAAATATTTTAAAAATATTTAGCAAGTGAAGAACATTTCAGTGACATAAAATGCATAAATGCGCTTCATATTTAAGTTAGTGCCGCACTCCCTTAAGGACATACTCATCCCTCGACTAATGTGCATACCTAACACTCTCTTTTATAACCCTACCTAGTTATCTTTCCCGTAACTAGTTCTTGTTATAACTTTATCCTGACACCCTACTCTATCCCGAGTATTTTTAATATGATTTATAAGTTAGTTAATCCATTAACTAAAATAATCATTTTCGCTTTTTAATTCCATCTAACATTCACACCCATTACATAAACAATACAAGTCGCTTCATATGTTTAATTTACCCGTATATAACTATTTATCTCATTATATATGTAAAATCATATTACAACATTCACACATATGTTGAATATATATAATAGCCCATCCTCCCGAGTAATAACTCACCGGATGTATTCTCTAAAGTGCCATCGTACCAGGTGTGTTCACTTCACCTAGTTAACCCAAGTCAGAATCACTCATGAACTTGGCCAAAAATATAAACGTTGTGGAGGCGGTCATATTTCGTTCCTGAAAGTGAGATAAGCCCCTCACCCATTTAACGGACTCTATAACCTGGGGATATACTTGTCTTACTCCTCAACCTAGGGAATTCACCCACATCGCACAACCTCCACCGATAACACTAGAGTATATACGTTTAAATAAACATCTAATAACTGATATTCATAAGCACACACAATATATATATATATACTATCACACACCATATATATAATTATTTAAATCCCGGCTTTACCGTGTACAAGTCCGTAACACCACCCTATATATATATTGTGTGTGCATGGTCTGACTCTAACTTTTAATTGATTTGCATATTAATTACTTTAACACTTTGGTGTCGCTCAACCAATGTATCCGGACTCACTCGCTTGGCCCGAAATTTAATATTACCCGAGTTTATATTCCGACTCTAAATTAATTAGTTTATCTTCATAATTAATTCACCACCTTGGCCTCGCTCAAACAATATACCCGTACTTGCTCACTGGATCCGTATCTAATTATCTTGGAATTTATTTCCTCAAATTGATCCATCAAGTCCCCCACATAAATCCTCATATATACCAATTACTCTTTCCAATAATTGTTAGGAATATGTGCCTCATATTTATTTATCACTAAATAAAGCATAGAATTTAATTTAAAAATTAATTTCTCCCTTATATATAAAACTGGGCGAACTCTCAAAAATCTGGGACCATCGATCGATTGACTCCGTAGTTCGATCGATCAATCGATTAGGTACCCTTCTTCTTCGAGTTGTCCATTTCCTCCATTGTTAACCCAACCAAGTTTTTAACTTCAATCTCAGTATTCTACGATCACAATCAATAATATTAACACGTGAAAACCGGTTCTAATCACCCTAGAGATCTTAATTAAACAACGAATTTCCATGAATTTCCACGTTTTCCTGATTCAGGTTTTTATCCAGGTTTAAATTGATGAATTCGAATTATAATTTTAATATTAAAAATTAGTCACCAATTCCTACTGGTTTATCATATGGTTCCAATTTCTAATTCCAGAACTACATAACATAATTAATTCCACTTTTAATTTCATCACAGTGTTTCAATCATCAAAAACCCAATTTCACATGTATTCCTACCCTAAAATGGATTTTAGATTCACCCACTACAATATGAATTGATTATCAAAATTTAAACATCACATCAAGTTAACTAATTGCCTTTTTGGGTTCGTAGAGTCTGATTTGTTGAGGTAGAGAAAGGTTTGGTGAAGAACACCCAATTTTCTCCTTGTTTTGTCTCTAAAAAGATCCCCAATTGCTCTTTCAATTGATTCATCTCGCTTTCTCTCAAACTCTTAGGTTTAATTTTTTGTTTCTCTCGTTCAACACTTTTTAGATTTAGGTTTAATACTCTAATCCTGATTTTAGTCTAATAGTCCTAGTCCAAGTGACCCGCACACCTCCGTGTGGGCCCGATTATGCCTAAAAACATCTCGAGACCCATTCAGTATCCCTGGGCACACTTTTATGACTATCTCGGCCCATCCGGACTCAACCTTGCACTCAGAATTAACATTCGAATTAATTTATTATAAGTTCCTATCTCACACCCAACTTAGTCAATATCCGACTCCCGGCTGAGATAAATAAATGCTACATCACTAATACACTTTATGACGAAAATAAATTATTACTATTCACTTAGTAATTTAATTTCCATAAATATTAACCATTTATTCGTCGATTAATATTTATATAAAATATAACATAATTAATTCAATTAAATTAGGACACACAAGTAATTTAAATTTACCCGAATTAATTAAATTTTAAATGCATATAAATACGTGGTGTTACATATTTCTCCCCTTACAAGGGAATTTCATCTCCAAAATTCGGTCATACCTACGGTGAATAACTCTGGATAATGCTCCCGCATATCCTCCTCCTGCTCCCACATAGACTCGTCAACGTTGTGATGACCCCACTGTACTCTCACTAGTGGTACAACTTTTGACCGCATCTTGTTCTCACTATGATCCAGAATAGCTACTTGTCTCTCCTCATATGAGATGTGTGGATGTAAGTCGATTTCCTTGAGTGGAACGTGCCAGAAAGACCTCTCGCTCCTCCAATATTTCTTCAGCGATGACATATGGAACACGTCGTGTATCCACTGAAGATGCGCTGGCAAACCCAGTCTATAAGCTACCGGTCCCACCCTCTCAATAATAGGGAATGGCCCCACATATCTCGGTGCTAACTTACCTTTCTTGCTGAACCTCATTGCTCCTTTCATAGGGGACACCCGGGCCAATACCTGATCTCGACATCCAACTGCACATGTCTCCGAGAGGCATCAGCATAACTCTTCTGCCTATCCCAAGCTATTCGAATCCATCCCCGAATCAGCTCTATCTTAGAAGTCATCTCCTGGACAATCTCTGGCCCCAATAGCTTGTTGTCCCTCACCTCGAACCAACAGGCGAGTGAATGAAAAGGTCACCCATAAAGTGCGTTTAACAATGCCATGCCAATCGTAAACTGGTAAGAGTTGTTATACTCAAACTCTACCAAAGGGAGATATCGCTCCCATCCTCTCCCAAAGTCTAAAATGAACATCCTCAGTATATCCTTGAGCATCTGATTTACTCTCTCAGTCTTCCCGTCGATCTGTGGATGATAGGCGGTGTTCAATCGCAACTCTATGCCCCTGGCCTCTTGAAAGCTCTGCCAAAAGTGGAACACAAAAACCTTGTCTCTACCAGACACAATGTTAGACAGCACCCCGTGCACCTTAACTATCTCCGCTATATATAGGTGCCCGTAACACATCGTCTCAAAGTCTGTGTGAATGGTAGGAAATGGGACACCTTGGTCAATCGATCCATAATCACCCATATGGAATCATAACCCCTTTATAATGTAGACAAGCCCGTAATGCAGTCCACGGAGATACTCTCCTATTTCCACACGAAAATCTCCAGTGGATGTAGCATCCCTGGAGGTCTATGATAATTAACTTTCACAAGTTGACACGTGATACATTTTGAGACAAACTCTGTTGTGTCCAATTTTATTCCTGACCACTAATACTACCTCCTCATATCCTGGTACATCTTATCCCCGTCGGGATGTACCGTAAACCTCGAACTATAAGATTATGTTATAATAGCATGCCTTAAATCCTCATCATTTGCCACGATCAACCTCCCATTAAAGCGTAGGCCTCCCTCCAAGCTAATTGAATAACCCTCTGATCCCTCAACGAGTAGTTGACGTACTCTATCCTAGTAGATCTGGTCCTCCGCATGTGCCCTCACAACCAGCATAATGATCTCGAGAGTGATAGATAAAGCTAACATAGATGCCCTGGAGACATCATCATAGTGCCGAATCTCTTTCCACTTCACCTTCTAATCCTCTGTAATCTCCCCTGTAGGCATCCGTCTCAACGCATCTGCTACCACGTTAGCCTTACCAAGATAATACTGAATATCAAACTAGTAGTCTTTCATGAATTCTAGCCACCAACTATGCCTCATATTTAGATCCTTCTATATTAAGAGATATTGAAGTGACTTATGATCCGTGAATAGAGTGAACTACTCTCCCATAAGATAGTGCCTCCATATCCTCAATGCAAAAATGACCGCTGCTAACTCAAGGTCATAGGTGGGGTAATTTTTCTCACGATACTTAAGCTTTCGATATGCATAAGCTATAACCCTCTCCTCCTACTGTAACACACCCCCAAGTCCTTAAAAGGATGAGTCAGTGAACACCCGATATTTCGATCCTCCCCTGGGCAAAGCAAGCGTGGGTACATATGTCAACTTGTCCTTTAGCTCATCGAAAGCTAACTGATGATGATCACTCCAAATATAATGTACCCCCTTATGAGTCAGATTCGTGAAAGGACCCGTAATCTTCGAAAACCCCTTAATGAACCGCCTATAATAATCTGCCAACCCCAGAAAGCTACGAACCTCTATCAGTGTCGTGGGTTATCCCCACACCCTCACCGCCGATACCTTACTCAGATCTATAGCAATACCCTGGTGTGATACTACATGGCCAAGAAATTGCACTTCTCGTAGCCAAAATCCACACTTTTTGAATTTAGCATAAATATGGTGGTCCTATAATGTCTGTAGAACCATACGCTGATGCTCTGCGTGCTCCTCCTCGGTGCGCGAGTAGACCAAAATGTCATCAATGAACACGATAACGAACTGGTCAAGATACTCTCTGAAAAAATTGTTTATGAGATTCATGAATACTGCTAGCACATTGGTGAGCCAAAATGGAATCACCCTGAACTTGTAGGATCCATACCGCGACAAAAAAGCAGTTTTAGGAACATGTTCCTCTCGAATACGCAATTGATGATACCCTGACCTCAAATCAATCTTTGAGAAGTATGATGCCCCCCTCAGCTGATCAAATAAATCATCAATCCTAGGTAACGGGTACTTATTTTGTATTGCCACCTTGTTCAGATCCCTGTAGTCTATGCATAACTGAAGCAAACCATCCATTTTCTTTACGAATAACACGAGCGCACCCCACGGTGATGTGCTCCACTAAATAAAACCCTAAACCAAGAGTTAATGAATCTGTTCTCTAAGATCACGCATCTCTGAAGGGGACATACGATAAGGTGCTCGAGCAATCGACCTCAAACCCGATGTCAGATCAATAACAAACTCGATTTCCCTATTGGGTGGCGACCCTGGTATTTCCTGAAATACATCCTCGAAGTTCCTCACAACTGAAATCGAATCTAATGGTATCATCACCCCCTATGAGTTCTCATCCTCAATATATTACAAGTGAGTCCGTGACCCTCCCTAGGGAAGAGGCATCGCCACTAGGAACAACTCATGTCCCGAGATAGGGAACACAATGGTCCTCTCAAAGCAATCTATCGTCGCCCTGTATCCTACCAATAATCCATGCCTAGCATGACATCATATACCTACATATTTAACACTAGGAGGTTCACTGCTAAACTCATTCTCCCAATTAAAATGTCCACTCCTCTACAAATCAAATGTATAAGTGAACCACTACCCATCGGTGACTCTATACACATAAAGAGACTACCCGCTGACTCTAGCAAACTGATGGTCCTAGCAATCTGGTTTTAATAAATGAATGCGATGACTCAGTATCAAAAAGTAACCTACCCACATGCCCATGGATGGGAAACGTACCCTCAACTGCTGGCGGCACCTGAGGTTCTGACGGAATGGGGACATCCCGGACATTATAGACACATCCGTAGTGCATCTTCCCCTGCTTTTGTGGGGCTGGTGGAGTTAGTGCTGCTGGCGGCATCTATCCCTATTGCCCCTTTTGGGCACCCTACTGCTGGCCCCTACCTCTCTTTGGTCACTCCCTCTTAAAATGTCCCATCTGACCATAAAAAAATTAACGCTTCTGACCGTCTCCCTGTCGTCGACGAGGTTGGCCCTACTGGCCTCCTTCGTTGCTCCCTCGGCCCTAACGACCTGAGGAACCTTTTATTGATTAGGGACCTGCTGGCCCTGCCTGAACCCTAACCTCCCAGTCAAAAACCTCCATGCTTAAATTTTTTAGCCTGATTTCCCTGTTGACTATCGGTCTGCTACAGAACTCTCCAGTATCACTACCACCGGCCTTGCCCTACTGGCTCGGCTCACCTACCCTCTTACTTCCCTTCAGATGTAAGCGATGATCCTAGCAATGTAAAGCGGCATCGATAATGTCTGTATAGATCACTAGTGCGGGATTCCCAATCAAATATTGTCTGATCCTCCAGGCTAAATTGGTTATAAGCTTCGCCTTCTTTCGCTCCTCATTGTTCACCTCATCTAGAACAAAGTTTTCCAAATGGGTATACTCTTCCTCATACTCTGTCATAGTACGCTCTCCCTGAGTCACCTCACCAAATTTCCTCCTCTTCTTGGCCTCAACTACAGGAGGAAAGTACTTGCACTCGAACCTCACCCAGAAATCATCAATGGTAATCGAATCCCTATCTCCAATTGTGGTGATGGACTCCCACCACTGTAGAGTAGCCTAGGTCAACCTTAAAGTGGCTACCATCTGCCTCTGTACCTCACTGCAGTCAACCATATGAAAATGACGTTGCATGTCTTTTTTCCACTGACACGCTATCACCACATCTGAACTCCCCTGAAACTATAATGGATGGACTTTTTGAAAGGCCTCTCGTACTCGCTGCCACTGTGACTGCCTCGGATGGGCCGGTGCAACTGGGGACACTGGTTGTTGGTGTTGAGGCTGAGTGAAATAGGTTGCAATGGCTTCCATCTCTGCATTGACGGCCTGGGCCACCACTTCTTCCATCTCAGTTGTCGTCAGCAATCCTGGTGGGGCCTGTGGCTGTGGAACCTCCGGCTCCTACTGAGCCTCCCTCACCTCGTCCCTGGCTACTTCCTTAGCAGGTGTGGCTCTCTTAGGCGGCATCTAAAATTTCAAATGAGTTGTATTAGTTCACTATTAATATAAAAATAAATAGAAGAAGTACGATAACTCATAAGAGTGAGGATAAAGCAACAGTCCTAATAATAGGGCTCTATATCAATAGAACGCTACATTAAAATGTAAAAAGTCAAACAGATCATCAAGACACTAGAACCCGATGCTCTGATACCATATGTGACACCCCTCTTAATAAAATATCGGGTGATCAGTCCTATATAAAATGAAAACAGGAATCTCGTTTGGTTCATTCTTAGCATCACTATCAAAAACATTATTTAAAACTTACTAACCACCTAGTATTCAAAACGTAGGTGCCAAATTTTATCTTTATTAATCCAAGATGAAAATAAGTACGAAAATAAACTAAGAACATCCAATGCTGATAGAATCAATCATCACATAGAATAATAAAAGTCTTGTCTAATAAACCACCGGCTAAATCCAAAACCCAACGTAAATAATTGATAATGATAAATCCCATACAATCTGAAATGAGATATCTAGATAAATATGGGAGCAACATGCTCGAGATAGACTGATATGAGTCCCCACACTAGGAATATAAAGATAGAAGTGCCTATCCAAATCCCGTAACATCCACATATGTTGTAGCAGCGAATCCCTAGAATGAATTAAGTTTGACGTCCGTGTGACTGGACACCTAAAAGGTATTAAAAAAAATATTTGATGACAAGGGTTGGAACCCAAAATATTTTGAAAATATTTAGCAAGTGATTAACATTGCAGTAACATAATATACATGAATGTGCTTCATATTTAAGTTAGTGTCACAGTCCCTTGAGGGCGTACTCACCCCTCGACTAATGTGCACACCTAACGCTCCCTTTATAACCCTACCCAATTATCTATCCCGTAACTAGTTCTTGTTATAACTTTATCCTGGCACCCTACTCTAGCCCGAGTATATTTAATATGATTTATAAGTTTGTTAGTCCATTAACTTAAATAATCATTTTTCCTTTTTAAATCCATGTAACATTCACACCCGTTATATAAACAATACAAGTCACTTCATGTATTTAATTTACCCGTATATAACTATTTATCTCATTATATACATAAAACCATATTACAAGATTTACACATATGCTGAATATATATAATAGCCCATCCTCCCTAGTAATAACTCACCGGATGTATTCTCTAAAGTGCCATCATACCAGGTGAGATCATTTATGCTAGTTAACCCAAGTCGAAAAAAATATAAATGTTGTGGAGGTGGTCATATTTCCTTCGTTAAAGTGAGATAACCCGTCACCTATATAACGAACGCTATGACCTGGGAATATACTCTCCCTACTCCTTAATCTAGGTAATTCACCCACATGGCGCAACCTCCCCAGATAGCACTAGAGTACATAAATTTAAATAAACATCTAATCACAGATATTCATAAGCACACATAATAAATATATACTATCACACACTGTATATATAATTATTTAAATCCCAAATTTACCGTGTACAAGTCCGTAACACCACCCTATATATATATTGTGTGTGCATGGTCTGACTCTAACTTTTAATTGATTTGCATATTAATTACTTTATCACTTTGGTGTCGCTCAACCAATGTATCCGGACTCGCTCACTTGGCCCGAAATTTAATATTACCCGAGTTTATATTCCGACTCTAAATTAATTAGTTTATCTTCATAATTAATTCACCACCTTGGCGTCGCTCAACCAATATACACGTACTTGCTCACTCGATCCGTATCTAATTATCTTGGAATTTATTTCCTCAAATTGATCCATCAAGTCCCGCACATAAATCCTCATATATACCAATTACTCTTTCCAATAATTGTTAGGAATATGTGCCTCATATTTATTTATCACTAAATAAAGCAAAGAATTTAATTTAAAAATTAATTTCTCCCTTATATATAAAACTGGGCGAACTCTAAAAAATCTGGGACCATCGATCGATTGACTCCCTAGTTCGATCGATCAATCGATTAGGTACCATTCTTCTTCGAGTTGTCTATTTCCTCCATTGTTAACCCAACCAAGTTTTTAACTTCAATCTCAGTATTCTACGATCACGATCAATAATATTAACACATGAAAACATGTTCTAATCACCCTAGAGATCTTAATTCAACAACCAATTTCCATGAATATTTAGGTTTTCCAGATTCGGGTTTTTATCCGGGTTTAAATCGGTAAATTCTCATTACCATTCCAATATTAGAAATTATTCATCAATTCCTAGCATTTTATCATATAATTATGATTTTTAATTCCAGAACTACATAACACAATTAATTCCACTTTTAATTTCATCAAAGTGTTTCAATCATCGAAAACCCATGTTCACATGTATTCCTACTCAAAAACAGATTTTAGATTCACCCACTACAATATGAATTGATTATCACAATTTAAACATCAGAGCAAGTTAACCACTTGCCTTTTTGGGTTCGTAAAGTCTGATCCTTTGAGGTAGACTTCCAATTGATCTCTCTAGCTTTCTCTCAAACTCTTAGGTTTAGTTTTATGTTTATCTCGTTCAACACTTTTTAGATTTAGGTTTAATACTCTAATCCCGTTTTTAGTCTAATGAGCCCAGTCCAAGTGACCCGAAGACCTCTGTGTGGGCCCGGTTATACCTAAAAATGTTCCGAGACCCATTTATTACCCCTGGGCTCATTTTTCCAACTATCTCGACCCATTCGGACTCAATCGTGCGCTCAGAATTGACATCCGAATTAATTTATTATAAGTTCCTATCTCACACCCAACTTAGTTAATAGCTTGTAAGGATAATTTGTCCATCATTTATTAGTTATGTCATACGCCATCACACCATTGAAGAATATTCAAGCCCGAATCTACGTCAGTGGATCCGAATATCAAAAAGAAGAAGGAATCATATTTCTGCAGAGCCGGACCGATCCGCCCAGAATAAAAGAACCGATCCGCCTACGAATCGGTCCGCCTCATACCCGGACCGATCCGCCTACTAAAAAGCCAGAATACCCCGGACTGCTAGCGAACCGAAGATGCCTAAAATAAAAATAACCGGTCCGCCTACCTGGACCGATCCGCCTCAGACCCTAACCGGTCCGCCTAGGATAAACAGAAAACAGATCGTGTTCAAATTTTCAAGGCCCAGGACTTCTTTTATAAACCCACTACGGGGAGTTGGTTTAGGGGAGAATTCCACACAATTTTCAGAGTACAAAAACTCTAAGTCTTCACCTGTTGAGTCCCAAGACTCCAATTTTTGTTTATTCACACAACCTCTCATACATTTGTGAATCTGTTTTTAACCCTGGAACACAACCAGTTGCTGTTCAACCCTTGTGGAGAAGACCGTTCTTCTTCTTCATTGTAGCCCTCCTGGAAAGGGATATTTCCAGCCGTCGACTACAGAATCCGACACTTGAGGGTAATTCTTAGTCACTTGTATTTTCATTGTAATCCAAAATTGTACAGTTACAATATTATAATGAAAATAAATGGTCTTGCCCCTTTGGGGGATTTTTCCTCAATTGCATGTGTTTGAATGTTCTTGCTTAGTTCATTATCTTATTCAATCACATATTGTTGCATGTTTAGGGTTTGTTTGGGTTAAAAGGTGTTTAATATATAATTCTCTCATTTGAACGCGAGCACATACTCTTTTCAAATTGTTATCAGAGCGGGTTACGCTAATCTCTCGCGCATTCCTAATTTTTTCACAAAATTTCTCTAAGATATCAATTTTCTGAAAAATTGATTTTTGAAAAAGTGCGTGTTCAAATGGAGAAATCATATAATAAATTGCCTATTTTTGACGGGACAAATTATGCATATTTGAAAGCCCGAATGAGGTCGGCTTTAAAAGCCATAGATGAAAGGGTTTGGATTTTAGTTGAAAGAGGGTGGACACCTCCCTCCGTCACTGTGGAAAATGTGACTAATTTAAAACCTGTCACCTCTTGGACTGAAGATGAATTTAGATGGTCTTCTTTTAACTCTAAAGGTTTGAGTGCTATTTCCAGTTCTATCACACCCGATGAGTTTCGACGTATCACGACGTGCACCACGTCAAAGGAGGCATGGGATGTTTTACAACTCACCCATGAAGGAACAAATGCTGTGAAAGAGTCTAAATTGCAAAATTTGACAACTCAATTTGAAACCATCACCATGCATGAGACTGAATGTTTTTATGATTTCTATGATAGACTTTCTGACATTGTTAACACTAGCTTTAATCTTGGTGAACATATTCCTAATGCCAGAGTTGTTAAAAAGATTCTTCGTTCTTTACCTAAGCGTTTTATCCCTAAAGTCACTGTGCTAATTTATATGGGCAATTTAAATACGCTAAAATTGGAAGAACTTGTAGGAGATTTGCAAACTTATGAAATTGATATGTTCCCTAAAACTGATAGGTCTAAAGATAAGGGAATTGCACTTAATACCAAAGAGAAAAAGAGTGAGGGGTCGGCTAGAAAGAGGGAAGAGTCATCTAGAAAGAGAGAGACTGACACGTCAGATTATGAGTGTGATTTTGACTCGGATGATTTGGCTCTTTTTGCAAAAAAATTCAAGAGGATTCTCAAATTTAAGAAAAATGGCAATTTTAAAGATAAAAAGAAATTTGAGAAAAATAAGGTTGAAAAGAAAAATGAAACAGATACCAAAAATCCTCCTAAGAAAGAAAGTGAGAGATGCTTTGAGTGCGATGGTAGGGGTCATAGAGCCTTTGAGTGTGCCACTCGTCTGAATAGAGAGAAAGGGAAAGCTTCCCTTAATGCTACTCTTAGCGACGACAGTGAGGTCGAGACAGTGGATTCAGGAGATGAGTCACCACATGAGTGTAACTTCACCGCATTCATGGCCAGTCAAGTGAGCACTCCTAGTTCTCCTCACGACAACGAGGATGATGCTTCACAGGGACACCTCGACAGTGAGATCGATCTGAGTGAGGGGGAGGATGACTCAAGTGAGAGCGAGAGTGATATTCAACGCGCCTACGCTGAGTTATATTCTGAGTCATTTGAAACTAAAATACATAACAAAGTGCTAGTTCTTAAGATCACCGGCTTAGAGGAAGATTTAAGAAAGGTGAGAGAGAGAGAGTCCTCCACCTTGACCCCCCTGAGAGAGAGAGAATCTTCTTGTGTTGAGAAAGAGAGTTTTAGAGAAAGATAGAGTTTTTTTGAGAAAGAGAGAGGGGACTTGACTAAACAAGTGGCTAGTCTTACGAGTGAGATTTATTCCTCCATGGAGACTCGAAAGAAAATTGAAGCCTTTGTTGCCCAGCTGACTCATGATCTTGAGAAAGCACGAGAAGTCAAGGTACAAATCAAGGACAGATCAAGAAAAATGGGAAAGATGCTCCTCGACCCCGCTTTAGGTTTTGGTGATAGGCAGGGAATTGGTTATGATGGTGGCTCCACCTCTCAAATTGCACCTGGACCAGTTCCTGAGTTTACTACTACTCCTTATGGTCATCGTCAAAAACCTCGAAGGAGAGTTCGACCGAGAAAAGCAAACCAAGGTCCGCCTTTGACTGTGTTCTTTTGTACCTATTGCAAAAGAAAAGGCCACCTCAGGGAGTTTTTCTATAGCATTAGTCGGACACGATGTACTACATCTCCATGTCAGCATACTGATGATTTTACCAATCTGAGACAACGAGTTGAGCTTTTAGCTGCCCCATCTTAGAGTTCGATGGAGGAATTCCGACGGATGCCTTTGCCGTCAGTGAATGCTTCTCACATTCCAGCTAAAACTAACTACAACAAAGGCAAACAAAAGGTCTCCACTTCTTGGGTACCTAAGAAAGATAAAAAGGCCTTTGTTGTTCATGTTGATCTCAAAGCACATAATACCTCACAGTGGTATTTTGATAGTGGGTGCTCCAGACATATGACAGGTGATGCCTCATTTTTTACATCTCTTGAGGATTCTCAGGACGAAAGAGTCACCTTTGGAGATGGGAGAAAGTCTATCATTATAGGATGTGGTACTATCGAGTTAACTGGTTTTCCTAAGCTAGAAATTGTTTTGTACGTCAAAGGTTTGAAAGCAAAGCTTCTCAGCATTAGCCAGCTGTGCGACGCTGACTTTGCAGTAAAGTTTGACCGGGACACTTGTAAGGTCTATAATCAAACCGGTAAACTATTAGTGCAAGGGGTGATGATAGAGGATAATTTCTATGGGACTGAGCCCACATCCTCACTTGTCTGCAACAGCGCCACGATCACCCCTATGGATCTGTGGCACCAACGTCTAGGTCACATAAATATTAGAGATCTCACTCGCTTAACTAGAAAGGACCTAGTACGTGGCTTACCATCTCTTGGAAGGCCAACTTCGACGGTTTGTGGACCCTGTCAGATGGGAAAACAAATTCGTAGTCCCCATAGGAAGTTGCATTCCATTACCACCTCTCGTATTCTTGAGCTTATACACATGGACCTTATGGGTCCCACTCGTACCGAGAGTCTGGGTGGTAAGAGGTATATACTAGTGATGGTAGACGATTTGTCCAGGTACTCCATTGTAGGTTTTTTGAGAGAGAAATCCGATGCTGTAGAGTTTTTAACGACCAAGTGTCGTGCCCTAAAAAATCAACACGGAGTCACTATTAACAGAATACGTAGTGACAACGGCACTGAATTTAAGAAAGCAAAGGTAGATTTGTATTTTGATAGCCTTGGGATTAAACATGAGTTTTCTGCTGTGAAGACTCCTCAGCAAAATGGGATTGTTGAGAGAAAGAATAGAACGATCCAGGAAATGGCCAAATCTATGCTTCTAGGTCGTAATGTTTCTAGAAGATTTTGGGCAGAGGCAGTGTCTACTGCATGCCACACGGTGAATAGGGTTTATCTACATCCACACACTCTTCAGACACCTTATGAGTTGTGGACTGGAAAGAAGCCCAACCTTGCATATTTCCATATCTTTGGGAGTAAATGCTACATCCTACGAGATAGAGAGAAATTAGGAAAGTTTGACTGCCGAAACGACGAGGGAATATTGCTAGGATATTCATCGATTAGTAGAGCATACCGGGTTTTTAACCTGAAGAGATCTAAGGTTATGGAATCAATAAACGTCACCGTGCAAGATGACGAACCTCCGACGGTTATTGATCCTAACCTTCAGTGTGAGGATGAGGACTTTTCTGACAATGATTTACTTGTCCCTCTCTCACACTCTGTGGACCCTACTTATGTGCTAGGGGACACACCTGCTTGGGTCGTAAGAGTCATGACCCTTCTTCCATTGTTGGTGATCCCACTCTTGGGGTCAAGACTCGTGCTCAGCTAGAGAACGTCGTTAGCCACTTTTTCTACACGTCCAATGTCGAGCCCAAGAATCATAAAGAAGCACTCAAGGATGAACACTGGATATTTGCTATGTAGGAAGAGTTGCTTCAGTTTAAAAAGAATAATGTCTGGGAACTTGTCCCCCGACCTAGTGAGACTAATGTGATACGTACCCGATGGATTTTTAAGAATAAAACGGATGAAAATGGTACCATAATTCGAAACAAGGCTAGGTTGGTCGCTCAAGGCTACATACAGATAGAGGGTGTAGACTTTGGGGAGACATTTTCTCCTGTTGCGAGGCTTGAGTCCGTCCGTCTACTACTCGCCATCGCATGTCATCTGCGCTTCAAGTTATATCAGATGGATGTCAAGAGTGCATTTCTGAATGGCATTCTACAGGAGGAGGTTTATGTGGAACAACCAAAAGGGTTTGAAGACCCTAAGCACCCTGAGCATGTTTATTATCTGAGGAAAGCCTTGTATGGTTTGAAGCAAGCACCCCGTGCTTGGTAAGAGAGGCTTACTTCATATCTCTTAGCTCGTGGCTTCAAGAGAGGGGGGGTAGATATGATATTATTCGTCAGGAGAGATGACGGTGCTATTTTGGTTGCCCAGGTCTATGTGGACGACATAGTCTTTGGATCCACATGCTCCCAGCATGCTCACCACTTTGAGGCGGAGATGAAAAGTGAGTTTGAGATGAGCATAGTTGGTGAGCTTACATTCTTCCTTGGTCTCCAGGTTCGTCAGCTAGAGGATGGGATGTTCATCTCCCAATCCAAGTATACTAGATACCTAGTGAAGAAATTTGGTTTAGACTCCGCTAAGCATGCACGTACACCCATAAGTACCACTACCAAGCTTAGTAAGGACACTTCAGGCAAGGACGTAGAGCAAACCTTATATCAGAGCATGATAGGTAGCCTTCTCTACTTGACTGCCAGTCATCCCCATATAGCCTTTAGTGTTGGAGTCTGTGCGCGATATCCGGCACCCCCAAAAGAGTCACACTTACTTTCTCTAAAACGTATTATTAAATACGTAAGTGGGACTCTCTCATACGTAAGTGGGACTCTCTCATACGTTATTTCTTGTGATAACACGAGCGCGATACATATTTCCCGCAATCCAATCCAGCATTCACGCACTAAGCACACCAGGATACGTGAGCACTTTATAAGACAGCTTGTTGAGGAGAAAGTCGTATCCTTGAGATTCGTTCCCACCAACCGTCAGTTAGCCTACATTTTCACGAAACCTTTAGATGCCCTTAGATTTGAGAGTCTTAGGAAGTATTTGGGGATTTGCACAGTTGACTGAGGGGTTGGTCTATGTCTATAATAGGATTTTTTTTATGTTCATATCATATGCTTCCTATTGCTATTATATTTTATATGTATCATTCTTTAATTGTACAACTATTTATTTTGTTTGAAAAATCCAAAAAGATTTTTTTTGTTGTATATTAATATTTCAAGAAAAACACAAAAAGATCTTTGTATTTTTTATGCACCTTTTATGGATGAACATTTAAGATAGCCACGTCACACCTTCATTCCATTTATGCATGTGACTGTTTGATAGAGATTTGAGACGCTACATCATTTCATCCATGTGCTTTACATAGCATGGAGTCTTTGAGATGTAATTGGTGATATTTTCCTACATGTTTGACTCCTATCTCCTTTATTGCACACATGCACGGCTATATTTGATTATTGCACTTGTCTATCACATATTGGTTTGAGTGTTTCCATCTCAATTCTTTCTATACAACTTACAATATGCGATAAAACTTGGCAAGATTGGAATGCATGTAAAAACTGTTTTGGTGAGACTGAGTGTTTGTTTAAGAAAGGGGAGGGGCTGCGAAAGGTAATTGTCTCTTCTTTGCGCAAAATCCACCGTTCAAAAGGACCTAAAAAATGGAGGAATTTTATTATTCGGGGTCCAAAGAGGTTAAAAGAGCTCAAAAAATTTAAAGGCAATAAAAAGCAATTCATGCCGAATATGGGCCATTAGGTTTCACCATCAATTCTCCAAAGTTTGAGAATTTAGAATACCTCTATTCAAAATATATATCTGAGGGAGTTTGGTTGGAGAATCTTTAAACGGGTTTGCACTTCCTTTGATGTCCTGAAAAAGCATAAAAAGTTTTGGACGTTATTGGTGTAGAAGTCATTTTTTAGCTTTGATTTTTTGATTTGATTTAGTCAATGTCTTATATTTCCATTTTTTTTACACCGAAGGAAGACTTTGAGTTCATTCGTTAGGAGTATCCAATATTCATCATGCACATATGTCATGTTTGTATTCATTGATTTTCCTATCAAATTTGATCACACCCATTCATTTCCATCATCATCGACTTAGTTGTCCTGTGTTTTTTCATGGTGTGATTTTCTTTGAAATTTTTTTTTGAAAAATTCAAAAAATAGTTGTGTATTTCCTTGTGACACCCCGTCATTGCTTGTTTGCATTATTTCTCTCATTTGTCTATTTGGGGACATTATAAAAAGGGGGAGAATGAATTATCTTATTATGGGGGAGTTTTTGAACTTTTGAGTTTTCTCATAAATTGCTATATATTTTTATCTCATTTCAAACTCAATACATCACTTGGTATTTTCTTTGTCTCATGTGTATAGGTACTACATTGATAATCAGTGAAATACACACCCTGATGAGAAAAGCGTTGAAGATTCCTGAAGAGTTGAAGAACAAACGATGAAGTCTTATTCAATTGTACCTTTTCAGTTTTGGGTTCATGGAATGGCAGATTTATATAGGCAATTTCATACTTGATAATTCGGATGTTTTTATGTTTGTACCGACATAGACATAGGGGGAGATTTGTAACGACAATTTGTCCATTATTTATTAGTTATGTCATATGTCGTCACACCGTTGAAGAATATTCAAGCCCAAATTTACGTCAACGGATCCGAATATCAAAAAGAAGAAGGGATCAGATTTCTACAGAGCCTGACCGGTCCGCCCAAAATAAAAGAACCGATCCGCCTGCGAACCGGTCCACCTCATACTCGGACCGGTCCGCATAATGAAAAGCCAGAATACCCCGAACTGCTAGCGAGCCGAAGATGCCTAAAATAAAAACAACCGGTCAGCCTACCCGGACCGATCCGCCTCAGACCCGGACCGGTCTGCCTGGGATAAACACAAAACAGATCGTGTTCAGATTTTCAAGTCCCAGGACTTCTTTTATAAACCCACTACGGGGAGTTGGTTTAGGGGAGACTTCCACACGATTTTCAGAGTACAAAAACTCTAAGTCTTGACCTGTTGAGTCCCAAGACTCCAGTTTTTGTTGATTCACACAACCTCTCGTACATTTGTGAATCTGTTTGTAACCCTAGAACACAACCAGTTGCTGTTCAACCCTTGTGGAGAAGACCGTTCTTCTTCTTCATTGCAGCCCTCCTGGAAAGGGATATTTCCAGTCGTCGACTACAAAATCCGACACCTGAGGGTAATTCTTAGTCACTTGTATTTTTATTGTAATTCAAAATTGTACAGTTACAATATTATAATGAAAATAAACGGTTTTTCCCCTTTGGGGGATTTTTCCTCAATTGCATGTGTTTAAATGTTCTTGCTTAGTTCATTATCTTATTCAATCACATATTGTTTCATGTTTAGGGTTTGTTTGGGTTAAAAGGCGTTTAATATATAATTTCCTCATTTGAACGCGAGTGCATACTCTTTTCAAGTCGACTCCCGACTGAGATAAATAAATATTACGTCAGTAATACACTTTATGACGAAAATAAATTATTACTATTCACTTAGTAATTTAATTCCCATAAATATTAACCATTTATTCTCCGATTAATATTTCTATAAAAGTTAACATAATTAATTCAATTAAATTACGAAACACAAATAATTTAAATTTACCCGAATTAATTAAATATTAAATGTGTAGAAATACGGGGTGTTACATAAAAATCAAAAATAAAAAGAGATAAAAAATAAATTCTAGAAAATTCTAAATAAATCTAAAATAAATCCTTAAAATAAAAACGACTCAAACTAAAAATCTAAAAAAATCTAAAAGCACAAACTAAATGCACATGGGGTTTCTATGTGGGTTTAGGCACAGTTTATGCTCGGATAAGGTACAGAACTGGGGAATTAGCTCCATAAATCGTACATTTGCCTTGAAATAAGCATTTGAACTCCGCAAACGGTGATCAAGCCTGCACATTAAATAATAAAGCATATAAGACCCAAACTGCTGAGAATTAGCAACTAAAATACGTCTATTCGGGATATAAAATGTACATTTTTAGGTGCTTATGAATCATCATCATCATCATTGATATGCCCCAAGTGTAACCTCGGCCCAGAGACACCAACCTCGGCAGAGATGATGGCCGAGATATTGATCGACCCTAGATAAGCCATAGGCCCACGATATCAGCCCTCGGCCCTAGTAAGGTCGGCCCAGGCCGACACTTCCACCTACATTCCCATTGGACACTACGCGCATCACAAGCATCAATAACATTCTCATATACCTAGGTATGGAAACCTCGGCCGAGTGTAGGCCGAGGTGAGAAGAAGCCTTGGTAACCTTCAACATGGAACCAATCCAACCTCAGCTTAGGCCGAGGTGACAAGAAGCCTTGGTGATCTTCATGGAATCAGTCCAACCTCGGCTGGGGCCGACCCCAGCATAATGTCTCGGCTGAGATCAGGCCGAGACTCCCAATGGCACATCTCGGAAGACGTTTATCGAACCTTTACAGCTCGGCCTCACCCAGGCCGAGGTCATGCACCAATATGGCAGCCGAGCATCTTTTGACATTTTGATAAGGACACATGGGCACAAATCAGTTGTAACAAGATTATTCTCCACACATGAGGAGGATATTTCATCATCATTCCTTACATGTGACAGTGACAGATGGCACTCCCACATTGGTGAGGCAACCACACACATGCTCATTACATGCATGGGGGGTACATTACACCCCCTAGGCACTATATATAGGGATCATCCCCTACCTTGCAAAAGGATCCAAAATATTAAACCCTAGATGAATCTTTATCTAGATATACAGTAGAGAGAGAAAGCTTGAGAGGTTGTATCCATGGCCATTAGTTCCTTCATTCAGTGATATTACTCACACACACTCACAGTGGACGTAGGCCAAATTGGCTGAACCACTTATGTTCCGGTGTTGATTCCTCTTATCCTCATCTCATTCTTTTATATCTTTATATAACTTTACTGCCATTGTTATTCCTATATTGAGCTTGAAAACACCTTATCTGGTGGTGTTAATTCTGGCATCATCAATCATTATCATTATTATGGTTCTGTAAGTGACTTTCTTTCAAGATAATCCTTATTCACTTTTTGTCTTACATTCGGTCAATATTATATTATAATACAAAGTTATATTTTGTTTTCATCTTAAATTTTGTATTTGCTCATTGGAAGCATAGTTTTGTGTTATTTTGTAGCAGGTAATATTGTTGAGCACTTCCAATATATTGGCAACTCAAAGATGGAAGAGGCATGCTATATTTTATTCTAATGGTTTTAAAAGACTTGGCAAGGCTCTCGTTTCTGAATTTCAGGAGAATGGTAATCTTGTAATCTGTTTTGTGGACCACTTCATGCCTAAAAATGAATGGTGTGGTGAAACATCATCCCAAAGATTGACCCATTATGAACTTGTAAGTTGTTCTTGTGCCGATGCACCCCTAATGACCTAGTCGGGATTAATGTGCTCTTAGATGACTATATTGACTACTTTTTAGGACGAAACCCTGAAAATATTATCTTGCACGAGATTTTCAATCAAATGTGTTATTTTTCTAAGCGTGTCAGATATTTGAAGGAGTTGGAGGAAATGAAAAGGCAATTGGAAAACCGCCTTAGTGTCCTAAGAGAGCGCAAATTAGAAGAAAATGAACAATGTGAGAGCTTGTCTTAATGGGAAGATAGGTATAAAGCCCTTGTCGAAGCAAGTAAGGAATATGATGTTGCTATGGTAAGGTTGTATGCCAAATGCGAGGCAGCTGATGTGGACTTTGAAGAATTATTTGGTGATAATGACAACCCTAATACATTCAAGCAATATTGTGAGGAAGTAATTCGTCTATTTGAAGAATGTCGCTTTAACGCAGTTAATGCTTTCATCGTTTATTTTCTTTGATTATTTTTAATGTTATAGTGGTTCGATGCACTGAGCAATCACAATAATAAAAGAACTCGAGCTACTGCTACTATCTTTCGAGCTTGTAATAAAGGATTACGAAGGTTTCATAACCTAGTTTATGTTGATTTTCATTTGTTCTTTCAAAATATGTATATCCATTAGATATAGATACAAGTCCACATATATCTCAAGGTTCTCTTCTTCACCCAAAATTCTAGTGCTCAAAATGCATCATCCTTGTATTGGCCTCAATCAATCAAATGGTGGCTTAGTTGTAAACCAATGAGCAAACTTATACATAGTGTATGTAGTCATGTTCAACATAAATTATCATTTTCACATATATGTCATATCGAATCCAATATTTCTGGTGAAAGATAGTGTATCAACTTTTTTGCTCCAATAATAGCGATAATATATAGACTAGGGAATAGCTATAACGATTAACTATTTCTTATATTTTCATTGTACATGAAAATTTATGTGGTTAATGAAGGGCAATCCAATGAGATGACGATATAAATAAACCATGATTAATTACATTTTACCACCTAAATCTCACCCTTATTTTATCTTCACGACTTGAACTTTTGTTATAAAAATATAACCCCTTGAACTTCCAGAATGGTTTCAAATAACCTCCTAACACTTACGTTTTTAGTTTTTCGCAAGGAAAATGGATCGATCATGAGGGAAATTTTGTCTTAATAGAAAATTCAATAATTTAAAAATTAGGAAAATATTAAAACCCAATTTAAAAATTCTAGAATAAATTTTTAAAAAGTATGAAAAAAAAAAAAAAAAACTTAAACATTTGGAAATTACAAAAAAATATATTTAGAAATTTTGAGAAATAAAAGACATTTCAAACATTTAGAAAAAATATTTGAAATTAAAAAAAATATTTAAAACATTAGGTAATTACAATATATATATTTCAAATCTTTGAAATTATAGAAAAATCATTTAGAAATTTTGGAAAATATTAAAAATAAAAAAGACGAACAGATTTTAAAATTTTTGAATATAATAAATAAATTTATAATATTTCAAAATAATACAATTAAAAATACTAAATATTAAAAACATTCAAAAATAAAAAATTTAATCTTTTTAGAAAAATGAAAAAAACATTTAAAAACCTAATAGAGCATAAAAGACCCTCGATGGAGTTTAAAAATAAAAAAAATTGTATAAATATTTATAAAATCTAAAAATATTAAAAAAATTCTTTCTCACTAACAAAAAAATCACCATATATTGTCGCAACATTAGCCTTGTCCCCCGAGGCTCTAGTAATACATCATTTACTCATGCTTGTAATCTAAAACTTTTAAGTTCAAACTTAGATCAATAACCGATTTTATATGAGTACAAAATAAAGTAACAAAACAAATAACGCTATGCGGAAAATAAGATAAATTTATGGAACTTACATTGTTATAAACATTCCTATACTACACATTCTGACAGCAAGTATTTCCAACATTTTAGGTAGACGGTCTTATATATTAAAACTACTCTAGCCTACCTCATTATATATCATTCTGAGCATCGTACATTAATTGAAGAAATGAATAAAGATAAAAAGTCTAGATATTATCCACCATAATCATCATTAAAAATAAAAATCAATAGTGTAAACATCCACTACTACTAAGGAGCCCCCACACTATAAGGATCATAAAACCAAAAGTCTCAACATTATATAAAATAACTGGGATAGAAGGACGAATAACATACGTCTCTTTAGATCAGTAAAAATTGCACCTACCTCAATAAACATATTGACTGGGTGTGCCATGTCAATTAATTTCGTGTTTTATTATTTTTGTTATCACACATACTCCATCAGTTTTATATTCATGTACGATGATAGTTTTGGACAAAAACATAGTTTTATGACTTTGTTTAATGTTTGTTTGTTTGTCTAAATGACAACTAGTTTATTTCGTATCATGTCAGGTTTGTATCTTAGCTAAGTCGTGAATTCGTCTTTTTTGGGGGGTTCTTATCATCAATAACAAAATTATGTCATCCATTTGTATATTCATTTTTGACGGACTAATTATCAGTATGTCGTGTTAATGGGTCATGTAAAGAATTTAGACCACTAGTTTTAAAATCTGAAATTGAAGTACATGTGATAACCCATCTCTAAAGTGTTTCCAATAGTTTATAGATGCGATCATATATGCAAATTGGTCCTCCATAAATTAATAATTTCATTAAAAAACATTTGAATATGGGAAAAATAGACCACCTAAACTACACTTAAGAATGGATGAGACATCGGTTAACGAAATTTATTTTCTCTAAATAAGAGATTAAAAAGGATAATTAACAGTCCTAAAGAGGGTATAAGCAATAATCCTCAATATGTCAGCAAATAACTTCGTGGGAAGATGAACGAGTCCCTAAATAAATATAAACTCATATAGAAGAACATCCATCAGTGGATAAAGGTTTTTGAATATATCATAAATACAAAATAATTATCGGATGAAAAATTGTAACACCTAGACTTTTAAATAACTTTATGTAAATTACATGTGGTAAGTAGAAAATGCCTAAATATTTTATGAAAAAATATGTGGGATTCAACGTGTAGTATGAAGTCTAAGTGTCATTTGAATTAATGCATGATATTTGCATGACCAACATAGATAGTTAAAATACCAGTGAAATTAAGTTAAATACATTGGAGGTATTATCCACCTTGTGTAATTCATTTAAGTCAGTTGGGAACGAAGAAATTTTGGCAAGACAATATAAAGTCTGCATGAGAATTACACGACATACAAATCGTGAGGAAATTTTGGGTTTTCTGAAAATTAGGATTTTACTATTTGCATTTATTTTAACTTGGACCAATGGGTAACTGTAAATTGGGTAAGAATATATGTATATTGTTCCAAAGAAAGTAACTCACAACCAAGCTAGAAGTCACATGTGAAACATGACAAATAATATATGAGATCTTGAGGAAAAAATCCATCGGGGCAAGGGAAAAGCCACAAATGCAGCAGATTTAGCCATGCATGCGGTCCAGGAGGAAATATGATCGGCACCTTCCCTTTTCGAAACCTGCCTCCGAGATTAAATATTGGGATAACATATGTCCCAAACTTATCCTTTTAATTTCCTTATCTGTACAAGGCAATTTAAGGAGCTGAGTTAGCCCTATATAAAAAAGTCTTTATCGCCTTCAAAAAACCACTTTAGGATTTGTTGTCAAGAATAGAAATATGAACATTTTATTCACAATATCCCCTATTCATATAAGATATGTCCATTATCCCCCCGCTCACAAACTACACAACATTTGGATATAATGTTTTTGTAATGTTGGATCTTGGAAATGAGTTATTTGGTTAACTATCTCACGGGTGAAACCTGAATAAATCTGTGACATTCGTGCCCGAGATTGTATTTTATTTACTTGTAAATTGCATGACGAGTTATCCTCTGACCTAATATGATAGATGGTTATCTATTTTGAGATGTTCTTATGACTTTATGCAATTATGAATGAGAATTTGATGACTTAAGTTTTATGTATAAAACTATTGGTGTCATTCGAACGAAAGGATTGGTCATTTGAATGAGATAGACATGGTCGTCCCAACGAACCTTCGAACAACCCTCAAACGAGAAATACTTTTTCTCTTTCTCAATTCTCTATAATCTTGTTAGAACCCCCGTTCAAATGATTTGTTCGAACGAGGTACGGGTTGCCGTTCGAACAACCTCATTTTCCTGTCCTCGTTAGGCTCACATTGGAACCCCCGTTCGAATGATAAGGTATATTGTTTGAATGAGAGGGGATGTCGTTTGAATGAACCATTAGAAAATTGAAATTTATAGAATTTTTATATATTGTCGCGACATGGACCCTTGTATTGGTTGAGTTGTCAAGATCCCAATGGTACAGATCAGATCACGGGTCAAGGGTTGATGGACCATTAGTTAAGGGTAATGGGTTTTGGAGAATAATTAGGAGATAGAATGGGGGAGGGGTCATTCCCAACACTTCTCATCTGATTTTTAAGACTTATCTTCCTATCTTTCTCTCTCTCTCTAAGTTCCCTCCTCCATTTTTAACCCACTCCTACCATCCCTAAGCTCTAAACCTCCACTTTTAGCAATATATACCCATTTTCTATGTTTGTAACACCCATATCAAGCATTAACTAAGGAAGAAGTTGGGTTGGAGATTTATTATTGGTGGTTTCAAGAACATGTGGGGTATTCTTTGATGATGCTGTAAATAGCACCACCAGATAAGGTGTTGACAAGCTCAAACTAGTTCTAACAATGGTAGCAGAAGAGTTAATATAAAGTAGAGTGAGGTGAGGAGAAGAGGATGAACACTTGTATATAAGTGGTTCAACCAATATGGGCTACGTCCACTGTGAGTGTGTGAGTAATATCACTAGATGAAGGCACTAATGGCCATAGATACAATCTCTCAAGATTTCTCTCTCTACTGTGTAAACTAATAGAGTTTTAGCTGGGGTTGCAATTTATGGATCCTTTTACAAGGTAGAGGATGACCTCTATATATAGTTCTTGTGGGGTGTAATGTACCCCCCAAGCATGCAATGAGCATGTGCATGAGGATTGAACCAGTATGAGAGTGACACCTGGTTGATCTTAGGTAGATAATGATGACCTCAATATTCCCTCGCGTGATGGTAATGATTTGGTTATAACTTATTTATCCACATGTGCCAAACCTTACATGTGTTTGTAAATGCTCGTCTCTGTGTCCTTGACAGATGTAACCTCGTCCTGGACGGGTACGAGGTTAGTGGAGTCAGATGTAGTTGCTTTGTCTAGTAAATAACTATGATGACCTCATCCAGGAGGGCTGGCCAAGGTTAGGTATGAGGTAGTTGTAACGTCGGTTAAGGCCGATGATCATGCCCATGAGACTCTACTGACCTCGGATGGTAGTCAGCCAAGGTTGGTATGTGAGGGGGCCGACCTTATAAAGACGACCTTGTTGATGGTTATCATAAGCTTCTCGTCACCTCGACTGCGAGATTGGCCAAGGTTAGTTACTCTGAGTAAGAGGGTGCACTTTGGTCATATCAATCACCCCCTATCCCTTAATCTTCTATGAAAATAGATGATTGAGGAGTATGTGTGTTAGGCCGAGGCTGAGTCTCTTTGGGTGTCAACATTTTTTTGACACATGTCACTTACTAAAGTGAAGTGTGTTCGCCAAGGTGAGGTGATTCTGACATGTCTTTTGGGTTCCCTAGGGCAATAATGGGGCATTGGGACTCGCGCCCCATCATTATGTAGGTTTAAAAACCCTCTTCTCTCTCCTCATTCTCTTTCGTCCACTAGTTTCTCCCGCCTAGGTTTTCTGCAACTTCCTCTCTCTTTAAGCCTTCCATTGTTGTCGTGATTCCGAGATTTCTTTGCCTCTAAACCTCTTCTTCTCTCTTTTGCGATTAGCCAGGTATTATTTTCCACCTTTATTTTCCATTTTTACTGACAGCATCATCATTTCTGAGTTTTCGACAAACTTTTGCATTTTTTGGCGAGGGTTTCCACCTATATTGGTGGTTGTAAGACTAGGATAGCAGTGGTTGAGTGGTTTAGGTACAATTGTAGGTAGCTCTGAGGTTGTTTCAGCCAAAAATATCCCTACTTTAGGTTTCCGATGACCCTTCGGTCACCTTCTCCGGTGACCCTATTCTTGAAGGTTCTTGAAGTTCTCCATTTGAAACTTTCCAACTTTCCCTTTTTGATCTTGAGTTTGAGTTCTTTTAAATTATGTACCTATTTGTGGTTTGAGTCCTTCTAAGTGTAATGTTATCTCACTTATGCTCTAACCCTTGTACCAACTCATAAAAGAGTTCCCATCTCTTCGTGAGAATACCTTCGAGAAAATTAGGCAAATAGAGTTAGCCCAAGAGGAAGCTCGTAGGGCTGATGCCTTTCCTCTCAGACCCATCTTTCCTCCACCGCTAAAGGTTATCTATCCTGATCCAACCGAGATTATAGAGGTTCCTGAGGATCCCATACCAATGTCTGAGTGTGAGTCATCTTCCTCACACCCCATGTATGTAGACTCTTTTCAAAAGGCTATGGATTACTCTCCTAGGCAGGGTAAAGTTCCTGAGGAAGTCGGGGTTTTGAGACGTGCCTTATCCCACCAAGGTGCTAGAACCTCACATAGGTCTTCTGATGTTGAAATAATAGGGCCAAGTGTGTCCATTACACCCATCATTGATGTCATTCCTCTGTCGACTGCTATCGGAGCTAAATTAGCTCAGAGGTTTCCAAGTGGTGCTCCAACATCTTCCCGGGCCAATTTTGCTGGGACGGTGATGATGGTGAGGTGAGTGATCTTCATACATATAAGGCGGATGAGTATGAGAGTACCATCACTGAGGACGACCTTCTTACTTTTAGGCACCTATATTCCATAAATTCTTCCATCATCTTTAGGAAACATCTGAGGGATGAGAGGTCCTTTGATGGCCAAGACGGAGAGATATGCGTTTATGAGCAGATGTTCAAATTAGGCTTTTGGATTCCTATCCACCCTTCCATCAGAGCTATACTCTCCCATATAAATCTTGCGCCTTACCAATTATCCTCTAATACCTGGGGGGTTATGATTAGGGCCATCATCCTTTGGAGGGCTGTCCACCACTCATACCTTCAAATTAGGGTTTTTACTGGTTGTTATATGCCCTCCCTTGCTAAAAACCACCCTAGTTATTACCACTTCTTAGCCAGGAAATCAGAGAAGAAAATGTTGTTGGTTACCCAAACTTCAAACCAAACCAGGAAACCTCCATATTTCTTTATTTCAGGGCATGTGAATTTGGCCTAAATGAGGCCTCTGGAACGTCGGTTCTAAGGACCCCTCAAGATGAGGGAAGGTATACCTTGTTGCCACAGCTAACCCTGGACTTAGCCAGGATAATTTCCAAAAAGTTGAGAACCTTCGTAATCAGGGCGAGCAGGGTCGTCTCGTAAAATATGAACATCTAATAACCCCCTATTACCTCTCACAGACAGGTTTGGGGGGGGGGGGTCCTTTGGGAGAGCTTTAAAAGTCTTAATTTTTCTAAAGTTATACCTCTTATTTTTATATCTCTGATTGACTAACTCAAAGACTTATCTTTTGCATAACTCCCTAAAGGCATATCAGATGACCTTTGGAAAATGTATGCTCCCGGTCTTGTGAAGTTGATGGAGAAGAGGGGTGGAAAAAATGTACCCCCGCCTGCCACCAAGAAGAACGTCGGAACCTCCCAGGCTGATGCTAATAAAAAAAGGGAAGTCTATGGCCCACCCATAAAATACGAGGCAGAGTAAGGCTCAAGTCAGGGATCGTGCTATCCCCATTTCTACAAACTATGCCTTAGCTGCTTGTCTTTCTCAACTGAAGATCAGTGACAGCTTAATCGTCCATTGTCTGAAGGCTGTCGATGCTATCGGCACAATAATGACTGAGGAGGATAAGCATTTCTTAAGTGCCTTGGACGTCCCATTGTTGACCACGTTTTCTCACCATAAGTCCATTTAGGTACTAGTTTTTACTAATTGGATCATTTGTTCTTCACAAATGTAACCTCGACTTTTTAGAGATTGTACCTCATATATTCTTACCTCTGAACTTCTTCTGCAGGGAGTCTTATCTTTCCATCTCTTTCTTGACTGGACTCTGAATAAGATTCCTCTTATAGATAAGGGTCAAGAAGCTGAGAAGGTACAAGCTTCTTTGAATGCAGAGGTTGAAAGGCTAAAGGGAGTTATCAAGTAGAGGGACAATGACATATCCAAGATCAAGAAGTACCATGATGTAGCTCTAAAGGCCAAGGATGATGCCCTTCAGTCTAAGGTTGATGTTGCAGTCAAGGATGATTTAGAAGATGCTGTAGATAAGACCATTGAAGACTATAAGGTCTCCAATGAATTCGTTTGCTTTGGTTTTGAATACCTTGAAAGAGGTATCAAAGCAACTGGCAAATGGGCAGCTACTAAGGAGAAAGATTCTAGGAGCTTGACTGCTTCAGACTTTGTGGTCCTTAGCTTTAGAGATCCTCAGTTTTCTCAGGCCTTGCAGGAAGTTGAGGAGGCTGATACTGCTCCGACCGAGACTACTCCCCTAGAGGTCACTGAGACTAAAGACGTTGTCCATCATGATGATGGATCTGAAGTGACTAACATCGTCCATGATGAAACGACTGCAGCTATAGAGACATAGCCCCTTGTGAAGCTTTTTATCATTTGTACTTTTGATTTCCCTTATGTGCCTGTTATTTTTGTGAACTCTGATGGCCTTTGAACACTCTTGATTTGTAAATCTGAATACCTTTAATGATAATTATTAGTTCAACTTCTTCTGATTCTAATGCTTCATACGATGTTATGCTTGAATGTCTTACCCTCATAAATTTTCAGCAAACTAATGATGTTTAAGGTCTGAGGTCACCATATAATGATGTTTACCCTCACAATTTTCACCAAATTAATGATGTTTAAGGTCCGAGGTCATCAAACTATGTTGTTTCACCTCAATTTTTTTCATCAAACTAATGATTTTTAAGGTCCGAGGTCACCAAAATATGATATTTACCCTCATAAATTTTCACCAAACTAATGATGTTTAAGGTCTGAGGTCACCAAAATATGATGTTTCACCTCAAAATTTGTCACCAAACAAATGATGTTTAAGGTCTGAGGTCACCAAAATGTAATGTTTACCCTCATAATTTTTCACCAAACTAATAATGTTTAAGGTCTGAGGTCACCATAATATGAGGTTTACCCTCATAATTTTTTACCAAACTAATGATGTTAAGGTTTGAGGTCACCAAATAATGATGTTTACCCTCATAAATTTTCACCAAGCTAATGATGTTACGGTCTGAGGTCACCATATTATGATGTTACACCTCATATTTTCACCAAACTAATGATGTTTAAGGTCTGAGCTCACCATAATATGATGTGTACCCTCATAATTTTTCACCAAACTAATGACGTTAAGGTCTGAGGTCACCATATAATGATGTTTACCCTCATAAATTTTCACCAAACTAATGATGTTAAGGTCACAATATTATGATGTTTCACCTCAAATTTTCACCAAACTAATGATGTTTAAGGTCTAAGGTCACCATATTATGATGTTTCACCTCATATTTTCACCAAACTAATGATGTTTCATGTCTGAGGTCACCATAATATGATGTTTCACCTCATATATTGTTCACCGAACTAGATATTTAAGGCATATAACAAAAGTATCAGCACAACATTGTTATCTTTTCATTGACATCCTTCGTATAAACTGGTACATGTATTACAAAAAGAAAGAACTGCAACATCATAAGTAATATTTCTTTAAGTGATCGGCATTCCAAGGGTTCTCCTTCAAGATTTTTTAGTTCGTAAGTACCAGGCACAACCTCATCAACTACCTTATAAGGACCATACTAGTTTGGATGGAGCTTATTTGACTTTTTGCCACGTCTTCTTTAGTACTAGGTCTCCCACAACTATAGGCCTTGATTTTAGCCTTTGATTGTAGAATTTTACAGTTCTCTGTTGGTATGATGCCTATCTTATCTCTGCATATTATCTTCTTTCCTCGATCAAATCAAGATCAAGTATTCTCTCTTGCCCATTCCTCTGAGGGTCATAAGTCTGAATTCTATGAGTGGGAAGTCCTACCTCTGTAAGGATGACAAATTCTAAGCCATGGGCTAACATAAATGGGGTCTCTCCCGTTGGTGTCCTTGATGTCATCCTTTAGGCCCATAATACGGCATATACCTCCTCTATCCATCTCCCTTTGGCCTTTTCCAACCTCTTTTTTATCCCATCAAGGATTGTTCAATTTGTGACCTCAGTTTGACCATTTGCCTGGGGTCAGCCAGGAGAAGAGAAGAAATGCTTGATCCCTACTCTTTCGTGGTATTTCTCTAAGGAAGAATTCTTGAACTGGGTTCCATTGTTTGAGATGAGGGTGTTTGGAAGATCGTACCTGCATATGATGTTCTTTCACATGAATTGGAAGGTCTTATGCTTAGTGATTGTGATTATTGGTCGAGCCTCTACCCATTTGGAGAAGTAATCAGTCGCCACTATTAAGAATTAATAGTTAATTTCATATCTTGGTAAGGGTCCTACCAAGTCAATGCCCCATACTAAAAATGGATAAGGGGATATGATAGAAGTAAGAGGTTGATGTGGTTGATGAGGGATGGTGGATAATCTCTCACACTTATCACACTTCTTCACATAAACAGATGTATATTTGGCCAAGGTCGGCCACTAGTACCCCTGTGTAATTATCCTCTTAGCTAGTGGCCTCCCTCCTATGTGGCTTGAGGAAGAGCCCTCATACACATATTACAAGATGCGTGGGACTTCTGAAGGGTGGAAATATCTGAGGAGAGGGAGGAGGAACCCCTTTTTATACAAAACATCTCCTATAATTGATAACTTAGCAGCTTTGAACCTCGACTTTCTCCTTTCTAAATTTGACTCTGGTAGGTCTCCCACTCTAATGTATATGATAAGAGGGTCTATCCATGAAGCTCCCATATTCAAGTTGAGGCAAGGTCTGGAAACCTCTTCTACTTCAATGGTCGGCTTGAGCTGAATCTCAGCGGGTACAGTTCTTCTTATGTCCGTCCTTGTTACTGAGGCCAGCCTCTCTAGTGCATCGGCTCGACTGTTACTTGTCAAGGTATCCTCTTCATCTTTACTTCCCTGAATTTTTCTAGCATCATGATCACCCTCTTCAAGTACTTGGCCATCCTTTCATCCTTGGCCTCATACACTCCTAGGACTTGGTTGATGACCATCCTTGAGTCACTGTGGACTAGGAGTTAGCCAACACTAAGGGCTTTTGCCAAGGTGAGACCTGCTATTAATGCCTCGTACTCTCATTCATTGTTCAAAGCTTTCAAGTTGAACCTCGGCGCATATTCAATATCGCTACCATCTGGTGCTAACACTATCAGCCGCGCTCCACTTCTTATTTCAAAGGATGACCCATCAACAAAGAAGTTCCAAACATCTTCATTTGAAGAGAAGTTTCCCTCTTATAGGGTCCCTTGTTTGAAGAGGTACTTGTCTTCCTCATTCTCAACTATTCTTTTTCTGGCTTTGCTTGACTCAACCTCATCCGAATATTGGAAGACATTTTTGTCTGGTTCATCATTAGCCTTTTGACTATTTTTAACCTCAGCCTCTTCCCAGGTAAACTCGGCTATAAAGTCTACGAGTGCCTGCCCCTTGATGGAAATCCTGGGTTGATAAACAATGTTATATTCCCCCAACTCGGGTGCCCAGGTCATCTGCCTGCCTGACTTCTCAGGCTTATTGAGGACCTGTATGAGTGGGGAATCAGTGAGGATGACCATAGAGTGGGCTTGGAAGTATGGCCTCATCTTTCGAGAAGCATGTATCAGAGCATAGGTTAATATTTCAATCCGAGGGTACTTCTGTTCAGACCCTTAAATTGCTTTACTATTGAAGTATACTGGCCTCTTCACTCCATCATCTTCTCTTACTATTACAACACTAATGGCCGACTCTGAGACAACTAGGTGTACATATAACTTCTCACCCAGAATGGGTCGAGATAGGAGTATAGGGGATCCGAGGTAGGACTTGAGATCCTTAAAAGCTTTGTCGCATTCCTCATCCCATTCGAAGGCCTTTTTAAGCACTTTGAAAAAAGGAAGACACTTGTCTATAGATTTTGAGACAAACCTGTTAAGTGCAACAACTCTTTCGGTCATCCGTTGAGCGTCTTTGATAGTCCTGGGTGTCTTCATTTCCAATAAGCCTTGATATACTCACCTACATCCTAGTCATATCTCCGGCACTCCCGGAACCGCTACAGTCATTTATTCTTGTCTCTCGTCTATCTTGTACGCCCATTGTGGCATTGTAAACTTATACATCAATGATATGAATATAATGAGAATAGAGAACCAAAGTGGACGTAGGCTAATTTTAATAGACGAACCACTATATATTTTGTATTCATGTCTCCTTACTTGCTTTACTTGCCTCATTTCTATTCTTTACTTGACTTGTTGATATGAGAACGACTTATGGGCGATTTCTCGTATGATCAATTTGGCATCATCTGTGGGAACAAGATATTTCAATCTTGTTTCTCTATGTTTCGAGTTCTTAAAAATCTTATTTTGTTTGTGGGGATCCTTTGGATCATCGTCTCATGAGTAAATTTTGGTTACTGAGCTTTACTTTATATTTACCCCCTTAAATGGGTATTTCGTATATTCAGATCCATTATGCTCTCTCTTTTATGACCTTATATCTATTTTATATACCCCTATGATATCATTTCATCTAGATAATGCTGAAAATCATGATGGGCTTTAGACCCGTAAAGATGAGTGATTAGGGAAGAATTATATTTACCCCCTTTTTGCTGTTCTTGACCTATGATCTAGGGTTTTTCATTGGAATTATGTCGTTTTATGCACCATGGGGGTATTCTCTCATTAATAGACCCTAGTAGGTATACTCTTCATGTGTTTTGGGAGAAAACTCAGTTTTTGGGTTTCAATCTTGCGATTATTCCCTTCGCTGCTTAAAAGGGGATGCGGCCTGGTAGTTTAACTGCCTCTTATGTCGCGGCCCCTACTAGTGTGGTTATGTTATAGAAGATTTAAAACATCAAGGAATGAACTCAGGTGGTCTCCAGCTCAACCTTGGTGAATATCATTTCAAGGCCACGGCAGTACACTTATGTGCCTTACTAGCCGCGGCCTCATCTGTAATATTATTCAAAGGCTACGGCAGTACACTTATATTCCTTACTGGCCACAGCCTCAGTAGTAGTATCATGTAGTAGTTCAAACGTTGCATCCCGACTTCCTACTTGGTTAATTCAATATTTCTATAATTACTCACTTTTGCTAGTTTTGTCTCAGATTAAATGTATTTTGTAAAGACTAACAAAGTAGAAAATGGAAGGAGAATCCAGCCAGAACACATAAATATCCAATCAGCCTATAATATAATCATGGGGAGAATAGGTTTAAAAAGGTTTGAAGAGGTTCCATCCACTGTACATCAGTGTTTATAGTTCTCAACTAATTTTGGGGTTGGAATTGTGAAAGGCGATCAAAAAGTAGCTCGGGAATGATACTACTCATCTGTCGAGCAAGAAGAATTGGAGGATGCTAGGAAAAAAACTACTACTTATCAAGTGGATGAATCTGATGTGTCTGAGATTGAAACCTTAAACCCAAGAGATGAAACACAACTCGTTAATGGCCAGGTAATGGAGGCAACAGAAAGCATTATTCTGGATGACGAGAGACCATAAAGAATGACTCCGAGTGGTGCTTCACTTGACCCGATAATGAAGCAAGAGCTGATAGCGTTTCTGAAGCATAGAAAATAAGCCTTAACATGGAGTCATGAAGATATGACCGGGATATACCCAGCCTTCCTATGTCACGATATCAATGCCAACAAAGAGATCAAACCAGTGAAGCAACGAAGAAGAGTGTTTAGTCCGAAGAAAAATCAATCTATTCAATAAGAAGTGGAAAAATTGCAAAAAGCTTCCTTCATTGAAGATGCCAAATGTCCTGACTGGTTGGCTAACGTTGTGATGGTAAATAAGAAGAATAACAAATGGAGAATGTGTGTGGACTTCACATACCTGAATAAATCTTTCTCAAAGAATCATTTCCCTCTGCTCAAGATAGATCAACTAGTAGATGCAACTTCGGGGCATGAATTGCTAAGCTTCATAGACTCCTACTCCACATACAATTAAATTAAAATAAAGCCAGAAGATAGGGAAAGTACCTCTTTCATTACTCCACAAGGATCCTAATTTTACAATGTTATGCCTTTTGGTCTTAAAAATGCAGGTGCAACATATTAGCAACTGATGAATAAGGTGTTTACAAAGCAAATTGGCAAAAATATGGAAGTATACGTCAATGACATGTTGACCAAAAGTAAGAAGGTTGCTGACCACATAGCTGATTTAAGTCAGATATTTGATCAATTAGAGAAATACCAGATGAAGCTGAACCCGACAAAGTGAATCTTTGGCGTAAAAGAGGGCATGTTCCTCAGGTACATTGTAAATCAAAGAGGTATTGAAGCCAATCCTGACAAAATAAAAGCCTTGCTGGAATTTCAATCTCCAACCACCAAGATGGAAATGCAAAGCCTTACGGGGCATGTTGCATCTCTCAACAGATTCGTCTCCCGAGCAACTGATAGATGTCTTTCATTCTTCAAGGTGCTCAGAAAGACCCTTGAATGGAATGATGAATGTGAGAACGCATTCTTGAAGTTTAAGAAATACTTGGGGACACCTCCTTTATTGTCCAGACCAGTGGTAGGAGAAAAATTATACATAAACTTCGTTGTCTCAGAAAGTGCAATTAGTTCAGATTTTATAAGACTAAAAAGCGGAGTGCAAAGACCAGTTTATTATACGAGCAAGGCATTCTGGGGAGTAGAGGTCAGGTATACAAAACTGGAGAAGTTAGCACTGACGTTGATCGAGGCGAGTCTGAGGATGAAACCATATTTTCAAGTGCATATAATAGTGGTGTATACTGACATGCCAGCTAGACAGGCTTTATATAAACTAGAACAATTTGGAAGACTAATGTGTTGGGCAGTTGAGTTAGGGGAGTATGAAATTATCTACGAACTAAGGTCCTCTCTCAAAGGGAAGGCATTGGAGAATTTTATTGCTGAATTTACTTACCCAAATGTTTCCAATCAATAGGGGGCTAATACAGGGAACTCCAGGATGCTAGAGGAGAAATGGAACGTATCCCCGAGCAACCCCCATCAGCTAAATTGCTAGAAGGGATGGCCACCAATCAACCAGAATCATCTAGTAAGGCACAGGAAGAAAGGAAAAATAAGATATTCCATCAAGGAATTTTTTCAGACCAAGGGTTTGATGATAATATCCCTATATGGAAATTATTTGTCGATGGATCTTCATGTGCAACAGGTAGCGGAGCTGGAGTTATTCTCAATAGTCCAGATGGGATAGATATAGAATATGCTCTGCGTTTCCAATTCCAGGCTTCCAATAATGAAGCTGAGAATGAAGTCATAATTGTAGGCCTCAACTTAGCTAAATCATTGAATGCAGAGCAAGTTGTGGTGTTTAGTGATTCATAAATAGTGGTGAATCTGATGCTCAGTCTTTACGTAGTAAAAGGGGAATTCATGTCAAGGTATTTAACTAAAGCCATGGAAATTGTATCCAATTAGGCAGCTGTTCAAGTGATCAGAATACCATGAGTGGAGAATGCAAGGGCAGATGCACTTGCTCAGTTAGCCTCAGCTACGCGCACCAAGCTACGAAGAACAATCCCCATTGAAATACTTGCAATCAGAAGTATTAATGAAGATTTGATGGTAAATCTTATCACAACAGATATGGGACCTTCCTGGATGGATCCCATCAGGGCTTATATCGAAGAAGGTACTTTACCAATCGATCAACTTACAGCCAAGAGGTTGAAGTATAAGGCTTCCATATATGTCTTGAGCCATGGAGTTCTATACAGAAGAGGTGTAATAGCTGGTCTGCATATATGTGTTCATCCAGCTGCAGTTAAAGGTCTCATAGAGGAAATCCATGAATGATCTTGTGGAGCTCAAGTAGCAGGCATAACTCTTTTACAGAGAATAAATATGCAGGGTACTATTAGCCAATAATGCGAGCTCATTGTATAGCTTACGCCAAGAAATGCGACAAATGTCAACTTTTTTTTACTATACGAAGAACTCCCCAGACGCTGCTAACACCAATCACTTCACCTAAGCCATTCGCTATGTGGGGAATAGTTTTAGTCAGGCCTCTACCAATGACAAGAGGGCGATTCAAATATTTGGTGGTTACTGTTGATTACTTCACAAAATGGGTGGAAGCTAAACCTCTCATCGATATGGCCTATGAAAGGGTCTACCAATTCATTTGGAAGAAAATTATTTAAAATTTTGTTCTAACCCATGCTTTTATCACCGATCACGGTACCCAAATTGACAATGATGAGTTTGCCGCATACTGTCTGCAGTCCAACATTGAGAAAATCCATTCTACTCCAAGTCATCCCCAAAAGTAACGGGCAAACGGAGGTGACAAATAGAACTATACTGATTGGATTAAAGAAGATATTGGATGCTAAAAGAAATTGGATCAACGAGTTGCACTCAGTGTTATGGTCTTATCGAACAACTCCCCAAACAGCAATTGGAGAATCTCCTTACATGCTGGCCTTTAGGAGTGAAGCAGTCATACCTGTTGAATTAGGATTACTTACTTATAGAGTGCTTAACTTCAATTCCACTGTAAGTGATTTGATGAGACGTTTGAATTTGGATATGCTCGAAGAGGTTAGAGAAGAAGCATCAATCCAAAATGCAGCTTATCAGCAAAGGACCGACATGCTCTACAATAAAAGGGTCAAGAAATGTGATTTAAAGGAAGGCGATTACGTGCTCAAGAAGGTCATTCAAAAGCACAATAAGTTGGAGACCAATTAGCATGGGCCCTATCGTATCACAGTTGTTGTTCGACTTGGCACCTATAGAATAGAAACTCTATAAGGGGAAGAATTTAAAAACCCTTGGAATGTAGAGGACCTGCGAAAGTACTACCAGTAATGTAACTGTACGGATACCCCATTATTTCAGCATGAATGAAAACGATGATTTCCTAATATTCGTTTGTGTTATTTTTTTTTAGTACTAGTGCTACACACTACACACAAAGTTTTTATTCTAATTGATTGGCTAAAGCATAAACACCAACAAAGTTGGTCGGCATAAACATAACCACCAAGGTGGTAAGAACAAATTGAACAAGGCAAACCTTGTTTGATTATTGGTGACCCAAGTGGCATCTAAACTAGGCAACTAAAAGTTGCTCGGAATCAACATAACCACCAAGGTGGTAAGAATAAATTGAACAAGGCAAAGCCTATTTGATTATTGGTGACCCAAGTGGCATCTCATCTAGGCAAGAAGATGGGTAAAATATCCACTGCCTAAGCACCAAGGCAATTATTTATATAAATGATTGTTATAAATAAGCAAGAACATGGGAATCCCATTGCTTAGGGATTTATGAGTGATAGGTTACTAAAAATAGGCAAACATATGGGACAAAAGTTCCATTGTCTAGGCAATCAAATAAACATAGGGAAAATTGCCCATTTATATACATATATTTAGTGACTGATAAATACAACACTATTATAGTTTATCTCACGTTATAAACAGAGATTGACAAGATAAACATCGTACAATTAATTTATTTCCAAGGAAACAAAATTACAAAAAGATGATTTTTCTTCGTTAAATAATCACTAACAAAATAAAAATAGCATATTCTACTGGTTTCTTTCCTTCAGCTTTAGGTACAGGATCCATTCTAGCTGGAGGATCATCTAAAGTAAAATAAGAGTTGATAAAGTTCTAACCTCGCAGCATTCTGGTATTGTTCGTACTTGGTCGGTCAAGTAAATTTAGAGGTCGGGATATCTCAAAATCCTCATGAGGAATGGATCTAACTGGAATCCAGTTAACATCTAGTTAGAAAGGAGGCACTCACAGATCAAGTAATCCAGGGTCATACCAATCCCATAAATCAGTTCCCTCCTCAACCTTCATTACAGTTAGGTCATTCAACCACCCATGTTTGTATCCATCATTGTTGGATTTCTTCAACCTATCATCAAGATGACATAAAGCTTCATTGTATCCCCCCCCCCCCCCCCCATCCAAAAATCTCTAGGTTGCTTGTGGAATTGATAAGTCAATCGTTCAATATGTTAATGAAGCATCTTCACCAAACTTTCTTTATTCTCTAACGCAGAACTCTGATTGGAAAGTTGCTCGGTAAGTGTTTGAAGTTTTTGGGACATCTCAGCTAAAGCTTGATTTTTTGCCTTTAGTTGAGCATCTTGATTTTCCAAAGCCTGTTTAGTCCTAGTCTCTTCGATGCTGCTACGACCAACTCTTTTTCTACCCGAGAAGAGGATGTAGGTCTGGCTCTTTTCAGGGCTTTTAATTCTTCTCTTAATAAAGGATTTTCAGTCTCCAAAAAGGAAAAACCTTCATCAATGACTGGGATCAGAGCTACAGAGGAAGAAGTTGATTTTAGCTATCCCAATTCTTCTCGTAAAGCAAGGTTTTCTTCCTCTAATGGCTTAGCAATGTTTCTATGTTCCTCAACTTCAAGTTGTAGCACTCTCTCTCTCTCTCTTATTATGGGATGAAATAAATTTTTCATAACCCCGATCAGCACTCAACTGTTGTTACTTCTTCTCATAACCTTTATACAGAAGATTACTGGCTTCCTTGTGTTGAAGTCGAAGTTCTTTAATCCTTCCTTGAAGATCTTCGATCATTTCTTAGTAAGCTACGTTATTTACTACAGCCCGATCAAACAGAGATTATAAATACTGGTAGGCCTCAATTGCTCTCTCAAAGGCATTAAATCTTAGTATATCAATTATATATGCTTCAGTAAAATCTGTACAACCAGCTTTAAAGTAATTCGTACACTTCTTCATTAACTCTATAGCATGAGCTGATAATAATTCCATCCTGGAAATAAACTAGTGAGGAAAAGTAAAAACAGATAAACAACAACACATCTATATTGAACAGCAAAAGGGAAATTTAGAATAACAAGTCCATTTTATTGATCATAGTTGAAGGGGGTACATCCAAAAGTACAAAGCAAAAGGGGAACAATATAGAATAACAAAAAATTTAAAGAACAACATTACACCTTATCCTCATTCCCTATACCATCCTCAACTGATTTTAAAGAAGTGTTTGGTTTCTCAGTGGGCAACTGATGTTGCTCGGTGGGCAGCTGATGTTGCTCGATGGAAGTTGATGCCACTTGAACTTTCTCAGAGGACTGAGAGATAGTGACAGCAGATGTTTTCCAGCTATCATCAAAGAAGATTCATCAGATCCAGCTTCGTCTTCTTCTTTTTCAATAGAAGGAGGAGGTCCATGTACATGCCTCAGAAATAATTTAAAATCCTCAGCAACAATGAACTCTTTCAATGATGCAACCCATCCATCCCTAAAGAACTTCAAACTTGCATACTCCATTTGAGTAGAGGCAGCAGTTACAACTTTATTCCATCATTTGTCCTAGCTAGAGATAAAGGACTTCTTCAAGGCATCTTTTCTCTTTGCCCTCTCCGAGGAAGTATTTTCTCTAAGAAAATTTTCAACAGATTTTACTTTCTATTCAAGATTTTCTTATGCCATTCATCCTCTTCAAGCTTGCCCTCAGTTTCTTCCTTTCTAGAAATAACAACCTACAACTTCTCCTTCGCCTCTTGGGAAGCATTTATAGCTTGCTGTCGAGCTAGATCAACCACTTTAGCGGCATCCATGAATTTTTATAGTGTTAAATCAGCCTTCTTGGCAACCTCCACAACTTGTTATTGAACTATCTCAACATCAATGATTTTATTATCCCAGTCAGCTCTCTTATCCTCGTACTTCTGTCGGAACTCCACCAAAGATTTTGATAATCCAGTAAGGGCTTCTTCAACTACTCTGGAAGATGTTGTAGCTTTGATAGCTTCATCCTTCTCTAGGTTATTATTAAAATACACCAAAAACTGCAAGAAGAAAATAAGCTCAAATTAAAATACGAACAATGCATGAGAAATTAAAATGACATGTATAATGACACTTACTGATGTGAGGTGTTGGGCTGCCAAGTCAGTGACTTTCTCTCGAGGAGTATAAGTATCAGTAGCTCGGCAATCAGGAAGAGTTCCAGACCAGATCAATTTTTTGGCCAATCTAGGAGTAATGAGTGCTGGAGAAGTAGCTCTCAAATAAGGTATCTCAACCCCAGTAGGTTGAACAACAACATCCACGGGCTTTTCAGCAGGACCCCTTCCCAATTTTCTTAAAGGAGCAGCTTCAATCAAAGGTGATGTCTCTTCTTGAATAACACCAACCCCTTCAATCATAGGTGTTATCTTTTCTTAAATAACATCAACCCTTTCAATCAAAGGTGCTGCCTCTTTTGGAGCAATAGGGGCCTTCTGGCTGGTCTCCTTGACAATCATGACTACTCCTTTAGATGGATCAATATCCTTTTTCTTAATCCCTTCAGCTGGGACATCTTCTTTGCTCTTTTTTGTCCCATTAACTCCAGGGACAACCTTGGCAAAGAGATCAGGCATTCTCCTCTTCTTTGTCATCAGGTCAGCAATAGAAGTACCCAAATCAGAGGAAGACTCTTCAGCAATTGAATAAGATGTTGGATCCTGCTCAAGATCAATCACCAAAGGAGGAGCAACAGGTTGAGCAATAAAAGAAGAAGTGGTGTTCTTAAATCTCAACAAATAGGAAGAAGACCTCACGTGCTCCCTAGCTATTACTTGATGCAAACCCCAGATAAATTTCAAATCTTTTATATTAATATCACTCTCTTTGGGGGATTTTCTCTTGGTATCAACTATAAAATAAAAAATAAATGTCAGTGACACATTTTACCAAATAAAAACAGAGCTAATTTGAAAAATAAAACAACCTATCCCATTGCCATAAAGTGCACATCTGGGACCTTGGTACATGCCTTTCCCCTTTAGTGGGGGGTGTTGCCAATTTTTCATCACAACCCCATGTTCAAAATAATCCCTACTAGAATCAGGGAGATTAACCACTAAAGCTCTGTTTGAAAACCTAGTTTTTAAATAAAAGGTGGTGTCGCTAGTGACCTATTTATAACAGTACATAATTTTAAAAATCCCTAGATGAGTTCGATGAATCTGATTCAATATATGTACGCCATTAACTACCCTCCATGTATTTAGAACTACTCTTGCAGGAACAATATCAAAATATTGTCAAAATTTCAAACACAAGGGATTAGGCGAGAAAGAAAAACCACATTCCGCTACAAAAATAGAGGGAAACCAGTGTCCCTCAGCTAAAGAAAATAAATCAGAAGGGCAAGGAGGTTCTTCCCAAATAACCCAAGAAGAAATCCCAAAGTCATCCCTAACCTTATCTAATGATTCGATAAGGAAAACCATGATGGCTAAAACAAAGGAAGGAAGAAGTTCTTATAGATAATTAAGAAATCAGCTAAGGCAGATAACAGAAAGAACGGTCGTAAGAAGAAAAGTGATAAGACAAAGAGTTTGGAAGTCTAAATGGAAAAAGGTAGAAGACAATCTGATTTTATCACCTTTAAATACGCTGATTTGGAAAATGGGAAGAGTAATGATCACAGAGGACGATGATTGCATTTTCGACGACTAATTAAGGAAAAAGATGCAAGTACCCAAGCATTCGTAAAAATTCAAAATATTCACAAGTTTGCCATTTCGTGATCAAAATTGTTAAGCTAAATGGAAATTTTTACAAGTGTTGAAGATCTGCGGTCAAACAAAACATGATAAACATGCCCGAGAAACTATTGGGTATAATGCTCCACACTCTCGTATCCAACTTTAAATCTGAAACATTGGGGGCTTTTGTTGATACAAAAATTAGTCAGTTAACGTGGATCAGTTATATGATGACGCATGTCTTCCAGCATGGCGTTGATATATGTATCGAGCAACTTAAAGCACCGAGTTACTTAGCATACCGAGAAACTTGTTGGGAAGACTAAACGACCAAGACAGATTCAGTGTTTATTCTTTACCATGTACACATGTAAATGTCTATTCAATAACGACACATTACCTATTCACACAGATAGCCCAAGGGCTATAAATACATTGTAAATTCTCTCATGGAAGGGTAAGATATCATAAGCAAACATAACCGAGATCAAGATAAAACATCATGTAATACAAGACAGTGGATGTAGGCCATTTCATTGAGGCTGAACCACTTTAAAAATCTTTTGTCTTATTTATTTACTTATATTTATCTATAATTAATTAATTAGATCAAATCTAGTTTTTTACATCAACATGAATATTTGAATTTATAGCACCTGAATAACTTTTTATTCAGGCCTTGTGCCATTTATCGTAATAATACAAGGTTGTATAGTTTATTTTCTTTTCACTAGCATTGTTAGACTCGGTGGAATTTTCCTATATAAATTTTACTAATTAACTTTATTACTTAAAGAGGAAACCTATTTCTTAAATGAAAACTGATTAAATTGTATTTTATTCCTTATAAATGATGCAAATTAAATTATTTTCTTGAATAATAAAATTAAACTCCCCCACCCCTAACACCTTGTCTCGAGTGCGGGTTAACCCAATGGTAGTCCAAACCCGAGTCGGTGCGTTATAAATGATATCAGAGCATTAGGATCCTCATGCGTGATGGAGTGTTTTACAATTTCTTAGTACGTTCCCTTATGCGTTCCATTACAGTTATAGTTTTCGCTTTTGTTTTCGTTACCGTGATGTATTGAGCTCTCCTTTCTTGTATAGATGACTACACATCATGGTGATGCTAGTAAATCAGGGAATAGCAAGCTTAGGCGCATGGAACAGGTCTTGCATCATCTTGTTGACTCCCTCTCTTAACATCAGAGAGACAATCGCAGTGGGACGATTGAAAGCACCACTTCGGCCTCCATTCTGAAGGAGTTTAGGAGACTGAACCCGCCCAGCTTTAATAGGGGTGTTAGCCTTGATGCTGCAGAGGGGTGGATAGATGAGTTCACTAGAGTATGGACATTCATGATGTGCTAGTTGGTAACAAGGTTAAGATAACGACCTTTTAACTCACCGAGTAAGCTCGGCACTAGTAGGGCGCATACTCAGCCAATGTGATTGAAGCCATAGAACGAGAAGGCTCCAGGGTTGCATTTCTGGATCGATATTTCCCTTATCCATTTAAATATGCCAAGAAAGATGAGTTCCTTCAGTTGATTTATAGAAAGATATTGATTAATGAGTACCAAATAAAGTTTGAGATTTTGTCCAAGTATGTTGATACAACGCAGAGGTATGACGCTGAGAATATAAGGTTGTTTGTCAAATTCCTTAACCTTAGTATTCGATAAATCATGGATGGTTTGGAACTGCCAAACTTCAGGGGTACAGTAAACAAAGACGTCGAGCTTGATCTCAAAGCGTATGATGGAAAGGCCATCCATGAAAAGAAGAGGGAGACTAGTAGGAAACAGGGCAGTGGTCGTAAGAAGTTCTGAAGCGTTGCTCTAAACTTATTTACAAAGCTTAAGGCCGCTATGGGTGTTGGTTCATCTTCCTCCCAGTGCACTAGTGATCAGCACTCAATAGCCACTACCAAAAGGATGTGTTTTATGTGTGGTTATCTTGGCCATTTTAAGAGGGACTTCCAATAAAGAGATTTTTGGAATTAGCAGGGAAGTCAACAGACTATCAATTATGTACCCGATAATAGTTCCAGTCACTCGAGCCCCATCCCGTCATAATAGTTTTCATTCACTTATCAGCAGCCCGCAAAGCATAGTGTGGACGGTTCATATCCCAGTTAGGGTCAGAGAAGTTGTAAGCAGGGATAGGTGCCTAATGGTTGGAGTAGTAGGTTCAACCTCGGACGCACTTATGCCATGTCCCGATTTTTAGCTCCTTTCGGTGATCCATCGGTCATGGAAGATATGATTCTATTATTCACCACATAGGTAAAGGCATTGTTTAATGCAGTCGCATCGCATTTGTTTATCTTGATTACTTCAGCATTCAGTTAGGGATTAGAGCTAGATCATTTTTATCCTCCTATCTTCGTAGGACTTCAAATCGGTGGAGGTATAGTTCTCAATAGGGTTTGTCACAATTGCATAGTCATGTATGGAGATTTTTATTCTGTAATATGACTTGATTCTCATAGGCATGGATGGATTCGAGATGATCCTCAACAAGATTGGTTGTTGTGTTTAGACGCTGCCATTGAATGTCATAGGCATAGTGTCTCGGTGTCAGATGGATCTTAGCATTGTTTCAGTAGTGAGTGGGATGCAGGTTATCCTTTAAAATTTTCTTCCAAGAGAGAGCAAAAAATGGTACTTTGGGTGGTTGAGCAGTATGGTGGCTTAAGAGTAGACTAATCAAATGTTGTTAGATTATCCTTTGGTGCGCGAGTTTCCTTATGTGTTACCTGATGATATTTTGGGTTTACCCCCACATCGGGAGGTAAATTTTGATATAGAGTTGCATCTCTTCATCTCTCCCATCTTTATACCACCTCATAGGATGGCTCCGAAAGCATTTAAGGAGTGGAGGGATCATCTAGAAGAGTTCACGATCAAGGGTTTCATCCGTCCTAGTTTATCCCCTTAGGGAGCTTCAGTCCTCTTTGCTAAGAATAAGGACAACTCCCTGTGTCTTTGTATCAATTATAGGTAGTTTAATTTGGTGACTATGAAGAATAAGTACCCTATTCCTTGTATTGATGATTTGTTCAACCAGTTACATGGGTCGGGAAGGTTTTTGAAAATTAACCTCTGGTCTGGGTACCATCAGTTGCATGTCAAAGAGGAAGACATTCCTAAGACAGCATTCTGAATGAGGTATAGGCATTATGAGTTCTTAGTGATGCATTTCAATTTGACTAATGCCCCAACAACATTCATGGACTTGATAACTATATCTATTATTCGTATTTAGACTGATTTTTAGTGGTCTTTGTAGATGATATTATGTTCTACTCGGCTTTGGATGTGGACCCTGAGGAGAAACTTCACAAGGCGGGGTGTTACAACAGCTGGCAAAGATAATAGTAAAAACAACAGCAGATAATAGAACTCCTAAGGGCGACTCGAAGAACCGGGTGCGTTGGAGTCACGCGGTGAACATGGATTGTAGAAATAGGGAGGTGATGGCGCATCCCCCCACGCATGTGAACAAACATCTTCATCTATATATGGGTGATCATCGATATGTCTCGCTGGTAATCACCCCTGAAATAAGTAAAGTCATCCTGGATTGCATCCATACTCACTCACAAATCTTGAACTGAATCGACCCAAAGTGGAACCGTTGGGGCGTCGCGCATCAGCGCATCGACATCATCAATCTCGGCCTTCTGACCCTGATGGTCCATCATCCTCTTCCTCTTCCTATACCATTAATCCTCGCCCAAGCTCTTCCTAGTAGCCCTGTTGTTTAAAAATTTGGGGAGGGCTAGAATTTTATTGCTCGACAACACCTCACATCCGGCACTTTTGAAAATCCAAGAAACAAGTAATGAAAAAGGGAGAGTAGTCGATCCCTTATCGCAATAGTCAACCTTCAACATTTTTTGTAACACCAAGGCTGGACGGCTAATAACGACATTGTTATCCAAAAGGTTGTATATTGAATGGGCTTGCTTGGACCGAAGGGCACACTTTTTTTTAGGTCGGTATGATGGTCTTTACGACCACTATGTGAAGAAGATGGTGAATATCGGGCATTTGAGAAGTGGAGAAAGTGTCCCTGACCCATACCTTCCCGAGCGCTAGACGCGTAATCAGGACATCATTTGACAGACTCCCATCACTAGTAAAGGGGTAATCATAATCATAGGGGTTTTCACCCCTGGCCAAGTGCAATGCAAGGATAGACTTTGAAATTTAGATTTTTCAAGCCCTTACGTACGAATCATAAGTCTCGTATCCAGTTGAGATGAATGAAGTATAAAATGGGAGAATGTGCGCCTCGTTCCCCTCCCCGCCCTTGTACAGGTGAGACACTCATGATAACTTATTCAAAAAATAGTGGAGTGAGGCGGGGAAATGCTCAAGGTGAACCTTCCTATCCATCGTAATAGGGCGTCTTGACTTGAATTAATCCCTGAACTAATCCCTCTCTTCCTTTTATCGGAATGACTCGAAACCCGCATAGCCCGTGATAGTGTTTGAGGTTGGTATTGAATCCATAAGAACCTTGAAAACGTCAATTTAATACATACACCATTAGCGTAACCCAGAAAATTAAAGTAAGCATGAAAATTATGATAACTAGGTTAGGAAGGTGCACGTAACTGATGTGCACAACACTCAAAACAAGGATAAACAACACAAACATGTGATAATGGGTGCAAGAATAAAGCTTTATCTCACACAATACCCATCAGGGAATTTTATCGAACACGTAGCGTGCAAAGTGTACAAAGTAGGGTCAAAATGCCATTATGATCATGAAATACCTCCAACAAATACAACTAACACAACAAAATAATATAAACAAGTTGTATTCGTTGGATACTGTAAGGACATTGTTCATCACATTTAGTATGTCCTATACCGCTACAAGTTTGTCGAAGATTTGGGAAGCTCACATTTACAATCGAAAATTCGAATTTCAAGATGACTTCAACAATCAAGCCCAACAAGGACGAATTTGGTAAAATGTGTTTTAGTTCCATTTACATTTTACATTAAAAGTGTTGGGATATTTTAATGAAAAGAAAAATTATTTTAATCATAAAAAGATTTTGAATAAATACTCATGATCCCGTAAATAATTTTGATTTTTAAGGATTCCAAGTTATTTAATTTTTAGAAGTTTTTTTTAAAGAGGATCAGCGATGGTCGTTCGAACGACATCACATCTCGTTTGAACGAGATGGAGTTTTCGCTCAAACGACGCCGTGTTTCGTTTGAACGACAGAGTTTATTTTTGACACGTCATCGCTTTGAATTTTATTATATAAAGGGTGTCAGGATTCTGTATTTCATGTGGAGAAAACACTAGTTTCAACAGAGTACGTTTTTAGTGTTTTTAGTTTATTATCCATCACTTTTGAGGGTTTAAAATTTATTTTTACAATTCACAAAATCCCAGACTTTTGTGTGAGTTGTTTGTGGAACCCAAAGCATAAGTTTTGCTGGGAGTTTTGTTGTTGAGTTATAGGTACCTTGGAAAGGTACTGGGGTGAACATAGGTGCCACTTATGGGAGGTACTGTACTGATTGACTGGTGTCATACGGAGTGTTGTGGTGTTCCTGGGCTGACGACTACGAACTGACACCTGAGGGTATTTCGTAAGTCAAATTGTATTTTCGTTGTAATCCAATTGTAAACCGTTCTTTTACAAATTATAGTGGAAATAAAAGGTTTTTTCCCTGCGGGGATTTTTTCCTGAAATCTGTCTTTGTCAGCTAACTCATCGCGTGATTTATTTTGAGATTTGAATTGACATGTAAATGCATGTTTAGGGGATGATTTTATTGGAATTTTGTTTGAGCATATTTTGCATCCAATTAAATAAATTTGACTTGGAAATTGCGAATATATTTGAATCAGTATTACATACGACATTTCTCAAATTGGTATCACAGCGGGATACTCTAAATTATCGAGTGATCGTAATTTTTTAAAGTTTTTCACTGATACAATTTGTCTACTCACGTCGTCAAATTGGTATCAGAGTGGGTTATCCTAATTTATCACGTATTCCTATTTTACGCAAACTTGTGTGATATTGATTTTTGTTGAAAAATTTATCGCAATTATTCGATGGCACACTTATCTAATATGATGCCCCCAGCTATTGGCTCGAATCAGAGTTTTGATGATTTATATTATTTGAATTTGATGTTTGCTAAAAGAATTAACTTTTTGGAAAAAGAAAATTCTCGTTTTAAATCCGCTATGGATCTTCTGCAAACGGTTCAAAATCAAAGGATCGTGAAAAATTTGTTTCTTTTGACCTGGAATTTAATGTTTTAAAATTGTCCAAAAAGGAAAGTGAGGAAAAAGTCCTTGTTTTAGAAAAGGAATTAAAGGACATGAAAGAACCCAACATGTGTGTTTGTTCTAAAGAGGAGGAAAATATTTTAATCGATAAGTTCGTGGCACGTGAAGAGACTCTTAGGGAAAATTTTGTTTTAATTGAGACTGAGCACGGTAAACTGTTAAGTTTAATTGATAACTTGAAATACCTATATTTGGAAGAGTCTAATTTGATACTTGGGTAAAAAAAATTAAAATTAAAAAATTATTTGAAAGACTCGAGTAGTTTGTGTAGTGATGGTAATGGCTCGTCTTGTTCACATGCTTTTAGTGTTAAAGCCAAAACCATAGTTTGTTTTAGAGGGTCAACCATTTCCAAAGACATTAGAAAAGTTCAACCCAAAGGTGTCGTTCCACCCGTTTACACATGTTCATATTGTGGTAGGAAAGGGCACCTTAGGCATTTCTATTTTGATCTTCGAAGAGGTCCCCTGAAGTTTATGTCTAGTGTTCCCGTGGCCTATTTTGATAAGGAAATCACTTTTAGAGGCACTAGATGTGAGACTTGTTGATTCCCCGTTGCTTTCACATGATTCTTCTCTAGCTATATCTTATAGATGATTGTGTTTGCTTGTTTGTCATACGCTACTTGTGTTTCATGATTTATATATTTCCTAGTGTTATGACATGTATACTTTTGTACTGTATTTTGTTTTAATTATTTTTTGAAAAAATCGAAAAAGAGTTTTGTATTTTGTTTACACCATTTATGAATGCACACTTAGGATGAGCAAGTCACAACTTTATGCCATTTCCATGTGACTATTTGATAGTGTTTTTAAGATAAAATATTGTGTCATTCATGTACTTTACAAAGTTTGGAGTCTTTGAGATGCTATAGTGTTGCTCCCTACATGTTTGACTCTTTTTGTGCTTTGATGCACATGAGCACGGATTTGTTTGACAGTTGTTCTTGTCAAATCACATGTTGGTTACGTGTTTTCATCTCAATTATGTCTATTAAAACGAACCAAATGCGATAAAATAAGATAATAAAAGGTGTGCATGTTCTTACCATTTGTCGTAAGTTTGTGTGAATTTTATAAATGGTGAATGGCTCCTTTGCGATTAAGCCGCCGTTTAAATTGGACCTAAAAAATTGAGGAATTTTAATTATTCGGGATCCAAAGAGGTTTAAAAGAGCCCAAAAATATTGAATGGCAATAAAAAGAAATATATGCCAATAATGGGCCATTAGGTTTATGCACCAATTATCCAATGTTTGAGAATTTAGATCACCTCGAAAAGAATATATATATATATATAAGGGAGTTGGGTTGGAGAATTAAACTGGCTTTGCACATACTTAGAAAATCTTGAAAAAGCATGAAATAATTTTGGACGTTATTGGTGTGAAAATCATGTTGACTTTGATTTAAGACTATGTCATCTAAATTCAACAATTTTACACCAAAGGACTATTTTTTATGTTGATTCGTTAGGAGCACATTTATGCATCTTGCACATATGATATGATTGGGTTGATTTTCCTATCGAATTTGTTCACACCCATTCATTCCGTTTCCATGATTTTGTCGTCTTAGTAAATATTCATGGTGTGTGATTTTTTGTAACATCATATTTCTTGCATTTTTGTATAAAAAATTTGAAAATTTCAAAAATAGTATGTTTGTTTGTTTCCCGTGACACCCCGATTTGCATTTTTTTATTTATTATTTCCTTTCCTTGTCTATTTCGGACAAATAAAAAGGGGGAGAACGAATTATGTTATTATGGGGGAGTTTAAGTATGGGTGAGATTTGATTATGCTTACATGTTTTATGTTTATATCATTTCAAACTCGATAGGTCACGAGGTTTTTGCTTTGTCTCATGTGTGTAGGTACGATTGAAGATGTTTGGATTGCACACACTAATGAGAAAATCTTGGAGTTTGAAAAAGTTGATTGTTGAAGAAAAGTTTGAAGACTTGTTCAGTTTATTTTTCCATGTTTGAGTTTATGGGACGGTAGATTTGTATAGGTCATATTTTGATTGATAATTCGGATATTTTTATTTTGTACCATCATAGACATAGGGGGATATTTGTAAGGACATTGTTCGTCACATTTAGTATGTCGTATACCGCTACAAGTTTGTCAAAGAATTGGAAAGCTCACATCTACAATCGACAATCCGAATTTCAAGACGAATTCAACAACCATGCCCAACAAGGAAGAATTTGGTAAAATGTGTTTTAGTTCTATTTACATTTTACATTAAAAGTGTTGGGATATTTTTATGAAAAGAAAAATCATTTTGAAATGATTTTAATCATAAAAAGATTTTGGATAAATACTCCCGATCCCGTAAACAGTTTTGGTTTTTAAGGATTCCAAGTTATTTAATTTTTAAAAGTTTTTTAAAGAGGATCAGTGACAGTCGTTCGAACGACGTCACATCTCATTCGAACGACGTCGTGTTTCGTTCGAACGACAAAGTTTATTTTTAGCACATCACCGCCTTGAATTTTATTATCTAGTGGGTGTCAGGCTTCTGTATTTTGTGTGGAGAAAACACTGGTTTCAACATAATACGTTTTTAGTGTTTTTAGTTTATTCTCTATCAATTTTGAGGGTTTAAAATTTGATTTTACAAATCACAAAATCCCAGACTTTTGTGCGAGTTATTTGTGGAACCTAAAGCATAAGTTTTCTTGGGAGTTTTGCTGCTGAATTATAGGTGCCTTGGAAAGGTACTGGGCTGAACATAAGTGCCACTTACGGGAGATACTGGCTTATCGACTGTGTGTCATAGGTAGTGTTGCGGTTTTCCTGGGCTGATGACTACAAACCGACACCTGTGGGTATTTCGTAAGTCAAATTTTATTTTTGCTGTAATTCGATTGTAAATAGTTCCCTTGCAAATTATAGTGGAAATAAAAGGTTTTTACCCTGCGGGGATTTTTTCCTGAAATATGTCTTTGTCAGCTTACTCATTTCATGATTTATTTTGAGATTTGAATTGACACGTAGATGCATGTTTAGGGGATGATTTAATTGGAATTTCATTTTGAGCATATTTTGACATCCAATTAAATAAGTTTGAATTGGAAATTGCGAATATATTTGAATCAGTATTACACAAGGTATTTCTCAGATACACAATGAAATAAGTAAGAAAAATGGATGTTTCTTGAAGAAAATGCAACAAATGTACAAAGTACCAATTTTTACCCTAGTTTGCATTCTAATAACACCAATACTATGTTGAAATGAACACAAGAAGTTTGAGAATGTTACTGTGGATGAGGATACACTGAGAAATGAAGGGTTTTTGACTGGGTAATGGTAGTTTTGGAAGAGAGAATTCGTAGGTTTTAGGTGTGGAGAAGGGAGGAGGAAAGTGGGATTAATAATGAATGGGGAATTTTAGGCAAATCGCTTAGGTGTGGCAACCGAATAAATTCGAAAACGTCAAATTCTTTACTGCCTCTTTCCTAATCAATTAGGATAGATGCCAAATCGATTCGCAAATGGTGAGGTTGGCACTAGATTGAATCGATTCGATCCGGTTGGTCATCAAATTGATTTAGACCTGCTTGGGGCGCACCCTGCTTCCTACTGCCTTAGATGACACTTGAAAAACATATATGGGATCGATTTTCTTTATTTTATTGGACCCAAATGATGTATACCATACCTAATGATGGTCCGGGACAAAACTTTGCAACCCCTCACATGTTGGGGGTTTCTCGGCACAAAAAATGTCGACTTCGAGAACCCTATCCAGCCCAGTAAATGGGGTTGTTACATGCGATGTCTGGAGGCAAATTCACGGATATGACTTGGACAAAATTTCCTAGATGAATCACAAATCCCTCAACTTTCATGACCATGTTTCATTGGATATTCCATCGATTAGCATGTATGTCAGGTTCTAAATCCGATGATGTGATGCACATCCCAATTTCAAAAATATGGACCTTGGAACTGCGATTGTTTTTCTCGCATGGGTAAACATTTGATAGTGGGGGCCATGGATTTGTACAATTAAGGTTCGATAATTTCACAAATGATTAGACAACTACCTCGGTAACCTCAATTTATTTTGAAAAATTCTCCTCACTCGGGATTGACGTCTTGACATGAATGGTTTGTTCAAATAGGCTCGAGTCATCAATCAGGGTGAATTCACAAGTCTTAAATTCATCCCCTATTTTTACTTTTTCACTTACGTCCTCCTCTCCTATCATGTCAAAACATGCGTCTGACAAGCACCACTCAAAGACATCTCTCACGCTTTCATCATATTCCTCAAACACTTCCCCAATAATGACACATTGAATATGTTGACATCTAATGTCATATTTACAAAGGATAAATTCATTTCCCCATTCCTACAATTGATTGAGGAATTCACGGTTGCAAGGAATGGTCATTCGAGGATGACGAGAGGTTGAGTGTTAGGGCTTGGAACGTGATGAGTATAGAGAACAATCAAGTAAATCGAAGAGACAAAAATGTTTGTTTGGATGAGGATATCTTCTAACACACCCCTTGGAATTTTGGTGGAACCTTCATCCAATTGGATTCTCATTTTGGTTGGGCTAAGACCACCTAGGCCTAATTAGAGATAGACCGAATAAGGCAAGAGGTTGATGCTAGCTCAAAGGTCAAGAAGGGCATGATTAATAGCAAAATTTCGAATCACACACGAAATTATTATACAATTGGGGTCCTTAAATTTTGGAATCGTGTTGTGTTAGAAAATGGATCTCACTGGCAGGGTTAACTCTACCTTATTTTTATAAATGTGTTTTCTCTTAAAGGTACACAAATATTTCAAAAACTTCTCGTAAGACGAGATTTTCTTGATCACATAAAAGAGAGGAATAATGATCTTCACTTGTTTGAAAGTGTCCATGATTTCTTGGTCCTTATTGGGTTTAGCTATGGGAAGGATCATTTGAGGCCAGGGTACCGAAAAGAGACATGGGATCGGGGCTTCTAGCTCCTTGGCCTGCAACTTTTCACTGCTCTTCTTAGGAGTCACTTCACTCTCTCGGGGAGTTAGTGAGATATCTTTAGATTCTTTTGGGGAAGATGGGATAGACTTTTGAATCTCTTTCCCAATCCTAAGAGATGTGATGGAGTTGGCTTGTTCCAAAGATTGACATTGAGTAGGGGATTTTCCCTTATCTTGGGGGTCCAATAACGCCGTCAATTTTATAATTTGTGCCTTAATGAAAACCACTTGTTGAGAGGTTTTATTATTTACGATCAGTTGCGCTTGTATGGACGCATGCAAGGTGTCTTTGAGGCTCCTTTTATATGGGTGCACATAAGGAGGAATGGGCGAAGAGCCTTGAATTTAGGGAGGAGGGGGAGAAGATTGTAAGTAGGGATATTGAAAATTATGAGGTGGAAGATTTTGAGCTTGTTAAGTGTGTCCATATTGGTAATCGACCTAGTTTCCCTAAAATGGGTCGTACCCTTTATCCGGAGGAATGTTTTTTACTCTTCTAAAACCCTCGATCGTATTCGCTTGATCATGAAGGATGACTTTGTAAGTTGGGATGGTGGGACACTCCTTGCTGGTATGAACACTAGTGTTGCATATGGCACACAACTCTTCGGCTGATGAAGTCATTGAAATAATGGGAACTCAACTCTTCAATCCGAACTCCTCAACTTTCTTTGATATCTTATTGATCCTTATTTTAATTTCGTCCTCATCGGTGAGGTGAAATATACCAGGCCTAGAGGAAGGTGGAATGGATGATCGCGGATTTTTTTTACTTGGGTTCGAAGTATCCAAAGCTTGGGTAGTTTGAATAGAATACTTGAAATGTGCCTCCGCATCATACGGATCCAACCCAAAGAACTCGTCGAAGAAAATAGTCTCCACCATTTATTTAGAATTTAGCGTTAGCCCATTGTGGAAACAAGAGATTAGTCTCCATTTCTTGAAACTGTGATGGGGGGACATACATAATAGCTAATTAAATCTTTCCCAATATCTCTCGAAATTCTCACTCTTGCCTTGGGAGAAGGTTTGAATTTGGCTCTTGAGAGAGTTGGTGCGGTGGGTAGGGAAGAATTTCTTCAAAATCTGGGACGACATATCAAGCCAACTTCCTATAAAATTAGGAGCTAAGGACCAAAGCCAAGTATGGGAAATAAGTTGATGTTGATGCAGTCCCACCAACAACTTCATCGATTCTGCCTTGAAAACTAAGGTTTCTGTAGGTATTGGTAAAGTAAGCGATGGGGCTTCAATTGCGTTTGTAATTATTTTTTTTTACCACAAATGAGGTTTTGTGGAAAAATGTGCGGAGGTTGAAATTGGATGTTGTTACTCTATTACTTACGGTGAGAGCAAGAATTTGTTTTCTCAAGCAAACCAAGAGGGTGAACCAATATACACTTATTTGCTTCATATTAACACTGAAAATGAGGGTACCCAGTTCTATAGTTTTGACAAAGTTGTTATAATATGAAGAGATGGAACCAATGGCAACTCACTTGACTAAGGGGGAGCTGATCATTCAGAATGAAAATTCCTTAATTGACTATAAAAGTATTTATAAAGAAGCGGACATATAAGCAAAAAGTAGCAAAACCCCGAGAAAACTCGAGTGTGGTGCTGAAGCTGTGCTTGAAGGAACAAGTAACCCATCTAAAAGTACTAATGAGAGGGGCTGTGAGGGAATGAAAAGTCCTAAAGAAGGTAACAAAAATACAATAGAGACAACCCTTCCTGATAAAGCATCGTAGAAGGAACCTAATACATTAGAGGACGCATTGGAATATGAGATTTATAAGTTTGAGCGTATGGAGGCTAAACATGATGATGAAGCAAATCCATTTTCTCAGTGGGCTCATAAAAAAGATACATATCTACCCTCTCCTGAAGCACTCAAGATAAGGAAGAATCATTTTATGTACTCCCCGCAGCGTGATTATGGAAAGAACGCGGACAGGTGGCTAAGTTTCATTTAGACATCTACTATGTTCCGTCATTTATTTTGTTAATAGTGTAATAAATGATGTTTGAATTTGAACCACTTGACAATACTAGAAAAAAAGGGCCAAAGCCATGTTCTATGTCCATAAGAGAGAATGGAAATATTTTGAATCATGTGACATAGGAGAGAATGGAAACATTTGGTGATAGTGGGTCGGGAAACTACATGAAACCTAGGGTTTAACTCTTTTACAAACAACCGAAAACCCTCTTTTTCAACAAAACTAAATGGAAGTTCACAAAGAATAATCATTTTCGCAAGAGTCTTGCGAGCTATATCTTGATCAAACTTCCAATTAATTTTTATAGTTCCTTCCAACGGTAAAATTGTTTGTTTATCGGTTATTTCGGATTGCGAATATTTTTTACATCTCCTTTTAAGATGATTCCACAATAAAGTAGTTCTGTTAACAGAAGGAGCATTAAATTTTGCACCACAATGTACACAATCACAAGTACCCATATATTTACCATCAACCATATGTCTATTCATATGAGTCCAAATGAGAGAACTACCTTGGTTTGTGATAGTTTTAGTACCTCCCTTCGTTCTTTTTTGACTCACTTCAGTGCCGCCCTTGCTTATTTCAACAACATCATTATTTGTTTCATCCATCGCTGACATCTAACAATTACAAAATATAGAACAAATAATTATTGAGGGATAACACGAACAAGAAGTTAATACGTAATACTTTAATACATACAAAACGACATAACATGTCATGTACTACAATACAAGTTATAAGGCTAGAGAGTAGAAACATTTGGAAGTATTAGACCAATTGGGATAATGATACTATTTAATCCAACCATATCATAACAAAAAATATACTATTTCTAAACTCTCTCAAAAAAAAAATCCCACTTGCTACTCTAATCCGTGTTATTAAGCCCCATTGTCCACATTTTCAGTAACTTATCATATTTTATCTGTTTCTGAGGGTAAAGGTTCTTCACAGACCACTTGTCGAGTTGGTGTATAGCATTTTTTTTTTTGTTAGTCCTAACACGATCAACATGATTCCATTCTACGCAATCTCCCAAATGAGCCCAAAGTTTATTTGACGACTCAATCTCCGGAAAACGTTGTTTACAATATATGAACTCAATTTGCACATTTATCTCAATCTTTGCATAATGCTCAAAATATTCATTGTTATCGTACTCCTAATTTTTTTTTGGTCCATTTTCTCTTTTCCAACACCTCCGAGATTGCTATGAGCCCACAAATATTGCCTTTCAAAACCATTGTTGATTAAAACCTACAAATAAAAAAAACTATAAAATCAAACTGTAAAAATAAATCTGTAACAATAACAAAAAAAATTCATCTTATACACATTAAAAAAAACAGCTTATACATAAATAAATAAAAAAACTGTTGTTAACAGCTTATACATAAAAAAAAACCCAATAACAGCATATCAAACAATAACAAAAAAACCCAGCTAATACACATTAAGAAATAGCCAAAAAACAACAACAAAAAACCCAGCTAAACAACAAAAAATATGTTCCTCTTTTTTTACTTTTATCTATATAGAAAAACCCAATATAGAAAATTCTTCTTAAAATTGGGGAATTTACTTTTTTTACTTTTAAACTTATTTTTTACTTTTATCTATACAGAAAAAACCTAGCTCAACAAAAAAAATATGCGGCCGTGCGTGTGTGTGTGTGTGGCTGTGTGCCTGTGTGTGGCTGTGTATGTGTGTGTGCGTGTGTAGCTGTGTGTGTGTGTGTGCATGTGTAGCTATGTGTGTGTGTGTGCGTGTGTAGCTGTGTGTGCGTGTGTAGCTGTGTGTGCGTGTGTGTGTGTGGCCGTGTGGCTGTGTGTGTGCGTGGTTGTGTGGAAGATCGGAGGAGGAGGGGGAGGGGGGAGATCTGAGATGGGAGATAAAGAGGTTGTGTACCTTTTTTTTTTCTTTTGTTGTTTGGTCAGCTCATCAGCCGTTTGTTAGTAGGAAAGTGAATGAGAAACAATTAGGGTTTGCATTTTATATAAAGAAGAATGGATGGATGAGATGGGTTTACTTTAAATGGAGGGTCTTGATAATTTAGAATATATTTTTTTTAATACAAAATTATTTGGTAATTGGTATAGTAATATTTGGTAAGTTTGGTATGGTATGTTGGTATGGTAAATTCGGTAATTTCGGTGCGGTACGATAAAGCGGTACGGTAATTTGGTAAATCGATTTTTTATATCTAAAAACCAAAACCAACCAAACTTTTTGCGGTATTTTTGGTTTCGATAATTTTGGTTTTCGGTATTTCAAAATATGAAACCAAAACCATTTTTTTTTTCTGACCAAAACTGTACGGTACGGTAAAAAACCGTACCGCTTCCACCCCTACAAAAAACCATATCTTTTCTAAAGATTTTACAAATTCTATATAATACCTAAGTCTCAAATCAACAACACCTATTAAACTACTGGTGAGCAACGTCTAGTGGTCGAAAAATATGCTGAAAGTACACTGCGTTGACTGCATCAAATGACTTGTCCATTGAAATTTACCTCGGCATTCAATTATCTTAACATATTAGGTACAATATACTAGTGAAAGACTTAATTCTCCTCGGAGGTCAGCGCAATATCATTTTCTCTATAAAATGACAACCTGGCCACTTTATCAAACTCACGGATTTTTTGTATCCCACTTGGTGTAAAAAACACCCTAAATCAAAATCATTGGAGCATTACCTCACCTTAGGGCCGGCAATATGGGCTCTTGAGGATGAAACCGCCCATAATCCACCCAAAATAATGTGTTTGGATCCCATTAATTGTGTTTGTGGGTCAAAATGGTTTGAACGATCCAATAAGATGGTTTGTTGACGGGTCATTAGCGGGTCAAAATGGTTTTGGACCCTCACAAAAATAAAACTCAAATTACTAAAGAGTTAAAAGATTTTTTTTATTCAAGTATTTACTTGTATAGTTTTTTCCAAAATTGTTATACCATATTTATTTGTATATGGCATAATAATTGTTTTTTCAAAAAAAAAGAAAAAAAAAGTGGGTCAACCCGACCCGGTCCGGGGTTGACCCGGCCCGACCCGGACTTAACCCCATCCAAATCCGCCCAAATTATTATGTCCGACCCGCTTTTGACCCGCCCAAATTTATCCATATCCATTTTTTATCCATCCATAACCGCCCATTTGCCTCTACTACCTCACCTACACAAAAAACATTATCATTATTGTTATCACTCGATATTCCCTCCATATACATTGGGGCATATTTTCTTGCTCAAGTACATCCTCACGTACATTTAAAGTGCTTTTTCTTTCTCCTTCTAAATTATCTCTTTCAAGGGCCCTCATTTACTATTGAATATTCTTGGATTTATTGTTTACCAGTATGTTAATAATAAAATAAATAGAATAATATAAGGTGAAAATAAGCCCACTAGGATAGGTACAACCATCCTCCAACCCTAAATGTTAACAAAACATTATGAAATGAGAGCCATGATGCGACCGATGCAAGCCTCGTGCTGCGACCGATGTAAATCTCTCTCTCTCTCTCCCCACCACAAAAGAATAAATTTTTTTTATTCCACATGATCCAAAAGAGCCACAATTATGCTTCTCCACAAGAATATTTATTTCTCCTTTTGGTCTGACCTGCATGCTTCTCGTCTTGCAAGGAAATCAAATTATGTATGGATTATTTATTTCCATTTTGGAAAATTATATATTTATGGAAATACATATACCCTGTGAAATTAAATAATATCATCTGTTATGATGGGGTGTTTAGTGGGGAAGAAAAGGTATCATTAATGATAATTATATTTCTAACTCTATGTCCTAAACTTATGGGTCGCCTGTGGGTCAACTGATCCGGTTCGAATGCGTCAAGTGTGGAGTACCGTGAAAGAACTTAGATAACATTTTTATACCATTTTAATTAATTATATTTACCAAATGGGCATGCATTTCCATTTTCCAAACATATAAGCATAATAATAATAAGTACAAAGCCCATTTGGCAAGGCCATAGAGTTCAAAAAATCAGAGATGCTAGCATAAATAATAAGAATAACTTACATGATTTTTTTTATCAAAATATGAAACATAGATTAACCTACCATAACAAAGGGAACAAGTTGATCCAATGCTTAGTGTGGTTCCCAATAATAATGCAATATCTTAATAATAACTTGAGTGCTCATGCAATAATTAAACAATGTATGCATTAAATACGTTATTCCAAAAATATTTACATTGACTTAGGTTAAAAACCATTAACCTTTATATTCAGTACTTTATAGTTTTGTTATGAAAATATTTCCTTAAATTATTAACCCAAATGGTTAACATGCGAGAAAATCACATTCCTTTATTACTCATTTTTATTAATTCAGGTTGCATTAAAAATCATCAATTTCACATTATAAACTTCCATGTCCATGATATTTTGTGAAAGTAGCATTTCAACACAGGCACTAAGTGTATGAAAATATTTTTTCAAACTTTTATGTTAACCTGGGCTTATAACTACTATAGGTTGTTTGAAAACTGAATTATAGTCATTTGGCTACTTAGTCCCTTTAGTCTTTAACTTTATCAATGCATTACCATGTTAAACATGATTTTGTACCAACCACGGGCCACTCATCCACAAATAAGTTATTTCTTAGTCTGTGCATTTTCTATTAGGATCTTTATCTTATTTGATTCATGGCTTTATCAATTATATATGTTACACAATTACCCATCATTCTATTTATACCATTTAAAATAGCAATATTGCATTCGTAAATAATATATATTGTTATCCATTTTACCATAATGTAATAGCTCTATGATTTATTATTTATTATTTATGAAGGTTATTTCTGACTAGGATGAGTTCTAACAAGATCATCATAGGAATTTTCCAAACGCCCGACCTATTCTCTAAATGGAAGATCTACATTTCGATAATGGCTCGACCAAGTGAACAATCGAACAATCATCTTCTCTTGCCTAAGGAGGACCGACCATTAAAATCCTTGAGACTTAGTTGACTAATTGTTATAATAAATGGATATGGTGTTCCCTATGAAGGCGGGCCACTATCCTAACACATAGGAAACGTGGGGGTATGCAGAGAAGCTAGAGATGAACATGTGTCCCACTCCTTCGAAGTTATGGGAAACACTTATAAGAGAAACATTGTAAAGCTATATGTGTGCATGTGTGTGTGTGTGTGTGTGTGTGTCTATATATATATATATATATATATATATATATATATCAATTGTAGTATTGATATATAAGAATGAATCTCCATGTACAATAAACTCTTTCTAATATCCAAAATCAATAAAGTGTTTAGCCACTTTCTATGGGGATCTTCAACTAAATTTGGTAAGAAACTTCACTCATTGAATTAGAATAAAATTTGTTATTTTGTAGATGAAGAAGGCCTTGGATTAAAAAACATGTCATACATTTGAAAAGTAGCAACTATAAAAACTTGCTGTAACATTAGAACTTAAGATTGTCTATGGTCCAATTTTTTTAATAAGAGGTATAACGACTGCTCAGTAGCTTCTGGTTCAGCTCTATATAAAAGAAATTTTAATATTAAAGATAAAAAATATAGCTACATCACTAAAGTTGATGAAGATTTGTTCTAGAGTCCCTCAAATGATGGCAGCTTCACTTCAAAATCAGCATGGCAGGCTATCAAGTATCATAATCCTTCCTCATTTCTATTCTTATCAATCTGATAGTATGAGTATCCTTCCAAAGTTGCTAATTTTCTTTGGAAATGCCTTCATAATATTGTTCCTCTGACAAAAATATTCAAAGCATGGGTGCATTGTTAGCATCCAAATATAGATGTTCAGATCAAACATAAGAAGACCTATCTCACCTGCTCATTCAAGGTCCAATTACTAGTGAGGTCTGGACTTATTTTCCAGACCTGCTTGGTGTTAAAATGAACTTTTCCATCAATGATATGCTTATGTCTTGGTGGATGAGAAAGACTAAAACTGACTATATGAAATTCCTCTTTGAGATTATTCCTAGAATGATTATATGGGCAATTTTGCTCAGCAGAAATCAAACTATCTTTGAATGAAGTCCAATGGATTGTATACTAATCATTTGTAAGGCTACTCAACTTATATCTTCCATATTTTTAACTAAATATTTCAAATCCCGATGTCCTCAAAATGATATTCTTGTTCATAAGTTCATGCCCAAGTTTGGTAATTGATAATTCAAGACTTTCAAATTAGTGAAATGGTATAAACCTCCTCATGGATTCTACAAACTCAATATTGATGGTGCTTCTAAAGGAAATATAGGTTTCTCAAGATCAGGTGGCGTAATTAAATATCATCAAGGCTTCCTTATTCAATCATTCTCATCTTTTGATGGAGAATGAATAAACAACATGAATATCCTTATAGTCTTGAATCTCTGTAAGTCTCTAAATCTTTCTAATGTTATTGTGGAATCAAATTCTAATTTTTTTATTGATGTTCTAAATGGTAATATTGATAAACCTCCATGTCCCTTAATTAATACCTTCAATCTTATTAAAGAGGTAAGTATAAGGTGAATGCTTCTTTTATACACTATTTCAGAGAATCAAACACTATTGCTGATACTCTTGCTAACCAAGGAGTTTTTAATATTAACTTTAGTACTTTTCATACAGTTATGGATCTACCTAAAGCTTCTATAGGTCTCTACAGGATGGATCTTCAAGGTATTCATTCAATTAGAGTAAGGCATCATACAATATAATCTATCAGGGGTCTTTCCTTATATGCTTTTTCCTAATTTTCATCATATTTGTAAAGGTCCCTTATTATGAAGTCACCCTCTATCTTTGTTTAAGACATCTAGGTAGGGATTTTCTACCTAATTAATAATATTTATTTTTCCTAAAAAAACACTACCCCATCCCCTTTTCCCCGTGGAACTAGGACGATTTGGCCGAACCAAGTAATCTGGTCTTAATCTCTGTCACTGTTCATATACTCTATTATTTTTTTACATTTTATTATTGTGTTATGAGTGAGAATGATATTTTTACCTCAGCAATTACCATTAGTATCCTGGAGTTAATCATATCATACTTCGATTTATGAGCTTTCACTATTTGCCATAAACTCCACAACCATTGATTCCCTGGCCGGTGTTTTTTTGTTTGATCCAAAGCTGCCCTAGGGCTCTGGCCCCTATTTATGTTTTATCAATAATCCTTTGTGAAAAATCGTTCATTTTTTATTAAGTAGATTTTCTTGTGATCGAACCACCATGTTTACAAAAATTACTATCTTGCCTTTGTCTGTTTACTTACACAATAACATCTTTTAGTTCGTTTTTCACATTATGATTTATTCCCAGATCAGAATACATTTATACCAAGGCAATTAACACCTTTTAATTTCATTAACACAATTTTTGACACTTTGACAATATTTATACTTTTAGTCCTTAACACCTACTAATTTTCAAAGTTCATTTCACTTTATAGCCATTTCCAATAAAGGAATTCTTTAGAATTCAAGTTTAAGGACTCATTAATCATTTTTTGTTCCCTTTTACATCATATTCAATAAAGTCTCTTCACAAAATATCATCCATTTGGAGTAAAACTATAACTTCTACATCGTTAAGGTTCATTTTGCAATTTTATCCAAATATTATGGTTTACTTGGCATTAGTTAACAATTTTATACCAAGTATTCGAAAGTTTCTATTTGAACCCTTAATATACCACTTTCCAACATTACATCACTTGAAATGTTCAATAAAATGTTTATAACCTTCTTCATATTAGAAACTTGCCTTATTTAAACCGTTAGCATTTAGAAAATATCTACACAACATTTTCATGAACTTTACTTTAATATCATTATATTAATGAAACTATACTAACTATATCATATTACACCATTTTCCACATAAAATGTAAACTTTTTATGCAAATTACTCCATTACATGAAATAACAAATTTTCTTACATAAAATTATAACTTTTCATGTATCTTTCACAAAATGTCATTTCTTATATTATGAAATTTAATTACTTTTAGTAGCATGCTTTTGTTTGATATTTTCATATTTTCCTCATGAAACATTCTTGTTAGAACAATATATAAAGGTTTTTATAGTTTCACATATGTATACACAAATATATACTAGCATGCCTTAAAAAATTCAGAATATAAAACACAAAAAGAAACCTACCTCAAAAGAGACCAAAATATGAGAATACGTTCAAGAAGATAGAAGCCCCCACCTCCAAAGGTGACCCTCCTTTAATGAAACCCTTCAAATTCCATTAAAAATACACCTCAACAACATTAAAAATATTCAGGTTTCACCATTGAGACAGTTCAACAATAACTCATCTCCATGATCTAATATTTCAAAAGCATCATAGCCAAGAGTTATGTGGTGTGTGAGTGAGATGATAATTGTCCAGTCATCCATAAATAAAGGAGATTGGGGATAAAATGTGTATGTTCATCTTCCTGACATCAAACCGTAAAGTGATTTTATGAGGGAGATAGAGATTGTTTTGTATCGGGCTTTGATAATAAAAATAAGGGAACTCGTCTCTTTAAATTATGTTGATCGGATAAAGGAAAGAAAGCGATAAGGTTAGGAAATATATCATCCCATGATTTAATCTTGGAGACACGTTTCGAAAAGGGAAGGCGTAAATCATATTTCTTCCAAGCCTGCATCTATGGCTAAATCTATTACGCTCGTGGTTTTTCTCTGTCTTGGTGATTTTCTTCCTCACGATCACAGATAATATTTGTAATATTTCACCCATGGCTTCTAGTTTGGCTGCGAGTTTCTTTCTTAGACATAATATACATATATTCATACCCAACTTATAGTCATTACTCCATCGGCCTAATTTTCAAGAAAACCTAAAATTTCCTCATGATTTGTACCTACCTTAATTCTCGTGATGACTTTACATTGTCTTGCCACAATTTCTTAGTCCCAATTATCTTCAAAAAATTACATAAGGTTTCTAATACCTCTAATGTATTTAACATAATTTCACCAATATTTTAACCATCTTCTCGTTATAAAATCTAACAGAACACTTAAAAAATTATTTCTATAAATTCTTTATGTGACCCATGCAATACAAAAACATCTATGCTGGCCATGCCAATATCACCCGTTTAGCCTTTATACTACAAGTGTTATCCCATATATCCTCTTTGTGTACATAAAATATATATGCATTGTTTACGTAACACATGTAATTTAAATATAATAACTTAATTGAAAGTCGGGGTATTATAACTTTTGATCCGACAATTATTTTGTACTTATGATATATAGAAAAACATTTATCCACTAGTGTATGTTCTTCTTTGTGAGTTTATATTTCTTTCGAGACTTGTTCATCTCCCATTGAAGTTATTTGCTAACAAATCGATGAGATTTATGCCCTCTTTAGGACTGTTAATTAGCCTTTCTAAGTGCTTATTATGAGAAGCTAAAGTTTGTTAAATAATGTCTCATCCACACTTAAGTGTAATTTATGTGATCTATTTTTCCTATATTTAAAGATTTTTTACTGTAAATATTAATTCATGCAGGATCAGTTTGTATATGTGATAATATTTGTGAACTATTAGAAATATTCTGGAGATGAGTTATCACATGTACATCAATTTCAAATTTAAAACTAGGGGTGTAAATTCTTTACATGACCCAATAACATGACATACTGATAATAAGACCATCAAACACAATTATAAAAATGGGTGACATAAACCTATTATAGATGAAAAGAATCCAAATAAGGAGGAATACATGACTTAATCAATATACAATCCTAAAATGATATGAAAGAAATTAGTTGTCATTTAGACAAAAACATTAAACAAAAGCACCAAACTATGTTTTTTTTATCGCGAATTATCATCGTACACGAATATAAACTGTTGGAGTAAGGGTGATGACAAATGTAACAACACACTTTAAATATACCTTTAGTCCTTCTAATGGTTAATAATTCCAAATAAACCCTAGGCTTTTACCAAATTACCAAAATAATCCTAAATGAAGAATTAAGTGAACTTACACTTTCATATATCAATTAAAACCCAACTTCATCTCAAAGTTTAGCCAAATGACTTATATTTATAGGAATATCATAAGCAAATCCATTATGTTTGAATAATTGCACGTAAGCCCCTAAAATTTTACAAAGTAACTTAAAAGCCCCAAATTCTATACAAAAACTATCTGAGGACCTAAAGAAAAATTCAAACTTATTCATACTTTCTCCCCTACTAACATTGGACCAATTAGACTGCCAACATGGCATGTGCCATGTGGAGTACCATGGGTACCCATTTTCCATCCACATATACCATGGTGGAACTTGTGCAAACTTAGCAGAAAGTCACTTCCAAACCAACCAATAAACTTCTCCCCACTAACCCTATAAAAGGCCCTCTTCACCTCAATAAAACCCACAACAATCGAGAGATTTTCCAACACAATTTTTTTAGAGTTTTTGCATTCCTATTATTTTATGTATGAATGTTTGTTTCTTCAATTTGGTTATGTTTCTTCACTTATATAGAATAGAATTGTGTGTGTACATGTGTTAGTTAACGTATGAATGCACTGAAATAGCACAAAAACCATAAAACTCCATTAAAGATTGAGCTTCAATGGTGAATTCTACTTCCTTGACTTTGAACCAGTTTTAAAGTGAGGTAAGTTGATCTTAGGTTCTAAGGAACATATGTGCAAAGTTTAATTGAACTAAGAGACCTTATCCTGGTAACTTGATACACAACTTATTCGATTACACTCCACCATATTATTTATTTACATATCATTTAACTCCAGTATACCCCTAACAATTATATGATATTTTAGTCTATCTCCAGATTTCTATGATATGGATATTAAATTTAGTTACTCTCTAACACTACATTTCCTCCCCTACCTTATATATAAATATAATTATATACTTAGGATGTCTACTCAATTATTTTCATTCCTGATGGACGACGAACCTGAGGAAGACGAGATACCTCCCGCACGTTTGGACTTTTATTCTATATTACCTCAAAAAATATTATCGGTTACATACGCATGGGTGGTAGCAGAATAGGATGGTTGTCCCTTCTAGTATATCTACATCGCAACATATCATCTCTTGTGCCTCCTGAATGTTTTTGTACAAGTTTTATCTTATATATGGCATGTATGAATAATTATGTATTTCTATTCATTTCAGACTCAGCTATGTAATAGGATGCTAGGCATCCCCATAATAAAAATCTTCTAATTTCTGTTGCCTTTAATTTATTTGTAATATTTATTTAACTCCTTACATACCATTAAAAACATATATTTCACGGATGCGACGACACAGTATTAAATCATCGCTGGGTATTATGCCTATACGAGAGAAAATACAAGAATCTTTCACCTACGACTTATACGATTATTACTATGAATATTTCCTTTATCACATTTTGTTACTCATAATGTTTTACAGTAATGAATATTTGGGACGATATTTATCTTAATATTCGTGATTTCACTCACGAAAGGTTTGAACGAATAATTAAAGAGGTTGGATATGTAAAGCTTTGTCAACACATAAGGAGCATTGATCATGTTGATTGCTACTACTGAGATCAAACACAATCTGCTTATTGGTCACCTTATGGGGGAGGCTCAAGCAACTCGACAGGCCAAGAGGTTCTTTGAAGACCCCGATGCTCTTCAATAAGCAATCCATCTTGCATGGGATGTCGTGTCACCTAATAAAGTCAAAATTACTCTCCCTAACTCACCAATCGACTATGGTTCTCTTTATCCCACCGCTACTATCTCTACCCCCACGAATACCAGTACTTCGCCAAATGATTCAGATCCCTCTAAAACTGACCCAGATCCCGAGTTTGATCGAACAGTTCCTCAAATGATTTGAAGACTATCGTGGGAATATGACTGTAAATAAATAAAATCTACAGGTGTGCATGTACAAGTAGACAAAATCCATATTCCCGAATGTCGACAGTAGTTTATACTAATAGTTATTTTGTATTAATTAAGCATTCTTTTATTGTAAAATAAATACAACGGCTAGGTAATTTACTTTGTTCTTTTTCTAATGTTACCTGTGTAATACTATGTAACCTAATGGGATATAATATAGTAAGTTTGTTGCTATATCTCTACTTGTAATTTATCCCTGGATACATTATTTATATAGGATGGTTAATACTCGAGCCACTACTAGTGGAACTCAAGAGGAACTATTGGTTCCATATATTCCTAAGCGAACTACCACCAGTGAACGAATTCTATGTTGTCTACAATAATTAACTATACATATCCAGTGACAATAAAATATGCGTCCACCCCTCGTTAATAATGACCTATCATAAGAAAACCAGAGAATGAACGCCCTTAAGGAATTTTTGAGACAACCCCTCCCCCCCCCCCCCCCCCCCCAACATTCTTTGGGAATCCTAGTGCGGTTGAAGAAGAAAAATGGATCCGTCAAACACTTAAAGTGTTGAATGGGGGGTAGGCATTGGACCTGAAATTAGGGTAAGATTGGCTTCATTTCTATTCTAAGGAGAAGCAGGCTTCTATTGGAAGTCTTTTCTACGTTCTCAAAATTTGAACTAACTAACTTGGGAAAAATTTGAAGAAATATTTTTCAACAAGTACTTTTCAAAGTCGGTTAGAGATCAAATGACCATAGATTTCCAAAGCCTACAAAAACAACAAATGACTGTGGGCCGGTATGAGGCTAATTTCACCAAAATATCCCTATATGATCAGGAATACATTGACACCGAACCCGAAAGGTGCAACATTTTGAACGAGGTTTACGCCAAAACATCAAATCCTTCATCATTCGTTTACAAGTTCAAGAGTTTAAACGAATGATTGAAATAAATTTACTTATAGAACCCCCCCCCCCCCCCCCAACACACACACACCTCTAGTAACACAGCCTGAATCTCTACTTCTTCACGAAATCCCTATGTTATTAGGAACCAACCCAATCAACAAGATCATCCCTACAACAAGCCTAAGGATGGACTAGTATTCAATAAGATTCAGTACAGTCACAACAGACGTTCTCATGAATTCAACCAAGTAGGATATCTTAAACCCCAATACCCTATTCTACACATGCCCTCCTTCTACCTCCACCAAATTTATCGAACCTCCTTTCAATAATCCAACCAATAACTCTAACCATTCACCGCATCAAGAAAGAAAGTAAGAACCACTTAATAGGAACCAATGTTGGAATTCCTCCTTTTTTCCCAGCGAAAAATCCAAATTACCACAGTGTGGTTGAAGGTAATATTCCTTTTTATAATATTTTAGAACATATATTATTTGATTATGTATCTATACACTTTTTCATTAGTCATTCATGTATGACTTGTGTGCAATTATCCTCTAGTCTATTAGCTCAACCTTTACTATAGGAATGCCAACATGAAAGATGGCCATTACCGATAGGATTTGTAAACGTCACACTTTACATTTTGGAACCAGGACATTAACCATAAATTTAATAGTCTTCGATTTAATAAAGTTCGATTTAATAATGGGAATGGATGTTTTATCTCCGAACTTTGCTCACATTGATTGTCATGCGAAGACGGTGACATTCAAACCACCTCATTAAACTTCATTTCATTTCTAAGGACAAAATCCCCACCAACATCTACTTTTTTGGATAAGTGAAAAAAAACCACCTCCGTTTCTAACATATTGGCCAGATACAAAGATGTGTTTCATGAAGATTTATCTGGATTACCCCACCTCAAGAAATTGAATTTTTTTATCAATCGGTTGCCAAATATCTCTGTTATCTCAATACCCCCTTATCGTATAGCTCCTTTAGAATTGAGAGAACTTCAACATAACTTAATGACCTACTCAATAAAGGATTTATACTCCCTAGTACATCACGTTGGGGAGCTCTAGTTTTATTCGTGCGAAAGAAAAATAAATCTTTTCGATTATCTATCGATATCGAAAATTGAACCAAATGACCATGAAGAATAAATATTCATTGCCTAGGATAGGTGATTTGTATGACCAGTTGCGAGGGTCAAAGATATTTTCAAAGATTGATTTAAGATTTGGATATCACCAACTTCGTGTTAAGAAATAAGACATACCCAAAACCTCTTTCTGTACAGGATATGACCATTTTGAATTTTTAGTCATGTCATTTGGATTGACAAATGCCCCGCCACTTTCATGGACCTAATGCATATAATATTTTGCCCTTTCCTAGATTAGTTTTTGATCGTCTTTAAAGATGACATATTAATTTATTCCAAGACCAGGGAAGAACACAAAGAGCAACTATGTATCATACTGGAAACCCTTCGTAAACATTTGTTTGACGCAAAAACAGAGTAAATGCGATTTACTCATGAAAGAGGTAAAGTTACTTGGACATGTAGTCACTGAAGTAGGTATACAAGTAGATCCATCCAAATCCACTGCATTACTTGAATGAACTCAACCCACCACCATCACATAACTACTTAGCCTTCTAGGACTTGTCGGGTATTATCGATGCTTTGTGGAAGGATTTTATCAAATTGACCTACCTTTAATGAATTTGACTTGAAAGGATGTTCGATTTAAATGGACCTTTGAATGCGCACAAGCCTGTTGTACCTTAAAGGAAAAGTTAACCACCTCCCCTATTTAGACCATTTCTTCTAGCAACAACAATTATGATGTTTATACTGACGGCTCCCTACAAGGACTAGGTTGTGTATTGATGCAGCAAAGGAAAGTAATGGAGTACGGATCACGACCTTCGAAAATTCATGAGAGCAACTATCCAATACATGACTTGGAATTAGCAGTAGTATTCTTTGCCCTGTAAATTTGAATATGTTATCTGTATGGAGTAGAGTTTCGGTATTTTTTTACCATAAGAGTCTTAAGTACATCTTCATGTAAAAGTATCTCAACCTTCGGCAAAGACGATGGATATAATTTTTAGAGGATTATAAGTTTAACATAATTTACCATCCCAAAAAAGGTAATATAGTTGATGATGCCTTAAGCCATAAAGTCCAGGGAAGCCTCCATAGTAAGTTTGTATTCTTAGAAACCATTTGAGATTACAATCTACAATGAGACTCCTCTAAGACCCAAGTTAGTCATGAAATATTATCACTTGCCCCATTCTGCGTAAGAAAATCATTGACCTCTAAGACCAGGATGAATTTTTATGTTCCCAGAAGAAAAAATTTATAAATAATCTCCCCAAAAAAGATTGGACTTTGGACCTTGAGTGTGGGTTAAAGTTCAGAAATCGAGTATGTGTTCCTCTCATAGCCTCACTATGAGAAGAAATTCTGCAGGAAGCTCACCATTATAAATTCATGATTCACCCCAAATCACCAAAATGTATCAAACTCTCAAGTAACATTATTGGTGGTGCGGAATAAAGAAAGATATTATACATTTCGTAGCAAAATGTCTAACTTGCCAACAAGTGAAGATTGAGAATTAACATCCTAGCGATTTACTCCAAACCCTCCCCATCCTAGAATGGAAATGAGATCATATAACCATGTGCTTTGTCAGAGGATTGCCACGAACTTTTCAAGGATATAATACGATATAGGTTATCATCAATCGCCTTACAAAATCTGCCCATTTTTTACCAACTAAATCCACCGATTCCTTCCAATGATTAAGTGAACTTTACATTAGGGAAATTGTTAGACTTCGTGGTGTTCCATTATGTCCAATCGAGACCCCAAATTTATAGCAAGATTTTGGAAAGCCTTACAAAACTCCTTAGGAAATAAATTCTACCTAAGCACTGCTTTTCATTTGCAGACCGACGGACTATCTGAATGAGTAATTCATGTTCGGAAGATATGTTACGAGCCTACACGTTAGTCTTTCCGGATTCATGGAATAATTATCTTGACTTGATCAAATTCTCCTACAATAACAGTTATCAAACCAGCATTCAGACCACTCCATATGAAGCTCTTTGTGGATGACCTTGCCACTCACTTTTATGCTGGAATGAATCAGGAGAAAATAACACTCTTTTACTCGAGATGATCATCGAAACCACATGAAAGAATCTCCTTATTCAGGAAATATTACATTCAACCCATAGTTGATAAAATAATTACGCTAACACTCGCAGAAAGCCCTTAGAATTCCAAATAAATAACCAAGTGTTCTTACGAGTATCTCCAAGGAAGGGGATAATTCGATTTGGAAAAAGAGGAAAATTAGCACCCCACTATGTTGGTCCTATTAGAATAATAAAACATATTGGACCACTAGAATATTATATGTAATTACCTCCCAAACTATCCAATCTCCACGACATGTTTCGTGTTTCACAACTGCGAAAATATATCTCTGACTTGAGTCACATCATTACTCAGGAGAATATGACAGTTGAATCCAACCACGAATTTGAGTAAATTCCTATTTAGATTCTTGATTGATAAGAAAAGGTTCTTCTATGTAAAACCATCTCACTAGTCAAATTTCTTTGTCGACACCACGGAGCTGGAGAAGCAACATGAGAAACATAAGACATTATGAGACAGCAATACCCCACACTTTTTCTAGGTAATTTCACGGACAATTTTTTTTAGGTGGAAAGAATGTAACAACACACTCTAAATATAACTTTAGTCCCTCTAAATGGTAATAATTCCAAATAAACCCTAGGCTTTTACTAAATTACCAATATACCCCTAAAAGAATAGTTAAGTTAACTTACACTTTCATATATTAATTAAAACCAACTTTCACTTAAAGTTTAACCAAATGACTTATATTTTACAAGAATATCATAAACAAATATATTAGGTTTGAATAATTGCACATAAGCCCCTAAATGTTTTCAAAGTAACTTCAAAGCCCTAAATTCTATACAAAAACTATCTAAGGACCTAAATCAAAACCCAAACTTATTCATACTTGCTCCCTTAGTGACATGGAACCAGGTGGACTGCTAACATGGCATGTACCATGTGGAGTACTATGGGTACACGTTTTCCATCCACATATACCATGGTGGAACTTGTGCAAACTTTGCTAAAACTCTCCTCCCAAATAAACAATAAACTCCTCCGTACCAACCCTATAAAGACCCTCTTCACCTCAGTAAAAAACCCACAATAATTGAGATCTTTGCCAATGTAAAATTTTGTGAGTTTTTTCAGTTCTGTTATTTTATGTATGAATGTTTGTTTCTTCAATTTGGTTATGTTTCGGCACTTATATAGAATAGAATTGTGTGTGTACATGTTTTAGTTAACGTGTGGATGCACTGAAATAGCTCAAAACCCATAAAACTCCATTAAAGATTGAGCTTCAATAGTGAAATATGCTTGTTTGACTTTGAACTAGTTTTAAAGTGAGGTAAGTTGAGTTTAGGTTCTCAGGAACCTAAGTGCGAGAATTGATTGAACCAAGAACAGGTTTTGATACCTCAAATCAAAGCTTAAAGTTTTTCTAGTCTAGAATTTTCAAAAAACATATTCAAGAGTTTTATTTGACCAAAATTCCTCAAACCATTCTTCTTTTGGTACATTTTCAACATAAAACAAAAACCTTATGATGCCGGAACGAGAATTATAACTTTCAGTCACTTATGTTTAATCAAATTTTTACTAGTTTTTACAGAAACTCAATAGCTCAATCTAGCCCACCAAAATACTTGAAACCAATATGGTTGGATTCCTCTTCAAAAGTTATGCAATTTTCATTCAGGAACCAATTCAAATGGATTTCTAAAACAGGTTTTTTGGCTTTAGTCCCATCTATAAAGATGTATTTAGGATCCACTCCCATGTGTTTTTAAAATTATAAAAAGTCCCATAACCATCCAAAACCGCCTATAATTTCCCTGTAACTACCCATCCTTATTTTCGTAGATAATGACACTTGTCCCATATAGGACCAACAACTAAAAAAATAAAAACATGGGAGTGGTGACAAATAAATCATTATAAATAGGCCTAAATACTTAAGATCCCTTTATAAAATGTCTCAAATTTAAGATCAAGGTTTCAAATCTCTAAAGTCAACTATTGAAAGGTTGAAGATGAATGGGCTATACGCACGCGAGTGAGGGTAAGACTAGGCGCCTGAATTGTTTGACTTAGCGCGTGCGGGTAAGAAAAATCTTATTTTTTAATTCTTAACAAAATGATATATTACGTCACCCTATTTAAATCCTTGGAAAGTATTATCTCGAGAAAACCAGTTTGAAAGTTTAAATTTAAGTTTTAATTTTACACATAACCCCCTGACCAATTTTCCAAGTATTTAAAAACACCCCCAAATTTTTTCCATAAATTCTTTAGTTCAAATAAAGTCATTTTTCTCTTATTACTAAATCCAAATCCAAATAGAAATGAAGAAAAATATTATTTTTATAACTCTTTAAAATTATATATTATACACTCTTAGTTGTTTTTACTAGGGGTGCAACCGGTACGGATTTTTACCGTACTGTACCGTCTTGGTTCGAGAAAAAATGGTTTTGGTTTCATATTATGAAATACCGAAAATCAATTTTATCGAAACCAAAAATACCGTAAAAACTTTGGTTAGTTTTGACTTTTACATATAAAAAACCAATTTATCGTATCGAATTTATCGTACTAAAATTATCGAATTTACCGTACCGAAATACCATACCGAACTTAGCGCATATTCCCATAACAATTGCAAAAAAGTTATATTTAAAAAAATATATATACCCAAATATCAAAACCCTTCATTTTTTAAACTCATCTCATCCATTCATTTCCCTTACTATAAAAGCCACACCACCCTAACTTTCTAACTTCAAACACAACAAATCAGACACAACTGAACAAAAAAACCAAGAACCTCTCGCTCCTTGGATATGGTAACTCTTTTTTTGTTGATTTTTTATTTCTGATTAATAATCATCTTGCATTATTCTTATTCATAAGAAGATTTTATGGGTTTTCATTCTTAATAAGAATCATCTTGCATTTTATTTCTGATTAACAATCATCTTACATTTTTTCTCTAACGGAATCAACTTGCATTTTCTTCTGTTGGAATTAGCTTGCGTTCATTTTTTTTTATTTTTGATTAAGAATCATGGTAGATGTCATAAAACTATATATCTTGATTTAGCTGTTTTAAATGTTGTTTTATTTCTGATTAAGAATCGTGGAATCAGCTTGCGTTCATTTTTAGGTGTTTTTTTCATTTTTAGGTGTTGTTTTTCATTTTTAGGTGTTGTTTTTAGTGAGTTTTAGGGTTGTTTTTAGTGCGTTTTAGGTGCTATTTTAGTGCATTTTAGGTGTTGTTTTAGTGCTATTTTAAGCTATTTTTAGTGCATTTTAGCGTTGTTTTTAGTGCGTTTTAGGTGCTATTTTTAAGACTTTCAAGTTCTATTTTGAGGCTTTTAAGTTTTTTTTAAGGCTATTTTTAGGGATGTTTTTAAGGTTTTTAGTGCTATTTTTAATATTTTCTAACAATATTTTTTCTTTTGTCTTGATTTTGGTGAAGTGAAAAAATTGGGGGCAAAAGAGAAGAATGATGGTGTTGTTTATTTTGCATGATGGTGTTGTTTTATTTTGTCATTTGAATGATGGTGTCTTTTAGAGGCAAAAGAGAAGAATAATTTACATCAAGCTTTTTCTTTTGTCTTTTGTAGTTTATTTTGCATGATGGTGTTGTTTTATTTGGCTATTGTATTGTAACTTTTAATTTGGAGCTTAATATGTATTGATATGGAGTGTACACAATTAACTATGAAATTTGGTTTGTTTCTTAATGATCTTTATTTTATTTTTCAGTGCAATTTATATTATATTTTAGTTTAAAGCAATGCATTTAATGAATTAAACGAGTTTAAAATTTTACTGGAATGCATAAACCGATTTGAAATTCTTGTATTTATCGAGAAAAAACTGAATTGAAATCGAAATTACCGAAATTAAAAGAACCCAAAAAATATCGAAAAAACTGAAAAATCGACCAGTTTGGTTTTGGTTTTCATTTTGATGTACCGGTCGGTAAATTGGTACGGTACGGTTTTACCATTTAGATTGTGGTTTTGGTATTGGTAAGGGGTTTTTACCGACCATACCATATCGATTGCACCCCTATTTTTTACACTGAAACGTCTTACAATATAGAATCCTACTACATCACATAAGCATTATTTTAGGACTATATGACCTACTTATACTCTCCATGATTTCAAACTATCCAGTCAACCCCAGTGAATTAGATGTATAAGCCTGGAACCTTAAAATTCAAACTAGGTGATTTTAATTTAAGTATTAGACAAATTGAGCTTATATATTTCCAAAGTACTGATTGTTATATCACTTTATGGTAATTTTGAACTCATGTTTCAATTACAAACTCATTTGTGTAGTTCATGTTTATTCCGTAAATTGATTATCTCGATATTTCAGTTATTCCGAAACCAAATAAACGACTACAGCCTATAACTTCAGTATAAGCCACTGAACTCTTCCCCCCTTTAATTGTGGTATAGCCCTGCAACCTACCACAATAATTTCATATTACCCTGTAATTTAGGACCATTTTCAATGAAACCCCTAGTAAAACACCTTACATTTCAGGGATTAGACCCCGATATACCACAGTAGTTCTAATTGGCCTGTAGGACTCCGATGTTGAGTGCCCAGTTTTTATTTTATACATACGTATGAGTGCCACTCTAACTAAGTGTGCCAAGCCATTATTATTATTATTATTATTATTATTATTATTATTATTATTATTATTATTATTATTATTATTATTATTATTATTATTTTCCCCAATGATTTCGGGATTGCTTGTCCAAGTGTATGATATGCTTTGGACGATATTGTAAGGTAAGTCTATGCATTTGAAGCCCCTGTAACCGATAATTTATGGGTTATCTTGTTATATTCTAAACCCTTATCGTGGTAACTTGATACATAACTTATCCGGTTACACTCCACCGTATTATTCATTTACCTATCATTAGACTCCAGTATACCCCTGACAGTTCTATGATATTTCAGTTTGTCTCTATATTTTTATGATATCAATATTAAATCCAATCACTCTCTAACAATATATTTTCTCTCGTACCTTGTATAAAAATAAAATTATCTACTTGGCATGTTTGCATAATTGTTTTCATTCCTGATGGACGACGAACCTGTGGAAGATGAGATACCTCCTGCATGTTTGAACTTTTATTCTATATCACCTCAAAAAATATTTTCGGTTACGTACGTATGGGTGGTAGTAGACAAGGATGGTAGTCACGGCTAGAATATCTACACTGCAACTTATCAGCTCTTGTTATTCTCGAATGCTTTTCTACAAGTTTTATCTTATCAATGGCATGTACGAATAATTATGTATTTATGTTCGTTTCAGACTTAGCTATGTAATAGGATGCTAGGCATCCCCATAATAAAAATCTTTTAATTTTCTATGCCTTTAATTTATTTGTTCAATTTATTTTACTCTTTACTTACTGTTAAAAACACAGAATTCACGGATGCGATAATAAAAATAAAAGAACACGACATGAAATAACATGGCGCACCCCGTTAATAGGTTTATCGAGTTGGGTGTAGTTGTTACTTATTGATAGAGATGTGGGTTGCCCATCCTTTTATCCCTATTATTTTATATTATGTTGAGACTTTTGGTTTTATGAGCCCTGTAGTTTGGGGGTTCCTAAATGGTATTAGATGCTTATACTATTGATTTAATTTTTGATGATGATTGTGGTGGATGATATCAAGATTTTTAGATCTCTATATATTTCTTTAATTAATGTAACATGCTCAGAATGACATATAAGTTGTTTGGCTAAAGTAGTTTTAATATATAAGAATCTCTACCTAAAATGTTGGAAATACATGTTGCCACAACTAGTAGTATGGGAACGTTTATAGCATTATAAGGTCTATAACTTGATCTTATTTTTCGCATAGCATTATTTGATATATTTATTTATTTTGTACTCATGTGAATTCTATTATTGATAAATTTTTTAGATTGCACGCATGAGGAGAGGATGTATTGCTAGAGCTTTGGGAGGTAAGGCTAATGTTGCAGCGAGATATGGTGATTTTTTTTATTATTACGATTGAATTTTTATTTTTTTAGATATTATAATATTTTTTTAGATTTTAAACGCCTTTTAGGGTCTTTTATCCGATGTTAACTTTTTAAATATTTTTTCATTTTTCTAAAATTTTTAATTTTTAGTATTTTTAAATGTTTTAATATTAGTAATTTTAAGTATATTTAGTTAATATATTATAAATTTATTTATCATATTCAAAACTTTTAAAACATTTTAGTCTTCTGAATTTTTAATATTTTCCAAATTTTTAAATTGATTTTTCTGTAATATTCTAAAGAATTAAATATATATTTTTGTAATTTCGCAATGTTTAAAATATTTTTTGTAATTTCTAATATATTTCCAAAATTTTGAAATGTTTTTTCTTCTTCTAATTTCTTACACTTTTTAAATATATTATTTTGTAATTTTCAAATGTTTTGCAATTTTTTGTTATTTTCATATTTTAACTTTTGAAATATTTGAACTTTCTATTACGACAAAATTTCTCTCACGTGGAATGCATGACCCATTTTCCTCCCAAAAAATAACGATGTTAGTGTTAGAATATTATTTGAAACCATTATGGAAGTTCAAGGGGTTATATTTTTATAATAAAAGTTCGAGTGGTGAAGAAAAAATGACGATAAGATTGAGGGTGTAAAATGTAATCAAGCATAGCTTATTTATATCAGTGTCCATGTGATGCATTTCCCTTCAGATCACCCTTCATTAACCACGTAACTTTTCATGTACAATGCAAATATAAGAAATTATTAATTGTTATGGTTATTCTCGAGTATATATATTATCGCTATTAATGGATCGAAAAAATTAATACACTATCTTTCACCCTTTTAAATAGAAATATTAGATCCGATATGAAAATACACATTACATATGTGGAGAAATCATAGCTTATGTTGATGATGACTACGTACACTAGATATATGTTTGGTTATTGCCTATAACTAAGTCACCACTATTTGGTTGGTTGAGGTCAATGCAAGGATAATGTCTTTTGTGCATCAGAATTTTAGGTGAGGAAGTGAATAATGAGATCTATGCATGCATGTACTAACATCTAATGGATATACATATTTAGAAAGAACACTTGAAAAAAAATTAGTTTATGAAGCCTTCGCAATCCTTTATTACTAGCTCAAAAGATGATAACAGTAGCTTGAGTTATCTTGTTCTTGTTGATGCACAATGCATTAAACCACTAAAACATTAAACATAATTAAGAAAAATAATGGCTCAAAGCAACAACTGCACTAACGCGACATTCTTCAAATAGACCAACTACTTCCTTGCAATATTTCTTGAATGTGTCAGGGTTGACAGTGTCACCAAATAATGCTTCAAGGTCCACACTAGATTCCTTGCATTTGACGTTCAACCTTACCATAGAAACACCATATCCTTACTTGCTTCGTCAAGGGCTTTATACCTTTCTTCCCACTGAGATAAGCTCTCACACTGTTCATTTACTGCCAATCCACACTCTCTCATAGCACTAACGCAATTGTCCAGTTTTCCTTTCATTTCCTCCAACTCTTTCAGATATCTAATACGCTTAGCATAATTACACATTTTATTGAAAGTCTCGTGCAAGAAAATATTGTCAGGATTTCGTCCTAAAATGAAGTCAATCTAGTGATCTAAGAGCACACCAATCCCAGCTCGGTCATTAGGGGTGCAATGGCATAGGAACAAATTTACAAGTTCATAATGAGTCAAACTTTGGGGTGATGTTTCACTAGAACATTCATTTTTAGGCATGAAGTGGGACACAAAAGATCATACAAGATTACCATTCTCTTGAAATTCACAAGTGAGATCCATGCCAGATCTTGTATGACTATTAGAACATAATATAACATGCACCTTCAACCTTTGAGTTGCCAATAAATTGGAAGTGCTCAACAAAATTACCTGCTACAAAGTAACACAAAATCATGTTTCCAATGAGTAAACTACGAAATTTAAGATGAAAACAAACGAGAATTTTTGTATTATAGTATACTATTGATCGAATATATAATAAGAAGTGAATGGGGATTATCTTCAAATAAAGTCACCTAAGATACAACAACAACAGCAACAACAACAACAACAACAACAACAACAGCAACAGCAATAACAATAATAATAATAATAATAATAATAATAATAATAATAATAGTAATAGTAATAATAATAATAATAATAATAATAATAATAATAATAATAATAATAATAATAATAATAATAATAATAATCCCCCGGTGTTGAGGACTAATGTGAAACAATCAGGTGCCTAAAGTTTACCTTTGCGAGCAAGAACTGTACAACTACATTCCTAGATTCCGCACATTTGTCCAGAAACCCATTACTCCCATTAATGCGCTGAAACAATTGATGTTGATTTGATAACTTCACGTTATTAAAAGTAACAAATTTTAAGATGTTTTTATCTTCATTAAATTTCATGAACGTCATGCATCTATAAAAATATAAGAGAAAATATAGTGGAAAGTTAGATTGAATCTTTAATATAGTTTAAATTTCATATCAAAATCACCACATATCCCCAAGATAAAATAATGTTTTTACGTTTTTTAGGGACTAGTATACAAATAAAAGGAAAAATTTGCAGAACACATACGAGAATGATGGCCAACACATCAAAGGAAAAAGTAAGAAAAAATAGCATAATCAATTAGATGAGTAAAAGAGAGAGAGAGAGATTATAGATATAGGGATTTGCTTTAAAGATGTCTTTCACACATATCGTTCTTGCAAAATTGGTTGCCCCATCAAATGGCTGCACCAACAAAATAAATATATAACTCAACAAATCATATTAAGGGTCAGTAATTTCTTCTATTGTCTTCAAAGTTCGAACTGCAATATAATTAGTTCAAAATTTTAAAATAAAATTATAAAGGTAAACAACAACAAAAGGAAAGATATATAACATCATTGGCATATTACTAAAACATATTTCCTTGAATTGTTATTTAATTAATATGCAATGTAGATAATCAGTGATTGTCCATAGTTTGCATGTATATGTTCACATGGTCTGCAGTCTCCACAAAAAAATTATTTATCAAAAATTAGATATTGGTGTCCAATATACTCAAAATATAAGACCGTGGCTTAATTAACAAACACTCAAGTTAAGTTAGGGCCACATGCCACTGGTTATTCACGACTATCAATTGTTCACTACCTGGCCTTGCAAGGTTCACAACAAAGATCTTCTAATAATATACACGAAAAATAATTTTGAGGTAAAAAATGGAACCTATGAGCAAAACAATCATTTTAATCATATAAATATACATGTTTCGATTGAACCAAAACTATGAAATATAGCACTTAGATCTTTCGAACCTACAATTTGGAGGTTAGTTAAATATTAAATGCAGCTGAAGATAAAACCACGATCTCATTTTCAAAGCTATAATATTACTCTAATATATCCCTATATAATACACATGGATGAATATCGCTACAATATTACTATAATTTATCCCTATATAGAAAATAATCTTGACAATAATGTGGAATATAAAAATATAGAAGCATATATCACCATAAAGGAAAACAATAATAAATGATATGTTCACAAGATGGACGGAAATGCATATTCAATTTGGAATGCTTATACCCATCATCTTATGCACACAAAATTCATTAGAGAAAACTCTGACATCTTTAAAATAAGAATGAATGGTACGATAACTTTCGTAATCAATTTGGATAGAGAATAGAGTTTTTGGTCATTCCATGGAAATTAGAATAAGATCTAGCCAATTCATGTGGTTGACAATCAAACCCCTAAAATCTCTCAAAGAGAAAATCCACAATTGATGTGGCGGTGGAAAATAGCACCCCATATCAATGTGGGTTTGGTTCAACCAAGCATAAAATTCCCAACACCCGAAAGTGCTCAAGAATTTTTTGGCGATAGATAAATGAGCCAAAATATTATAAAAAAATTGGTAGGGAAATCTTAGGGTTTACCAGTTATAAGAAAATAATAAAGGACCGCAAAAAATATATTGTGGGTAGAACATCTTGTCTTCTCAATGATACTTACGAATCACTATTTGAGATTTATCAACACATTCTACACATCCTTTAATATGTATTTATGTCATTCACCACATAAAACTAACTTCCAAAATGGAATCTCGAGTACCTTTTTATAATGCGCATTCAACACACCACTTGCATAGAGTATACATAACATTTCTCTTACTATCTGGAAAATATAAATCCATAAAATGTATATGCAAAGTGTGTAAATGTTAACTTATAGACATCCTTAAGTGTTAGAGTAAAATCACCCCAAACTAAAATAAATGTGTGAATGTACCTGATCCATCTTGACGGGCAAAAAGAGCATTTGGATTCCTGTTAAACTTATGTCATAAAAAGCATTGGCCACGTGATCATGGCAGTTTACACGTGCTCGACAACATTATCATTCAAAATAGACCTCGTAGAATTGAGACAAAGCAACAAAATTCACATTGATGCAGGTAAAAGACCTTTATTACTATGTTTTCAAGGTATATATTTAAGTGTAAGTAACAATGAATTTTACACTAAAATAAACATTCAATAACCAGTAAGGAAGAAGATGTGTAAGATGAAGAACTCGTAAATCAAACAAACAATACGAATAAGATGGAAAAATCGATCTCTTAGTATAAAAATGGTGCAAAAAGATAATTCAATGGAATTACCATTCTTATTCATTAGCCATTGTGAATGAATGAAGTTGGAATAAGAAGAGGAAGAAAAACAACGAATCAGATGAGAAAATGCATGGGGAACCCAAACTTTCTAAACTAATGTAAGAGCAAGTTTTATAATTGCTCAATTTTATTTTTATTGAGCTGATCCTGTTACACCCACTGCACCTTCTTGATTACTTCAACGTATTAATAGTGAAGAACTTGATGATATTTTGTAAGATTGATGATAATTCATTTCAAGATCATTCATAAGTGTTATGACGTGGCTTGGTAAATATATTAATTGTTAATGGGTTAATTTAAAAGAGTTTGCTTTTAAAAGGTTTTTCAAAATATTTTTGAATGATTTTTAATTTTTTTTTGAAAATTTTGTTGGTTCGTTAGAACGACTTGCATGTCTTTTGAACGATATTGGGCACAATCTGAAGCGATGCATTTTTGGCACAATCTGGAATGTTTTTCAAAGTTTCGTTGGAAACACGTCCGAACAAGATGAGGTACGGCGTTAACGAGGTACTAGGTCATTCTAATGAGTATGTGAGTTTTTATTTTTTGAAACATATCTTTGAAAATCTCTAATGTTAATATCTTTGTAACAACTGTCCTTATTAATAGACATATTGCATTAGAGTTTTAAATAACTCATTTTAGTCTTTTAAGAAAGCTTTTTAGAGATCCTTTTGTGATCACACTCTACTAGGGGTGCAACTGGTACGGGTTTTTCCCGTACCGTTTTGGACCGAGGAAAAATGGTTTTGATTTAATATTATGAAATACCGAAAACCAATTTTATCGAACCCGAAAATATCGAAAAAAATTTGGTTTGTTTTGGATTTTAGATATAAAAAACCAATTTATCGAATTTATCGTACCGGCTTATCATACCGAATTTACCGTACCAAAGTTACCGAATTTATCGTACCAAAATATCATACCAAACTTACCAAATTTATCGTACCGAAATACCGTACCAAAATTACCGCATATTACCATATCATTTTCCAAATAAAAATTATTTTAAACTAAATATAATAACCCAATTATCTAGACCCTTCATTTTTTTAAACCAATCTCATCTGTTGAATTCCTTTACTATAAATCCCACCAACCAAAGCAAACAAAACCCTAAATACACAACACAAAACAAATCATCCACTCTCTCCAAATATCAGGTACTTTATTCTCCAAAGCACACACACATGTTAGAAGATTTTTTTTCTTATTCAAATCGCTTAAATCAAAGCACACACATAGATTTTTTTTTCTTATTCAAAGGCTCAAAGCACACACAACGGGTTTGGGCCACAGCGGTTGGGACAGGGGTTGAGGGTTTGGGACAGCGGTTTAGGACAAGGGTTTGAGGGTTTGGGACATCGGTTCGGACAGGGGTTGAGGGTTTGGTGCTGGTGATAGATTTGAGAAAAATATCACACCCTACGGACCATCTTCCTTGGTTTTAATTTATTTGAGAAAAATATCACACCCTGCTGGTGATGATCTGGTAGGTAGAGGGGACGGGAGGGGAGAGGAGAGGAGAGAAGAGAAATAGATGATGCGTACTGATGAGGTGAGGAGGGGAGAGGTTAGGGGGACAAAACATTTTCAGATTTTTTGTTTTGGTTTTAATTCATTTTTTATTTGTATGTTTATGGGTTTGGGTAGGTGTTGATGACGTGCACTTTCTTTATAAGTGTTATTACCAGACTAAGCCAAAAACCAAGACACTTACATGGATAATTGTTACTCACTACTCTCATGTTCTGGTAGTTACAAATTGTTGCGTGATATGATATTGTTGAAATATGTTATCCATAACTGTTGGTACTTGTATGTTGGAGATTTATTATCACTGTGTGCTGTTCTAGTAGTTACAAATTCTGCTTCGTGTGTTGTTCCTGGATTATTGTCTATATTACTCACTTGATTGTTGGAGATTTATTTATCACGCTTATCTTGGTTGTTGTCTATATTTGAAATAATATATTTGATAAAATCTTAAAAAGTTCCAAATTAATTTATAATGTTTTTTTTTTAATTTGTAGGTTTTAATCAACAATGGTTTTGAAAGGCAATATATGTGCGCTCATAGCAACCTCTGAGGTGTTGGGAAAGAAAAAATGGAACAAAAAAAATTGGGAGTACGATAATAATGAATATTTTGAGCATTATGCAAAGATTGAGAGAAAGGGACAGATTGAGTGCTTATATTGTAAACAACGTTTTTCGGAGATTGAACCAACAGATATACTTTGGGCTCATTTGGGAGATTGCGTAGAATGGAATCATGTTGATCGTATTCAGACTAATAAAAAAATATATGCTAAGCATCAACTTGACAAGTGGTCTGTTAAGGACCTCTACCCTCAAAAGCGCATAAAATTTGCTAAGTTACTAAAAAGGTGGACAATGGGGATTAATAACACGGATTAGAGTATCACGTGGGATTATTTTTTGAGAGAGTTTAGAAATAGTGTCTTTTTTATAAGATGAATTAAATAGTATCTTTTTTGTTAATACTTCCAAATGTTTCTACTCTCTAACCTTCTAACTTGTATTAGAGAACTACATGACATTTTATGTCTTTTTGTAATGAAATATTAAGTATATCTTTCTTGTTTAGCATATCCCTTATTTGTTGTTACTCATACTTATTATTTGTTTAATATTTTGTATTTGTTATTAGATGTCAGCGATGGGTGAAACAAATAATAATGATGCTGAAATAAGTAAGGGTAGCACTGAACTGAGTCAAAAACGAACAAAGGGAAGTACTAAAACTGTCACAAAGTCAAACCAAGGTAGTTCTCTCATTTGGAATCATATGAATAGACATATGCTTGATGTTAAATATATGGGTACTTGTGATTGTGTTCATTGCGGAGCAAAGTTTAATGTTCCTTCAGCTAACGGAACTACTTTGTTGTGGAATCATCTTAAAAGGAGATGTAAGAAATATTTACAATCCGAAATAACCGATAAACAAACAATTTTATCAATGGGAGGAGCTCAAAAAACTAATTGGAAGTTTGATCAAGATATAGCCCGCAAGACTCTTGCGAAAATGATTATTCTTTGTGAACTTCCATTTAGTTTTGTTGAAAAGGAGGGTTTTAGGTTATTTGTCAATGAGTTAAATCCTAGGTTTTATGTAGTTTCTCGAACTACTATGACAAAAGATTGTTGGAAAATTTACCTTGAAGAACGTGCAAAATTAAAGCATTATTTTATGACATCCTCTACACGTGTCTCCCTGACCACGGATTTATGGACATCTATTCAAAATTTGGGATATATGTGTTTGACCTCTCATTATGTGGATAAGGATTGTAAATTATAAAAGAAAATCATTAAGTTTTGTGTCCTTCCACACCCACATAAAGGTGAGGCCATTTCTAAAGCCGTGGAGTCAAGATTGCTAGGGTGGGGTTTAGAAAAGTTGACAACAATTACCCTTGATAATGCAAAAAAAAATGATAGGTGTGTTGATGATTTGAAAAAAAGATTTAACAGAAGAAATGGGTTATTGTTTGTTGGGGAGTTTTTTCACGTGAAATGTTTTGCACACATTATCAACCTTGTTGTAAGGGATGGAATTTTTTAAATTAAGGAGATAGTGAAGCGACTTCATAGGAGTGTGAAATATGTGAGAAGTTCTCCGTCAAGGTTGCAAACATTTAAAATGTGTGCCGAAGAAGAAAGGATATCATAAACAAAGTGGGTATGTCTAGACGTGAAAACAAGGTGGAATTCTACATACCTTATGATTGGTGCGGCAATGCAGTATCAAAAGGAATTTGAACGCCTTGATGACAAAGATGATATGTACAAAGTAGAGGTTAGTATCAAAGGTGATGGTGTCATGTGTGAGAGTGATTGGAAGACATTGAAAGCTTTGCACGCATTTTTGGAAGAATTCTATCTTCTAACAAAACGTATTTCCGATTCTCATTACATCACTTCAAATTCTTACTTTGATGAAGTAACTTCCACTAAAGACTTACTCTTAGAATATTTAGAGAGTGATGATCCTTTTTATCGTAACATGGCTATTAAAATGAATGCCAAATTTGACAAGTATTGTGACATTTCTTCTTTAAATTTAGTCTTGGTTATTGCTATTGTCTTGGACCCTCGGTATAAATTGCAATATGTGGAGTATTGGTATAATGAATATTTTGCTAAGGATCACACACTTTCTCAAGTAGAAAGCGAGTGTAAAGTGCTTGACTTCATTGAAAGATTGAAAGGGTTGATGTCAAAAATGTATTATCACTACAAGTTGGAAAATGACTCTTTTGTTAAAAGTGAGTCAAGTGTGGTTCATTATGATGGTGATATTTGGGGTAATTTAGTTAGAAATGTTGACAAGAATGCTTTGAAGAAAAAAAAAATTCAAAGTATTTGAAAAGGAAGGAGAATGTTGAATTGATGAATGATTTGGATAGATACTTGCATGATGGTATAGAGTCTCTTGATGATTAAAATTTTTATGTTTTGACTTGGTGGAAGGGAAAGATTCCAACATACCGTGCACTTGCATTGATGGCACATGATGTCTTGGCCATTAGTTTGACATCGGTGGCTTTCGAGTGTGCTTTTAGTGCAAGCAAAAGAGTCATTGATCCATTTTGTAGCTCTTTGTCACCAAAAACAGTGGAATGTTTAGTATGCACCCAAGATTAGATCACATGATCCCATCACTTAGAGAACTACCACATCGATATATATTCACTAACTCGACTACGGTTCAGTTACTCCTATAAACCTCTAAATTATATTTCATTTACAATCTATTCCTTATGTTAATCATTACTAAGGATATGCGACCACTCTCTCTTGTCCGTCCCCAATTTGTATCTTAATAAAATCCTATTTCTATAATGATCCGACACTCACCTCGGCCTACGATTTCGAGCCATGCCCTCACCCCTCTCTCTCAAAGAGTCCTAAATCGTACGTCGTATGTAAGCTCACTTATGACCTCTAAATAGAACTACCGTTCGTAAAGGAAATCCCACACTACACTAGTACAATAATCTCCAATACGTATGTATATAAGTCCCCAAGATGACCCAATGCATACCCTCTTGAATCTCTCTCTAAGAGCTCTCAACTTCACATCACATCTAAACTCACTTTTGATCTATAATTAGGATTCCCAACCCCAATGAGGTTTCCCCCAATCTCTATATACAACTCCAATGCATACATATAAACATATATTTCCCAAACTATTTTGATCTGTCCCCGCGATCGTATCATGTGAGAAACCCTCGATAAAATCGCAAAATATAACTCTTGCATCATATATAAAATTTCCAAATCGAGAAATCCAACCGAAATGGATAAAAACTCATCCTAGGGAAATACCTAAAAATTCCTTATTTCCGAATCGATTCGGCCCCTCCGAATCGATTCGAACCAACTAGACCTATAAGTCTGCTACATACTGAATCAATTCGCTAGGGGCGAATCGATTCAGCCCTAAAGACCTGATTCTTCTGCAACATGGCGAATAGATTCGCTAGGGGCGAATCGATTCGGCCAGTTCAGAAAGCCACGAAAATGGCTACTTTTCAATAAACCCAAAATTTCCAAAACTCTCATATATCATTTCCCAAACATCAATCTTCATCCCAAACACGTTTCTACCCTTAAAAGTCATCATATAACTACCCAGAATTTATATAACATCAAATGCAAGATTTTTACCCCAAAATTAGGTTTTGCCATTAAACCTTAAAAGTCAATTCTTTTATCCACAAATTATGAAATCAAATACACAAATGAGTTATTTAGCAAGATTAAACACTTTCCATGATTTTGTAGAGGTTGAGTCATCCACAGGATCGCGTTTGGGCCGGAAGCTCCAAGCTTTTCTTCCTCTCTCTTCCTTTCTTCTTCTTCTTCCTTTCTTTCTTTCTCTTTTCTTTCTATTTCTCTTCCTCTAAAATGAGAAGGCTTGATCCGTAAGCCTCTTAAGACTTTAAAATAATAAACCCAGTTTTAAGTGTTAATGCACACTTTAAATGGCTCGTTTACTCCAATTCGAGTCAAACGTACTCAAAAATATTTCGAAACCGAAATAAAACCCAATGACAGTCATTTTGACTATCTCGACCCATCCGGAACCAATGGTACATTCAGAATCCTCATTCGACAAACTTTAAAATGTCCTCTATTTTTGGACTTCAATTTCCAAATTCCAAAATTCTCCGATTTAAATAAATTTTATTTTTCTCAAAATTTAATTTCCCAGTCCCAAAGTCACGGTTTGTTACATTTTATGATTAAGAAATAATTTCTCAAAAGACAAATGTCGAAAGATAAACATATAACTCTTAGCATGTTAGTAAATGAAGTTGACATGCAGTTCACTCATGCACTCTTATTTGTAATAAATACACATGAGTTAGAGGAAATGTGCAAGAATACTCTTAAAACAACAATACCCAAAGCGTGATAAACAAACAATAATAAGTCGATCTCAAAGATATTTTTCAATAGTCAAAACTCAAATATGTCAGGAACACTAAGGGGAAATCTAGATAAACACAACTCTTTAAACTTAAATAAGAAAAATCAACAAGCCAATTCTATTGACAACTCTCGATAATTCAAGGGTTACAAATCGAGGGTCATTTTCACCAATCTATGACGGTAAACCTTCTAAGGACAAATTTATAATTTAGTCAATTTTTATTAATTGGCTTAATTCCGAACAAAACATTTTGAGTCATAGGTTAGGAATTGAGTTAGTGACCTTTCAAGCCTATGACATATTTGTTGAAGACGTAGCATCCAAGCTAAAATAACACATCATCATGCCGCTTTTCATGCCATGTTTCCTCATCAACGTTCTAAGGATCTCTTAAGTATGAATGCATATTTTATGTTGAGGCTGTAATACCCCGTATTTTTATGCTTTCTAAATTTAGGGATTTATTATATTTAATGTGAGTTATTAATTTAATATAAATCCGGAAATTAATTATATTTTTATAATTACTAACGTGATGTGAGTTAGTAAGTATGGGAAACTTGTTGAATATTACTAATGAGCAAAGTAATATATGATATTGTTTCTATTAAATGTCAAGAGTGCATAAAATGACAATTTTGAAAATTTAAGTCGGGACGCCCTGTGTCGTGTCGGGACTAAATATCGATTAATAAAAGTGAATAAATTATAAGTTACTCATATGGTCATTTTGAGTGCGCCAAAGTGTCCGAAATGGTCGAAATAGTCAAAAAATTGTACCTGGGGATTTAGTTTGGGTCTCGGGGTGTTTTTAGGCTTAATTAGTACCCCGAGAGGGCATTTTGGACATTATGTAATTTTTGGTAATTAAACCCACGAATTTGCAAGGGGTATATCAGATGCCTCGGGTTTTCTTCTAGGGTTAACACAACCAAAGACAAGTGACGGCCATAGGAGAGGGGAAGAGAGAGCTTGCCAAGGAGTTCTAGGCCGAAAACTCCTCCGTTTGTGCCCCCGTCGCCGCCAAACGATAGATCACGTCACAAGGATCATAACCACACTGATTTCAGCACAAATCAGAGACCAAAAATCCCCAGCAAGTATTTATCTTGCTTAATTTCGTTAATTCTTAATTCATGTTAGTTTAGGGTTGATTAGGATGAGTTCTATGAAAGAAAACCCATGTTGGAGATTAGAAAATTTCATGTTTTAGTGATATAAATGATAATCTTGAAATCCCCTACATATGTAGAGGTTTAACCATGGATTTATGATGAATTAGAAGTAGAATTTCTGGAGAAAGAATGATTTGAATTAAGTTAAAGAAATTTTTAGGGTTCATGAGAATTGTATAAATTTGGGCACTTTTAATCCATGAATCTTGATGAAAACTCACATGCTTTACGTTAAATATTGTCCATTTGGGTTTAGGATGTTTGTAGTATATATTTCTGGGAGTTTGGGAGTTAAAACTTTGGATTTGAATGATGTTGGATGATAGAACCCGTAACTGGTTTTCTGCAGAATTCGTCATAACTGTTTGATCGATCGATCGAACTAGGAGTATCGATCTATCGACGCATCGATCGATCGAGATCCTGCCATCGATCGATCGACCCCTCCTGGAGGACTCATATTTTCCCTTCCAAATAGTTGAATTCAATTTAAATGCGTAATAATCTTTGGACATCCTTATTAAAATATTTTGGGAGGTAAAGAAGACCAGTAGGACTTATTAAAAATATGAAACCATTAAGGTAAGACGAGATTCACACTTTCGTGGATGTTTACATATAAGGGACGATGGAACTATGTATTAAAGAAGGAGACGCGTAAGATAGTTACGTTGGAAAATAAATGAGTATCTACTGAAATTACACTTGGGAGTATAGAAATTCACGAGTGTCACTTGATAAGTTGGAATAATCCCACAAATTAAGGTAAGAGGCAAACGTGTTACGTGATAACTAAATAACGAGTAAGAAGGACAAATGTCATAATTATGGGTTATGAGATGTACCTAAATTTGATATGGTAATAGTAGTATATTTATATGATTGTGTTTATGAATATACTATATACGTGTGAAAATCATGCCCGCGCTACTTGCTATCCCTGAGGTTGCCGCACTGGGACAGTCTTATCTCGATGGGACCTTTATGGGGGATATTGACTCGTACCCTAGAAGATAGAAATCCTTCGGTACAGGCTATCGAATCTATAGTTCAGACGGTCCTAAGAGACGTGAGGGCATGTGCTGACCTCTTAGAGACCTGGAATATATGCTTCGCCTCAACATTGTTTGTGTTTGAGTTATTACAGTTCGAGAGTGATTCCGAACTTGTATTTCCCTTAGTATAAGTGACACGGGGACTGGATAGCAGAGTATGCCCGCACCATAATTATTATGAGGGGTGACGTTAGAATATATATATTATATGAGTATTTAATATATATATTAAAATCTGGAATTTGGGAACTACCTACTGTGTTTATGGTAAGTAAGATATGAATAATTATTTCAATATGGGAATAAGTGTTTGAAAAGTATAATATATTGCGGACATAATTTATTAGTAAATAAGGTTAAATGAGAACTATGTTGTTAAATGAAATAAACCTTTTAAATAGTTGAATTGGTCAGTTTAAATCTTACGAGCGACATAAGATAAGATAAGATAAGATAAGTTAAACCGTTGGGAAGGTTAGTACGATAGGCGTGCACATTAGAAGAGAGGTGAGAATTTCTCAAGGGAGTGTCGCACTAATATGTTGTTGCATTGGCCAGTAAACATTTTAAATACTTTCTAAACAAATTTTAAATCGTTTTTACAATCGGACTCTGACCCGTTTCCATTTTCTTTTCTCTCTTGTATATATATGTATATATTACAGGTGTCCAGCCACAGGGGCGTCTTGCATAGGATCCTTTTGAAGGAACGCGCTGCAGCTTAGGTGGGAGTTACAGGCCTCTTACTTAGACGTCCTCATTTTTTTATTCCACTTCTAGCATTTTTTTTTATCATTTCGGCATGTGTCGCCCTTTTCCCATTATTCAGTTGTTTTATTGGATATTGTAATTCATTTATTTCGAGTAATTGCACGTTGAGATTTATTATTGTCAGGATGACTTCCTTTGAGTATTAAATGTTGGGTTCAATTAGTTGAATGTTTGATCATTTGGATTTTATGTTTCAGAATAGTTGTTATGTGATTCTGTAATTGTGAATTATGTAAAGTTTTAAATGATGGTTTATAAAATAAAATTTGGAAAGTAATGTCTAAAACGGTTTTGACACTTAGCTTAATTATTTAGGGTGTTTAAATTGGAAAAGTTACTTTTACAACAGTGATGCTAAGAATGAAACAACTGTTCACCTTGATTTTAATTTAATAAAGGAGTGATCGCCCGGTATTTAATTAGGCAGGGTGTCATAGGTCGTATCAGAGCATCAGGTTCTAGTGTCCTTAGGATATGTACGACTTATTTCGCTTTCAGCTTAACATTTTTGTTATAGAGCCCTATTTTAGGATTGTTGTATTCTTGCTTTTATGATTACGTTTTTAGCTATTTGAGATTTGATAATAACTATAAGACTAATAAATTTCTTCACGTTTCAGATGCCTCCGAGACATGCACCAAAGGATAGGCGTGCCCAAGCTGAGCAGCCAACAGCTCCGACTCAGGGAACGAAGAATGCTAATGAGATAGCCGCTATTGTTGCTCAGGTGGTGAATGCCGCGATGGCAGTAGTACAGCAAGCTCCACCCCAGATTCAGGCAGTGGCGCCAGTACCTGCACAGCTTCCATCATCATGGGAGTGGGTTAGGGATACCTTTCAGAAGGTGCATCCCCGCTGAGTTCTCGGGTAGTTCAGATATCATCATTGTCAGCCAATGGAAGAAAGATATCTAGAGGCATCTGCGTATGTATAAGTGCACAGACGTGAAGAAATAGTTATTGTATTCATTTAAGCTAGTGGGGGTCGCTTTGCAGTGGTGGGAGTCCACCACCACCTTGGAGGAGAGGGATACTATCCCGATTCAGTCATTCTGAGAGCGGTTTGACCGCAAGTATTTTCCATCTGCCGTGTAAACTGAGATGAGGCTAAGTTACTGAACTTGAAGCAGGAAAATTCCACTGTTGTTGAGTATGAAGAGGAGTTCATAAGACTACTCACTATAGTGCCAGATGAGGCACCCACTGAGGGTAAGAAGATACTATTGTTTGTGGACGGGTTATCTTGGAGGATCCATCAGCACCTTATAGGGAATCTGTCTCTGAGTACCTTCATAGATGTACTTAATGCTTCCTTACTACACTGTCAGGATCACCGCTTCCATCTACAGGGAAGCAAGCGGCCAGGAGAGTCCGGGCAGCAGGGCAGGACAGGGGGTAGTGGCAGTAGTGGAGCACCGACATCTCAGGGGAAGACTCGTCAGCATGAGCAGAGTTACCATCAGGGGGACCCTGCCAAGCGATTCCGATCAGGTTATTCCAGGTAGAGATTTGGAGGATTTAGGCAGGGCCAGCCTAATCAGCAGGGCCAATAAGGCTAACACCGCCAGCAGCAGGGTTAGAAACAAGGCCAACAGCGTTTTCATCAGGGCCAACAGGGCCAGTGGCGGGGTGGTAACGGCCATCAGGGCCGTGGTCAACAGGGTCAGAGGGGAGGTAATTTCAGAGGCCGATGTTTTGTGTGCAACAAGCATGGCCATAAGCACTCGGATTGTCCAAAGGGTAATAGGTCCGCACAGCAGCAGGGTGCCCGTAATGAGCCACAGAGGCCACTTTTTCCAGCTGCCCTCCAAGCACCAGCTTAGGTACCAGCCATTCCAGTCGCTCCAATGCAGCAGGGGCAGTTACAGTACGGACGTGTCTATAACGTCCACCAGGCAGCAGCTCCACAGATACCACCCGTGATTGAGGGTATGTTTCCTATCCATGGTACTATGGTTCGAGTTTTATTTGATGCAGGGGCGACACACTATTTTATAGCTACCCATTTTGCGAAGGCCTTAGGGTTATTAGCCACAGCAGAGAGCACTGTGACGTGTGTAGACTCACCATTGGGAAATGGATCTCTAATTTTCTTTATATGTCGGGGAGTGGGGGTAGAGATTGGTAGCTTGGTATTACCAGCAGACATGTTAGTCTTAGATATGCATGAGCACAACGTTATTATCGGTATGGATTGTCTCGCAGCTTCCAGAGCCATGATAGATTGTTTTGGTGGGAGTATTGTCATTCCGGGGTAAGAGATGTTTGTAACGGCGATGCCTCGCCCAGAGGGAGGCTCGACCGCTCATTTGTATTACATAGAGGAGGATACCTCTAAGGAGGTTGTGATTCCCTTAAACTTGAACCCATTTGTTCGTGAATACTCCGATGTATTTCAAGAGATACCACGCCTACCCCTAGTCGAGAGATAGACTTTGTCATAGATTTATTACCAGATACTCATCTTATAGCATGCACGCCATACCGTATGGCTCCAGCGAAGATGCGAGAGTTACGAGATCAAATAGAGCAGCTGTTAGGACAGGGCTTCATTCGCAGGAGTACCTCACCTTGGGGCGCTCCAGTTTTGTTTGTGAAAAAGAGAGATGGCTCACTGAGGCTATGTGTGGACTACCGGGAGCTGAACAAAGTCGCGATACGAAACAAGTACCCATTGCCTCGAATCAATGATCTGTTTCACCAGTTGAGGGGAGCAACTTTCTTTTTGAAGATAGATCTGAGGTCAGGGTGCCATCAGGTACGTATTAGGGAGCAGGATGTTTCAAAGACCGCCTTCTTGACGAGATATGGGTCCTATGAGTTCAGAGTGATGCCATTTGGACTCACGAATGCTCCAGTAGTATTCATGGACTTGATAAACCAAGTGTTCAGAGAGTTCTTGGATCAGTTTTTCATCGTCTTCATAGATGACATCCTAATATATTCACATACCGAGGAGGAGCATTTCGAGCACTTGAGGAAGGCTCTTCAGACTCTACGGGAGCATCAGTTGTATGCTAAATATGAGAATTGCGGGTTCTGGTTGCGGGAAGTACAATTCTTAGGGCATGTTGTTTCTGAATAAGGGATAGCAGTTGACCCAAGTAAAGTGTCAGCGGTGAGGGAGTGGGGATAGCCCACGACACCGACGGAAGTGCGTAGTTTCTTGAGATTAGTCGGATACCACAGGAGATTCATTTGGGGGTTCTCCAAAATAGTAGGTCCATTGACAAACCTAACTTGCAAAGGGGTACCATATGTTTGGGATGATTCTTGCTAATTGGCTTTCGACGAGCTGAAAGACAAGCTTACTTTAGCACCGGTCCTTACTTTACCTAAGCCAGGCGTGCAGTACCTGGTTTACACCGATGCCTCATTACAGGGACTTGGGGGAGTACTTCAGCAGGAGGAGAAGGCTATAGCTTTTACCTCCCGCAAGCTTAAGTCGAACGAGAAGAATTACCCCACACACGACCTAGAGTTGGCAGCGGTCGTTTTTGCATTGAGGATTTGGAGGCACTATTTATTGGGAGAGAAATTTCACTTGTTCATAGACCACAAGTCACTTCAGTACCTGTTCACTCACCGAGAGCTGAATATGCGTCATCACAGGTGGTTAGAGTTTGTGAAGGACTATCAGTTCGACATACAGTACCATCCGGGGAAGGCCAACGTAGTTGCTGATGCATTAAGTCGTAGACCGATAGACGATGTAGCAAACGTCTGGAAAGCAAAGTGGAAAGAGTTAGGTCACCAGGACGCAGTAGCCCATTCCTTCATATATGTCATGACAGTGACACCCGAGATCGTTACGAGGGTGATACAGGCACAGACCGCAAACCCATTTTCCAGGAGCAGATTGTACGACTTTTAGCTGAGGGTGTCGAGTCCTATTCTGTTAGTTCTGATGGGGGTTTGAGGTTTAATGGGAGATTGGTGTTACCAAAAGGAGCAAACTTACGTCATGCAGTGATGACCCAGTTTCACGGGTCCCAATTTACGGTACATCCTGGAGGAGATAAGATGTACCAGGATATGAGGCGGCAAAACTGGTGGAGTGGAATGAAAAATTACATTGCATAGTTCGTGTCCAAATGTTCTACCTTCCAGCTGGTAAAGGTGGACCATCAGAAACCATCAAGATTGCTTCAGCCATTGGAAATACCCGCGTGGAAGTGGGAGAGTATTTCCATGGATTTTATCACAGGGTTGCCTACATCATAGCGGGGACATGATTCCATCTGGGTGATTATGGACCATTTGACCAAGGTGGCTCATTTTCTATCAGTGCGGACGGACTATACCACGAGTCAGTAAGCTCAGTTGTTCATTACTGAGATTTTTAGATTTCATGGGGTTCCCCTGAATATTGTGTCAGATAGAGACAAGATTTTCGTGTCGCATTTTTTAGAGAGCTTTCAGGAGGCTATGGGTATAGAGTTGAGGTTGATTTCAGCTTATCACCCACAGACAGATGGAAAAACAGAGCGTACTAATCAGATGTTAGAGGATATGCTACACATGTGTGTCCTTGACTTTGTAGAAGGTTGGGAGACACATCTTCCACTAGTAGAGTTCGCTTATAATAACTCTTATCAGTTTACGATTGTCATGGCTCCATTCGAGGCTTTGTATGGAAGGCCTTGTCGTTCCCCAACGTGTTGGCTAGAGGTGGGGGATAACAAGTTGCTCAGACCATAGGTGATTCAGGAAACCTCCGCGAGGATTGAGATTATCAGGAGTCGCATTCGAGTAGCCCAGGACAGGCAGAAAAGCTACGCTGATGCGAAACGGTTCTTTCGAGAGTTTAATGTGGGGGACCAAGTATTACTACGTGTATCTCCTATGAAAGGAGTGATGAGTTTCGGGAAGAAAGGGAAATTGGCCCCGAGGTACGTGGGACCATTTCCCATTATCGAGAGGGTTGGGCCGGTAGCATACAGATTGGGACTGCCAGAGCATCTACATCGCATCCACGATGTATTCCACATCTTGTCATTGAGACGATACCTTCGGGATGATATGGCCCACACCCACATCACGATAGAATAGATAGACTTACATCCTGACAGCTCTTACGAGGAGAGACCAGTGGCTATCCTAGATCATAGGGAGAGGAGATTGAGGTCGAACGTAGTTCCGCTTGTACGAGCCTAGTGGGAGCATCATAATGTGGAGGAATCCACCTGGGAGCGCGAGGCAGATATGCGCGAGAGATACCAAGATTTATTCTTACCAGGTATACCTTATTTTCTGAATTTCGGGATGAAATTCCGTTATTAGGGGGGAAGTATGTAATACCGCGTATTTTTATGCTTTCTAAATTTAGGGATTTATTAAATTTAATGTGACTTATTAATTTAATATAAATCCATAAATTAATTATATTTTTATAATTACTAACGTGATGTGAGTTAGAAAGTATAGGAAACTTGTTGAATATTACTAATGAGCAAAGTAATATATGATATTGGTTCTATTAAATGTCACGAGTGAATAAAATGACAATTTTGGAAATTTAAGTCGGGACGTGCCTGTGTCGTGTCGGGACTAAATATCGATTAATATGAGTGAATAAATTAAAAGTTACTCGTATGGTCATTTTAAGTGCGCCAAAGTGTCCGGAAGGGTCGATATAGTCAGAAAAGTGTACCCGGGGGTTTAGTTTGGGTCTCGGGGCATTTTAAGACTTAATTAGTACCCCAGGAGGGCATTTTGGACATTTTTTAACTTTGGGTAATTAAACCTACGAATTTGCAAGGGGTATAGCAAATGCCTTGGGTTGTCTTCTAGGGTTAAAACAACCAAAGACAAGTGACGGCCATAGGAGAGGGAAAGAGAGAGCTTGCCAAGGAGTTCTAGGCCGAAAACTCCTCCGTTTGCACCGCCGTCACCGCCAAACGATAGATCACGTCGCAAGGATCATAACCACACTAATTTCAGCACAAATCAGAGACCAAAAATCCCCAGGCAAGTATTTATCTTGCTTAACTTCGTTAATGCTTCATTCATGTTAGTTTAGGGTTGATTAGGATGAGTTCTATGAAAGAAAATCCATGTTGGAGATTAGAAAATTTCATGTTTTAGTGATATAAATGATAATCTTGAAATCCCCTTCATATGTAGAGGTTTAACCACGGATTTATGATGAATTAGAAGTAGAATTTCTGGATAAAGAATGATTTGAATTAAGTTAAAGAAATTTTTAGGGTTCATGAGAATTGTATAAATTTGGGCACTTTTAATCCATGAATCTTGATGAAAACTCGCATGCTTTACGTTAAATATTGTCCATTTGGGTTTAGTATGTTTGTAGTATATATTTCTGGGAGTTTGGGAGTTAAAACTTTGGATTTGAATGATGTTGGATGATAGAACCCGTAACTGGTTTTCTGCAGAATTCGTCATACCTGTTTGATCGATCGATCGAACCAGGAGTAATTATCGATCGACGCATCGATCGATCGAACTAGGAGTATCGATTGATCGACGAATCGATCGATCGAGCTCCTGCCATCGATCTATCGACCCCTCCTGGAAGACTCATATTTTCCCTTCCAAATAGTTGAATTCAATTTAAATGTGTAATAATCTTTGTACATCCTTATTAAAATATTTTGGGAGGTAAAGAAGACCAGTAGGACTTATTAAAAATATGAAACCATTAAGGTAAGACGAGATTCACATTTTCGTGGATGTTTACATATAAGGGACGATGGAACTATGTATTAAAGAAGGAGATGCGTAAGATAGTTACGTTGGAAAATAAATGAGTATCTACTTAAATTACACTTGGGAGTATAGAAATTCACGAGTGTCACTTGATAAGTTGGAATAATCCCACAAATTAAGGTAAGAGGCAAACGTGTTAGGTGATAACTAAATAATGAGTAAGAAGGACAAATGTCATAATTATGGGTTATGAGATGTACCTAAATTTGATATGGTAATAGTAGTATATTTATATGACTGTGTTTATGCATATACTATATACGTGTGAAAATCATGCCCGCTCTACTTGCTATCCCTGAGGTTACCGCACTGGGACAGTCTTATCTCGATGGGACCTTTATGGGGGATATTGACTCGTACCCTAGAAGATAGAAATCCTTCGGTACAGGCTATCGAATCGATAGCCAGACGGTCCTAAGAGACATGAGGGCATGTGTTGACCTCTTAGAGACCTGGAATCTATGCTTCGCCTCAACATTGTTTGTGTTTGTGTTATTAAAGTTCGAGAGTGATTCCGAACTTGTATTTCCCTTAGTACAAGTGACACGGGGACTGGATAGCAGAGTATGCCCGCACCATAATTATTATGAGGGGTGCCGTTAGAATATATATATTATATGAGTATTTAATATATATATATTAAATTCTAGAATTTGGGAACTACCTACTGTGTTTATGCTAAGTAAGATATGAATAATTATTTCAATTTGGGAATAAGTGTTTGAAAAGTATAATATATTGCGGACATAATTTATTAGTAAATAAGGTTAAATGAGAACTATGTTGTTAAATGAAATAAACCTCTCAAATAGTTGAATTTGTCAGTTTAAATATTGCGAGCGACATAAGATAAGATAAGATAAGTTAAACCGTTGGGAAGGTTAGTACGATAGGCGTGCACATTAGAAGAGAGGTGAGAATTTCTCAAGGGAGTGTCGCACTAATATGTTGTTGCATTAACCAGTAAACATTTTAAATACTTGCTAAACAAATTTTAAATCGTTTTTACAATCGGACTCTGACCCATTTCCATTTTCTTTTCTCTCTTGTATATATATGTATATATTACAGGTGTCCAGCCACAGGGGCGTCTTGCATAGGATCCTTTGGAAGGAACGCACTGCAGCTTAGGTGGGAGTTGCAGACCTCTTACTTAGACGACCTCATTTCTTTATTCCACTTCTAGCATTTTTTTATCAGTTGGCATGTGTCGCCCTTTTCCAATTATTCAGTTGTTTTATTGGATATTGTAATTCATTTATTTCGAGTAATTGCACGTTGGGATTTATTATTGTCAGGATGAATTCCTTTGAGTATTAAATATTGGGTTCAATTAGTTGAATGTTTGATCATTTGGATTTTATGTTTCAGAATAGTTGTTATGTGATTCTTTAATTGTGAATTATGTAAAGTTTTAAATGATGGTTTATAAAATAAAATTTGGAAAGTAATGTCTAAAATGGTTTTGACACTTAGCCTAATTATTTGGGGTGTTTAAATTGGAAAATTTACTTTTACGACAGTGATGATAAGAATGAAACAACTGTTCACCTTGATTTTAATTTAATAAAGGAGTGATCGCCCGGTATTTAATTAGGCAGGGTGTCACAGAGACTTGAATATTTTATTATTGTGTATTAAGATGTTTTTAATCTAATTATAAAATATTTTTAGACATTTTTTATAAGTAATGTTGGGTGTCGTTAGACCCTGGATCAAATAGAACTTCAAACGAGTCAAAATTAGACTTTGTTGTTTTCATTATTAGATAAGATGTTTTAACCGGAACAGGTACCTCATTCTAACTAGAATGGGCGCCTCGTTCGAACAAGATCTGTCAAACTTCTAACAAACCATTTTTTCCTTGTTTCTGGAATCTCGTTAGGCAACTCGGTTCGAAGGCCGTTCTAATAAGATTGGTACCCTCAGTCGAACGACCATCTAACGAGGATTTTTTTTTTAAACTTGACATCTCTAGAATCCCGTTTGAATTCTTGTTAGATCCCCGTTCCAACGAAAAATGGTATGTCATTTAAACTAGATACCATGTTGATCGAACGACTCGACGCGTATTTAAAAGAATGGAAGTTTACTTTCACCTCCCCACTACTTCCTTTATAATCCATTTTAAGTTGTACGAAGCATGAGTTTAAAAAATTGACGTTTTCCATCCTTTTGAGAGTCAAAACTCTTCCAAAAAGTCTTTTTAATATTTTGTTAATCATTCTTAATTAATTTTTCAAAACACAAATCCCTGTTTACACCCAACTAGTTTAAGATCCAAGATTCTATATATATATATAATCATGTTTTTGGCACCATAGTTTATTCTCTACATCTTGTTGAAATTTTTTTCTTGTCGAGGATTTCATGATCGTTGGTTTACATATGATGGACTATGTGTGCATAACAGTTGTTGTGCCTTATCGGTGGATTTCAAGGCATGTGTTGACTCACATGTTGTTAAGCTTCGTGGGTGGACTCCTGTGTGTCATTGACCACAGGTTGAAGGAACGAAGAGCGTCAAGGCTTGCGAGGGCGTCGAGTCTATGTTGTAAGTCTTCAGTCGTCTCCTTTAGTAATTTCATACTAAGTGGACTTAGTGTGGATGGGTCGTCCGAGGTTTTTTCCATTTGGGTTTTCCTCGTACATCGGGCGTTGTGGTTAACTTATTTTATCTTGCTATACTCACCTAGATGCACGCTTAGGTTTAAGATAAAATTGGCTACTCACAATTTTTTTAATTATTGCTTAACTAATTTGAATTAATTTTGTTTAAGAAAAATTTAATTTGAAAAAATACTTTTAAAAACTGGTTTGTGTAATTTTCGAAACCATCCCATCAAAATATAGTCGCCTCAAACCTATAAGCCTAAAAAACAACCAGATATGACAGTAAACCTTGAGTAAGAAAAATCATTAAGTATTAACCAGTAGACACCACAATCTAGGACCCCCCTAAGTCTCTCCTTAGGTCCCTAGCACCTCCCCAATTCACTATGCACCCTAGGTCGTACTCTGAGTACCGATCTAGAAGCAATCGGGTGCCCTCAAGCCCCGCTTGACTCCGATTAACTCCATCGTTAGAGTGAAAGATCAATTTATCTTCAAAGGGCTCTAAATCCCCTTTCCAACGGTATGTACCGTGAGCGAATCGGCATAACGATTCGGACGAATGGACCATTTTACTACTGAAAACCAATCCGAAGGCCACCGGGCGCTCCCGAGTACCAATGTGACCCAATCAACTTCACCTTCAGAGCTAAAGTTCAATGGATCCAACGGTCAAAAAAGTGCACAAAACGGGATTCGTTTCCCCAAAAACTAATCCAGAGGCCACTCGGCACTCCCGGGCTCCATTTGACCAAAGTCAACCCTTCAGCTCGAATGAGACTGAATGAATCTTCAAAGGGCACTAAATACCCTTTTCAACGGTCCACCCCATGCACGAATCAACCTTCGAGTACAGATGAACGACCTATTTTACTCCAAAAGGTCACCAGGCACTTCTAAGCCTCATTAGACCAAAGTCAACTCTCTGAATCAAGCGAAGCTCTTTGGAATATCGAAGTACTTTGCATAACGTTTTGAATGGTTCGCCGAGTGTATAATTCGAACTTACAATTTGGATGAATGATACATCGTCGTCCGATGACATTCTGTCCAAAGGACTGACGGGCACTTTCGAGCCCTGTTTGACACAAAGTCAACCCCAAACCCAGGAGCTTCACAGGGGATTCTTAAAGGCCTATACGAATCGTGCGTAATTTAGTCTTACAAATTGCATTTTACGACCATTTTTCTAGAAAATCTGCACGAGACTACCAATTGGCAGGTCCATTTGCCTACGATAGTGTGTCTGGGGTTACCTGCCTCGACAGGAGAAGGACAATGTCGATCAACATTCCCCTACCCCTATATAAGGAGAGCATGATCTCACCTTCCAAGGCACCTCAGAACCATCAATTTAAGTGATCTCAACAACATTTTCCTATAATCAACGAAGTTTCCTTATGGGAAATTCTTCTCCACCCTCCATTCCCATCATTTTGATGCCCAATTTAGCTAAAATCTCCTTCTTTCTCATCATACATTCATCCTAACTTGCAAGGAAGCTCATCAAGGATTAAAGTCAAGCTTCAAGTTTCAAACGAAGGTGTAAACATACTTCTTTCTCTTTAAATTTCTTAATTTTCACATTACTTACACAAATTCTCAATTTCTCTTTTACTTTATATTATATACATTAATATCCCATCCTTTATCACTTATATTGCATATAATATATTTTCTATAAAAAACCTAAAACAAAGAAAAAGAGGGTTACTCCTATAAATTCCGACATGATTATTCATCACTTTTTCTCGAAACTAAAAATATCTTTTCTACACACACATATAATAATCTCCCATTTGAATATATTGGATAAACTCCACCCTCATGTTGTATGCGAACTACGTAGACTTCGATGCCTTTATAGGCTACATAAGCATTTTGGGCTAAAACTAGAGACTCGAGTCCTATTTTCATATCTTCATCTTTTTCCTATTTTATCCATATATTATTCATATATATCATACTTATGAATCATACTTACGTCATATCTAACATATATTATCGTTTCATCATGATGATCAATATCTCGATAAGTGCACACATCATATTTTTCTAATTATTATTTTGGGAACATTCCTATGTATGACCTCACTCCATCTTTTTCATGATACTAGTCGAGCGATTCCGATGTCCACTTATATATACATGCACACTCACTTCACGGAGAAATTGAGGAAAATAGTAACATAAGCCCATGAGAGATCGAAAGGGCGGAATGGGTGCTTAACACCTTCCTACTGTAACTTAGCCCCCGAATATCTGAACTATTGGTTTCCCAAGCATCAGTATGTTTTTAATGCCACTCTCTCGTGGCGGATACACGTTCCTTTGCCTATTTTGTGCAAAATAAGTTGTCGACTCTAGCTCTTTACATCACCCCAAAATCGACGACGGTCGCAGCACCCCACGATGTAGCAAGGGGTGAAGGACCTTTATCCTCCCTCTTTATCCCTCGAAAGAGACGGGGATGGGAAGATCTCAGGATGGCCATAATGGTGACTCTGCTGGGGACCTACTTAAGATAACTAGACTCTGTTTGCATGGGTGTTATCATATTCTACTTGTGTGCGTAGGCACTTACATGTATGTTCACATTTCCCCTATATTACTTATTGTATATATCTACCTCATGTTTATATCACCTCTCACTCACTTTTCACTTCACACACTTGTAAATACTCTCCATGTACACCTCACACTACCTACACTTGTAAATAAGGTCATTTATACTCACACATTACACACACCACTTAGAATATTCATGCATGGGTGTCACTAGCACACACCTCTAGTTACCACACTTGGATATATCCATGCTCACTTATACTTATCACACACCAATCGTAGTTGATCCATGCTTAGATTCACTACCACACACTCACTTATATATATTCACACATCACTCTCTCTCACCTACCCATGCTTAGTGTAATCTTCATGCTCCATGCCAGATTTACTTTGCAATATACTTGTACATTCTTCCCTATTAGTATAGTGCTCATCATAGCAAATAAAAATACTCTCTCCATAATATACTAATAAATAATCATGAATTTTTCACGCTACATCACCAAGAACATTACTATATTGACAAAAAATTGTCCCGTATTTGGGGGTCAATTTGTAATAGGAGCTGGTCCAGCAGGTCGCAGTTAGGCTAAGCAATATGACACTCACCATCCACTATCCAAGTAACTTCGACATATATCTAATGGTTCCCTTGCATCGTACCGCTTGACCAAAGTTATGATGGGAGGTATATAACATGGAACTCGTTCACGTACGTTAAGTATATCGAATTCTCTCACACACATACCGTCCCTATAAGGTATATAGTGAGGAAATTCATGTACATTAAAATATATCAAATAGTTTGTCCACATGTACCGATTTCCCTCAAAAGCAATATGTATATCGTGGAAGTCATGCCAAAGTGGGGGAACCTTTCCACTAACCCAACAACTACATACCCTCATATAGGCATCAAACCGAGGGCCCTCATATTTAGTTTCCCGATTACAACACAAAACTCTGCCGAAATTCCGGGTCGACATGCCGCTTAATTTTTTGTGCGATTTTATCTTGATCCAAAATGGGACCCTTCCCGTAAGCCTGGCAACAAGTCAAATCATGTCTTACATATTTTTCAAATCCAATTTTCCAAGGCTCGGGTCCCATTCAACTTCTTTTTGCATCTAGGTAAATCTATTACAAGTGAAAACATAAGCATAATAATAATCATGTTGAGACTCTTTTCTCGTTTTTCTCCTCTTTTATCAAAATACCAAAACATTTTGTCGTCCTCTTTAAAAAAAATATCAAATTTTTTTCCTCTTCTCCTATAAAAGATTCTTCCTTTTCTCTTTCAAAAATATATTGAATCATTTTCTTTCTCAGGTCAATCGTATACCCGACCCTTGGGCTGGATCCCTATTGGCTTTGGTCTTCCGTCGAACTGCCCCGAAGATCCACCAGTTCTCCCACTACTTCCTTTGAGTCCAGAATCCACCTTCACCAACTCTCCACGGAGAACATAGACTAAGTACCGAATGTGCAAAATGATTTGATAATGGTCGTAGTCCAACTTATCGCTAAGATTGGAAACCTTCAAATCGAGGTTTATGAGATGCAGCAAAATCGGGTCCCTATTCTCAAAGATCCCGAGTTCCTTTTCCCTCACACTATGGGTTCAGCCTCACCCGAGCCTATTTCGATCCTGGAAGAATATCAGCATGTCCCATATGCACTTCCAGTCAATGGACCACCACCAGCTCAGCTACCTATGTCGAATCTTGCCCAGCCAGTACCCATCGATCTAAAGTAAGAAGAGATAAACAAGGTCAAGGAGGACCTTAAGCTGATAACTAAGAATTTTGACCAAGTTTGAATCTTCAGAAACTACATGGATTACACCTATATGTTTCCCTACCCTAAATCAAGGCTACCAAACAATTTTGAGATGCCTAACATTGAGAAGTTTGGGGAAGCGGCCCCCCAATTGTTCATCTTTGAAGTTACCATTAAACCATGACTCTATTAAGTGCCTCTGAGGAAATAATGGCCTAAATGTTCCAAAAGACTGAACGACAACGCTCTTCATTGGATCCTATCCTTCAAGGAATCCAGAATTCGCAGTTGGGAAGATGTTGCCCGTGAGTACATGTCGCAGTAAAAATACAACAAGGAGTTAGAGGTTACATGTCGTGATTTAGAACTTATCAAGTAGAACCCTAGAGAAGCTGTCAATAATTTCATCGCAAGGTGGAGGGAGAAAGCGGCCATCATAACCAACCGGCCTTCCGGAAATGAGAAAGTTAGTATTGTGAAGAAAAACTTCTTACCCCATGTTCGAGCGATGCTGGGAGGATAATATTACCCACAATTTCAAGCCTTTTAAGAATCAGAAGTGGATATTAAATAAAGTATTTCTAACATAGAAGCTGAGCCAAAGAAATTATCCAGACAGTTTACCCCAAGAAAATATGAGAAGCCTGCTACAGTCTCAGCCATAAACATTATCTCACAGCCTACTACCTCTTGGGTGCCAGAAATTCGTGCTAACCCAGTCAAAAAAAAATACACTGAGCTTCATGATCCCCTCTCCAAAGTCTACCATGCCCCATTGAGCCCAAATCTGATCAAGTCGTTGGACCTTCATCCATTACCAAACCCACTTCCTAAAAATTTCAAACCCGAGGCCCATTATGATTTCCATCAAAATGCCAACAATACCATTGATTAGTTATTCCATATTCAGAATGTATTCCAAGGTCTGATTAATCGGGGTGTCATTACCCCACCAATCAATCCTAAGCCTAACACCATTGACAATCTGCTTCCAAACCATACAAATGTCATCTTCCTAGAGAATGATCATGAGTTCGATCCATCTACTCATATTGTACCCAATAAATAACCCATCATTCCCGTATCTTCACCTAAACCCCTTAAAGTTTGCCCATATTATCTCTTACCCCTAATTATTTTGCTGACTAGACCCTGTCGCTTCTTACAAAAGTGTGTATTATTGTTCGTACCCATTCCCGAGGAAAAGATATGAAATTGCTATCAGTACTGAATCAACTTTTAGAATTTGGGCTGAAATTACCCTTTTTTTAATGGAAGAGGGATAACACCCCCATAGAGATTTTTATTAAAGAGAGAAGGAAGAACCTCTCTCAAGAAAAAAGAGAACTTACAAAAAGAATCAAAAGAAAAAAGAAATAAATATGGTGCTTTATAGTAACCCCATTACAAATAAGAGTCTATGATTATTTTTTAATGTATTGGCACCCCAGTTTATCTTGGCAGGTCCAATAAGTGATTAAAAATTACAGTTGAGTGTATGGAGAGGTTGTGATTAGCAAGATCATTAACAACCATATTCCCTATACAAATGGGACAATCTGAGGCTATTTTTCTGCACCATCTCCTTAATATCAGCCACGAACTCTGTCAGAAGTTTAACACCTTATTCATGGAAGCTCGAAAGTGGGCTCGAAGTCAGGTAATTGGGTGGTACCCATTGATGAAGTCAATTTAGATGATGAATTTCAGATCATGGGAGGCTTGTTCTAACAAACCAATGATATTTTTAGTATGCCCGAGTTACTCGATGCCTTAAAGCTACAAGGGCGGTTGATCCCTTTACTTCTGCATCACCCCATTGAGTGGGAGGATCTATATAAAGAAGTCGTTGAGGTTATGGAATGCATTAATTTCTCGTGGAAAGACAACATTGTTTCCACCAAAGGGGGAGATGACTTTCATAGTTCAGATGAAGAGACAAGACAAGAAAATGTTAATCCGATAATCAGTGTATGTGGGATGATATTTGTAGAAGGGGCTTGAAGGTAATCCCAAGATTAGGGATAATTTCCTAATTGACAATAGTGTTTGAGATTAAGCAACCGAGGTAGCTCAAGCGTGGAAAATCACCGAGGCATCTTGGCATGGCAACTCATACTTTAGCTTGTTGTTTTAGTCATATTGTATCTTTGATTACATTGACTGAAAGCTATAACGGTTGTAATGATGTAACGATAATAATAATGAGTTTTAGCGTGAGGTCAAATGGTACTCGTGAGAGACCAGGCTTGGTAGGGCCTAGTAGAGCTTTCATGCTCTATCGAATGACCTCGCCATGGTAACTTTAGAGGGATTTGGTTTAGAGGATTGAGAAGTGAGGCACCGTTGGGGATTGTCCTGACCATCTTAGATACACCTGGTAAAAACACCGAAGGACCCTGACCGTGGAACCTCGGGCGGAGTAGCTTGGAGTTCCATCAGGTATTGAGTTGAGAACCAAACAACCCTCTACTTAATATCACATCTACTGTAGGTGATGTCACTAGTCAGCTAAATAATGGCAGACCTGCGCTTGAGTAAACCACCATGGTATTTGGGGTTGTCAGGCAGTTGGTGAGCCACCTCTGCGATAACAGCCCCCTGACACATAATGCTTAGGCAAAAGGCATGTCTTGGCATTTAGTGTTTATGACGTGGAGACAACTAGTGCATCAGGCATTTAATGTTGTGACATAAAGTATGAGGGATGTCTTTCATAGTCTTTAATGACTGAGTTGCCTCGAGGATGGTCTGGGGGAGCTATTTAAGGACCCCCAACCACCCTTGAGGAGGGATCGACCTTTTTTAGAGTTCAGGAGTTATTGCTAAAGAGAATACACATCAGAGAGAGTTATTGCAAACCATAGGGGTTTACTCACTCACCATTGTTATTTATTACGAAGCTTTTTAATACTTGACAGAGATTCTTTAGGGTGTTTGGTGTGTTTATACCTGCCTGCCGAGGAGTATCTAGGTTGCTTAATCTCTCTCTCCCTCTAGCTAAGTTACTTCTAAGTTTCCTTACGACTTTTCTGAGTTATACATGAGAGATTTGTGAGTTTAAACCAAGTCTTATCTTCATTGAGTTTGTGTTTGCGTGTTTTATCATTAATCCAAGGTCTTAGTCTAATTAACTTATCATTACCATCATTAAATAGGGGTTACGCCTCCATCTATAATCTAAAGTACCCTCTTACAATATCGTTTGAAGAACTGTTAGGGGAAATCAACAAAGTGGTAGTACAACCTGAGATAGATGAAGAAATGGGGTTTTTATTCTTCCCTTCCTCCGTGAACCACATGACAAGATCTAGGAGGCACTACAGTCTACCAGAGTCCTAATCCTCAAAAAATAGTCAGATAAGGTAATGGGTGTTGTTCGGGAACTCCCCATGTCAGAAATGACCATCAAGGAAAGCAATATCCTAGACCAGCTCAAGAAAACTAAGGCCAAAATCATCTTATGGGGACTCTTTATGTCTTCCTAACTACACCTAAACACTATAATAAAATTACTTATTGGGCCCATAGTCTCTCCTTCCACCACTCCAGAAGAAACCTTGAACCTTCTCCGATCCTTAACCTCTTCTCTGAAGAAGAAATCCCAAAGTTTGGTCCTAATCACAACTATGCCCTTAACATCTCTATTGAAGTAATGGGGAATATAGTCTTGCTCCCATTCTTCAAAAATGGATCAACACTCAATGTTTACCTATCAAGAACCTTCAACTGTGTGGGTTTGAAAGTAAGCGACCTTGCTCCAACTTCTGTTGCAGTGTGTGCTTATGACGATACTCATCGAGAGGTGATGGGATCCATAAAGATTACAATAGGGGTTGGCCCTATAAATACCGTTATCGAGTTCTAAGTTATTAACATACCTGCTTGTTTCAACCTATTGCTTGGTCGATCGTGGCTTTACAACATCAAGGGAGTATCTTCCTCTCATTATTAGAAACTGAAGTTCTTCGCCAAGGGGAATGTCATCACTATCTTAGGAGATGGTGATAATATCGAGAATGCAAGCACCAGTAACCCGATACTATAGATACAAGATGGGGAAAATGACATGCTTCAGTCTAGATTCCGAGTCAAACCACTTCCACTCCCAACAAGGAATGATTTCAAAGATAGAGTATGTCTAGAGTACAACCCTCACGTCAATGTCAACATAATACAGATGTTCAAGAATATGCACTTCATGCCCGAACTGGGGCTGGGACGATGACAATAGAGGATATTGGAATTCATAGTACTAAAGAAGGCCTTTCTTCTATGTGGCATGGGTTATCAACCATCATCAGAGGAACTTAGAATCCTCTAGCAACCCCTATTAAAGAGAAGTTTAGAAAGTATCAAGATTGTTTCGAGCGACTCCTTAAATGTAAGATTCTTCAAAGAGGGTGAAGACTTTCCCTTTTATGGATTTACCGAACCATGGTATGATCATGTGGATAAGAAGATGAAGCCAGGGATGGGGATCTTCTTCTAAGATAGTTACTCATGGACCAAAAGTTCCCAGCATCATGTGAAACCACTCATTGAGAAGACTACAACTGTTATCAAGATTTTCGAGGCAAGTGACTTTGAAGACTCACTCAATCTACAAACACCGGGGCTGACACTCTATATGATCCACTCAGGCGCTACATCAGTAGATTAATCCATCCTGATTAAGACTATTGATGCACCCCTCCTCAATTGGAATGTTATAATAGTTCCACCCAATGTAATGCAACCTAACCCAGATGTTTATACTTTTACTCTTTTGTTATTACTTCCTTTTCTAATAACAATGTAATCGATACCTCCTTTAATGAGGTTTTCATTGTTTTTTTTCTCGAGAATGAAATAAACGAAGATTTTGAGTATCTTGGTGTGCCTTACATTAATTGTTTTGATTTTAATCAAACTCTTAATGATGATGATTTTGTAAATAAATAATTCTCAACTGATCTTAATAAGGTTAATAACAAATAACATAACTGTGTTTAAATTAATGAAGATGAAATTGTTGTTATTAATCTCGGTTCTAGTAGCAAACTGTGCAAGATTATGATAGGGTCCATCCTTGATGAGAATGAGCGCCCACAACTCGATGAACCGCTGAAGGAATTTGTGGACATCTTCTCATGGTCCTATGATGACATACCCAACATCGATCCCGAGATCGCCTAATATGAGATTCTAACTCTCTCAAAATGTAAATCAGCCAAACAAAAACTGTGAAAGTTCCACAGTGAATGATCACTCAAGGAGAAAGAAGAGGTGGTCAAACAGTTGAACATTGGATTTATCCAAGTGATCGAATATCCTACATGGCTAGCAGACATTGTACCCATGCCGAAGTCATGAGGAAAGGTCCGCATGTGCGTTAACTACCAGGATTTGAACAAGGCATCTCCGAAAGATGATTACCCACTGCACAATATCGACCTGAATATAGACAATACGACCAGTCACGCTCTCAAATCATTCATCGATGGATTTATCGGATACAATCATATCAAAATCCACCCTCATTGTCAAGAAAAAACTGCATTTATCACCCCCTGGGGAACCTTCTGTTACACAATTTTACCATTCGTCCTTAAAATGCAGGTGCTGCCTACCAAAGGGATTCAACAACCATCTTGCATGATCTAATACACAAATATTCGAGGTCTGCGTGGATGATATGATCATCAAGTCTAAGGGAAAGGTCATATTCCCTCTACCCATAAGTTCTTCGAACGTCTACGGTGATACCAGATGCGACTTAACCCGGAGAAATGTATTTTTAGCATCACCAAAGGAAAATATTTGGGATTCATGGTTAGTGAGAAGGGGATTGAAGCAGACCCAGTCATACTCGAAATGCCACCACCTTAAACAGAGAAGGATGTCTGTGGATTCTTTGCAAAATTATAGTATATTAGTATCAGTTAGTTAACTTCTATTTATGAACCCGTCTTCAAACTCCTCTTAAAGGATTCAACTAAAGTCTGGAATGAATCATATTAGGAAGACTTTGAACGAATCAAGTAGTATCTTACCCGACCTCCGGTACTTATGCCAATGTATCCTGGTCTCCCTCTACTCCTATACTTAACCGTAACATACACCGCAGATGCCGTTTTGCTAGCCCAATACCTTTAAGAATCCTTTAAATAAAAGGCTATCTACTATGTTAGTCGCAAATTTGCCAGGTATGAAGTCAACTACACTGCCTTGGAGAAAGCATATATTGCCCTTGTCTAGGTCACTCTGAAATTATGACACTACATCCTCACTTTTTCCATTAGTCTTATGTCATAAATGAATCCTATCAAATTCATGCTTGAGAAAAATGCCTTGTCTAGCCGAATGGCATGATGTTTGATGCTGATTGTCGAGTTCCATATTATGTATGTTATACATAAAGCCATGAAAGTAATAGCTATCTTTGACTACCTTAATGACTACCCCATAGAAGAAATCGACGTTTGGATCTCCAAATTCCACAGATAAAAATATCCTTTTCACCTCTCGCGGCCAATAAGAAAGGATATGACATTAGGATACTCCTAATGGCCCCAGATGACTCTCACAGCCCCATTGCCATCAAGATAGATTTTCCCTGCACCAACAACATGACCGAACATAAGGCATGCATCGTAGGCCTCAAAGTGTCTCCCAAGAAAGTTATTCAATGCCTAAATATCTATGGGGGCTTTTCCCTCATCGTCGGCTAGGTCCTTAGAAAATGGAAAGTCAAAGATGAAAAGCTCTTACCATTCCACGCCCACTTAGAAGAGTTAGCCTCCCAATTCTGAGATATCACCTTCCACTACTTGTCCAAGCAAGGAACAGCTTAGCTGATGCCCTTTCTACCTTAGCCTCCATGTTCGACATGCCCGAGGGAATAACGATGGCCCCTTTCATAGTCTAAAAAAAAGATAAACTTACCCATTGCTACCATATTGAGCTCATCACAAAAGAAGATTCTAACATGATCGAGTATTTTTATTACGATATTTGGTGCCTCCTTGAGCATGGAAGGTACCCCCAAGATGCCAATAAGAAAGACTGAGCAACCCTTCGCAAGCTAGGTGCCCAGCACATTCTCTGTGAGAAAGCATTGTTCAAGAGAAACTTCGATGGGACCCACTTACACTGCATTGTAGGGGTTGACATTTAAGAAGTGATGCACAAAATCCACATCAGGGAATGTGGACCCCACATAAATGGCCATATGCTCGCCAAGAAGATTATTCGACAGGGTTAGTATTGGACTACCATGGTTCAAGATTGCACCGCCTATGTTCGGAGATGCCTTAAATGCCAACAGTTTTCTAATCTCTAACACTTGCCTCCTCGAGAGTTGTATAATATGACTTCTCCCTAGTCGTTCTCCACATAGGGCATCGATATCATAGGGAAAGTCACACCCAAAGCCTTTAATGGGCAAGAGTTCATCGTGGTTGCCATTGATTACTTCACCAAATGGGTCGAAGCCGAGTCATACGTAGTGTTGAGTGCTAAAAAGGTAGCCAATTTCATCGAGAAGAAAATTATCGATAGATACGGGTTTTTGCATGAGTTGGTGTTAGATAACGAGAAAAGTATGGGATTTAGACACACAAATTGTCTCCCTTCTGACCACAAACCAATGATGCAGTCAAAGCTGCTAATAAGAACCTTAAAGAAATCATTAGCAAGATGACTGAGAGTTGTTGATATTGGACTGATCGAATCCCTTATGCTCTTTGGGCATACCATACTTTAGTCTGAGCATCTACTAAGGCTACCCCTTACTCTCTGTTATATGGCATGGAATCAGTCCTACCCGTTGAACTAATAATTCCTTCATTATAAGTCACGCTTGAGAGCAAAGTCAATGAGGAAAACTAGCATCAGAGACGTCTTGACAAGTTATCACTCTTAGATAAAAGGAGGCTAAAGGATCTATATAATATACGAGGATACCATCGCCGAATAGTGAGATCATTCAACATGAGAGTCAAAGGTCATGGTGTCTAAGAAGGGGACTTACCTCTAAAAGAAATCATAGAACCCATTTGGGACCCTGGAGAAAAATTCAGGTTAAATTGGAGTGTCCCCTACATCATGAACAAGATCATATCAAGTGGCACCACTATGCTCACTGACCTTGATGGAAAAGAGATGGCGCGTCTAGTCAACCTGGACCTTTTTAAGAAATTTTTCACCTGGTCCGACATCTCGGTGCGCTATGACTCCTCTCATCCCCGTTCTATTCTAAAAATATTTTTTATTTCCCTCTACTCAGAACTACATGTACCCTGATCCTCTAAAAAAACCTTTTTTGCTTTAAAAAATGAGACTCGTAAAATTTTCAAAACCCCCAAAGGTATGTAGGCAGCTCATACGCTTTATATGGGCACGGTCCCCTTATTTTTCACAAAATGCTATTCTTTTCTTATCCCCAAGAATGACATTTCGTTCTATCATTTACATGAACAAAAGGATTACGTATGCCTTAGAGATTGGTATAGATAATTCAAATGTAAAACCCATTAAGAGGCACAACAATATAATTAAATTCCTCTTTTATTCCATTATGAGAAAATTTGGTACAATTACATGAAATATCAGCATAGGGAGTCAAACAACTACCCTTGACAACCAAACTATCCTAAAACAAATCAAACCAAACTACCGCTAAAACAAACTAACCAAACCTTCCCAACTGTATTCTCATAAACCAAAAATAACCAAACACGTAACCATAAAAAATCTTCCCAAATAAACACCATCTTCGCAAAAGACCCTATCCGCAGCTGTCGAAAGACCTAACCCATCATCATCTTCTCCTTGAGGCCCCCAAACTTCCCCTGGCTGGATGGCATGCCGAAATATCTCCATGGAATGATAATACCGGACCAGCCTAGATATAACACCACCTTACCACCCTTTTATACTTGAAAACTCAGGATAAAAATAAGAAGACTGCAAATATGAATGAAAGACCTGGACCACTAAAGGAATCTAAGCTGGAGGAAAGTGCAATCAAAGCCCCAAAGTGATTTTACATGACCCATATGCCAATAGGTAGGGCAAGGGGTGTGCCGATCGATAACCCCCTATTTTTAGAAAATTCTATCTTTCCTTTTTGATAAATTTAAAAGGCCTCAAAAATAAATATTTATTTCAAAGAACACTTGGGTTATTCCTTCCTGCATTATTCATTTTTACCCATCATATCTAAAAAATAAATCTTTTTCTCGAGTTAGTTAAACTCTCTCTTTACAAAAAAATAAAATAACCCATCCTTTTTACGGTCTCAACAAAAAATTAAATAGTGCATGTAGAACAAGTCATTTAAAATAAAGATAAAATAAAATTTCATTCATATATATTACCATTCAGATATTTTTTTAGGAAAATAAAAGAAAATAAAAACAATGAGACTTAGCCCAGAACCTCAAACGCACACACACTCTCTCTCCCCCCTAGGATCCCCCATCTCTATGACGAACGTGCTTCCCTGGCGTCGAGCTGAGGAGACTCCACTACTTGATCCAGATCCCTCCTCAGAAGTAGAATATGTCACCGGGAAGGAAGGAACTGGAATCGAATCCCCAATATGATCCGTCGCAAAAGCCACCCAGTCTCGGATCTCCCTCATCCAAGTAGTCGACACCAGGACATGTTGTAAGAAAATAAAAAGGCAAATCAGATAGTCTAAATAAAAAGAAGAAATCAGAAAGACAAAGGACAAAGAAATGAAAAGATATACCTATGGCTGAAGGACATCCTCTGTTAGCCCCAACACCACCGGTTCCACTGCATTAGGGTCGTGCTGCATACTCAACAAACCCCCTCTAGCCAGTCTGATATTATAGGAGTGAGGAGCAAGTCGGATGAATGGACCCTCCGTCGCAACTGCCGCCACTAACGATGACGCACCACTAGTGCTATGGGCAGACCCCACCGACTGACTCGTATGCTTTCCCTAAGTCGTAGGAGGCAGAGGCATGCCTACTACATCATAAATTTTGGAGGGCATCATTCAGCTCGTCATGAAGTTAAGGCAGTCATAAGTCATCACCGTGTTAGTATAGGATGAGTAGGGCTCGCAATCATCGCCATCGCCCTGGCCTCCTCTGAAATATCTCACACCTTCCTCATGTACCTCGGGGGAATCATCAGTGGGACCACCACATCATCCTCCACGATCTTCCGTGCTACTCTCTCTCTCTCTTTCTCTCGCTCAGATACCAAGAATAGCCAAACTCATGCGCCAACAGTCGACGCATCTTCGCATTCATCCTGATCACCCTTGTGTGTTGGATGGCTATCCCCCAGGGATAGAAAGTCACCTGCTTTTTTCCAAAATAAATTCAATACTTGCATAAATAAAGAAAATGCAAAAAAAAAGGATTCAAAAGATAAAAGAAGAAGTAACCTAGTCACTCATAAAGACACTCAAGGAGAGAGACTGCTTCGATTTTAGGTTGGACTTCCGCCACTGGTACATCCACAGAAACCCTCCACCGACTCATATTGTAAACCTATCAAATGGGCATTGTGCCCGATCACCTTGTAGAACCACATCTGCAAAAGGACAAGAGTCAAGAATCAGAAGAAATTAAGAAGGCAATATATAAAGGAAAAATGAGAAAATTACCTCCAAAAGATACATGGCTCCAGTAAAAGTCTACTGGAATCACCAGCTGAAAGCATCCTAAGAAGAATAAAGGGTCGCCAAAGTCAGGCTCCCCCAGTTATAGAGAGGGATATTTGAAAATATCCTAAAAAATGGTAAAAATCATAAGTGGACAACGTCGCCGCTCGACGCCACCAAAAACCCTCCCAATAGCAGAACAATGAATAAGCGGGCCATTTGCCTCACTTGCAGCTCGTCGATCTTGTCAATCCTCCGACTCAGAAAAACCTCCCAGAGAATAAAATTACAGATTGAGTCCCCCGAAACTATTCGCCCCACGTGGCCCAACGCCATATTAACCGCCGCATGTGTCACCCTTAGGGATCGATCCACATCTATTTTTGTACCCTTATAGTCAATCCCCAGTAGCTGCTGGACATCAATGTAGGTCACCGTCATCTACCCAAATCCCAAGTGTATGGTGTGGGTAGTGTCCCACCACCTCTCCCCCAGTATGCACAAAACGGTCGTAGAGCACGGTGTCTCATCCAAAGAAGATGCCAAATCACCCCCAGTGTACCACTACAAGAAGGTCACATCCATAAATCCTGTCATCCCCGGGAGAAAAAGCTTGTAGCAGCTATGTCAATTTGCCAAAACAAGAAAGAAACCCTTTGACAAATTCAAATAAACAAGAAAATGCAAAGAAGGAAAAAAATGCCAAAAGTCATGTGGTAATAACATATCCATTAGGGGTCCTCACCCTAGATGACCTATGGCACAAAGGCTCACACAAAAGAGTCCAATCATCAATAATAGACTCGAACAGGTAAAAAAACGTTCTCATTGCCCAAAGCCAGGGGCAACCGAGCCGGCCACTCAATGTTTGCCCAATTGTCAACATCCAACCACGCCATGTGGGTCTCACTACTTGAGAAATCCATCATTCTCAAGTCTCAAATGAGGAAAGAACGTAGGAGAAGATTGCAAATGAGAGAAGCAGAAGATAGGAAAGCTAGAAGCTGTGAAAAATGAAGAGAATTCACCCCTTTTTATAGAAGGCTAAGGGACATGCCAATCGATAGTTCCCTAACACCCACTGATCGACACTTACCTATTCCCCTTCCTAAGGAAACCTAGAACATCATTCCACCGTCGATTGGAAATTCCTGCCAACCTCCGATCGACAGTATCCCTAAAATTTCGTATAAAAAATCCCAAAAAATGAAAGAAAATTCCGAAAAATTCTCTAAAAATTCCTAAAATTGCCAAATAAATATTGGAACATTTCTTCACCAAGAAAACAATTTTTTAAGATCCCAAATTCCCAACCGAATTAATATCACATTTTATACCCAACTTAAACCCTAAAAATGAACGCACCCATGTCCCAAAAGCTCACTGCAACAGAATCCTGAAATCCTCAGCAGAAATCAATTATTTCCCCAGCAGGGCTACGTAATATCCTACCCGTTTCCCCAGAAGTAATTCTTGAATTAAACTTTTTCCCAAAAAATTCCAATTTCCCCAAGCAGATCTGGAAGCACTAAACGAATATTTCTCCCTAATAAAGACATTCTATGACAAAATCCCAAAACCTCAAGTCATTAATTGTTTCCCACGGGAATTTCCAGATGAAGAATTTCAACCCCCCTAGCAAAACTATCTCTTCTCAAATAGACATAAGCCCTGGACATATGTCTCTTCCCCAGTAAAGAGTCAAAAAAGGTAAATTAAAGACTCCCCAGAGAGCAAACCCCCACATTACAACTTAAGGTTCTCAGAATTGACCTCGACCCTAAGAAATGGTCACCTTCACTTAAGGTCATCAGAATTGACCTCGACCCTCGGAATTGGTCGCCTCCACTTAACGTCCTCAGAATTGACCTCGACCTAAAGAATTGGACATCCCCAGCATTACCTCAGGTCACCAGAATTGACAACGACCCTGTGAAATGGTCATCCTTGCCCTTTTAGGTTTGCATAATTGACCTCTTTCCCAAAACATCATGTAGTGTCTATTTCGATGGATTTCACTTGTTCTAATCTCAACCATCGAGGGGCTCTGTAGACACCAAATTCTAGGACCCCTTAAGTCTCTCCTTACGTCCCTAGAACCTCCCTAACTCACTATAAGCCCTAGGTCATACTCCGAGTATCGATTTAGAGTCCATCAGGGGCCCTCGAGCCCCATTTGACTCTGATCAACTCTATCGTCAGAGCCAAAGCTAAATGAATCTTTTAAAATATCTAAAAACCCTTCCAACGGTTAACCTCGTTCATGAATCGGCATAACGGTTTGTATGAACATACCATTTTACTACCAAAAACCAATCTGGAGGCCATTGGGCACTCTCGACCTTGATTTGACTCTAATAAACTGCACCGTCAGATCAAAAGATCAATGGATTTTTGAAAGGAAATAAAATCCCTTTCCAATGGTCCGCCCATGCACTAAACAACATAACCGTTAAGATGAATGCCCCGTTTTCCCCCGAAAACTGATATGGAGGCCACCGGGCGCTCCCGACCTCTATTTAACCAAAGTCATCTCTCCAACTCGAATGAGAATATGAATCTTCAAAGGAACCAAATACATTTTCTAACGGTTCGCCCCATGAATGAGTCAGCCTTACGGTACGGATAAATAATTTATTTTACTCCGAAAGTCACCGAGCACTTTCGGGCCTTATTTGATGAAAGTTAACTCTCCAAACCTAGTGAATATCTTTGGAACATCGAAGTACATAACACAAACTTTCCAATGGTCCATCCCAGGCGCAAGTCAGACTTATGGTTTGGACGAACGATCCATCGTTGTTTGACAATCTTTTGTCCAAAGGACCGACGAGTGCTTCCAAGCACCGTTTGACCCAAAGTCAACTCCCTGACCTAGGAGCGACCTGAAGGATTAATAAATTTCTCTGAATTATCTTTATAATGGTATGCCTCATGCGCGATTTGGACCTACGGATTTCATTTTATGACCATTTTTCCAGAAAATTTGGACAAGATTGCCATTGGTAGGTCCATTTCACTCCCTATCGGCAGTGTGTTTAAGGTTACCTGTCGATAGGAATGACAAGGATAATGTCAATCAGTAGTACCCTGTCCCTATATAAAGAGATCATGAGCTCACCTTCCAAGGCACCTCATAACCATCAATTTTAGTGATCTCAGCAACATTCTTCTACAATCAGCAAAGTTTTCTTATGTGAAATTCTTCTCCACCTTTCATTCCCATATTTTTAATACCCAATTTAGAAAAAATCTCCTTATCTCTTATCCTACATTCGTCCCAACTTGCAAGGAAGCCAATCAAGGATCAAGGTCAAGCTTCAAGTCTCCAAAGAAGGTCCAAACATCCTTCTCTCTCTTTAAATTTCTTTATTTTCACACTAGTTACATAAATTCTCAATTTATCTTTTACTTTAGATCATACACATTAATATCTCATCCTTTATTAGTTATATTTCACATAATATATTTTCTATAAAAAAACCCAAAAATAAATAAAAAGGGAGTTACTCTTATAAATTCCAACGGGATTCTTCATCACATTTTTTCAGAACAAAAAAATATCTTTTCTACACACACACGCATAATAAAATCCCATTTGACTCTATGGAATAAACCCCACCCTCATGTCGCATGCGAACGACATGGACTTTAATGCCTTTATATGTTACGCAGGCATTTCGAGCCAAAACCTGAGTCCTATTTTCATATCTTCATCTTTTTCCTATTTTATCCATATATTATTTATATATATCATATTTTTACTCATACCTGCGTCTTATCTAACATATAATATCATTTCATCATAACGATTAATATCTCGATAAGCGCACACAACATATTTTTGTAATTATTATTTTGGAAACATTCCTATAGATGACCTCACTCCATCTTTTCCACGATGCGAGTCGAGCGATTTTGATCTCCATTTATCTATGCATGCACACACACTTCATGAAGAAATAGAGGAGACTAGAAACATATGTCCATGAGAGACCGAAAGGGTGGGATGGGTGCCTAACACCTACCCCTTCTGCAACTTAGCCCCCGAACCTCTGAATTATTGGTTTCCAAAGCATCAGTTTGTCTTTGACGCCGCTCTCTCGAGGAGGAAACATGTTCTTTTGCTTGTTTTATACAAAATAGGTTGGAGACTCTATCTCTTTACATTACCCAAAAATCGATGATGGCCGAAGAACTCCACGATGTAGCGAGGGGCGCGGGACCTTTATCCTCCTTCTTTATCACCTGAAAGCGCCGGGAAGGGGAAGATCTCGAAATGGACACGTAATCTGAATAGGTGAATGTTAATGTTTGCATACTAATTAATTATTTTTTTTCATATTGACCTCTCGATTAATAATAGATTGAGAAACAACAAAACCTAAAACTAACAACTCCAAGTTGTCACTTATTTATCAGTACGCAGGTACAAATCCTAGTCTCGTTATTAGAGACTTGTTCTTTTAGTCAACCCAAGACAAGTCATTTTCCTATTAAAGAACCAACAATTCAATCGTGGCCTTCGAATTAAAGTTAAATGCATTTCAGACTCGGATATGCCATTAACAAACTGGGATGCGTGTCAGACACATGGTATCCAATTTTTTCTTTACCTTTTTAAAAATCGAATGTGATAAGGGAAGCTTTTAAAGTTCAAAATATAAACTTGGTGGAAAAGTGAATTAATGTGTGACACCCCGCCTACTTTAATCACGAGTGATCAGTCCTTTGTCAAAATAAACAGGAATTGCATTTGACTCGTTCTCAACATCATTGTCGAAAACTATTTCAATTACTAACCACCTATGTTATATTAATACAGTGTCAAATTTTATCTTGTTATTAACTTAACCACATGTGAAAATAAAGCTAAAATAAATTAACCAAACAATCCACACACAATAATAGTCTGAACAATCCAGGATAGATATATAAGTAAATAAGACCGAATAAACTATCGGTTCCCAAAACAATTAATCCAACTACAATCTAGGATAAAAAAAAGGGAATATCAACATAATATGATAAATAAACTAAAGTATTGAAGAGTCTGAAGGGGCAACACGCCCAAAGAAAATACCAAAATAAAACTCCTAACTAGGAACGAATAAGCTGAAGCATCTAAATCAAATCTTGCAAGCCTCCACATTACTGCAACTACGTGTCCCTGGAAAGAACCCTCAAGCTGGGCGTTCATGTGGCTAGACACCTAGAATTATTTTAGAAACTATATTTACACTGGTCAGAGCCCTAGGAAATATTTTGAAAATATTTAGCAACTAATTAAAATGCAATAATTTAAATATGCATGAACACTTTCCATATTTAAGCCGGTGTCACACTCTCTTGAGATATAACTCACCCCTTAACTAATGTGCACACCTACCGCTTGCCTTTTAACCCAACTAGTTATGCTACCCCATCTAAATAGCCTTGGTATACCTTTTTTATCCCGCTAATCTAACCTAAGTATTCCTTACTTTGATTTATAAGTTGTTCCACTCATTAACTTATTTAATCATTTCAACTTTAAGTACTTATATAACCTTTACACTAGTTATATATGAAATAAATTCACACATTATGTTTTTATCCCGTATATAAATATTTACTCGTATTATATACTTACTAGCATACACAACATTCACACACATGTCGTGTATAGTAACCATCCTTTCGAGTTATAACTCACCGGATGCTTGTCTATAAAATGCTATCATTCTAGGTATGCTCACTCTAACCCGGTTACCATAAATCAGTTAACTCACACCTAAATAGGTAAATAAATCACAAACGTAGTGGAGGCAGTCATATTTCCCCAAGTGTAAGATCGAATCATACCCAAAACGTATCACCTCGAAAATAAATCACACAATAAAAATAGCGGACGATATGGCCTGGGGATTATACTCTCCCTGCATTCACTAGCCAAGGGATTCACCCACATTGTGCAACCTCTTATGATAGCACTAGAAGGGTATGTATTCACATATATATCTAACATCGATATTTATAAAGAACACAAGTATATATATATATATATATATATATATATATATAGGGAGAGGTTCACAAGTGAACCTAAAAGAAGAACTTTTTAATGAACCTTAACAAAATATAACCTAACAACTCATTAATTTTAATTTTTCTGTTGTAATTGGTTCGCACCAGCGGCAACGAACACGCATGTCGATCAATCCCCAACTCCGTATCCCCCCCACCCCCACCCCAACCACCACCATCTCCATGGTGGACCTTATAGAAGACCTTATGACAGTAAGGCTGCCATGGGGGTGGGGTGGGGGTGCGGGGGGTTGGGGATCAATTGACACACATATTCGTTGCCGCTGGCGCAGACCAATTACAACATAGGAATTAAAATTAATTAATTGTTAAGTATTTTTTGTTAAGGTTCATTAAAAAGTTGATCTTTTAGGTTCACTTGTGAACCTCTCCCTATATATATATATATATATCACACTATTCGTATATATATAATTAAATAAAATCTGGCTAACCTGTGACTAACTACCATAGCACTAGCCCGTAATACCCAAGTCTCTACCCCGACTCTCATTTTATTTAATTTCACATCCATTAAATAAATGGATGTTTCTTCACTTGCTAATATACCCGGAATCACCCAATCATCCCGTAATTAAATATTTATGAATTTATTTCACTCAATTCATTATTTAGGTTTCTTCCATTTTCTCACTTTTCAAATCCCAATTATATTCATCCAAAATCACTAGGAAATAGGCCCCCTCTTTATTTTTCACTAAATAAATAAGTCTAGAATAGACCCCAAATAAATTTGGCTTTTAATAAAAAATAAGTGAAACTGTTAGCATTCTAAGATCATCGATCGATCGATGACCTTGATCGATCGATGACCTGGATCGATCGATCGATTGATCGATTGACTATAAGTCTTATTCCCTGAATTTGTTTTCCACTGTTTTTAAACCTTAAAACTCCAACCGAGACTTCAACCAAATAATATCCCATATTTATTACATCTATAAACATGTTCTAACACAAATATATATCATCAATCATCAATGATTCTCATTAAAAATTTCCAGGGTTCACGAATGGGAGTTTTCTTAATTTCATGAAATCTCATATTCAATTCAATTCACAAATCTGAATTTAGTAACGTTAGCTACTGGATTTCGACTCTAAATCACATCCCAACATCTCATGATAGTATCTCCATATTAATTAAACATCAATTTCACACATAATGTTTAAATCCCCCCAAACCCCAAATTTAACATGTGACACCCTCCCAAAAATGAATTTTGGCAACACATACTATAATATGAACATGAAATTCTTCTATTCAAATCAAACGAAAGTTAATTACTTGCCATATAGAGTTTGTAGGGTCTGATTACACTTTGTAGATGGGGGATTGAAGATCGTACACCCAAATATTCTTTGAATTTACTCTCTAAGGTTCCCCTATTTTCTTCCTTCTTCTTGATCTCCAATTATAGGTTGAGAATGTATTTACATGTTGTCTCAAGGTCTTTAATTTCGGTTAAATAACTCTAATCCCGAAACTAGGCTGACAGGCCAAGCCCAAATGACCCGAACACTCCCGTGTAGGCTTGGTTATGTCTAAAAATTCCCTCGGGCCCTGTTACTACCCTCAGATACATTATTTTGTGAAAAATGTTACTAAAGCCGTTTATTAAAAATAAACTATTTAAGTAACTCCGATCTATTTTTTTAAGAAACTCTTTTCGTAAAAACCAAACTATTTGAACGCAAGATGTGTTTACTAAATTAGTATGTACGAGATCTATTCAAGAATTGAATAACAGGTTTATAAAGTAGTTTAAAAATCTTAAACTCAGCACAACCAAGAGTGAGATGAGGAGATGTAGAAAGACTATGTTCACGATGTTTTTTACGTGGTAAAACCTCACCAATTGAGGAAACATCCACGACTCCCTCTACGGAGTAAAATAAAAAATCCACTAAAACAAATATATGAGTTACAAACTATATAACTAACATGCAAACAACTCAGTCCTATATAAGTTTAGGAATTTACCCTCTGGTGTCCTTAAACTTCTCTACAGTTCTGATTGTAGATGTAGTTCTCCCAGTTTGTTAACTTCTTATTTGTTCCAGCACTTTACGTCGACTCTTTGTTCTCAGAATATTATTACCAACACTTTTCGTGTTGTAGGGTTAAAGTGTTTGTGAAGGTTCTTTCTAACACATGCATGTACACACACACACTTATTAAGTACAAACAGTCCTAACAAATTACAATAACACTATATGTTGTGATCTTTTCTTTTTCTTTCTTCTTACAAAACTTTTCACCTTATTTGACCTTTAAATCATTCCCAGAATCCAAGGATACCTTGCTAGGAAGACAGACAAGGTCTTAATCAATCTCAGAATTTAGAGAAACTTTTTGAGATTGAAAACCTCCAAGTGAGATTCCAAACTAGGTCAAAGGTTTAGTTTTACAAGAACTAGAAACAGAAAACATTTATTGTTGATTTCAAAGTAAGCAAACGTTTTAAAGAAAATAATCAACAATATATTTCTCAAGATGAGAAATAAAATGAAACTAAGTGTAATGTAACATTAATATCTCAAATCTGACATTTCTATGAAATCAGAAAGTATATCTGAGTAAAACGTTTAAGCTGAAAACAAGATCAAGTGAACACGAGGTTACAGCAACAAAAACAAACTCAACTCAAACTCTCAAACTCTCAAGAACACTCAGAGAAGTGTTTTGGATATGGAGGTATTTGAATAAGTGTTTGAGTTTGGATGGAATAGGTTTGACGAGTAGTGTTAGGGTTTCTAACTCTCTCTCTTCTCTCTCTGTTTTCTCTCTTCTCTCTCAATTTCTCAAAGGAAATGAAAATGGCAAAAGTCTTCGAAGTCTGAGAGAAGGGTCCCTTTTATAGGGTGATGAGAAGGTTCGAGAGGCAGGCTCAAAACCAAGGGCCTGGATTAAGTCAAGCCAAATTGACTTAGATCGTAGGGTTCTAATAAGGAGGTGATTAAACGAATTCTGATTGGTCTAAAGAGTTGTACTGGGATTCACCAGGACAACATGAATAGCGTTGATAGCTAATGATCCAAGGGCTAGGAACGAACGTTGTTTTAACTCAGTAAAGAAACACAACTTCAGCCAATCAGACGAGGACAAGTGTTGGTTATTAACAGGATAACAAACGCGCGTTCAAAGTTAATTAAAACCATACCCTCAAGTTTACTCCGCTTTCGGATTCCACCCTAGGTAACATTAAGCCAATAAAATTAACAAATGATATTTATAAATTGACCACAGAACTTTTTAAAACAATTTTTAATTAAGAAAACCTTATTTTAAAAATGTTAAAAAAATCCCAAAAAATTATTAAAATTCCAATTTAGGGATTTAAATACACTCAACATATGTACACACATTATTATGCAGTATGATATGAAATAAATGAATTCTACTATGTGTGAGTGTTGGCAATAGGTTCTTGATCACTACAAGATAGAGAGATGAAGTAGCAAACCAACTTCTGAGGTTCTTTGGATTCTAGGTAGGACACGATTTTGTCACAATTTCCAAACTAGATGAGCACTTATACAATATAGACTCAAGTGAGTCAAAAGTATAAGGGCTTCAATCTCGCCCTTTGTAAATATGAGACAAAATCTCCTTTGAGTCATCTTGGACTCCTAGGGCAACAAGAAAATAAGAAAAACTTATTCCTATCAAAATTTTATCTACCCAATTCCTAGAAATCAAAAAGTACATTACTCAACTTAAGTACATTTGAATACCCTATTACAACTGTTGAGAGTAACTGTACAATAAGAACCTGCAATAAATCACTAAGATCGAGCTGTTTAGCATATGTAAGAATTGAATAGACTCAAATTTCTCCCCCATTTTGTCTCCAATGGACAAAGGGAAAAACTTGGGTAAACAGTAAAAAGATTAGTCAGCATAAACCATACCAATCGATTTTCGTAATGAAATGAATCTATTATAATCTAGAGGTTTGGTAAACATATCTGCGAGTTGTAGATCAGTAGGAAGATAATTGATTTCTAATTCCTTAGAGTCAACCAATTCGCGTATAAAATGATGTCTTATTTTAATATGCTTTGTTCGCGAGTGTTGAACATGATTTTTAGAAATATTAATCACACTTTGATTATCACAATAGAGATGCAATTGGTTTTCTTGAACACCATAATCACTTAGCATTTGTTTAAGCCACATTAATTGAGCACAACAGTTTCCAGCGGCTATGTATTCAAATTCTGCTGTTAAGAGAGATGTGCAGTTTTGTTTTTTACTACTCCATCCTACCAAGTTATTACCTATATAATAACATGCTCCTGATGTGCTTTTACTATCATCAGTACACCCAGCCCAGTTAGCATCAGTGTACCAAATTATAGTGCTTGGTGTGTCATTAGTGTACCAAAGGCTTAGATTTAGAGTGCCTTTTACATATTTAATGATACATTTAACAGCATTCAAGTGGCTCTCTTTAGGGTTACTTTGATATCGAGCACATACACACACAACATACATAATATCAGGACGCGAGGCAGTAAGGTATAGTAAAGTACCTATCATACTACGATACAGAGTAGGATCTACAGATGTTCCATTTTCATCTTTAAAAAGTTTTAGCGTAGTACTCATGGGCGTTTTAGCATTTTTAGCACTCTCAAGGCCAAATTTCTTTACTATCTCTAAAGCGTAATTGGATTGAGATACAAATAATCCATCTGTATTTTGTTTGAATTGAAGGCCTAAGAAGAATTGTAACTCCCCCATAAGGGACATTTGAAATTCCTTAAGCATAGTTTCAGAGAAGGATTTGACTTCTGAGGGAGAAGTTGATCCAAATATAATATCGTCCACATAAACTTGAGCAATAGTGATGTGTTTGTCAAAATGTTTGACAAAAAGGGTTTGGTCATTTCCTCCTCTTTTAAAACCTTTATCTAAAAGAAAACTGGAAAGAAGCACATACCAAGCTCTAGGAGCTTGTTTAAGGCCATACAAAGCCTTTTTCAGACGAAATACATGATTTGGATGTTTATGGTCAATGAACCCTTTAGGTTGTTATACATAGGTTTCTTCAGCCAGTATTCCATTAAGGAACGCATATTTGACATCCATTTGGTACAGTGTCATGTGGCAAGCTATAGAAAAAAGTAGACGAACAGATTCTAAACGAGTAACAGGAGCAAAGGTTTCGTTAAAATCTATTCCTTCTATTTGAGAGTATCCTTGAGCAACTAATCTAGCTTTATTTCTAATTATTATCCCATTTTCATCAGTCTTATTTTTGCAAATCCAACGTGTGCCAACATCCTTTTTGTGATCAGGACGTGGAACAAGATACCAAACATCATGAATGACAAATTATAAAAGTTCTTCTTGCATAGCAGAAATCCAGTGAGAGTCATTCAATGCCTCATTTACATTGTTTGGTTCCATAAGGGAAACAAAACATGAATAATATGCATAATTTCTGAGTTGGGATCTTGTACGCACTGGCTCACTAGGGTTACCAACTACGTTATTTATGGGATGATCTTTAGAAACCCAGTTAGGTACCTCAGGGGTCTCAATAGGTAATGAATTATCCATTGTAGAGGAGTCATTTTCTAAAATATTTGTAGACTCTTCCTCAATAGTAAATTCACCAGTCTTGCTTTCTACAGTAGTGTCACTAACAATTACATTTATGGATTCCATCAAGGTTTTAGTTTGAAGATTGTACACTCGATAAGCTCTACTATTAGGCGAATATCCTAAAAATATGGCTTTATCTCCTCGGCTCTCGAATTTGGACAAGTGTTCCCTATCTTTACATACATAACAAGTACTGCCAAAGGTTCTAAGGTATTTGAGATTAGGCTTTTTATTGTACCAAAGTTCATAAGGGGTTTGTTTGGAATTCTTTCTAAGATAGACCCTATTTATAATATGACAAGCAGTACGAATGGACTCTACCCAAAAATATTTAGGTAAGTTTTTGGCATGTAACATAACACGTGCCATCTCCTGAAGGGTACGATTCTTTCCCTCCGCAATACAATTCTGTTGAGGGGTCTTAGGAGCACTGAACTCGTGTTTATAACCATTATAGTCACAGTATTTTACAATACCAATGTCTTTGAATTCACCCCCTCTATCACTACGAATTCTATTCACTTGAGTATCCTTCTCATTTTCAATCCTAAGAAGAATTTTTAGGAAGGTTTGAAATGTTTCAAACTTTTGTTTTAAGAAGGCTACCCAGGTAAATCTAGTGAAGTCATCAACCATAACTAGGATATAACTGTGTCCACAAAGACTAACAGTTTGGGAGGGACCCATTAGGTCCATATAGATGAGTTCTAAAGGGATTAGAGGTAAGAATATCTTTGACTTTCTTATGAGGTGCCTTAACAGTTTTACCTTCTTGACAGGAAACACATATAAGATTGGGAATAAGTTTGATTTTAGGAACTCCTCTAACTATTTCCTGAGAGGTCAATCTACTAAGATTATCGTAATTTATATAACCCATTATGTTATGCCATATCTCATTGTCATCCATTCTGGAAATATTACAGATTTCAGAATTGATCATGACAGTGTAGCAATTGTCAGGAGTTCTGAATCCAGTAATTATGCATTCACCTTTTTCATTTAAAATTTTGCAATTTTTCTTTGAAAAGGTAACAGTATGATTTGAGTCACAAAATTGCGATATGCTAAGTAGATTTGCCTTAAGACCTTTGACTAGAACAACATCTTGAAGAATAGGAAGCCCATCTTCTTGGAGAGTTCCTTTGCCTATGATTTGAGATGAAACTCCATCACCAAAAATGACTTTACCACCAGCAAAGTTGGTTTTGTTTAAAAGTTTAGTTTCATCACCAGTCATATGCTTAAAACATCCAGAGTCTAAATACCAACCAGATGATGAGTGTCCAGCTTTTAAAGTAGTAACAACAACATTACACTTCATCTGAGGTAATAGATCATCTTTTCTAACCCAAATTGCCTTAGTTTTCATCTTGCGCTTATTAGCTCTTAATTGATAAAATTTGCGAGCTTTGGATTTTTGCTGAAAAACATTTTGCGCATGATTTTGAAATTTGTGAAAGACTTGGGCATTTGGTTTAGGAAAGTGCTTAGGATTCCTTCTGGTAAATGTTCTTTTAGGTTTTGTCTTTCTCTTTCTATAATTAGAATTTCTATCTGGTTGTCTAGGAAGTACATAATTGTTACGGCTCCTTCTAGAATAGTTAAAGTTTTGATAGATATAAGGATTATAGGTAGGTTTAACGAGTCTCCTAGCATAATAGCCATCAAAAGAGTGACCATATATGTCTCAATAGGAGCAATAAAGATTGCTCAGAATTGGGGTTTCCTTAGTAAAGTCTCTAAACAAAGGTTTTATAGAGTTTTGAGGCTGAACTCTATTCCTAGGTGTGACAGTCTTGAATGCAGACTCACTCTTCCTAATAGAAGGACAGACGTATTTAGCCTTAGTTGAACTTTCATGTTTAGAGCAACTTGATTCCCCAATGTTAAAACTTTGATTTTTTGAATCAAACTCAGTTTTTAAAGAATGAAAGTCTGGGCATGTTTCAATAGGTCTTTTGCCTCCTGACACAAACTTGATAGTTTCAAAAGATTTAGTTTGTGTTTTCAAATTGGGGCAAAACCCTATTCCAGTTCAATCATCAGAATTGGTTTTTGATTCAGCAACAAATTCATCAAAACAGTTTGAATTATTTTCAAATTTAGTAAATTTTTTGAAAACAGTTGTTGTCTTTTCTTTAGTTTTCTCCAATTCTAACAATGTCCCTTTGTATTTTTTCTCCAGAGTTTCATTTGTTTCTTTTAAATCTCTGAGTTTTTCATCAAACATTTTGATTTCGCTTTTATGAGTCAAAAATTGGGTAGTATACTCTTCAGCATTTAGTTTAACCATTAGGCTTAGATCTTCTAACTTCTTAGTGAGATCTTTCACAATCTTTTCTAATCTAGTGCTTTTATTGAGAGTTTTAGCATAAAGTGTGTGAATGTCAGGGAGGTCTTCATTGTCTGAGTCACTAAGTGTGGTGTGTGGAGTGACCCCTAAAGATTCATTTGTTAAACTCACACACCCATTGACATTGTCATTATCGCTATCCCTTTGACTCACACACCCCGAGGTAGAACATGCAACATTCTCAGTAATCAAAGCATCTAAACCAGTATAAACATGATTCTCAATAGCAGGAGTAGAGTTACTAGAAGCATTCTCATACACAGGCATAATCACATCATCATTATATATGATCTTAGCAAAGAAGGACATGCAAGGATCAAAGACATCAGATGACTCAGGTTCCTCCTTTTCAAAGTCACTTGAATCATCCCATGTTTTGCAAATGTTGGCTCTAGTGTTTTTGTTTTGAGTGTTCGAGTTAACTCTACAGTCTTGTGCAATGTGCCCCAGTTTACCACATCTATAGCATTCAGTCTTCTTAAGGTCTCTATTAGGTTTAGTGTGAGAGTCCTTATGATTTTTGTCATGGTTTTTCTCATGAGGCCTGTGATTAGAGGAAGTTGGATAATTTGAATTGCCTTGTTTATTTTCCACTTTATTTCTAAACTTAATAATTTTCTTAAACTGTTTAGTAATTAAGGCAATTTGATTGTCCAAACTCTCTATATTGCATTCCTCATCAGAATCATAAGTGGGGAATATAAGTTCAGGCTTAGTGATCTTAGAATAGAAGCTAAGATTGGAATTAGTCTGTTTCCTATTGGTTTGAGTCAATTGTTTCTTAAATTCTAGTTCCATTTCCACAGTTCTTAGTTTACTACTGAGTAATTCAGGAGTGAGATTTTGATCACACATTTCCTCAATAGCATATCTTTTATTATTAAATTTCTGTGGTAATGATCTTAGAATTTTAGATACAATTTCATGCCTGTCATAAGTCACCCCATTAGCATGCAGTTTGGTCACAATATCAGTCAAGTTCATATAGAAGTCATCAAATGACTCAGTCTCAGACATAATTAAGGAGTTATATTGCTGAATAAGCATTTGGATTTTAGCAGCCTTAACTCTAGTGTCTCCTTCATGAGCAGTGACTAAGGTGTCCGAAGCTTCCTTAGAAGTGGTACAGGATGAGATTCTTTTGAACTCATGTTCATTTATAGACATAAATATGGCATTCTTTCCTTTATTATTATTTCGAGAAATTTGTTTCTCTTCTTGAGTGAACTCACTTAAAGCTTTCTTAACCCTCTCATTACTTCCTTCGTTGGCTGGTTTAGTAGGAAAAATATAACCATTTTCAACAATGTCCGAGACATCATCTCCCAAAGTTCCTTGAATGAAAGCAATCATCCTTACTTTCCAGTAAGCAAAATTGGTTCCATCAAAGATTGGAGGTCTAGTCAAGTTACCAAATCTTTCATTTTTCTCGTCTATATTTGATTTTTAGAAAACAATTTCAGAAACACGGGATCTCTTTTGAAAGCAGTTTACAAAGCTCTGATACCAATTGAAAAATGTTACTAAAGCCGTTTATTAAAAATAAACTATTTAAGTAACTCCGATCTGTTTTTTGAAGAAACTCTTTTCGTAAAAACCAAACTATTTGAACACAAGATGTGTTTAATAAATCAGTATGTACGAGATCGATTCAAGAATTGAATAACATGATTATAAAGTAGTTTAAAAATCTTAAACTCAGCACAACCAAGAGTGAGATAAGGAGATGTAGAAAGATTATGTTCACGATGTTTTTTACGCGGTAAAACCTCACCAATTGAGGAAACATCCACGACTCCCTCTACGGAGTAAAATGAAAAATCCACTAAAATAAATATATGAGTTACAAACTATATAACTAACATGCAAACAACTCAGACCTATATAAGTTTAGGAATGTACCCTCTGGTGTCCTTAAACTTCTCTACAGTTCTGATTGTAGATGTAGTTCTCCCAGTTTGTTAACTTCTTATTTGTTCAAGCACTTTACGTCGACTCTTTGTTCTCAGGATATTATTACCAACACTTTTCGTGTTGTAGGGTGAAAGTGTTTGTGAAGGTTCTTTCTAACACATGCATGCACACACACACAAACTTATTAAGTACAAACAGTCCTAACAAATTACAATAACACTATATGCTGTGATCTTTTCTTTTTATTTCTTCTTACAAAACTTTTCACCTTATTTGACCTTTAAATCATTCCCAGAATCCAAGGATACCTTGCTAGGAAGACAGACAAGGTCTTAATCAATCTCAGAATTTAGAGAAACTTTTCGAGATTGAAAACCTCCAAGTGAGATTCCAAACTAGGTCAAAGGTTTAGTTTTACAAGAACTAGAAACATAAAACATTTATTGATGATTTCAAAGTAAGGAAACGTTTTAAAGAAAATAATCAACAATATATTTCTCAAGATGAGAAATAAAATGAAACTAAGTGTAATGTAACATTAATAACTCAAATCTGACATTTCTATGAAATCAGAAAGTATATCTGAGTTAAACGTTTAAGCTGAAAACAAGATCAAGTGAACACGAGGTTACAGCAACAAAAACAAACTCAACTCAAACTCTCAAACTCTCAAGAACACTCAGAGAAGTGTTTTGGATATGGAGGTATTTGAATAAGTGTTTGAGTTTGGTTGGAATAGGTTTGACGAGTAGTGTTAGGGTTTCTAACTCTCTCTCTTCTCTCTCTGTTTTCTCTCTTCTCTCTCAATTTCTCAAAGGAAATGAAAATGGCAAAAGTCTTCGAAGTCTGAGAGAAGGGTCCCTTTTATAGGGTTATGAGAAGGTTCGAGAGGCAGGCTCAAAACCAAGGGCCTGGATTAAGTCAAGCCAAATTGACTTAGATCGTAGGGTTCTAATAAGGCGGTGATTAAACGAATTCTGATTGGTCTAAAGAGTTGTACTGGGATTCACCAGGACAACATGAAGAGCGTTGATAGCTAATGATCCAAGAGCTAGGAACGAACGTTGTTTTAACTCAGTAAAGAAACACAACTTCAGCCAATCAGACGAGGGCAAGTGTTGGTTATTAACAGGATAACAAACGCGCGTTCAAAGTTAATTAAAACCATACCCTCAAGTTTACTCCGCTTTCGGATTTCACCCAAGGTAACATTAAGCCAATAAAATTAACAAATGATATTTATAAATTGACCACAAAACTTTTCAAAACAAGTTTTAATTAAGAAAACCTTATTTTAAAAATGTTGAAAAAATCCCAAAAAATTATTAAAATTCTAATTTAGGGATTTAAACACACTCAACATATGTACACACATTATTATGCAGTATGATATGCAATAAATGAATTCTACTGTGTGTGACTGTTGGCAATAGGTTCTTGATCACTACAAGATAGAGAGATGAAGTAGTAAACCAACTTCTGAGGTTCTTTGGATTCTAGGTAGGACATAATTTTGTCACAATTTTCAAACTAGATGAGCACTTATACAATATAGACTCAAGTGAGTCAAAAGTATAAGGGATTTATTTTGACTATCTTGACCCTTCTAGAACCAACTATGACCTCGAAATCGCTATTCGAGTCATCCTACAATAATCCCCTATCTCTACCTTATATAGTCTACACTTAACTCTCGGGTGAGATATAGTACCATCACGTCACTATCACTAGCAATGACGTAAAATAATTGTTTACTATTCACTTAGTAGTTATATTGCATAAATACTAATAATTATATCTCCCAATTAATATTTTAATAACCACATAATAATTAATTCAAATAAATTACGTCACACGTGTAATTTAAATTAGCCGAATTAATTTAATATTTATTACACAGAAATACGGGGTGTTACATACTTCCCCCCTTACAAAGGAATTTCGCCCTTGAAATTGGGACATACCTGTGGTGAATAACTTTGGATACTGCTCACTCATGTCATCCTCCCTCTCCCAAGTTAACTCGTCAACATTGTGGTGCCCCCACTGAACTCGAACAAAGGGTACCACCTTAGACTGCATCTTACGCTCACTGCGATCAAGTATCGCCACCGACCTTTTCTCATACGAGATATCTAACAACAAGTCTATCTCTTTTGATGGAACTACCAAAAATCCCTCTCGCTCCATTGGTATCTATTCAGCGATGACACATGGACATGTAATGAATCCATTGTAAGTGCTTCGATAGTCACACCCTATATGCCACTGGTCCCACCCTCTCTATAGTCGAAAATGATCCCACATATCTCGGTGCTAGCTTCCCCTTCTTGCCAAAACTCATGACCCCCTTCATGGGAGACACCCGTACCAAAACTTGGTAACCAACCTCTAAATCTTTGTGCCTCCTATATATATCAGCATAGCTCTTCTACCTGTCCTGAGCTATCCGAATACGCCCTTGGATCAACTCAATCTTGGTAGTGGTGTCCTGAATCATCTATGGACCCAATAAATTATTGTCTCCCACCTCGAACCAACAAGAAGGAGAATGATAAGGCCGTCCATAAAGTGCCTCAAATTGTGCCATGCCGATGGTGTATTAGTGATAGTTATTTTATGCAAACTCCGCCAATGGAAGATACTGCTCCCATACTCCCCCGAAGTCAAGTATGCACATCCTCAACATATCCTATAGCATCTGATTCACTCTCTCTGTTTTCCCATTTGTCTATGGGTGATACATTGTACTCAACCATAAATTCATGCCCATGGCCTCCTAAAAACTCTGCCAGATTTAGGACATAAAGATCTTATCCCGATCATACATAATATTAATCGAAATCCCATGTAGCCGTACAATATCATCAATGAATAACTGTGTGTACCGTCTCCTCTCAAAATCTGTGCGAATCGGTAGAAAGTGGGCCACCTTAGTCAACCGATCAACTATTACTCAAATGGAGTCATGACCTCACTGCAATAATGATAACCTGGTAATGAAATCCATGGAGATTCTCTACCACTTCCACATTTGAATCTCGAGTGGCTGCAGGATCCCCGTCGCTCTCTAGTGGTCTACCTTCACTAGATAGAATTATCACACTTTGAGACAAACTTCGTTATGTCCCTCTTTATCCTCGACCACCAATACTGCCTGCGCATATTCTGGTACATCTTATCCCCACCCCGGAAGTACTGTAAACCCGGATCCGTGAGCCTCTGACATCCCTATTTCAAATCCTTATCCTCATGGACCACGAGTCCCCTATTAAAATGTAAACATCCCTATGAACTGATACAATAAAACTCTGCCCATCAGCTAACAACTGACGAAATTTGTCCTAGCAATACTGATCCAATGCTTGTGCTTTCACCACCCTCATAACAATCTCGGGCGTGACAATTAAAACGAACATAAAGGCCTGGAAAAATCATCATCGTGTCGAAACTCTCTCCACTTTGCCTTCCAAACCTCTACTATCTCCCCAGCAGGTCGTCTTCTCATTGCATCTGCCACCATGTTAGCCTTCCTAGGAAGATAGTGAATATCAAACTAGTGATCCTTCACGAACTCCAACCACCTCCTCTGCCTCATGTTCAGAACCTTTTGCGTGAACATATACTGAAGTGATTTATGGTCCGTGAATAAGGTAAACTACTCTCCCAAAAGATAGTGTCTCTAGATACTCAAGGCAAACACAACCGCTGCTAACTCCAAGTCATGTGTGGGGTAATTTCTCTCGTGGGGCTCAAGCTTATGAGATGCATAAGCTATAACCCTCTCCTCCAGCTACAGTACACCCCCAAGTTCCTATAAGGATACAATTATGTAAACACGGTACTTCACTCCTCCCTTAAGCAATTCAGTTACAGGTGTTGAAGTTAATTTGTCCTTTAGCTCATCGAAAGCTAACTGAAAATGGTCGTCAAAAAACAAACGACACCCCCTTGCGAGTCAGGTTCATCAATGGACCGACAATCTTCGAGAAACCCTTAATGAACCATCGATAATATCCCGCCCACCCCAGAAAATTGCGAGCCTCGGTTGGTGTTATGGGTTGTCCCCACTCCATCACCGCCGATACCTTACTCGGATCAACAACAATACCCCTATCAGCGAGAAATAATCATACAAAGGTTTTAAAAAATAGTTATTTATATAAGCAAGTGAATCTCTCTATACACACACACACACACACACACACACATATACATACATATATATATATATATATATATATATATATATATATATATATATATATATATATATATATATATATATATATATATATATACACACACACACACACACACAATGTTTATTTTATTATTATTACTTTTGTGAGAAGATGTCTGTATTTATGTTTTGTATATATTGTTTGTATGTCCATGTTTTTTGTATTTTTTTGAGTATTCGTTTAATTTTTACTATGTTTAGATTGATTATTTTTTATGAGATGTACTATATAGTTTATTGGACATACCAACCTTTTTCCCCATGATAAGTTGAGACTTTTACTAATTTATTGATATAATAAATAGGAGATTAAATTGATAGCATTATGTTTATTTCTTATTGCTTTATCAGATTTAGATTGTCAAATCTCAACTTAAATATTAACTCAATATGTTTATGAAAATTTAAGTAATAAAATAGGGAATTTTTTAGGTTATCCCATTTGTAATTTTTGAACTTTGTAATTTCAAATGATGTTAATTTTCATTCATATAAAAAAATATATATTATATCAATAATTTCCATATATCCTGATTTATGAAAAATTTCGTGTTAGCATCAGTGGTGGATCCAGGATTTGAACCCGAGGAGGAATTTTTAACGCATTATTTTCACACGATTTTATAATTCCAAAAAAAATGACATGAGATTCGTGGCCTAAATTTGATTAGTATTTTTATAGGAACCACGCATGATTTGAACCTATAATGATTCAACTTAAACATATTCAATTCACAAACTTAAAGCTTATGTCCAATTTTTCACCTTATCATATTTATAAACCTAAAATTGAAAGAAATATTAAAAAAATAATATGAACCATAAATAAATTAGCAGTAGACAATAACTATGTAGATTATATTATCAATTAAAGTATATAAATGACTACACTTATTGTTTTGAGTGGTTGTATAAAAATGAATTTTACATGGGCTCTCAAAGAATTGAATTCTGACGAGAAAATAATGAAACGGAAGACCATTCATTAAATATTATAGAAAAAAGTAATTATACATAAGAAATAAAAAATTTAAAATAAAAGTTAAATTATATGATCTTTAGAGTGATTGTCCAATAGTAATATTATAAAACCCTCGAAGAGTGAACCTATAAATAAATAAAGATAGATACAAATTAAAAGGAAATATATTGGAAATAATAACTTAACATTTAAGGAATAGTATTTAGCATTCAAATTTAACTAAAAATGATATTTGACCTTTCCAATCTTAAACAATTAACATGGTTAAACATATTTGATTGAAATAATAACTTAAAGATAAATTTTACTCATCATATATAATACATTAGTATTTAGTAATAAATTTAAATAAATAAAAAATGGAATCATACCCGCACCACGCAAGAGGTGCTTGGACGAAACTAGAAATAAGAAAGGAGAGAGGTCAACTGGTGTTGTTATCGTTGGGTCTTCGAAGTGGTGAAGAGATATCGATTCGGATATGAGAATAGTTCTAGCCACCGACACTGGTAAGTATGATGTGAGAGAATGATATGGTTTCTTTAGTGATGAATGAAAAGCAAGAGATAAAAACAAAAGCGGGAGAGCCTGTAATTAAAATAAAAGGAGATAGATAAACTTAAGAAACACACCTTTAACTTTCCATTTTTAATGATAGAACCTAAGAACTTTTTTCCTCAATAAATTATTTTGAATATCTTATGGGGAGACACTCCTAGTCCCTTAATAAATATGAAACATCTATGCATGCCGTGTCACGTGTTACATGCTTCCTAACCATTGAAGATAAGTATGTGTGGATCTTACATAATTATCTTAACTTCCAAGTCACGTGACACCCCCTAATTTCTAAATATAAGTTTTCCATTATGCATATATTGGATCAAGGCTATCAAATAAATTATATCATTCTAAGCATGCAATATGAGTAAATAAAGTAACAACATAACAATAAAACTAACACATAAACATTAAAATAAATTAAATTAGTTAAAATCACAAAGTATTACTTTAATCCCCCTTAATAAAGGTATTCCATCCTCCAAATTTGACTCAACCCTAACTAGAAAAGTTTTGGATACTTACCAAGCATCTCACTCCCCCACTCTCGGGTTGACTCTGCCTCATTATTATGACTCCACAAGCACTAAACGAGAGACATATGATCTAATATGCATAATAATCTCTCCTAGTATCTTGCATCGGACTTTAAAGTTTGTGTGTGTAGAGAGAAACTACCCAAATAAAAATAATTTTCAAAATGAAGATAATGTTTGTCCTTAATCCAAATTCGAGAAAAAGTTAATGCTAACATCTCAGAGATAAAAAATATGATTTGAAAATTTGATTTAACTTAATAATGTATATTCATAAATCATATAAGTGAAATCAAAATGTAAAATAGTAAATCAAGCATTTGAGATAATGATTTATATGAGGGAAAAACCCATGTGAGGAAAATGTCGAACAAAATCAACACCTTCCATATATATGTAAATATTTACAAATGGGAGAAATGACTTACAAACTTGAATGTCTCCTAGACTCAATAATGCACACAGCCTTCACAAGACACTTTTTTCGTATTCTATTTAGAAGAGCAATCATGGATCACTCTCCATCCACTTGCCATATCATAGATCTTAGCTTCCATTGATAATGCCACATTTGCATTGATCTTCAAAACTTGTTTAAAGTTGAAGTATTTCTTTTTGTTACAATGGAACATTAAAAACCCACTAATGTATTTCTACTTCCTAGGATATGAGATTCCTAAAGGTGGATGTAAGTTTTAAAAGTGTTTTCCTAATCAAAATAAACTCACAAATTATTTTTTAGATATTAAAAATATTTAAATTTTCTCAAGAGCATATTTTACAAATTGTTTCCTCAAGTCTGAAGAAGAAGTAATCGAACTTTAAATAAATTTAAAATAGAATGATAATAATGGATGTTTCAAAAATACAAATAAGGTTTTTCTCTTAAGAAAATTTGATTTATTTATCTTCATAAAATAATAAAAACCTTACAAAATCGACCTCTACTTTGTTTGGAGAAGAAGATAAACTAAATTGGCATTTTGAAACTTTGGTTAACAAGATCTCAAAGCCTCTAAGTCATTATTTTTAAAAAAAAATAGGTTGCTTCTACAACGAAACAAAAGATATGGCTATAAAAGAGAATGTACACATTTTACAAAGCAATCTTTTATAATGATCTTCTTTGCACGATGTTCGGAACTATTGTTGGAGCTTCGCTAAAGCAAAGAAATGCCTTTCTATGGCGAAGCTTCTTGTAATACCCTGTACATTTATGATTATTTTATTTTTGGGTGCATTTAAATTATTAATTTAATTGGGAAAATTAAATTATGTTTCGATAAATATTAACTAGTGAGATAATGATTAACATTTATTATTATTATTATTATTATTATTATTATTATTATTATTATTATTATTATTATTATTATTATTATTATTATTATTATTATTTACTTGTGTAAGATAAGTAAATAGAGATGTGATTTATTATATGTCGCGTATGAGTTAAAAATGACGGTTTATTATATTATGTCGATAGAGAGTTACATCGACGAATTCTTATACTTAATGGGCGACGCGTACAATACGCATGTTTTGGGCCCGGCTAATGAGATGTTGGTGTATTTAGAGTTGGGTGACCTTTTTGAGTGCACTTGTGATTTGGTATGGGTCAAAATAGTCCATATAGGTACCCAAGTGTCATGGGCTCTTTAGTCATAGCAGGACCAGCATTAGAGTTCGGTGGTTTTTTTACACCTAGGGTTTAATGGAAAACGAGATTAAAGTATAATCATGAGGTATATATGATTTAGAGGAGTGGATGACAGCCCCACTTTTCAATCTTTGCATAATTGTGAGTTAGGGTAAGTTTAAGAGAAGAGAAAAAAGAAGAAAATGGGATAGAAGAACTTGTAAAAGAGAAGATAAGAGAAAAGAAGATGAGGAAATCCCAGATTCAAAACATTTCAGAGAACGAAGCTTCGAATTCAGATCCTGAAAGTCAAGTATTTGCTTGATTTAGATGCAATTATGTAGTTAATTACCTTCATAGTTAATTAAAGACTAAATCTGAGATTAAAGATGTGAACTTTGGTATATTATTGAAGAAGATTTAAAGGATGATTGGTCCTCTGGTTTTAATTGAGATTAATTGATGGTAAATATGTAGGAATTTCATAGTATAATTCTGGATTCCAAGTATGAACATGTAAAGGGTGTTCGAATCAATGGAAATTCAATGTTTAATTAATTCTGGGTTGGTGGGAATAATGAATGATTAGGAACCCTTATGTTCTGGGTTTGAATTAATGTTATAATGCTTCTAACATGTTAATATATTGATGTAGGATGGTAATTTCATGTTTGGGGAGGCTTAAGACCCCCATTGGAGGCTTTTGGAGGAGAAACTTGAGGAAGAAGATGATTGGCTGCCCAGCAAACCGAATCGGTTCACTGTGGGAGAGAATCAATTCTCTTGATCGAACTGGTTCGGTTTGCCAAGGGAATTGGTTATATTTGTTGGCCTATCTATATTTTGTTTAAGTGATGTTTTGACCCGTTAGAACTTAGGGAACGACCGTAAGGACTTCTGGGGGTAGAGTGGGACTACTGGGGAATGTTTTTCAGGGTTTGATATGGGTTATAGGTCAACAAATAGATGGGTTCGGGAGACGATAACTGGGTATTTAAGTGAGTGAACACTTAGAAGTATAACAGGGAAGTTGTCTCGACTTTGGGATTTAGGAGACTAGTATATTATGGGATCGCGTATAAGGTCAGTATTTATATATAAGTATTGCGGTGACTTGTATATATATGTGTGTGTGTGTGTGTGTGTGTGATTGAATCTTGTTTTTATTGAACATACCTACTCAGTAGTGCTATCGTTACGAGGTTTCGTGTAATGAAAAATTCACCCTGGTGTTGACCAACATGTGTTGGATTGATTCCTTAGGTCATAGTACTGTTACATGGACATTATCCATGTGTGAGGATAGGTGTTGGTTTGGAGACCGGTTGGGTACGATGTGGTACGGTTGTGACCGTCACATGTATGTTTATGACCCCCTCCATTTGTATGTGTTTACGTTTGGGTTCAGTGATGAGATTCCAGCCCAATGGCTCAGTGTGATGCGTGATATGACCGGTAGTTTGGATATGACTTTACATTTATATCACAGATGTTATTTCATTATTTAGTTTTTATATATGTTGGAAGATTAATGTTAGCGACCAAAGGTTTATTCGGTTCACCTTTATTTATTTATGCATGTTGGTTTATTCTGTCCATTTAGTTATAAGGTTTTTATTCGTTTATATTTATATTGTTTGTTGCGATAATGATACTGAGAATGAAACCATATTAGATTCTTGTTTTATTTTAATAGATGATTGGCCACCCAATATTAGAATAGGCGAGTTGTCTCACTGCAGTTAAGTGAGGTCGTGTATGAAGCCAAAGATTTTGGATTGAGAACAAGTTTCAGCTAAGCATCGTTTACTGTAGCGAAGAAAGACTTTGATGCAATGGCTCTACGGCGATGCATGTCGCGCATTTGACTAGTTAATTAAACAAGTATTTTCCATCCAAGATTTTGAAATTAATTTTTTCAAACACCCTAAGTATGTTTATTCACAATCCATAACACTTATACATAAAATGCACAAATAAGAATCCAATTTCTAAGAAAGTAGTTTTTGTATATGAAAATTATATCACATAGTGTATTTGCCAATTCATCCAAAAAAACTCACACACAAGTTTAACACATTTTTCAATTTAAAAATATTTGTATATTAGTTATGTTAAACCAAGGTTTAATCAGATTCATTATAAATCCTTTACCTTTATCTTAAAGTTATAATGTCATTAGCCATGAAACGGGACAATATTTAGCAAAGATTCATAAAGATCTCTCTCTTTACTCGCTCTATCCCTTTTCACCTACGTAACCCTATTAGGGTTTGCATGGAGGCTTCCATTACTCATTAACCAGCCGATCCTAAACAACTAGATATTCCTATGTTTGGTCCAGATCTTTTCCATCAGTTGTTGCAGGAACAATAGAACCAACCCTATCATTGAAACCTCCATCATCTCTCAGAGGAGAACTTGCTGTAATGTTTGTTGCGCTAAAGCAAGACTATCTCTAGCGACCAAGACGACAAAACTCACTCGGGAATTTTATCAAACACTTGGTGTGTGGAAAACACCCAAGACCTTGTTCCCAAAATGAACTAGTGTGCAAACTCCCAATCAATTCGACCAAGCATCAATGAAGAGACAATAAGAACATACAAGCAATCATCAAAGCAAAACAACAACGATATACCGTGGTTCACCCAAATTTGGGCTACATCCACCAAGGAGGATTTATTCTTTCTATAGATAAATGGAGGAACCCAAAGGTTATACACACACACACAATTTATCTCTCTTAGAAAGTCACTCACAACCTCACAAGAACTCACCCCTCAAATGGGAGCTCTATCACTCTTTAGCTTTGATAACTCACAAAATAGCTCTCAAACTTGTCCTCTCTCAAAACCTAGAAATGACACTTGTATTTATAGATTTGAGCCAAAATGGCAAATTTGTAAATAAACCAAAACTGAAAAAAATAGGAGAGCCAAAATCAACAAACTCCACCTTGGCGATCCTGACGATCCAACCAATCTCTAGAATGCTGAAATTGAACCCGCTTGAAGACTGTCCCACCATCTACCAAGCTAATGCGATTCCCCCAGGTGATCCTCACGATCCAACCGAACTCGGAATGCTAACATAAAATCCGCTCTAAGATCATCCCGACATCTAACAAGCCAATACGCTCCACCCGACGCTAAGCCACCTCAAACTTCAACCATGAAGTGAGATACCGCAAGTCTTCACTCCAAGACTCCAAACGACTCCACCCGCCGAGGAACCAAGTTCTAAACTAAGAACTCCCCTGAATGCTTCCCATGTAACCATACGGTGAAGCTCGCTCCTCATGTAACCCGGTGAGTACACCCCCACACAATACATATAGCATACGCCTTCTTTACACGTAACATTCAAACACATCAACACCATCTTCCACCTTGAGAAATAACCACGGATGAGGGGGAAAATTCCTCACCTCTCATACCCTCCAAATCTCACCCTCGAAAGATATACCAAGTCTTTGTCACGAAAAACTCCCGTTTGCCAATGCTCGCAAACAATAACTCATCGGCCTTCCTTGAACTAGCTACACACACCTCGAATCCATCACAGTCCTACACCTCCTCGATTCGAATCGGCCAATGCATGTGTGCAACTAAACCGGGTCAACATCACCCGTTGGCCCTGGAGGGGGACTTCGATCCATCCCCTCCACTAGTAGGTATTCTCCCATCACTACCGTCTACTCTTGGAAAGCTAGCACCCAATGTCTCCGCTTTGTTCACAAACGAGACATGCCTCGAATGTTCGATCACTTGTGCACACCGCTTCCCTGTCTTCCTCGAAGTTTGATTTAGACGATACAACCCCTCTCTCCCCTCTCCCCTCGCTAGGACCATACAACCGCGTGTGACTTTCAAGACTCCACCCGCCACCGACACCCGGCAACCCTTGGAAGCCCAACGGCTAATGGATATCAAATTCTTTCGCAACTTTGGGACATAGGCCACACCACCCAAAGTGCGTTCCACCCCATCGAACATCTTGAGTTTCACCGTCCCGACACCCTCAATGGAAACCTTCTCTCCGTTAGCCAAAGACATGGAACCTTTTCCATTTTCTGTGAAAGTCTCAAAATATTCCCTCTTGGAGCAAACGTGATCCGACGATCCCGAATCTAATATCCAATCATCTTGGAAAAGAGAGTTAACCTTGGAGATTGTGAGAAGTTCTCCAAGTTCATCTTCATAATTCGCACTCGCTACCGTTGCCCTCTCGGAATCAACCTTGCCCTTAACCTTGTCGTTCCACAAAGGACATTCTCGGATCATATGACCCTATTCCCGGCACTTGTAGCATTTCGGCCCTTTACCACCAACACCTCTCGATCTAGACCTACTACCGTCATTAAATCCCCGGTTAGAGTTCCTCCCGCCATTTTGCCCACCTCCGTCTCTCGCCATAAGGCCTTCATTATGGGAATACCCGTCACCTCCACCTTCCTTCTTTCTCATCGTGACATGAGATTGAATATCTTGCACAACCTCGTTGCACCGGAGCGTAGACTTCCCAAACATGAGCGTGGTTACAAAATGCTCGTATGAATCGGGTAATGATGCAAGCAACAACAATGCTCGATCCTCCTCAATGAATTGAACGTCTATCCGGTTCAAGTCATTTATTAAGGCATTAAAAACGTTGATATGTTTCATCATATCCTCACCCTCCATCTCAAGCTTGAAGAGTTTCTTCTTGAGGAACAATTTATTTGACAACGACTTTCCCAAATAAATCTCTTCAAGCTTATCCCACATCTGATACCACTTGTTGCGCTAAAGCAAGACTATCTCTAGCGACCAAGACGACAAAACTCACTCGGGAATTTTATCAAACACTTGGTGTGCGGAAAACACCCAAGACCTTGTTCCCAAAATGAACTAGTGTGCAAACTCCCAATCAATTCAACCAAGCATCAATGAAGAGACAATAAGAACATACAAGCAATCATCAAAGCAAAACAACAACGATATACCGTGGTTCACCCAAATTTGGGCTACATCCACCAAGGAGGATTTATTCTTTCTATAGATAAATGGAGGAACCCAAAGGTTATACACACACACAATTTATCTCTCTTAGAAAGTCACTCACAACCTCACAAGAACTCACCCCTCAAATGGGAGCTCTATCACTCTTTAGCTTTGATAACTCACAAAATAGCTCTCAAACTTGTCCTCTCTCAAAACCTAGAAATGACACTTGTATTTATAGATTTGAGCCAAAATGACAAATTTGTAAATAAACCAAAACTGAAAAAAATAGGAGAGCCAAAATCAACAATGTTTTCCCCAACAGATATAGAATCTCTAGCAAAGCCTTTCAAACATGCATTTGTTGGAAAGTTCTCACACGGGATACCATCTATGGAGGTGATTAGGAAAATCTTTCAAACGTTTTCTTTAAAAACTGCCTTCAATATTAGTCTTATAGATCATAAGCATATTCTAATCAGGTTGAATAGTGAAGAGGATATTTCAACATTGTGGTTGAGAGAGACATGGTAATAAGGGAAATTCCCTATGAGAATCTTCAAATGGACTCCCGAATTTAGGCCTGATTTCGAAGGCATCATTACTCCAACTTGGATAAATTTCCCATAACTTCCAATCCATTTATTTTCGAAAGCCTCTCTATACTCTATTGCCCAACTGATTGGCAACCCAATTAGATTAGACTCATCTACAATGGAAATGAATAGGCCTAGTTTGGTAAGAGTTTGTGTAGAAGTTGATCTGTTGAAAATAATTACAAGTAGAGTTTGTTTTGGTTGTGGCAATGGCGATTTTTGGCAAGAAGTTTGTGTTGAAGATCTTCCCAAATATTGTTCTTACTGTTCAAAAAAAGGGAATGATGTCAGCAACTGTATTATTAAAGATCCCACTTTAAAGAACCCTATTAAGAACAAGTCAGATAGTAAAATCAATGCAGAAGGTAGAACCATTAAAAAAAAGATTTATCAAGAAGTGAAGAAAAATATTCAAGAAATAAGTGGAGATCAAAGGGATAAAGTGGAGGAGATTATTAACACTATTGACCTGCCAACTAAAGATATGAAAGGGAATCAAGGAAGAGATGAGAAAAATGACAGTGTAGTAGATGAAAATTCTAACAAGGATACATAATTTTTTTCCATCAAAATGATGTAGAATCTTCAGATCAAGCTGGAGATACTTTAGAAGAAGGTTTGCAAAAAAAAGGAGGGATCTTTATTTCATGGTCAGAGTCAACCCAAACTGAAGAAAAGAAGGAAGAGGATTTACAAGAAGAGGATTATGAATGAAGATTTAAGATCTTCGGACGGTGGTTTGGTGTATATCTGTTTATATTCCCCTAGACCTGAACATGGTCATTGTGCAACAACGGATAATATTTATGCTTCTGATGGAGACATAGATGGCCATGAGTCTACTCCCATAATTAAAGAACTTTAATGGTTTTCCAAAAACATTGAAGCTAAATTGAAGAAGGATAAGCAGAAGAGGGAGAATGCTCTCAGAGCAGCTAAAAATTAGCCAAAGAAATTTGACTTTCGACAGTCAAGAAATGTTAGAATTATTGATCCTTTTTTAAGAGATTTACCAGATCTACTATTAAAGGTCACACTAAATCTTCCTCTCAACAATCTCAATGATTTCATGCCTAGTGTGGAATATAAGAGGTGTAGTAAAAAAATCCTCAAATAGAAGACTTAAGAAGCTTATTAGAATTCATAAAATTCCTATGATTGCTTTATTGGAGCCAAAAGTGGATTCAAAGAAAATTGAGATGTACAAAAATAAATGGGGTTTTGATTGTTGTGTTAGTAACAAATCAGGCAAGGTGTGGATTCTGTGGAGATTTGAAATGAATGTTAACTTAATTGCAGATGAAGATCAACAGTTAACTGCTTCAATTTGTCATTATTCATTAAATAAGGATATTATAATGTCAGTGGTTTATGCCAACTGTTCTAAAGAAGAAAGGAGAAGCTTATGGAATCAACGTAATGATTTATCAACAATAAGATTTGTTGATAAATCTTATTGTGTTACAGGGGACTTCAATGTGGTGTCTTGCTCTAGTGAAAAAGTGGGATGTAATTTTATTAATTTTCAAGTTGTCAGTGATTTTAATCAAACTATTGAAGACTGTGGATTGGTTGATATGGGATTTATTGGGCCAAGATTTACTTGGTCTAACCATAGAGAAAAAAATGAAGTGATTTTAGAGAGATTAGATAGAGGTCTTGCTAATCAAGAAGGGAATGATTCTTTCCCTCATACCTCTATTTCTCATTTGAACAGATGTAGTTCAGACCATGCTCCTTTGTTAATATCCATCAAAACAGTTGCTGATGTGGTCCCTAGGGCTTTCAAATTCCAAATAATGAAGAGTTTGAAGAGGTGGTTACAAAATCTTGGATGGAACCTATAAATGCCTATGGTATGAATGTCTTCTCTTGTAAATTGAAAAGAGTGAAAGGTGTACTAAAACTATGGAATAAGAATGTGTTTAAAGACATTTTCCAGAATATTGGAAATCTTGAGGATGAAATCTTAAATCTGGAGATTATTTATGAGAACAATAGAAGTGAAGAGAATAGGATAAAGCTGCACTAAGCCAGACTAGGCTGCTTAAAGCTCTGCAAACTGAAGAATCGTATTGGTGCCAAAAATTTAACATCAAATGGCTCAAACATTGTGATTATAACACAGTTTTTTCATGCCCATGTGAAAGCTAAGCATAAAAAACTTTATATTCTAATAATGGAAGATCATGAAGGGAATGTAATTGAAGAAAAAGAGGATATTGATTCTCACATTGTCAACCACTTTAAACACCTGCTTTCAGAGGATCCTGTTCTGAATCTTGGTCAAACAGTTATTCAGGACTTAATCCCCCCCATTGTTACAGCTGAAATGAATGAAGTTTTGTAAGAATTTGCTTCTGAAGATGAAATAGAAGAGGCTATAAAGGCTTTGAGCTTGATGGATTTGGGGGTGTTTTTTACAAAAAATGTTGGAAAATCATCAAAGCAGACCTAGTAGCTGCTATTAATAGCTTCTTTGCTGGAGCAATTCTTCCAAAAAGTTGGACCAGCACTTCTTTTAATTTGATTCCTAAAGTGAAAAATCCCAAGTATTGTGGTGATTATAGGGCAATAAGCCTTTGTAATTACTCATACAAGATAATTTCAAAAATTCTTTCATCTAGATTATCTGTTGTTCTTCCTCATTTAATTTCCCCTAACCAGAGTGAATTTGTTAAAGGGAGGAGTATATATGATAATGTCCTATTGGCTCAAGAAATGGTATTCAATTTGGATAGGAAAAGTCATGGGGGAAATGTAATTCTGAAACTGGATATGTAGAAGTCTTATGACAGAGTCAATTGGGGATTCCTAATCAAAGTGATGAGATGTTTTGGTTTTGGGGAAAGATGGATAGACTTCATTTGGAGGATGATATCAAACAATTGGTTTCCAGTTTTGATTATTTGTGTTCCAAAAGGTTTCTTTAATTCTTCTAGAGGTCTCAGACAGGGAGATCCAATCTCTCATGGTTTATTTTTTTTAACAGCTGAAGTATTGAGTGGAGGTTTGTATAGTTTGATGCCTTCTGGTTCAGTCAAGACTTACGATCATTTGAGTGGTTGTCCTTTGATCTCTCATCTCAAATTTTCAGATTATGTTATAATATTTATAAGAGGATATAAAAGGAGCTTGAAAATTTTAATGGAATACCTTCACAAGTATGAATGTATCTCTAGTCAAAAAATAAATTTGTCTAAAAGACATTTTACCATTTCTGACAAATTGCCTCTTGAAAAAGCTGTGCACATAGAAGATGCTATTGGTTTGAAAATAAAAAAATTACCTTTGATTTACTTGGGATGTCCTCTATACAAGGGAAAAAATAGGATCATATATTTTGATAGTCTAATAGAAGCCATTAGGAGCAGAATTCAAGGTTGCCAAGCTAAATTTCTATCCAGTGGTGGTAGATATACACTGATAAAGCATGTTCTCTAAACTATTCCTATGTTCCTTCTCGCATCTTTACAACCCCACCAAGGCAATTATTAGGAGGATTCAGACTATGCTGAATAGATTTTTTTGGGGTGGAAATGAGGATAAAGGTTGCAAATATACAGACTATGCAATCGTCTATTTCTCTCTCTCTCTCTCTCTCTCTCTCTCTCTCTCTCTGTCTCTCTCTCTCGTCCCTTTGTAAACCCTAATTAGGGTTTGCATGGATCCACCTCCTGCACCCCTCCTGGATGCATGACCATTATCCTTTTCCCCCTCTACTGCTAAACAAACTCCCATTACCTGCTAGCCACCATGCACCGAACCAACAAGATCACTCCAAACAAATATCACAGCCTGCTAAGCCAAAAACTTTTGCCTTAGTGACAGCCTTTAAAGTCAAGAAACCCATAACATTTCAAAATATCTCAGAGTACAAGGGATAACCAACAATTCTTTACGAATAATCAACCCTACAGGAGATGGCAACTCCTTTCAAATATACAGTTGTGGGGAAATTCTCTCATGGACGTCCATCAATCGATGATATTCGTAAGTTCTTCTCTTCGCTGCTTCTTAAAGAAAACTTTAATGTAGGCCTCATAGATCAAAATCACATTCTTATTAGATTGGAGAATGAAGAAGATTTCCACAGACTTTGGTTGAAAGAAATATGGTATATCCATAAGTATCCTATGCGCTCCTTCAAATGGGATATAGATTTCCATCCAGAGAAAGAATCAACAATTGTACCATCATGGATCTTACTTCCCCTTCTCCCTATCCACCTATACAATAGGGATGCTCTATTATCTATTGCACATGTGGTGGGGAATCCTTGTAAGGTTGATTATGCGACAGATAATCTATCAAGACCTACCTAAGCTAGGGTTTGTATTGAAGTAGACTTAAGGAAGACTCTTCCATCGAGAGTATGGATAGAGAACAAAGAGAAAGGGTCTGGATTTTGGCAATCTATTGTGTATGAAGATCTTCCCCCATTTTGTTATAATTGTGAGAAGAAAGGCCATAAAGAGGAAAGCTACTATATAAAGAGTAAAGAGACAGAAGTCAAGCATCAAGTAGGCAATAAGGAGAAAAATCATTGGGACCAAACAAATGAATGGGGAAAGAAGAAGAAACCTGAAACTATAAAAGAATGGGTTCTAAGATCTTTTGGTAATCATCAAGAAAAAGATACTAATATTGAAATACAAGAAGGATAATTCTTAGTCAAGCATAAAAAGTCAGAAAAACCTCTCAAACAAAGCCTTATAACCTCCTTTCTATCTGTAGGGAATAAAGTAAGTCCGCAAAAGAATCCTCCAGTTACTCCAGTTGCTCTAGTGCCAACAAAATCTCAGATAGGGAATGAGAGGACAAAGTTGAAGATGGCCTCAGTTGAAGCAAGAGATAAATCTCAAAAGCAATTACATGAAGTAGATAATAACAATCCAGATAGTGTGCAAACCACTGTTCAAAAAATAGAGATCCAACATCCTCTCGCTATCCTTAGTGAGAATGACATCCCTGAAGAAATTAATCAAGGAGGTGGAAATCAAAACTATGAAGATATTCTGAGTCAAAATGGCATTAGTAAGTCACCTGCTTTCAGCAGTGATCATGAGGAGGGATTCACAGTGATTAAAAGGAAGAAGAAGACTCTAAAAGAGAAAAAAAATTGGATACTATATATGGAACTGTTAGAATTCTCAGGTCCCACTCTAAATCCTCTTCCAAAACGTTTTAATGATAGGGGTAATTCTTTGGAATGTCAGAGGTATAGCTAAGAAGGGAGCTATCAGAAGTCTTAAAAGGCTTAAGAGATTGCATAATCCATTAATGATGATAATCATGGAGCCAAGACAAAATATACAGAAGATTAAATTATACCGTCTCAAGCTAGGGTATGACACATGTGTGTTAAACCTTAACAGTAAAATTTGGTGTTTTTTTAAGCAGGAAATTACTTGGGAGATCATCTCTGAAATGACCCAATGCATCACCTTTAGTATTACTATAACTGGTAGTACTGATAAGATGCAATGCAAATTGATTTATGAAAGTTGTAATAGAATGGAGAGACGATTGTTTTGGGACTATTTGAATAGCTGCAGAACCTCTGATTGGTGGTGGATAGGTGGAGACTTTAACATTATTGCAGACATAAATGAGAAAGCTGGAGGAAACGAAGTAAATCTGGGAGTTATGTACGAATTTCACGAGTGTATTGAAGAGAATGGATTCACTGATGTGGGTTATGTAGGATCAAAGTTTACATGGCATAACAAAAGGGCTCCTGATCACAGCATATGGTGTAGATTATATAGAGTCCTAGTTAATCAAGCATGTTTGGACTCTAATATAAAATGGGGTGTGTCTCATTTGAATAGGAGTATCTCTAATCATTCTCCTCTCCTTTTCAAAGGAGAATCTACAGTTAATCAATTTCTCAAGTCTTTTAGTTTCTTAAATTTCTGAACAAAGGAAAATGAGTGTGTTGAGATAGTGCAGAAGTATAGGAAGGAAGTAGAATGTACAAATCCTATAATCAGTATATCTCATAAGCTCAAAGAGATTAAGAGAAACCTAAGTACGTGGATTAAAAGCAAATCTGGGGACATATTCCAGGAAGAGAGAAATGCAGAAGACGCCATTCTACAAGCTGAAATGCTTTATGAACAAGATCCCACAGAAGAGCATAGAGAGGAATTGAGCAAAGCAACATCTTTCTATAATTCAAAGCTGAAAATTGAAGAAGAATTCTGGAGCCAGAAAGCAAATGACAGGTGGTCTAATGAAGGGGATAAGAATACTGGCTACTTCCATAGGATGGTTAAATGTCGGTGGAAAAGAATGAACATTATGAAGGTAAAAAATATGGAGGGTGAATGGTTGGATAGCCAAGAAGAAATAAAACAAGCTGCAGTTCAGTACTATACAAATCAGTTTCAATTGCTAGTAGAGTTGGATCCTTGTGGTCAAGAAAAGGTATTAGATGGTATTCCTAAGATGATATCAGAGGAAATTAATGTCTCTATAACTCAGTGGCCTGAGATGGATGAAGTCGAGAGAGCAGTTAAAGGCTTAAATGCTAGCAGCAGCCCTGGTGTGGATGGTTTCAATGGTTATTTTTTCACCTTCTTTTGGGAGGATATAAAATAAGATATTTTTAAAGTAGTCCACTTCTTTTTTGCAGGTCACTGTCTTCCAAAGATATGTACTTCTACAAGGATAGCTCTTATTCCTAAGATAGATAATCCACAATCCTTCAATGACTTCAGACCTATCAGTATGCAAAAAAATTTCAATAAGATCTTCTCTAGAATTTTAAATGATAGTGTCTCAAGTGCTTCCTCTCATTATTTCCCCAATGCAATCAGGGTTTATTAGAGGGAGATCCATCTCTAAAAATGTGTTACTTGCCCAAGAGTGCATTTCTTGAATAAATCAAAAGAACATGGGAGGTAATGTAATAATGAAATTGGATATGTCCAAGGCTTATGATCGAGTATCTTGGGGGTTTTTAATCAATGTTATGAGAAGAATGGGCTTTTGTGAACAGTGGCTGGATTTAGTGTGGAGAGTCATATCAAAGACCTGGATAACTATTGTGGTAAATGGAGAAAATATGGGATTTTTTCATTCAACTGTAAGATTAAGGCAAGGGGATCGCTTATCCCCTAGCCTCTTTATTATTATGGCAGAAGCTTTAAATAGAAATCACCACAACATAGTGCTGCAACATAGTTATGTGGGATATAAAATGCCCATTGGAAGTCCTAAATTTAATCATTTGGATTTTGCAGATGATTTAATCATCTTCTCTTATGGCTTGAATAAAGAAATGAAGAAGATAATGGAGGTTTTGAGGATATATGAGAAAGCTTCTGGGCAGTTGATCAGTACAACAACAAGTTTCCTTGTTGTTTCTGATAACATCAAACCTAGATCTCGATCATTTCTAAGTCAATGCGCTGGAATGAAATTCAAAAAAATTCCCATCACATATCTTGGCTGTCTATTATACAGTGGAAGCAAGAGAATAATATATTTTGAAAATATGATTCAAAAGATGAGGAAAATTCTATCTGGGTGGAAATCAAAATGTTTAACTTCAGGAGGTAAACTGGTGCTCATCAAGTCAGTACTCGTATCTATGAAGATATATCTCTTATCAGTGTTGTCCCCCCAAAAGCAATCTATAATAGATTGCATAACCTTATGGCCAGATTCTTCTGGAGCTCAAACTTTGGGGATCAAAGGTTCCATTGGTGTAAATGGGAGAATATCACAAGGCCAACTCTGGAAGGTGGATTAGGCATCAGGAATTTATATGATATTGGTGACTCTATGAGCATGAAAATGTGGTGGAACTTGAGATCAAAGGAATCTTTGTGGGCTCAATTTAGAGGGCTGCCTACTGCAGAAATCAACATCCTATATCTGTTCCTAGAAGAAATGGTGCTCATGCATGGAACAGAATGTGCTCTATTAGAGAAAAAGTTGAAGATAATAGGTCTTGGCAGGTAGGGACAGGAGAAACGAGTATTTTTAAGGATAATTGGGGAGTGAAAGACTGTAAAAACATTACCATTTTGGAAGATAAAAAAATTAATTTCTTTTGGGATTTGAGGAATAATTGGGACAAGGGGCTCATAGAGGCAAACTTCTCTTCAGACGTGTCATCAAATATCTTATAGTTTAATGAGATATTCGAGGATGATCCTGATAAAGCGATTTGGCTCTCAACTGGTACTGGTACATTTTCTATGACTTCAGCATGGGAGTTAGCAAGATCCAAACACTGCCATATATTAAGGTCCAAATTCATTTGGCATCCATCTATCCCAGCAAAAATATCGGTTTTTATGTGGAAGCTTCTGAATAAATTTCTATCAACTGATGAGAACATTAGATCTATTAGAAATCATGGTCCTTCAAAGTGCCACTGTTGTGCTGCCCCTCAAGAGGAATCTATAGATCATGTTTTTGAAGAAGGTGAAGTAGCAAATCAGGTGTGGAATTCGATATGTTAAGAGCATAGAGTGAGGAGAGCTAAAGGTGGAATAAGGAGACAACTATGTCAATGGTGGATTTATGGTCAAAATTGATCCTACCATCAATAATTTCCTCCCAGCAGTTGTGTGTTGGTGCTTATAGATTCACAGAAACAAATGCAGATATGAAGCAATATCTACTAGTCATTTGTCTGTTTGTTTTGTATCAGGTACATCATTTGAAGAATCTACTGACTGTTAAGAAGACTCATCAAAATCATTCTCTTAGATTGCACGTCAAGTGGAAGAGTTCCCCATCAGGAAAATTAAAACTCAATACAAATGGAAGTGCCATTGGGTATATTGGAAAGGGAGGTGGAGGGGGTATTCTCAGGAATGAAAAAGGGGAAATGATATGGGCTTTTATATCTTCTTATGAAGGTGTAACTAATATGGAGGCAGAGGCAAAAGCTCTTAAAAATGGTTTGGAATTCTTCATGGACTTGAAGAACTATGAGATTATTATTGAAAGTGATTCAAAAATTTTAATAGATATCCTTCAAGGTAGAGCTTCAATTCCATGGAGAATAAGGTGGACTGTTCATCAAATTCTTCAAATGCTAAAGAATCTCAATTACTTCCTAAGTCATATATATAGAGAGGGTAATCAAATAGAAGACTTGTTAGCAAAAAAAGGAGTATATACAGGACATACATGTTTTCTATCAACCATGAAGACTTCCCAAATGACCTCAAAGGCAAGATAACAATTGAAAAATGGGGGCTGCCAAATTTCAAGAATGACTAGGTGCTCTTGGACGTTAATTTTCTCTCTACGTGGTTTCCAGATAGCTCTTATATCATCTTTTCTATCTATAAATCTTATAAGGGATCTAGTTTATAAATATCCTCATTTATTTTCCTTTAATATGAGTTTCAATTCAGTTTCTTTGATTGCCACCATCCGAAAGAGGTTTTTCTTCTACCAAATATTAATAAAGTAAAATAACCATTTGGAAAAAAAAATAAAGGTTGGAAATATCAATGGAAATCCTGGGAATCCCTAGAGTTTACAAACTTCAATAATTTGATATCAGTTTTTGCTATGAGACTTTTTTGGAAATTTAAATAATAGAACTCTTTGTGGGCTGACTTTATGCAGAACAGATATGAATCAAACAATCCAACAATGGGATCTCATTCTTGGAAGAGAATGATGACTGTGAAAGAGGACTGTTTAGACAACATGATCATGGGCGGAGCCACATGCAACTGAGAGGGCGCGCATGCACTGGATTTTTGGGATTTATATATATATATATATATATATATATATATATATATATATATATATATATATATATATATATATATATATATATATATATATATATACATGTGTGTAATAACTTAAATGTTAAGGTTAAAATTGGTAATTTTTTAAACTTAAGTCAATATATATACAACAGTAGCCGGCCCTAGTTTTTCAACCCAACCAAAGTTTTGTCTTCTCTCTACATTCAAGAACAAAACAAAAGGCAAGTCCCCTTTCTCTCCTCCATTTACATATTTGTTAGTCTACAGCACATTAACGGGTTCAAGATAAAAAATTTATGAATGTGAATGGCCCTAGTTTACTGAAATTATTTCTGAAAATTATTACGGACCCTAGTTCAAGATAAAAATTATTATTGAAAATTTTCTCCTCCATTACATTGATTTTATTACTGAAATTTACAAAGTGATTAATCATACAAAGTGATTAAAATTTTACTGAATAAATTTATTAAATAAATTCAATAATAAATTTCAACATCAATGGGTTAATCTTTTTCCAACAAATTTTATGTTAGATTAATTCTGATTTTTATGTTAGATTAATCCTTTTCCATTAATTCTATTAATTTTAAATAACTTATTTAAGTTAGATTAATTCTGTTTCATTAATATATCGAAAGAGACGTGTTGAATGATATTAACACTGAACATATCATTCAATTTTTTCAGAAAATGAAGTCTAAGAGAGTTGCATTGTAATAACTATCCTATTTCATTTTGATAATGGTTTTAAGTGTTGAAATTGAATATTAATGCATGTTTTTTTTTTGTTGAAATTTTCTTTAGTACTAGATTTATGCTCAAAATAGTACAAATAATCCAAAAAAATTCACCTCGGGAGCTCCCGCCCCCGAACCCCGGGGTACGTCAGACAATTTCGCACCCACTAACTCCGAATCCTGGCTCCGCCACTGAACATGATCGTTTCCAAAAATAAATGGATCTGGAAGCTATCTTCATATGGAAAATTCACATTTTCTTCAGCTGTGAAATTTTGTCAGAATCATATTCCTACTTCAGGTGTCATGAAACAAGTCTGGGATGAGGGAATTCCTAAGAAAATTTCTATCAATACCTGGAGAATTTTGCATGATTGCCTTCCTCTAAATGATGTTATCAAAGATATGGGAATCAACTTGGTTTCTAGATGCCAGACTTGTCTCAATTAATGTGATTCTACTAATCACTTATTCCTAAATTGCAAGGGCACTAAGACTATTTGGGACTTTTTTGAAGCTCTTAGGGGAGCTGAAATTGATAAAAACTCTATTTCTTCATTGTTTATGAGTTAGTGGATTAATTGTAGGGCACGTGATTATTCAAAAATTCTGGTGAAAACTATTCATAATGCTGTTTGTTGGGAGATATGGAAGGGGAGAAATAGGGCTATACATGAATCTAAAAAATTCAATCCCTCTGGCATTATCAATCAAGTTATTTTTCTCATCTTTAATTGTTATAAGAGTTTGCTTAATCAAGTTTTCCCTATTTGTTAATAATATGTGTGGGGTTACTGTCCCTCTTCTCTAAAAAAAATGTCATTGCTCATGGCTTGAGGTATCTCTCGGATGAAGATGAAGAAGTATGGTCTTGTAATCTAATTATAGAAATAAAACGAAATTACAGAAAATAAAAACTTACTTGAATTTGCAGAAACAATAATAAAATTAAATATAAATCTGAGCCCTGAAGAACAGTCTCCTTAAGGCAAATTTATTCCCTCCAACGTGCTTAAGGTTATTGAATAATTGTCTCCCAAGATAGAAAGGATTTCCCGAATTAATTATGTATCACAACAATAATTAATTTCAATGAACACAAATCTATGTTAATATTCAACCAGAACAGTGATATGATATGCAGAAATAAAAAAAACTATTTTCTGGATGAAAGAATATTTTTGGAATTTTTCTGGAAGGTTTATTTTTTAGCAACTAAAACAGGAGGGAAAGGTTTGTATTTATAGCTTTTGAGTTGACTGTTAGAACAGTCAAAATTGAAATTAACTATCAAAAATAGTTAATCTGTTAACTGTTGACCCTTGGCATTAACTGTCAAACAGTTAATTAATTATTAATTAATTCCGCAATTAATTAATAAAAGCCCAGAAAGTTAAATAAATTCGGCCCAAAAATGTAGGAGTTTTTCCCAAGCCGAGCCGAACCGAGCCAAGCCAGCCGGCCGGACGGACTCGCGCGTGTGAACCTTTGACCTAAAGTCAACCCGTGCATAGCTTAGGTCATCTCCCCTTCAAAGAGTTGGGATACTCCAAGGCATCCAAGCCTTAGTCCATCATTTGGGTTATATTAACTCATCATTTTTCCACTACTCTTTCAATGTGGGACAAGAGTTAAGTATACCCAATACATTAACTTTCATTGTTTTGTGAGTCACTTTGGGGACATATTTATCATTCATAACTTAACAAAAATGGGCATGTGAATATACTACATTAATCTTCTTGAGGAGGAGAACGCGTTCGTATATTGTCCCACAATAATCGTAGTGTGGGTCACACCTTAATTTGAGCTCAAAGTTTCTCAAAATTATGTCTAGAAAATTATGGACAGCTTTCTAAGTCCAATTTTTCCAACAATCCCCCACATGAATGATATATCGCTATAAATAAAACAGAACAGATGCAATGCAGATGCAGACATTGGTTGAGTAAAACTGAAGACTTATTGCATCGGGATAAGTAACCTAGTGGCATTGAATTTTCCTTAGTGATATACCATCGGATTTACTTAGTTAATTAGTAGACTTCACGTCCTTGAACCTTCAACCGTTTTTGTAAACCTAGACAATAGTATTCACACAATAATTCTTCAACACAGTTGGTTCTCACGTGTGTGTTCATTTTGGCCATTAACACCACTTGGTTCCGTGAGTATTTTAGAGAATATGCATTTCATTATTCTCATAGAAGTGTCTTTAGGTGACTTTCATAAAGAGTATCCTACAATACCCCACTTAGACGTACTAAGATATAGATGTCATTAAAAGCATAACTTATCCTCATTTCGCGGCAGATATGCACTGTCTCATCTTTGGAATGGATAGGATTTAATCTCCTCCAGTGCTTATTGAATACAATGTAGTTCGGTTTTGCCCATTGAACCTAGATCTTGGGATCCCCAGTCAACTAGGTTGGGTTGCCACTATATTGATTCTTATTTATTTATAGGTTTTAGAACCATTCCTCTCGATGATCTTTCAACTTTCTCTCGGTTTAAACCTTTCGTTAGTGGATCCGATATATTATCTTTTGACTTTACATAGTCAATTGAGATAATTCCATTTGAGAGAAGTTGTCTAATGGTATTCTGTCGACGACGAATATGTCGTGAATTTTCGTTATACATGTGATTTTGTGCCCTTTCAATCGCTGATTGGCTATCGCAATGTATACATATTGCGGGCACAGGTTTAGACCAATTTGGAACATCCTCTAAGAAATTTCGAAGCCATTCAGCTTCTTCTCCAGCTTTGTCTTGTGCAATGAATTTAGATTCCATTGTCGATCTAGCAATGCACGTTTGTTTTGAGGATTTCCAAGATACGGCTGCACCTCCAAGGATAAACACATACCCACTCGTAGACTTAGATTCTTTTGTATCAGATATCCAATTTGCATCTCAATGTCCTTCAAGAACAACTGGATATTTTGAGTAGTGCAATCCATAGTTTTGAGTATATTTTAAATAACCCAAAACTCTCAATATTGCTTTCGAGTGATCTCTTCCTGGATTACTCATAAATCGACTTAGCTTACTTATTGAGTATGCTATGTCCGGTCGCGTACAGTTCATGATATAAATTAGACTACCAATAATACAAGAATATTCTAGTTGAGATATGATTTCACCATTATTTCTTGCTAGATGTAAATTTACATCTACAGGTGTCTTGGTAGGACTAATATCATACTTCTTGAATTTTTCAAGTACTTTCTCTATGTAATGAGATTGAGATAATATAAGTCCATCCGATGTTCTAGAAATTTTAATTCATAATATAACATCGGCGATTCCCAAATCTTTCATGTCAAATCTACTACTCAACATTTGTTTTTTAGTTTTGACAATTTCCATGTTACTACCCATGATAAGCATGTCATCAACATAGAGGCATACAATGACATATCCATTTTGAATGTATTTAAAGTAAACACATTTATCGCATTCATTAATTTTGAAACCATTTGATAACATTGCATTATCAAATTTTTCATTCCATTGTTTAGGTGCTTGTTTTAATCCATATAGTGATTTAACAAGCTTACATACTTTTTCTTCTTGTCCGGGAGATTTGAACCCTTCAGGTTGCTCCATATAAATTTTCTCGTCTAGTTCACCATTTAAGAATGCGGTTTTTACATCCATTTGATGTATTTCAAGTCCATTAATAGCAGCTATTGCTATTAACATCCGAATGGACGTTATTCTTGTTACCAGTGAATATGTGTCGAAGCAATCCAACCCTTCCTTTTGCCTATAGCCTTTAGCTACAAGTCTAGCTTTATATTTATCAATTGATTTATCGGCCTTCAACTTCTTTTTGAAGATCCATTTATAACCTAACGGTTTTGAACCTGGTGGAAGATCCACTAGTTCCCATGTATGATTTTGTAATATGGATTCAATTTTACTATTAATTGCTTCTTTCCAATTGGAAGCATCGGATAAGGATATAGCTTATTTATACGATTGAGGTTCATTTTCTAGCAAATATGTTAGAAAATCCGGACCGAAAGAAGTTGAGGTTTTTGCTCTTTTACTACGTCTTGGTTCATCCTCTATTGATTCAATAGATTGATGAGTACCACTTGTGGTAGCTTGATTTGTCCTTTTAGAAGGACCAGATTCTCGGGTCATGTTATACGGGAATTCATTTTCAAAAAATGAAGCATCCCTCTATTCAATAACCGTATTTACATGAATATTCAAAATCTCAGATCTACAAACTAGAAATCGATATGCACTGCTATTAGTAGCATAACCGATGAATACACAATCCACGGTTTTTGGCCCTATTCTTACCTTTTTAGATTTAGGAACTATCACTTTGGCTAAGCACCCTTACACTTGTAAATATTTATAGGAAGGTCTTCGACCTTTCCATAATTCATAAGGTGTCCTGTGAGTCTTTTTGTGAGGTACTTTATTGAGAATATAATTAGCAGAAAGTAAGGCTTCCCCCCACAAATTTTGTGGAGCTCCTGAACTTAATAACATTGAGTTCATCATTTCTTTCAAAGTACGGTTTTTGCGTTCAGCAACACCATTCGATTGAGGAGAATAAGGAGCGGTTGTTTGATGAATAATCCCATTTTCAGAACAAAATTCTTCAAATGGATATTCATATTCACCTCCTCTATCACTTCTAATAGCCTTTATCGTTTTGCTTAATTGATTCTCAACTTCATTCTTATATTGTTTAAATGCATTAATAGCCTCATCTTTACTATGTAACAAATATACATAGCAATATTTTGTGCAATCGTCAATAAAAGTAATAAAATACTTTTTCCCACCTCTAGTTTGAACAAATTTTAAATCACAAATATCGGTGTGAATTAAATCTAAAGGTTCAGTTATCCTTTCAATATAATGGAAAGGTAATCTAGCTAATTTAGATTCCACACAAATTTCACGTTTATGATTTTTATCAATATTAAATTTTGGCAAAAATTTCAAGTTAATTAATCTACGCAATGTATCAAAATTAACATGTCCTAATCTAGCATGCCAAATATTAGATGACTCAATTAGGTAAGAAGAACTAGCAATTTCATTCATTGAAACATATGTTTTTTGGGGTTACAGTAAGAACATTGACTTTAAAGAGCCCCTCATTTAGGTAGCCCTTTCCTACATACATGTCATATTTAGACAACACAAATCGATCAGACACGAACACAATCTTAAAACCATTTTCAGTCAGGAGAGATCCAGAAATCAGATTCCTTCGGATATCAGGCACGTGAAGAACATTGTTGAGAGTAAGTTCCTTTCCAGAAGTCATTTTTAAAACAATCTTTCCTTGTCCCACCACCTTAGAAGTGGAAGAATTTCCCATAAAAAGGTTCTCCTCATTTTTCAAAGTCTTATAGGTGGTGAACATCCATTTGTTTGCACAAATGTGTCGTGTGGCTCCAGTGTCCACCCACATTCCTTGGTATTTCAACCAAGTTACATTCAGAGACCACGGCAGAAAGATTCATATCCGCCAAGTCATTGGCGATATTCTCACCCTCAGTTACATTTGCTTGGAGATTTTTTCGATTTTGCTTCACCGGCTTACGATACTCGCTTGAGCGGTGTCCATGTTTACCACAATTGTAGTATTTGCCTTTGAAATTCTTCTTGTTCTATTTGGAAGTGCCTTCCTCATCATACTTTCGTTTGTTCTTCTTAGGACCTTCAACAACATGGACCTTCGTTTCCATTGGATTCTTCCCACTTTTCTTTTGAGACTCACGGTTATCTTCTTTGATTCTCAGCCTGGCCACCAACTCCTCCACATTCATCTCCTTTCGTTTATGCTTGAGATAGTTTTTGAATAAAGTCCATGATGGTGGAAATTTTTCAACAATTGCAGCAACTTGGAAAGTTTCACTAAGTCACATTCCTTCAGCATGAATGTCGTGGAGGATCACTTGGAGTTCTTGCACTTGCGAGATCACATATTTAGAATCAACCATTTTGAAGTCCAAAAAATGCCCGATGATAAATTTCTTCATCCCAGCATCTTCAGTTTTATACTTCTTTTCCAAAGAATTCCATAATTCCTTGGATGTTTTGATCGTGCAGTAGACATGGTACAATGTCTTGTCCAAGTAGGCCAAAATATAATTTCGGCATAGGTAGTCCGAATGCTTCCAAGCATCGACAGCAGTAACCTTTTCAGAGTCATCTCCCTCTTGAATAGAGGGACAATCTTCATATGCAAACCTACTCAGTTGGCAGGTAGCGAGATAGAAGTACATTTGTCCTTGCCAACGTTTGAAGTCAGCCCCAATGAACTTTTCCGGTTTCTCCCCGTGTGGCATAGATATGAGTGCAGTCACATTTCTGTTAGTGACAGTCACTTTAGTAGGAGTAGTGTTCGTACTTTGTGATTCCATTTCTGTTACAAAAACAGAATTTTTATCAATGATAAAATTCATATATAATGAATTAATCAAAAACAGAATACAAAATTTTGTGCACCAATTTCCTCCAAATATAATTCACAATAAATGAATTCCAAAAGAATTCAAATGAAATTCAGGATTAAACTATAATATAAACAGAATTTTATACACAATAAAATCTTTGTCAGACTAATTTTTAATAATAAAAAGAATTCCGCACAAAACAAAATTATAATTTTAAGATTAAAATTTTCATAAACATATTTTAACAAAATTCACAAATAAAATTTTATTTTCTAAAACAGAATATAAAAACAGTATAGAAATTAAATTTTGTACCAAAAACTGTTTTATTAATTTCAGCAATAAAGCAATAAATTAATTCAATTTTCTGAAAAAACAAATTTATTTCCAACAAATAAATTTTTGAAAAAAAATTTCTGTAAAAAAAATTTATGTACACTACAAAACAGTATAACAAAATAAATTTGCCTTAAGATTGTTATGTCCACTGTTTAATAAATACAAAAGTACAGAATTACTAATTATAGAAATAAAACGAAATTACAGAAAATAAAAACTTACTTGAATTTGCAGAAACAATAATAAAATTAAATATAAATCCGAGCCCTGAAGAACAGTCTCCTCAAGGCAAATTTATTCCCTCCAATGTGCTCAAGGTTATTGAATAATTGCCTCCCAAGATAGAATGGATTTCCCGAATTAATTATGTAGCACAACAATAATTAATTCCAACGAACACAAATCTATGTTAATATTCAACCAGAACAGTGATATGATATGTAGAAATGAAGAAAACTATTTTCTGGATGAAAGAATATTTTCGGAATTTTTCTGGAGGGTTTATTTTTCAACAACTAAAACAGGAGGGAAAGGTTTGTATTTATAGCTTTTGAGTTGACTGTTGCCGAAATTAACTGTCAAAAATAGTTAATCTGTTAACTGTTGACTCTTGGCATTAACTGTCAAACAGTTAATTAATTCCGTAATTAATTAATAAAAGCCCAGAAAGTTAAATAAATTCGGCCCAAAAATGTAGGAGATTTTTATAAGCCCGAGCCGGCCTGCCGGACGCGCGCGCGCGTGTGGACCTTTGACCGAAAGTTAACCCGTGCATAGCTTAGGTCAGCTCCCCTTCAAAGAGTTGGGATACCCCAAGGCATCCAAGCCTTAGTCCATCATTTGGGTTATATTAACTCATCATTTTTCCACTTCTCTTCCAATGTGGGACAAGAGTTAAGTATACCAAATGCATTAACTTTCATTGCTTTGTGAGTCACTTTGGGGACATATTTATCATTCATCACTTAATAAAATTGGACATGTGAATATACTACATTAATCTCCTTGCGGAGGAGAACGCGTTCGTATATTGTCCCATAATCGTAGTGTGGGTTCCACCTTAATTTGAGCTCAAAATTGCTCAAAACTCTGTCCAGAAAATTCTGGACAGCTTTCTAAGTCCAATTTTTCCAACAACTTAGACTATGAATTAATATAATTTTGAATGGAATAAGAAAATCTAATCCTATGGATCCTTTGATCATACTTGTGCTCTTATAATATCCCCCCCCCCCTTTTCTTTTCCATGACAAAACAAATAAAACAAAAGATTACAAATAAATTCTTCAAGTCTATCACAGATGACACAACTCGTCATGCTAAAGGAATACAAGGATAGAAAAGACACAAACATTTATAACTCCTATAACCTGTTTTCCTATCAAGCACTTGCAAGGACATGAAGATACCAATGAATAAATAAATAATTAACAAGATAATATTATTAATAACATGAATAAAAGATATATAAATGTAAACATGGTTCATATAATCACTAAAGAACATACACCAAGTTTATCTAATATCTCAATAAGATATAATATATAAACTTCATTCCTTAATTTATATATTATCAATTTCTTTCCATACTATGTCATAATATCACATAATGATATTTCCTCTTAATTCATTCTTCTCCACCTAAAGGAATATTCTACTCTTCAAGTAAGTCTCTTTCCTTAAATAAGATATCTTTCCTGAAGGAAATACTTTCCTCTTTTTGAGAAGTTTCTCCTTATTAGTAAATGTTCTTCTTTTTTGCCAACATCTCATTCATAAGGAGGAATCTATCTTCCTAAGGGAAGATTATTCTCCCTTTTATGTCATGGAATGAACAAAAGTTGAAATGATATAATCAAGAAATAGCATCATTCATGACATAATGAGATATTTTCTAAAGAAGTGAATTAACAAAGATAAACTAAAGATTAAACACAATTTTTCTCTCGTTCTATTTAATGACTAACTTTCTTTTATCAATAATTAATTTTCCCATTAATCAAGTCTTCTTTCCCTTTAGGTAATTTCTCCTTATATATGAAAGATGATGTGACCAAGAAATACATTATTAAGGACATAAGGAATATAGTTATATGACATAATGACAGAAAATAAGCTTAGGATATGAAGGATATGTTGCGAAACACACTAAGCACAAGGAGATGATAACAATATGAGATATGAATCACGTGATATATAATATAAATGAACATATGATCAATAATGATATAACAAGACAAATATTTAGAAGCCATTATCAATAATTTTAGACTAAATACTGAAGATGTACTAAACACAAGGTAGGCACAATGAGTAATGAGTATATGATATAGAAGATAGTGGTAGACACCAATTTCAAGATTGACCCTAAAACTTAGAACGTAAACACAGTTATAGATACCAAATGATAGAACCTGATAATATAAGTATATATGAAATATGCCTAATAAACATCCAAGGGTGAAGTGCGGGTAATATTATGAATAACAACCACCAAGGATATAGGATATGTTAAGATATAACGACAATTCAATCTAGCATCCTATCAAATATGATCAAAGCGAAGAATGACCAAACAAAAGTTGGATATAATGTACTATTTATCTCAAATATATAAACAATGATATCAACATATGTGAAAATTTTGTATCAATATCAAAGTCAAAAGTAATATAACATACTCAAAGAACGTGAATATACAACATCAAGTTTAAATTTAATAAATACTTTAGTAGAACGAGTATATACCAAAAAATTATCACCTAACAAAGAGAAATATCCCCAGTCATGCATTTAAAATGAATCTTTCTAAGAAACGTGCAAGATTTACTACATGGGGAGAGAGAATAAGATGCAAAGAAAATGATATCTAGTGAGCTTTTTGAAACTTATCTCAAATAAAGGGTTTTACATAACATAATAGCATTTGTGCAATAAGAGAACAACTACAACACCCATTTTTTATAAGTAAAAATATAGGTAATATTATCACACTTACCAAAATTCGAGTTTTATATGCAATGTTCATGATCAAGAAATGATTATCCATAAAAGGCTAATAACAAAATGAGAGCATTAACCAAGAACATAAGATCATATGTCAATTATGCAAAACAAATACAATGAACACCATCAAGAGAATGGTCCAAGATCAATTTCAATTAAGATAACGAATCATATAACAAAGAATACAAAGATTCCACTCTAGTTAAATCTCCAACACCCTTTTTAGGATCATTTTCAACTACCATTCCCCCCCCCCCCCCCCAAATTAGGGATTGGTCAAAACCTTTGTCTCATATACTTGGTGTTTCAAAATTATATATATATATATATATATATATATATATATATATATATACACACACACACACATTCAAATTTATTTTGCATATGGTAGCTTTCACTCAAGAACAATGATGGAATATTACTTCCAATTTTTAAAGGTAGCATCATCCAATCAAAGTTGTATCCCTAATTACCTCTTCGTTTAATATTTTTTTATCGAATAAGCTTTTTTAACTTCTCCAAATCATTAAAATAATCCTCACCTATACATATAGAAGTTGGATATTTTCAAAACTTTAATAAAGCCTTAATTCCTTTGTAGAGGACCATTAATATTTGGTATTCCTCATGAAGTGGCATCAACTCAATTTGTGGTGAGGTTTAAATTGCAACAAGATATAATAATGTATTCTAAAGTATATATTTTCTTAAAGTTTATAAAACTTAAAAGAAAATAAAATCAATCTCATGAAGCATATGTCATATTACCAAACAAAGGAAAAATGATAAAATAAGACATTTTAATATACAAAAAAATATCATGGAGTATACATCTAAAAGGCATAAGCATGATTGTACAAAAAGTTTGTCTTTCAATGGATTTAGATGAAAATTTCTAGGAATAATATTTTTTTACCTTTGTTGTTCCTCATAAAAGTCACCATTCTTACCATGATGCAAAGGCAAGGTTGGTTTGAGTACAGAGGAAAACTATCTCAACTAACCAAATTTGTGATAATAATCGCATTTAATTTTTTTTAGGAATTTCCATTTAGGTTTTTGGTCTAGTAATAACATTCTCAAAATATAGCGTTATATAATGTTGTAATTTTCACAAAAATTTCATGTTATAACATTTGTTGCCCTCAATGTGACCAAGCAAAAACAAATCCTCCAAGGGTTCATTGAGAGCTAAAATTTATTAGAGTCTAACAGTTCATAAAATTAAAATAAGAAAGTCAAACTTATTACTTTGTCAACAAATTATCTTTAAAAAAATTGTAATAAAAATCTTTATGGTGACCCTTTTTATGACAATAAGAACAAACAAAGTCCTTTTTATATATCTTAGATTAAGCACATGACTTTTGTTACCAAAATTAGGATGCATAAGTTTATTTTTCTTTCTATGTTTTATTAATGAAATATTCCTTTCTATTTTGATTATTAAAAGGAACTTTCTCATTGTTTATTGTTTTATTTTGTGAAGAAGCCTTTATAAAAATTGTTTAGAAGACAAAACATAAAACTTGTTAAAACCCAACCCCTTTTATCATTTAAATTTTGGGTTAGTATCAAAAGCCCCTTTATAAGTTTTGTAATACTTTTACTTCTTTGACTGATATCAAACCATTCAAAAGAGTTTCATATTTATTTTCTAAAATGATTTTGGACTCTTTACATGCAAGAAGATCCATTTTCAATTTTTTAAGAGATGAAGAAAAAATATTTTATTTATTTTCAAAATTGATAATATTTTATCATGTTCTTTTGAAATAATGTTCTTATCTTTAACTCATTTGAAAAGTTTAAAAGTTCTAAAAAATAAACTCAATACATTTATGTTTTTCCAATAGTATAGATCCTTGATCTTCCAAAATGCATAATTTTTTTTTCATCTTTTAAAAGTGGAAGCTCGTTCAAAGCTCTAAATTCATTTTTACAAAAGTTTGGACTTTTATTCTGAAGAGCTCCATTTTCTACTTTTAAACCTTTGTTGAATTGCAATCAACAATCGTAGTATCTTATCTTAATAACTTAATCTCCTCACAGATGTGAGAGCAGTCAACTTGAAGTTCATCAATTATATATGCCTTATGTTATAAATCATTGAGTTTGGAGGACAATAAAGAAATATCTCTAAAACATTTCAAAGACACTTTCAATAATTTATCATATTTATTCAAGAGTGAATAAACCAATACCATCATAATCATTGTCACTAGATTAATATTCATTTTTGGGTGAAATATGGCATGCAAAATTGGACTGAGAATAGAGTTCGATATAAGAATCATTAAAAGTACTATTAGGTAAATCCGAAAAAATATCATACCCATAAGTTATTTTTACACACACAAGATCTACCTCTAGGTGATTAAACCTACAAAAATGGGTACTAGATGTGATACCATATGAAATTTTATGTACTTATAGGCCAACAACCCTAATTAAAAATTATTACCAAAATGAAGGTATTTTTTGTCTTTAATACAAATTCAAACAAAAGTACATCCTAGCATCTAAGTGCTAAAAAATTGATTTTAAAAATTAATTTAACATAATAATATATGTTCATGAAGCATATAAGATAAATCAAAATGTTAATTAGTATATCAAGAACTTGAGATGATGATTTAGACGAAGGAAACCCATGTGAGAAAAACATCGGGCCAAATCGACACCTTCCACTATATAGATAAATATGTTTAAAAAAAGGGAGAAATGACTTACAAACTTGATGTACTATCCCGTATTTTATAGGTTTTAAATTACTTATTAAATGGATTATTTTGTTGTGTTGAGTTATTAATTCCATAAGACACGCGATTTGGGATTTCATGATTTGAGATGTTGGATTTTTTTATATGTTCTCTAGTACATTGAGATGTGACTTTATGATTCCACATATGATGGATTACGTGATTGAATTATGTGTTAATGTGATTGCATTGCTATAAACGTCAGCGAACTCCTAATAATTTACTAAGGTAAATATTTTATATGACTTAATATTATGGGTAACTATGGAATTGTCTAGGAATAGTTGTCGTTTTTTTCTTTGTATTATTCCCTTGATGTCGGGTCTCACTGATCATGAAGTAGTTTATTATAATGTTGATCCACACGTAACTAATTAATAATTAAGTTTTAACTTAATTGACTCATGTTGGCATATAAATAAACTTACTAAAGAATTTATTTTATTAAGTTTTTTTTTAAAATTTCCGGTTTACTTTAAGGAAGCTTAAAAAATCCATTTTTTTACTTAAAATAGTGGAATTTAAGTCCATTAAATTAGTGTATAGTATGGGCTAAGTTTTGGGCCGTGTGGACCATTTGTTTGGGCCCTTTTAATTAGAGATATTTTTAGGTCTAGGCTTAATTTCGTGGTTACTATCTTCATATAAATTTTTAAGTTAACCTATTTATCATATTAAATTTTTGGAAGAACCCTATTTGCCAAGGAAGATGTGAAGAAACCCTATCTTTGAACTTGGCAGATTTAGCTTGAAGAATTAGGGTAATTGGGGATTGATTCTTCATCAATCCATATGAAAGTCTATTTTGATTACAAATATAACTAGGTTTGTGTTAGAATAACGGTGATATGTTCGATTCTATAATTTAACTCATGAAATCTTATTTGAAATCATATTCTAACTTAATTTTATAACTAGAGTTAATTACATGTTTAAGCCATAATTTTACCTTGAAGAATTAGCGTAGTTTTGTTGATAAATATTTGAATTGAATCATGAAACTATGTAATGAGAATTTATAAATTTTAGATGTGAATCTTAATGATGTTAATCTGTAAAAGCCCTTGACATACATTGATTGTGGGATTCAATTAGTAGATTAATTTAATAAGTCTTAGTTAGATGATGAACTTAGGGTTTGTTGTTTAAAATCTTAGGTTTGATCCTTATATATTGTTTAACCCACATAGAGTTGGTTAGTTAATGTTGGTACTATTGTTATGATGGTTAGATTATAAGGAAAATGGATAATTTGATATTTAGATGCCTTAGGTATGAGGTTTCCTTGGGGTTATGGTCGTTTTGATTCAGTAAAGAAGAATGGATTCTTCGATCATCTCGTTCGAATGAGATTGGGGTCTTATTCAAATGAGAAAGTGGGATCTAGATCGAATGAGAAAGGACATATCGTTCGAATGAAATTAGTTTTTATTCGAACGACATATATCTTTGGTTCAGACGACTTTGTAGTCTCGTTCAAACGAAATTTGTTTCGAGTTATTTTGGATTGAATGTTGTAAGGACATTTTTCACATGTACGAAATGTTTCATTTATTTATGTCGTACGCCGCTACATTTGGCACGTCTCCTCACGATCTCACATGACGGCCTCTATCCGAATTCCGGGAATCAAGCATGCATTATCTCCACTAATATGTCCCACATCTGCCTCAATGACTTCACGTTCCAAGATTTTAGGGACTTAATGCAAGTGGTACGCAAGGGAAGTCAAAACAGTGAAAAAAGGCACAATAGGAGAGTTCAAGGGCATTTTAGTAATTTTACATCCATAGTTCGGATGTCTGGTCAACTAGAAAGTTGAAGAGCTCGCCTCAACGAAGATACTGGAAAAAACGGCACCTCAATCCGAGCTACGGTGAAAGAGTTATGACCTTTTGAAGATAGAGAAAATTCCTTAAAGAATGCTGTTTTTTTTGTACGCTGGATAGAATTTTAGAGTTTTAAGAACGTGGGACTCTTCATATTTTTTCCTATAAATACCAACTTCGGGGGAGTTGTTTTGCAAGACTTTAGGAGACGAATTTGAGAGTCCAAATACATCTAGTCTTCATATTTTTGAGTCCCAAGACTCATGTTTTGATTCACACATCATTGCCAAACCTTTGTGAATCCTTTTGCAACACAAGAACACAACTTTGGTTTGTTCAACCCTTCTGGAGGAGACAGTTCTTCTTCTTCATTGCATCCCTACTGGAAAGGGATAATTCCAGCCGCGAATACAGAATCCGATACCCGAGGGTAATTCTTAGTCAACTTGTATTTTCATTATAATCCGATTGTAAGCCGTTCTCTTACAAATTATAGTGAAAATAAATGGTTTTGCCCCTGAGGGGGATTTTTCCTTAATTTCATGTGTTTGAATGTTCTTGCATAGATTATCAATTTATTCAATCACATACTGCTGCATGTTTAGGGTTTGTTTGGATTAAAAGGGTTTTATATATAATTTGATCATTTGAACGCGAGCACACACGTTCTCAAATGTTGGTTAGGGTTTGGCGAAGACCTTTGATTATGTTAATTAGACATCAGGGCAATGGGTTGGAAGTTTGAAACCTAGTTTAGATTTGTTCGACTCCGACTACGAGTAGAAGACTGTAAGCACCGAGTAATGTTAATAAATGTCATTAAGATTATAAATGGAGAGATCATATTTTACACCCAACGATTATGGTAGTCACTTATTTCGAATTATCTTCAATAAAATTAGGTATGAGATGATACCCAGACTTCGAGATCCTTAGGAGTTTGGTATAATATTGTATATAACCGATTATAGTTAATATGCATATTAACTTGTGATGAAAGAGATATTATGCATAACCCAGTTAAATAGGGTTTGTGTTGATATGTTTGACCCAGTTAAGTAAGGTCATACTTGTTTGTTCGAATTTTATGTAAGCATATCGAGGGTGTGTGCACTCCTGGGGGACGTACTGGTAGGGATTTTTATAGGGCGCATACAATATTGATCGTGCATGGTATATTTGTGTAATACCCCGTAATTTTTAATGACTTTTAAAATGAGTTATAGTAAATGAATGGATTAATTGGATTTTATTATTAATTAATTCATTGGGGTTTTATCCGAATTGAGGATATTAAAATGTATGATTCTGAATATTACCTAAAGATATTTAGGTAATATATGAATGTGATGATTATTGATAATTGTTGTTCGGTAATTTGGATTTTTAGTCAGATGCGGTATGGGACGTGTCGGGACTAATTTGTTAAATCAAAAAAGGAAATTTATTTTCTATCAACCTTATAGTCATTTTGACTGCGTCGTTGCATCCGGAAGGTTTGAAATAGTCAGAAAAGTTTATTTGGATGTTGAAATTGGGTATCGGGTCATTTGGAAATGAATAGACAACCCAAAAGGGCATTTTAGTCATTTTTATAGGGGGGATGAATAGTGATTTCCGATTTTTGTCCTATTATAAGTATTTGAAGATTAAGTGTACGTGGGTTATTCATCTCATCTACACAAATTAGAGAAGTCATCTTCCTAGAGAGAGTAAAAGGTTGCTTGGGGAGAGAAGAGTTTACTTGGGAAGGAGAAGAACTAAGAACCAAGGGTCACCACCACCAACCACCACTGGAGGTTGACCGGATAAGGGAGAACCACCTGAGATACACTACACCAAAGGACCAGACCTTCATTAGAGGCAAGTGTTTGATAATGGCAATCTAAGTTTGTATATTGTCCATGTTAGAATAGTTATTAAAAGAGATGATTTTTCATGTTTGGAAGAAATAATGGAGTTGTTAAATGGATTTCTGGAAACTGAAAATATATAGGAATTAAACTCATGTTGTATGTAGTTAGTAATCCACGAAATAATCATGAATATGTTGAAGAAATTATGAAAACCATTGATGTGTTCTTGAAGATATTATGTTGATAATTTTCTGGAAAAAGTGGATATAAATATGCTTTTAATTCGATATCTTGATGATTCTAGGATGTTTAGAGCATTAGAAATCATTTATATATGGTGGTATATCATGTATTAAGGATCATAAGTCATTTGGGATGTTAATATGAAGGTTTGAATGATCAAAAATGGTTAAACCCGTAGTTGCAGAAATGCAGAAAAACTAGACTATTACCTGAGTGATCGATCGATCGACCCCTTGCCTTCGATCGATCGACCTCCCCACGATTGTTAAAGTTGTTTCTTTTTAATGTTGATTCTTATCCCAAACCTTTGGTAGATCTTTGGTGATTATTAATTGGATATTATGGGACTTATATAAGATCAGTAAGCCCTAGATAAGATTTGAATGAATTTGATTGGGATTTAATTGATGAAAATAATGATAATTAATTTAAAGGAATTTCAGTTGCTAGATTCATTTGTTGGATTCTAATTGGTATGAATGAGGATTTAAGATAGGACCAGTAGGGGTGATTGAATATAACACCTGGATATCCTTAAGTTTACAAGAGGGTTTAATCCTAAGTGAAAGAAGATGTGTTTATAAGAGATTTGAAACTATCGGTTTTAACCCTAATTAAAGGGAGAGTTTAATTCGTAGTACTTAGGGAAAGATGACGATATGGACCAGTAGGATATTAGTGATTTCTTACTGAATATATGTTGAGGAAAAACCTATTTTAACCTTGAATATTGAGTGAGGCTCGGGGATAATTAAATTAAGAAGTAAAGTTATGATATTTTAATACGTGGGATTTAAATGGATATAACGCTACGTATGGGAATCATCTAAGGGTAATATGAGTACCTTGTTGATAGTATATTATAGGTATGATAATGCCTATTTTATTGATTGATGATTATGTGTATGACATACCTAGCTTTCTTGCTATCGACGGGAGGTTTGCGCGTGAGGGCAGTCATATCTTGATGAATCCATGAGATCTTTAATTTGTCGCTCAAGAACATGTGACACCCCGACTAATTAAATACCGAGTAGCTACTCCTTTATTCGAATTAATACAAAATGCCAAGTTGGTTCAGTTCATAGCATCACTGTCGAAAACGTTTTAATAATTACTAGCCACCTAATATTTAAAAAGTTAGTTGTCAATTTTAATTAAATCCGATTAACATGACATCCATTTAAATTATGATATACTGATACCACAACCACATCACAATCGCAAATAAATAACGATGTAATAAACTAAATCTGGAGGAATACATCTCACAACAATCCAAATACTGAAATGAACAAAGACAAGCCTGAATCATTAATTTAATTACAACCAAAAAAAAAAAATGAGTAAATAAGATGTCTCTGAAAGGAAAGGGGCGGCATGCCCTACAGATGAATGAATCTGAAGTAGAGTCAAGATATAAAGTGGAGGCGTCTACTATCGAGGTCCTGTAACTTCCACAGCAGCTACAGCACGTCGCGGGAATAGAACTCCTATGCTTGTTGTCCTTGTGGTTGGGCACCTAGAAAGGTTTTTACAAAAATAGATTTGAAAGAAAACGGGTCAGAGCCCGATTATGAAAATAGTTTAAAATATAGAAAGTGGTTTAATATAATTAAACAGTGAATATAAAGTACATGATAGTGCGTGCACTCACATAAGTTCCTCACCTCTCCACTAATTGTGCACTCCTATCGTACGCGTACCCGTTCTAGTTACTCCCATATCTAACAAGTCCAATACACAATCTAACATTTCTATACCATTCACGATTTAAGTCCCGACATCTTAATTTAAACAGAGAGTTTTACTTTCCTTCTTAGTTCCTATATTAGTCATGCTTAATCACTAGAGATTTTTCATTTTTAACTCTACTAAAATGTTGCTATTATTCACACTTACATTTATTCATGACAGTTCATTTCAATTTGTAGTATATTATTCTCATCATAAATGTACAATACTGGCACCCCGAGACTAAGCTCCGGTGCACACATACTTTGTTATCCCATCCCAGTACATCACGTACATAAGGACCACGTATTCCGAATCTCTCAGGAATCGTTTTTAATAAACAACAATCACACATAATGGAGGCGAACATAGTTCACATCACATGGATTACGCACATACCTATGCTCCCATGATCAGCAGACTTATTAACTTCTCAATAAGTCTTTCTCTGACCTATGTCCTCGAGGTACCAATCTAAATCCCCCCAGTAGGCACACAAGATTAGATGGCCCTGATCGAACGCCTACCTCCCGTGATAGCAAGTATGGTAGGTATGTTATACATAGATAACTACGTATACCAAGCATTCACACATCTTCGGTATCCCATAATATTAATAGAGGTATATTTCTCATTTCTATACCATCATTTCATGTTAGACGTTTACAAGTCCCCGATCTATATACATTAAAGTTATCAACTCTCCTCACGTCGAAATTTTTAGATACTTATATCCTAACCCATAAACATCATCCGGTTTACTACAAAACTCTAAGTTTTAATCCTCGACGTACTTTCAATCTCACAACTATATCCACAAATCAAAAAGGGAAGGATTACACTCAATTATATAAGTCTTCTAGAGGTTCGAAATAAAATCAGGCCTAAAAGGCCATTTTATCAACTCGTTAGAAATCTCGTTCGAATGAGGTCGTTCGAACGAGTGTCGTTCAAACGAACGGCTTCGAACGAACTACCAACTCGTTAAAAGGGGTAATATCATCTCATTAAAAGTCTCGTTCGAACGAGGTCGTTCGAACGACCTGGGCAGGTCTTCTAACGAGATGGCAGACTTCGCCCAGAAATCTCCAAATTCATTTTTTCTTCATTCTTCTCTTCTCAAAATCCACCCTAAGACTATCCAAGTTACGTTTTAATATTTGTAACCAATTTTTAGTCACCCTAGATCATTCCTTTACATACTTTTGGGGTCAAATCTTACAAATTAACATGCCAAAGTCATGAATCCCCAATTCTTGTCCCAAACCCTATGAACTTGAACCCAAAATTTAATTTCATAAAAAGACTCCTTATTAATCCGTTTTCAGATCATCAAAAGTTATGTTTTGTATATTGAATTCATCCATAATCATTCTACATGCAAATTCCTACCCAAAACCACAAGTTTCACAATAATTCCATTGGGTGTTCTTCATCAAAATTTCTAAGACATAAACAGTTTTCTACACTACACATGGAAGAAGTATTCAATGCACTTAAAAATATCAAATCACTTTCCTTAGATTCATTCTTCAGATTGTTCTCGATGATTCAAGGTTGATTCTCTCCTCTTTTCGATCACAAATCCTTTCCAATTTCTGGTGATGGGGAGATGGCTTGGTTTAGACCCTCTAGCCTCTCTTCTAACTTCTCTCAAAACCTCTGTAGAACACTCTCTCACTTTTGGCTGATAATGGCCTTAGTGGCTCTTTTATTAATATTTAATTTACCTAAAAAATTCGTGGGTTTTAATTCCCTTATTTTTAAAATTACCAAAATACCCTTCTAAGTTGCCGGTTTGTCTTAAAAATGTCCCGGAACCCAAACAAAACCCCCGTCTAGTGTTTTTTGACTATTTCTGAACACGTTGGCGCACTCAAAATGACCATTCGACTGATAAAAATGTAAATTAATTTTTAATCTAATAAAATTCATTCCTGACGCGACTGACACGCGCGTCCCAGCTTAAGTTTCCAAATTGTCGTATTTCAGCCTCGCGACAACTTTAATATTTTCAATACTCATGAAATATTCAATTTTAACATCATAATCAAATACTAACTCACATCTCACTAGTATTTATATCCGGATTAATTCCCAATTAATTTTCATTTAATTCAATTAATCCCTTAAATAAAAATGAATAAAATTACGGGATATTACAGAACATAGGTCTACGAAAGACTTATCGGGGAGTTCATAAGTCCGCTGACTGTGGGAACGTAGGTATGTGTGTGATCCATGGATACAAGAACTATGTTCACCTCCAATTTATTTTTTGATGTTTGTGGTTCGAGGAATCCTTACCGAACCTTTTGTCTCCTATTCGGCGACCAGCGATGATGGGACATGATAGCAGATTAATGCATTGCACCACAGCTGTGACTCGGGGTGCCGTATTATATATGAATATATATATATATATATATATATATATATATATATATATATATATATATATATATATATATATATATATAATGAATTAAATAAATGAATGGTTATATTGTGGTTAAAATATCTACTGTGTGATAATTGTAGATAACGGTGAATTGAGAAAAGAATTGAACTAAGTTAATGACTATTTATTGAAGAGCTTAATTCATGGTTCTGATGAAATGATTCATATAAATGAGAAATGCATAAGAATGATTATATAACGTATGGTATGGGACATACGGGGTTATGATATGGGAATGGAATCATATTATGGAATTGTTAAAGAGGAACCATTAACTAGGAGGTTAATAGGAAACGTTAAGTGTGCACTCTAGTTGAGAGGTGAGAATAGCAAGTAAGAGTTGGATCTAACATGTACATAATAAATGCTTTATTTCACTTGTTAAATACTTGCTGTTTTAAAAATCATTTTCACAATCGGGCTCTAACCCGTTTCCTTGCATATTTTCTCTTCTATTGTACCTTCTATATCAGGTGTCCAGCAGCAGGGATGCCAACCTTAGCGGATTATGACAAGCTATGGAGTATTGCTTAGAAGCTTATCTTCTTTTCATTCACAGTATTCTTATAGTTAGGGAATGACGCCCAAAGGATTTCAGTTATCACTTTCTATCGGAGTCATATACTATTGTGTTCGTGTCATTTTAATACATTTGTTATTATTGGGATTACTGCAATGGATTAATATTATTTGTGAATGTTCATTCCAATTGCATTTAAATTCTTGTGTGTTATCTGTTCAGTTATAAATGTTGTAGAATAAAATGTGTTACGTTATTTTTAAACTAAAAATGAAATTTTTTGAATTAAAATTTGGAAAGTTTTTAACACCGGCTTAATTGGGTATTGGGTGAGTTGTAAATATTTTCGACAGTGATGCTAAGAATGAGGCAACTGTATATTCTGTTTTAATTTGGTATAGGACTGACCACCCGTTATTTAATTAGGCGAGGTGTTATAGGTGGTATCATAGCATCAGGTTCTAGTGTCCTTTAGGGTCTATACGGCCTATTGTGTTTTCAGCTTAGCGTTCTTTGATGTAGATCCCTATGAGTAGGATTATTGCTTTTCTATTTACGCCTACGTTCTTCAGTTGTTTTGATATATCAAATACTAATAGTATTCTCTCGTTTTAGATGCCTCCTCGGCGTGCACCTCAGCACGCCCCAGCTCAGGGTACGATGATTGTGGCTGAAGTATCTGCAATTGTCGCTTAGGTAGTCAATGCAGCTCTAGCTGCTGTACAGTAGGCTCCAGCACAGGCACCAGTTGTGCCACCCGCTCAAAAGCAAGTGTTTTCTACTGCATGGGAACGAACGAGGGATGCCTTTCAGAAGGCGCACCCACCTGAGTTTCAGGGGGGATCAGATGTTATGATTGCTAGCCAATGGAAGAAAGATATTCAACGACACTTGAGAATGCTCGAATGTACTGAGGCTCAACGTCAAATACTAACCACATTCAAGCTAGTAGGGGCAGCTTTGCAATGGTGGGAATCTACGACCACTATGGAGGAGAGAGACACAATGACTATCCAAGACTTTTGGATACGATTTGATGGGAAGTATTTTCCTTTCGCCATCCAGACAAAGATGAGGTGGAAACTACTTGATTTGAAGCAGGGAGAGAAGACAGTGACGGAATACGAGGAAGAATTTACGAGATTAACTAATTTGGTACCAGCAGAGGTACCCACTGAATAGAGGAGAATTCTGATGTTCATTGATGGGTTGAACTATAAGATTCGCCATCATTTGTTTGGGAATCTTTCACTACGTACGTATGCAGATGTACTTAATGATGCAATGCCTCACTGCCAGGATAACCGCTTTCATGCTCAGGGTGTTAAGCAGGGGTTTGGATCAAACCTACAAGGCAAGACTACTGGGGGCAATTCTAGTGGGACTCAGCCAGGGCAGAGTCATCAGCGTCAGGGTGAGCAGGGTTCCCAGACGGGGGATTATGCTAAGCGTTTGCGATCTGGAGATTCTCGATTTGAGGATAGAGGTAATGGGCAAGGACAACAGGGCCATCAGGGCCAGAGACAGTCTCATCAGGGCTAAGGGAAAAGAGGTAATGGCCAGCAGGGTCGGGGTCAGCAGGGGCAAAGTGGTGTAAAGTTTGTGGGAAAATGTTTCGTGTGTGGAAAGTATGCCCATAAACGAAAAGATTGTCCTGATAAAGATAAATTCCCTCAGCAACAAAATGCTCGACAGGAGCCATAGGTACCAGTGTTTCCACCAGCTGCTCTTCCAGCTCTAGTTCCGGTGCTATCTCTACCTCCCATTCCAGCAGCACCCTCACAACAGGGTCAGTACGGGCGTGTATATAATGTCCATCAGGCAGCGAATCAATAACCACCACCCGCGAATGAGGGTATGTTTTCTATCTAAGGAATTATGAGGCATATATTGATGTTTGTAGCGATTAATATTGTGTGGGCTAAAGGGTTGCTAAACTTAGCTTATAGCATTGTTATTTATGTAGACTCACCGAGGGGTTGGGGACATCTATATCTTTCATATCATCATGTGGATCTAATTTTATTCATGGGATTACTTACTTTAGGCATGTTCGAGCATGATGTGACTATCGGCGTGCATTGACTTGTGGTATATGAGAGCGTATGTACTACTACTTTCCAGCATCTTATTTTCTATAAGAGAGTAGATGTGTGGACTCAATTTGAAATCGATAAACTAATTTTTTTTTAAATCGATAAAACTAATTTTTTTTAAAATCGATAAACCTGATTTTTATATACTATTGACTAAGGACCTGAGGAGTTTCGATGATCGACTACTTTAGGTAGTAGTGTATCGGGGGGTTCCTTGTTTGGATTTCGCTTGCGAGACACCCCACGCATGAAACTAATAACCGTTGGGAGTCGAAATAAGTTAGGTCTTTGGGATATGAGTTTATAACCTTTGCGATAAATTTTATAATGAAAGTGGTACGATAGGGTGTATGGGCACCCCGGATGGTTGAATGGTAGTACTTTTCATGTTTGTGAAACCGTAATTAAGCAGTTGTGACTGCAAGAATTATTTGTTTCCTACTTAGGATTCAATTAAGTTGAAACTATATGGTGAGGTTGGGCGTATAACATCAATAGGGATTTTTGATAATGTACTATATGGGCGGTACGTCTTAGATTTCTTGCAATGAGAGATTTATACTCGGAGTTGACCTTACCGGTATGATTTATATTCCTAAATTTTAGGATGAAATTCTGTTATAAGGGGGGAAGTATGTAATACCCCGTAATTTTTAATGACTTATAAAATGAGTTATATTAAATTAATGGATTAATTGGATTTTATTATTAATTAATTCATTGGGGTTTTATCCGAATTGAGGATATTAAAATGTATGATTATGAATATTACCTAAAGATATTTAGGTAATATATGAATGTGATGATTATTGTTAATTGTTGTTTGGTAATTTAGATTTTTAGTCAGACGCGGTATGGGACGTGTCGGGACTAATTTGTTAAATTAAAAAGGAAATTTATTTTCTATCAACCTTATAGTCATTTTGACTGCGTCGTTGCGTCCGGAAGGTTTGAAATAGTCAGAAAAGTCTATTTGGATGTTGAAATTGGGTCTCGGGTCATTTGGAAATGAATAGACAACCCAAAAGGGCATTTTAGTCATTTTTATAGGTGGATGAATAGTGATTTCGGATTTTTGTCCTATTATAAGTATTTGAAGATTAAGTGTACGTGGGTTATTCATCTCATCTACACAAATTAGATAAGTCATCTTCCTAGAGAGAGTAAAAGGTTGCTTGGGAAGAGAAGAGTTTACTTGGGAAGGAGAAGAACTAAGAACCAAGGGTCACTACCACCAACCACCACCGGAGGTTGATCGGAGAAGGGAGAACCGCCTGAGATATACTACACCAAAGGATCAGACCTTCATTAGAGGAAAGTGTTTGATAATGGCAATCTAAGTTTGTATATTATCCATGTTAGAATAGTTATTAAAAGAGATGATTTTTCATGTTTGGAAGAAATAATGGAGTTGTTAAATGGATTTCTAGAAACTGAAAATATATATGAATCAAACTCATGTTTTAGGTAGTTAGTAATGCACGAAATAATCATGAATCTGTTGAAGAAATTATGAAAACCATTGATGTGTTCTTGAAGATATTGTGTTGATAATTTTCTAGAAAAAGTGGATATAAGCATGCTTTTAATTCGATATCTTGATGATTCTAGGATGTTTAGAGAATTAGAAATCATTTATATATGTTGTTATATCATGTAGTAAGGATCATAAGTCATTTGGGATGTTAATATGAAGGTTTGAATGATAAAAAATGGCTAAACCCGTAGTTGCAGAAATGCAAAAAAACTGGACTGTTACCTGAGTGATCGATCGATCGACCCCCTGCCTTCGATCGATCGACCTCCCCAGAATTGTTAAAGTTGTTTATTTTTAATGTTAATTCTTATCCCAAACCTTTGGTAGATCTTTGGTGATTATTAATTAGATATTATGGGACTTATATAAGATCTGTAAGCCCTAGATAAGATTTGAATTAATTTGATTGGGATTTAATTGATGAAAATAATGATAATTAATTTAAAAGAATTTTGGTTTCTAGATTCATTTATTGGATTCTAATTGGTATGAATGAGGATTTAAGATAGGAACAGTAGGGGTGATTGAATATAACACCTGGGTATCCTTAAGTTTACAAGAGGGTTTAATCCTAAGTGAAAGAAGATGTGTTTATAAGAGATTTGAAACTATCGGTTTTAACCCTAATTAAAGGGAGAGTTTAATTCGTAGTACTTCGGGAAAGATGAAGATATGGACCAGTAGGATATTAGTGATTTCTTACTGAATATATGTTGAGGAAAAACCTATTTTAACCTTGAATATTGAGTGAGGCTCGGGGATAATTAAATTAAGAAGTAAAGTTATGATATTTTAATACGTGGGATTTAAAGAGATATAACGCTACGAATGGGAATCATATAAGGGTAATATGAGTACCTTGTTGATAGTATATTATAGGTATGATAATGCCTATTTGATTGATTGATGATTATGTGTATGACATACCTATCCTACTTGCTATCGACGGGAGGTTTGCACGTGAGGGAAGTCATATCCTGATAAATCCATGGGATCTTTGATTTGTCGCTCAAGAACATAGGTCTATGAAAGACTTATCGGGGAGTTGATAAGTCCGCTGACCGTGGGAACGTAGGTATGTGCGTAACCCATGGATACGAGAACTATGTTCGCCTCCAATTTATTTGTTGATGTTTGTGGTTCGAGGAATCGTTACCGAACCTTTTATCTCTTATTCGATGATCAGCGATGATGGGACATGATAGCAGAGTAATGCATTGCACCGCAGCTGTGACTCGGGTGCCGTATTATATATGAATATTTATATAATGAATTAAATAAATGAATGGTTATATTGTGGTTGAAATATCTAATGTGTGATAATTGTAGATAACGGTGAATTGAGAAAAGAATTGAAGTAAGTTAGTGACTATTTATTAAAGACCTTAATTCATGTTAATAATGAAATGATTCATATAAATGAGAAATGTATAAGAATGATTATATAACGTATGGTATGGGACATACGGGGTTATGATATGGGAATGGAATCATATTATGGAATTGGTAAAGAGGAACCATTAACTAGGAGGTTAATAGGAAACGTTAAGTGTGCACTCTAGTTGAGAGGTGAGAATAGCAAGTGAGAGTTGGCTCTAACATGTACATAATAAATGCTTTATTGCACTTGTTAAATACTTGCTGTTTTAAAAATTATTTTCACAATCGGGCTCTGACCCGTTTCCTTGCATATTTTCTCTTCTATTGTACCTTCTATATCAGGTGTCCAGCAGCAGGGACGCTAACCTTAGCGAATTATGACAAGCTATGGAGCTATGGTGTATTGCTTAGACGCTTATCTTATTTTGATTCACACTATTCTTATAGTTAGGGCATGCCGCCCAAAGGATTTCAGTTATCACTTTCTATCGGAGTCATATACTATTGCGTTCGTGTCATTTTAATACATTTGTTATTGTTGGGATTACTGTAATGGATTAATATTATTTGGGAATGTTTATTCGAATTGCATTTAAATTCTTGTGTGTTATCTGTTCAGTTATAAGTGTTGTAGAATAAAATGTGTTGCGTTATTCTTAAGCTAAAAATGAATTTTGTTGAATTAAAATTTGGAAAGTTTTTAACACCAGCTTAATTGGGTATTGGGCGAGTTGTAAATGTTTTCGACAGTGATGCTAAGAATGAGCCAACTGTATATTCTGTTTTAATTTGTTATGGGACTGGCCATCTGGTATTTAATTAGGCGGGGTGTTACAATTTGGTCATTGAAATGGTCTCATACTAGGCCCTCTTTACCCTGATCCCATTGTTGATGTAGTCTTGTTCCTAAGGGGTTAATCGAGGGTTTTCTTCACATATATCCTTGGGTATGGAGTCTATATGATAGATAGGAAGGTATAGGGACTCTCCCTTGGTGTTTCTTTTGGTGATATGAATAAGAAGACCTATAACTATACTTACTAGGTGTAAACTCGCACGATACGCGAGTGCGTGTTGACTAAATAATACACTACCATCATACCACACATATTTCAAATTTTTGGTAAAGATTAAAAAAAATCTTACAACTTGAGAAAAAAAACTCTCTTGATGTTGATATCTTCCACATCCTCAACCTTTGTCCACAAACTTTTTTTTAGTAAAAATCCCAGATGAATGAATTCAAAAAAAATTACAGCATTACGAAACTAAATAACTTCCAATTCTGCATACATACAAAAGTTTCAATCTCTTAACTTTCATCTCGTACATGCAAGAAGTAAACCAAATCTAGTCTTTTTTTCCAGTGGATAAAACTAAATTAAATTGACAAAATGAAACTTAGCAGACTTTAAACTCATTAGCTGCGTCAACAAAAAATAATTTTTCCTGTCCATTTTATTCTTGTGGTTTTTATATGGGTTCTTCATGTAATCATTTTGTGGAAATACAATGACCTATAATTTGAGGGTTATATAATGCTAAAAGGTCAATAATCATTATCCAAACAACAACAAAAAATAAGGAAGCTTTTTTTAACTACAACAAAATATAAATAGAGTTATATTCACATAATTCAGAAAATAAAGAAGTTGTTTAAAAAAACATCACTTTTAAAAAACAGTAAATTTAAAAAACTGTGAATTTAAAAAATACAGTTAATTTATCAATGAAAATTTAATTATGTCGTATATATTGATTAATAATTACGTACCAAAAAGTATTATGAAATTAATTTATTAATAACAAAATTAATTTTGTACATATATATATACTCACATATATTAATGTGATAGGTTAAAAAATATGTAAATCAATATGCCTTTGAATACTTAGTAAAGAGATATATTGTCTTTTAACAATCATATATTCCCAGCATATAGCCTTTGAAGTTTCAAACAAAGAGAAATCAATGACTTTTTCAATTATGTCCTATAGTATAGTACAATCCTTCATCAGAGATAAGTGGTTGTACTAAAGTGATAAAAAATGAAAAAATTTTGTACTACTTCAGATAAAAAATGAAAAAATTACTTCTATCACTATCAGTAGTGCAGAGATGGGCAGATGGGGAGAGAAAAAATTAAGCTTCTACAGCTATACTTCTTTTCACTTCTTATCTTTATCCTCTTCTCTGTGTCATCGTCTTCTCGCTTTCTTCTTCACTTCCCATCATCAAAAAAATGTTTTTCCCTTTAAACATTAGAATAACGATAAATAAAATGCATTTTTGTAGAGCGAGGAAGTAAATTTTAGATAGAGAAAAAAAAAAGATGAAGGGACACGAAAAATGTTTGTCGGGAAAAGAGAGAGAAGAGATGAAAAGGGTAAGATATTTAACATAGCTCACCCCCAGGATCGAAAAATCACCATAGTTCTCCAACAAACCCTCAAACTCCTTCAATAAAATCTCTTACCTTTTCAATGCAATCGGGAAATCGTAGTTTAAGAAATCTGCAGGCTCCCAATCATCGTCCATACTTGTTTCAGACTTGTTTCAGGCTCGTCGTTTGCCAACGGTTGGGGCTGCTCTGGATTGGGGTTTTGATATGAGACCTCTATTTCATTCTCTAGATCTGTTCAGCGATGTTATTTTGGGGTATGGTCTCCCAAGTGCTTTTTGGGTTTTCAACTTTTGTTTGCCCCGTTGATGTCTTTTAAGAAAAGAATCATTTACTTTTTGTAGTGCATGCCACGTGGAAGGCTATATGAGAAGAATCATTAATGCCTTTTTGTAGTGCATGCCACGTGGAAGGCTATATGAGAAGAAGCATTAATGCCTTGTTTTGCATTTTATAGTATATAGAGATTACACACGAGTGACATCGAATGCATTGGCGATTGACCTTCGTATAGTTTAGTTGTGGTCTTAAGTATAACCCATCTAAATTAATGTTAACTGAGTATACTCAAGAATATTCTGGATTATGTGATTATATGTTGTCATACCTTGAGATGATGGTAAAGGATTATGTCTTATACTAGCGATGTATAACCATAAGCTTATGACTCCGGAATAATATTGTAAGATTATAATAGAGACATATATAATAAATTGTGAATTGATAATATCAAAGAATGATACACCACAGACATGCTTTAGGATCATAACTTCATAGGGTTAATGTAAGTGAATAATTTCACTATTAATACACGAGATTACTATACAATACAAAATTGTTAATGCAAGAGATGAACTTAAGAATGCTAATACAAAATCATTAATTAAAAGATAAAATTATCTCAAATAGGCCCCATTTGGGATTAAGATTAAAACCATATGCTTATTTAGGCTGTTTGGGTTTAGTTAACTTAAGTAACTTAAAATAAACTAAAATATTGAATAAATATATGTTATTATTATTATTGTGTCCCAAATGTAGTTATATTCTTACTCACTATGAACTTTCTAGGTTTGATCCTCATTGTTGAGCTGTTTTTCTACTAGTTATAGGCCATAATTTCTACAACATTAGTATATTCATCATTCCTAGGATGTAGGCATCGAGAAATGCAGCTCCTTTATATTCTTGTATTTTTTTTTATATTTTAGTTCAGTTAGTTGTATTTATTTAAGATTTTCTCGAGCCAAAGATTGTATGAGATGTATACTTATTCATGATTGGTTATTGGATTATTGACGTTGTATATTATTGAGTTGGAGTTTACTCCTATTGTCATTGGAATGGTATCAGATATGTTTTATTTTATTCAGCATTTTACTATCTTATATTGTATTCACGTGTATCATTTTATTTACTTCTTTATGTTGAAAATGTTACCAAATTTTTATGATTCTAATGGTTTTTGTATTAGACCTGATCAAAATATTTATGGATTGTATAGGTTGTCACAATTAATATCAAAGCATTTCGGATTCTAGTATCCTAGGGTCTTGAGTGCATCCAACATTCTTCTGTGTCTTTGACTACTTTAGAGATATACTAATTAGGGTTTGTACTCTTTAGAACAATGACCTCTTTTGGAGTTTTGTTCCATTGGTTATGAATAACAACTCGAATAGACCAAAGTGTAATAGGAGGATTCTTTTTTTAGATTTCATTCATGAGACATCCTAAGCATGAGGTCAATTTTGGCTAGGAGTTTGGGCCTACTGAGTGTGAGACTTTTAGTATGTGTTTAGTTAATGGTTTGAGGAGAGGTATTTTCCACTGGCTATCCATAACATCATGAGGATCAAGTTCTTGAGACCTAGTTAGGGTGACCGTGTAATAGACAGTATGAGGCGGAGTTCACTATCTTTTTCTTTTTGCACCAGAAGAGATGGATACATAAGAAACAAAGACATATCTCATTCCTAATAATGTTGTATGAAGGGTTTGATAGGTTTTATTAGGTAAATAATCCTTTACCACTTAAGCTAAAGTGGTGGAAATTTCCCTCCTACATTCTTAGTATCATTATAATCATATAAAGGATAAACTTCCTAAGATAGAGAAGATTGAGGCTAGACTAGGACCAAAAGACTTAACATGAAAGAGAGAGTCACCCCTAAGCCTAGCAGGATCTCACTAGCGAAAGGAACTGATACAAGGGTACCAATCCCTAATATTTTTTAAAGAGTAAACTATAAAAAATATTAGGGGTATTAAGTCCAATGGAATTATGGACAGTATGGCCACGACCAACGAGAACAGGGCGATGAGACCAGATTCAGTGGGACAGACCATAGAGATAGGGTCAGTAAGGTTGAGATTAGGGAAATTTTTTGACGGCCCCTTTAGAGTAAATATTAAAATTATGGAGAGTGAGACCACTTAATTAAAATATTCCTTGGGGCAATTAGAATTAATAGAAATAACATTGGGAGATTGTTACTTTCCTATTTATGGCTCATACGCACGAGTCTTATTTTTACAAGAAGGGGTTCTCGTTTATTGGTTAATGGTATTATTTCTATGATATTGGAGTGTATATATTTTATCACAAAGTATACTTGTTCGTGGATACCATAATGAGTAAGGGTGCTATTTTACATCGTGATTGTGGAGATGTAGTAGTTGTGTTTAGCCATCGTGGTCTTCAGTCATTTTATTGATGTTAGACATGAGGTCTTTGCATTATTTTTTAGCATTCATTAGTTAGGTATGTATTACATGTAGGGTGATGCAATGAGTATGTTGTTATGTTTTCCATTTTTGGTCTTGGGATATTCTTCTAGTTATGCTTAGTCTCAAGGGATGGTGTAGCACGCACTTATTTATATATGTGAGCACATCAAAGGGGGGTACGATTTCTTAGATATATACTGATAGTCAAAAAAATTTAGTTTTATTTAAATGGGTAACGAGTTACCACCTACAGTGTAGATTAATTTTAGCCTAAGTTTTTGCACTACCCGTTGTGAAGGAATCTTATTTGGTTGGATCCATTGGAGATGATAGATTGTCATGAGAGAAGGCACCATAATTTTAAGCCAAGATTTTATTGAAGTAGTAAGTTACGTTGGGTAATATCCATTGTTCTTCGTTAAAAGATAGATGGTTCACAACATTTACTAGTGGGAATTCGAAGCTGGGTATGGTCATGCTATGAAACAAGTGTCCGTTGCCATGTATCGATGCCCGATTTGAGTAGTGAGGAGAGAGTTTCCTTTTTGAAGATCAGAATGTGATCAATTTATCACCTATTTTGGAAAAAACGCGGAGTATATCGAGAAGGTATTTATCTTGGAATAATATGAAGCATGTGTACCCAGGTTATACCGTTGTGGTTGAGCAATGCTCTAGACATGTTCATATGATTAATAAGTCATGTATTTCGACTGTACGTGGATTATTTTATTATTATGTTTTAGTCATGAATTATTGCATTTGGCACCCTTTATTCTTGTGCATTGTAACATACTTGTGTTTGTTACTTACTATTTTCAAGATTTTATATTGGCTAACCTTTGTTCTTGATTTTTATATGTTTTATAAAGTACATTTATGCTTTTGTAACTATCAGGGATGCATAGTGTGATCTTGGGTGCATTTCGAGAAAGTTTCGTCACAAGATGCAACTTCAAGGGCATTTTTTAATTTCATACTACTGAATTTGGACTTTGGTTTTCCATTTTTTTTATCTCTGTAATACCCCGTATTTTTATGACTTTTAAATTTTGGAGATTTATTAAATTTAATTAGAGATATTAATTTAATATTAATCCGAAAAACCATTTAAATACTTACTAGCGTGATGAGAGTTAGTAATTATTGGAATTTGTGTTGTAAATTACTTTATGAGTAAAGTAAGAGGTGTAATTGTATTTAGTAAAATTATCACGAGAATCTAACATGATAATTTTAGAAATTTATCGGGATGCGCTTGTGTCGTGTCGGGATTAAATTTGAACTATTAAAAGCGAATAAATTATAAGTCACTCGTATGGTCATTTTGAGTGCGTCAATGTGTCCGAAAGGGTCGAGATAGTCAAAATAATGTACCCCGGGGTTTACTTTGGGCCATTTTTGGTTCCCTAAGAGTTTAAGCTAACTCAAAGGAGATTTTGTCTCATATTTCCAAAGGGGGAGATTGAAGCACCTTATACCTTTGACTTGCTTAAGTCTATATTGTATAAGTGCTCAACTAATTTGGAAATAGTGACAAAATTGGTTGTCTAACCTAGAATCCAAAGAGCCTCAGAATTAATCTCTCTAATCCTCTTCAATAATCCAAGAAGGTATAAATTGAATCACACTACACACATTAGAAGTGCATACATGTCTATATTTTACTTAAAATTGATTGTGTGTTAAATTCCCTTTAAAATGTTGTTTTAATAATTTTTTTGGGAATTTTTAAACATTTTTAAACATTTTTAAAGTAATGTTTTTATTAATAAAAGTGTGATTATAAAATTTGTGGGGTTAATTTGCTATTTTGAAAAATTTATTTTTCATTAGAATGTTTGATTGGGTAGAATGTTAATGCGCTAGAGACTTCAGGGTGCTACCTGTAAATAACTTTGACGCGCGTTTGTAAGCCACTTATATGCCAACACTTGTCACGTTCCTGATGTATCAATTTGTGTTTGTTATGTGAGAGGGTTGCCTGGTGGTTTTCTAATCGTTGGATCAATCCTTATCGATGGACTGCATGTGTTTTAAACCTATCCTTGTGCTATCCTGTGAACCAATCACATTCGACTTAACCACCGCCTTCTTATAACCCTTGGATCAAGTCAATATTAGGAAGACTTAATCTCAGCCCTTGATTGCCTTCGACTCTCCAAAATCTTCCTCCACTCCTATAAAAGCCCTCTAATTCTCAACCTTTCAAGACTTTTGGCAGTCGTCATTTCTGAGAGAAAAAATAGAGAGAAGAGAGAAGTAAGAGAGAAGAGAGAAAAGAAAAGAGAGAAGAGAGAGAAAGGGAAAACTGTGTCAGCCAAACCCTAACCCTAACCCTAAACACTTCAAATATGATTCAAACCTTCGTATTCACACAACCCCAAACACAACCTTGAGTGTTTTGAGAGAGTGGTGTTTCTTGGTTGTTCATATTGAAGTTGTAACCTCTTAATCAGTGATCTTATTATCAACTTAAACATTCGTGTGAAAATCTGTATTTCTTCTTCATAGAAATTGTAGATCTACACTCTGCATGTTACATTTCACTAGATCTGCATATTTCTTTCTTGATTTAAGAAAATACTTACTGATTTAGTTTTGAAAATGTTTTATGGTTTCTATTCTTACGAAACTTAACCTTGACCTAGTTGGATTCACACTTGGAGATTTTCAATCTCAAAAATATTTCAAGATATCTGTGGAATCTGGGATATATTTAAAGGTAAAAAAGGTTTCAAGTTCTGTAAGAAAGAAAGAAAAGAAAATCACAGCATATAGTCTTTATATGTAATTTTCTAGGACTGTCTGTAAAACTAAGTGTGTGTGAGTTCATGCATGTTGGTAGGAATCACATCACAAACACTTAACACACTACTACACTGGAAGTGTTGTGAATAAGATCAAAGATTATTGAGTCGACGCAAGGAAGCTAAAGCAAAAGGAATTTATCAAACTGGAAGAACATCATCAACAATCAGATCTATGAGAAGTTAGAAGGACACCAAGTGGGGTATATTCCTAAACTTAGAATAGGTTGATTTGTGTGCATGTATGTTGTATTGTTTGTAACTGCTATTTGTTGTTAGTGGATTTTTTTTACTTTTGTGACTTAGAAGTCACCGTGGATGTTTCCTCTATTGGGAGAGGTTTTACCACGTTAAAAACTGTGTATTCTGATTATCTTCATCTCCTCATCTCATTCTATAGTGTGCTGAATTTTTGAAACTATCTTAGTTTTAAAAACTGATTACAAAGTCTTGATTACTCTCGTATATAAGTTTTTGTAAACACATCTTGTTGTTTATCATTTTTATTTTCAAAAGGAAAGGGTTTCTTCAACAAACATCTCGGAGTTTCTTATACAGTTTAATCTTGTATTAAACGGCATTAGCAACGTTTTTCAATTGGTATCAGAGCCCTGTAAACTTTTATTTCAAAAAGATCTTGTGTTTCTGAAATCGTTTTCTGAAAAACCTAAATATGGACCAGAAGAATGAATGGTTTGGTAATCTGTCCAGACCTCCACTCTTTGATGGAAACAACTTTGCTTACTGGAAAGTAAGAATGGTTCCCTTCATCCAAGGGACTTTAGGAGATGATGTCTGGGACATTATTGAAAATGGATACACTTATCCTACTAAACCAGCCACTGAAGGAAGTGATGAGAGGGTAAAGAAAATCTTAAGTGAGTTTACCCAAGAAGAGAAAACTATTTCTCGAAATAACAATAAAGGCAAGAATGCCATTTTTATGTCTATTAATGAGTATGAGTTCAAGAGAATCTCATCTTGTGCCACTTCTAAGGAAGCTTGGGACACATTAATCACTGCCCATGAAGGAGACTCAAGAGTTAAAGTTGCTAAAACTCAAATGCTTACCCATCAGTACAACTCTTTGATTATGTCTGACTCTGAGTCTTTTGATGACTTTTACATGAACTTAACCAATATAGTTACTAAGTTGCATGCTAATGGCATTACATATGATAGGAATGAGATTGTTTCTAAAATTCTAAGATCATTACCACAAAAGTTTGACAGCAAGAGGTATGCTATTGAGGAAATGAGTGATCAAAACCTTACCCCTGAGTTACTCAGTAGCAAACTTAGGACTGTGGAAATGGAATTAGACTTTAAGAAACAATTAAATCATTGACAAAGAAAACAGCCCAACTCTAACTTGAGTTTTGCCTCTAAGATATCTAAACTTGAGACTAATTTGATCAACTCTGATTCTGATGAGGAGTGTGATATAGACAAACTAGATAATCAGATTGCCTTAATGTCTAAACAATTTAAGAAAATTGTTAAATTTAGAAACAAACAGGCAACTAAACAAGGCAAGCCTAATTATCCTACTCTGTCTAATCCCAAACCTCATGAGAGAGGACTTGACAAACATCCTAAGGACAAGAACTCTAGACCCAGCAAAGACCTTAAAAAGATTGAATGTTTTAGATGTGGGAAACTAGGTCACATTGCTCACGATTGCAGAGTTAATTTGAGTAAAGACAACACACACAATATAGCCAATGTCTGCAAAACTTGGAATGATTCAAGTGACTCTGATGAAGAGGAACTTGAGTCATCAAATGTACTTGACCCTTGCATGTCTTTTTATGCTAAGATCATTTACAATAATGATATGCCTGTGTGTGATAAGGATGCTCCTACTCCTGCTTGTGTGAATACTGCTTTGACTGGCCTAGATGCTTTATTATCTAAAAATGTTGCTAGTTCTAGTTCCATGTGTGTGAGTCCAAGTGATCTCGATATCGACGATGTAAATGGGTGCGTGAGTACTAAAACTGAATCGTTAGGGGTCACTACACACACTTCACTTAGCGACTCAGACACAGATGACCTCCCAGATATTCATACTTTGTATGCTAAAACTCTCAAAAAAGGCACTAGACTGGAGAAGACTGTTAGAGACCTGACTAAGAAATTAGATGATCTAAGTCTTATTGTGAAGATGAATGCCGAAGAGTACACTAACCAGTGTCTGTCTCATCAATCCAAAATTGAAACTTTTGATCAAAAATTAAAAGAGTTGACTAAAACTAATGAAACCCTGGAAATGAAATACAAGGGAACATTATTAGAACTGGAGGAAGAAAAAACAAAGACATCTATTGTTTTAAAAAAAAATTCTAAGTTTGAAAATAATTCAAAATGTTTTACTGACTTTGTTGTTGACTCCAAGACCAATTCTGATGATAGAACCGGTATTGGATTTTGCCCTAAGAACAAACCACAAACTACAAATCTTGAACCTATTAAGTTTGTGTCTGGGGGCAAAAGACCAATCGAAACATGTCCAGACTTTCATTTTATTAAAGAGGAATTTGATCAAAAGCAACAACAGAAAGACATTGGAGAGTCTAGTAATTCTAAGGCTGACACTGCACTTAAGACTAAATACATCTGTTCTTTGATCAGAAAGGCTGATTCTACCTTTAAGACCATACCTCCTAGGAATAGGACTTCTGAACAGAATGCTATTAAACCCATCTTTAGAAGTTTTCCTAAGGAAGTTCATCCCTCAAGCAATCAATATTGCTCCTACTGTGACATTTATGGTCATTCCTTTGAAGGTTGTTATGCTAGGCGTCTAAACACCCCTGTGTACAACACTTCTGTCTACAAGAACTTTAACTATTCTAGGCAAAATCGTAACCATTATGTCCTTCCAAGACAACCTGACAAGAACTCTAACTACAGAAATAGAAAGACCAAAACTAAGAGTTCATTTAAGAGAAAGGCTCCCATAAACTTTCCTAAACCAAAAGCTCAAATTTTCCACAATAATCAGGTTGTTGCTCCAAAAGTTTTTCGACAAAAAGCTGTTTCTCGAAAGTTTTATCAAATGAGGGCAAACTTGCGCAAAATTAAAACTAGAGCTATTTGGGTTAGAAAAGATGATCTTTTACCCCAAATGAAGTGTAACATTGTTATCACTGCCTTAAAAGCTGAACACACTTCATTTGGTTGGTACTTAGATTCAGGATGCTCCAAACATATGAGAGGAGATGAAACCAAACTCTTAAACAAAACCAGATTTGCTGGAGGCAAAGTAGTTTTTGGTGACGGAGTTTCATCCCAGATCATAGGTAAAGGAACCTTAAAAGAAGAGGGAATGCCTACTCTCGAAAATGTACTTTTAGTTAAAGGCCTTAAAGCCAACCTCCTAAGTATATCACAATTTTGTGACTCTGACCATACAGTTACCTTTTCAAAGAACAATTGTAAAATTCTAAATGATAAAGGTAAATGCATTATTACCGAATTTAGAACACCTGACAATTGTTATACTGTCAAGACTGGTTCTGAAACCTGTAACATTGTCAGAATGGATGACAATGAAATCTGGCATAATCGTATGGGTCACCTAAGTTATGATATCCTTGGTAGACTGTCTAGTCAAGAGATTGTTAGAGGAATTCCTAAAATTAAACCTATTTCAAGTGTTGTCTGTGGTCATTGCCAGGAAGGAAAAATAGTTAAGACTTCGCATAAAAAGGTTAAAGACATTCTCACCTCTAGACCTCTAGATCTCATCCATATGGACCTTATTGGTCCCTCTAGAACTGTTAGTCTTTGTGGACACAGTTATATCCTTGTCATGGTTGATGATTTCACAAGATTCACTTGGGTTGCCTTCTTGAAACAAAAATTTGACACGTTTCAAAATTTTTTGAAAATTTTACTAAGAATTGAAAATGAGAAGGACACACAAGTCAATCGCATTCGTAGCGATAGAGGGGAGAGTTCATAGACACAGGAATAGTTGAATATTGTGACTACAACGGGTACAAACACGAATTTAGTGCCCCCAAGACTCCTCAGCAGAATGGTATTGCTGAAAGGAAAAATCGAACTCTTCAAGAGATGGCGCGTGTCATGTTGCATGCCAAATCTCTACCTAAATACTTTTGGGTAGAATCTATTAGAATTGCATGTCATATCATTAATAGGGTTTACCTTAGGAAAAACTCTAAACAAACCCCTTATGAGTTGTGGTACGGTAAGAAGCCTAATCTGAAATATCTAAGAACTTTCGGAAGTCAGTGTTATGTCTGTAAAGAAAGAGAACATTTGTCTAAATTCGAGTCGCGTGGTGATAAAGCCATCTTCTTAGGATACTCTCCAAACAGTTGTGCTTATCGTATATACAATCTGCGTACTAAGGCCCTTATGGAATCGATAAATGTAATTGTAAGAGACACTATTGTCGAAAATAAGATATCTGAATCGCCTATTGTGGTTGAATCTGAAAATGATTTCAAAACTGATTCACCAGAAATAGATGACTCATTACCTATTGAGAGTCCAGAAGTACCTGGATGGGTCTTTAAAGATCATCCCATTGACAATGTGGTCGGTAATCCTAATGAGCCAGTTCGTACTAGATCCCAGTTAAGAAATTATGCTAATTATGCATGTTTCGTCTCCCTTGTGGAACCAAAAAATGTTAATGAAGCATTGAATGACACATACTGGATTTCTACTATGCAGGAAGAACTTTTACAATTTGTCATTCACGATGTCTGGTATCTTGTACCGCGACCTCAAAACAAAAATGTTATTGGCACACGTTGGATCTTTAAGAACAAATCTGATGAAAATGGGGTAATCCTTAGAAACAAAGCTAGACTAGTTGCTCAAGGTTACTCACAAATAGAAGGAATAGATTTTAGCGAGACATTTTCCCCTGTCACTCGTCTTAAATCTGTTCGACTTCTTTTCGCCATAGCGTGTCACATAAAATTTACTCTTTATCAAATGGATGTCAAGTCTGCCTTCCTCAATGGAATTCTGTCCGAAGAAACGTATGTAGAACAACCCAAAGGGTTCATTGACCCTAAATACCCTAACCATGTCTTTCGTCGAAAAAAGGCTCTGTATGGCTTAAAACAAGCTCCTCGAGTTTGGTATGAACGTATTTCCAACTTTTTGTTGGATAAGGATTTTAAGAGAGGAGGAAATGACCAGACCCTCTTTGTCAAACATTTTGACAAAAACATTATTATAGCCCAAGTCTATGTAGACGGCATCATTTTTGGGTTTACTTCAACATCTGAAGTTAAAACCTTTTCTACTATTATGCATAAGGAGTTTCACATGTCCCTTATGGGGGAGCTACAGCTTTTCTTAGGATTTCACGTGAAACAGAATTCTGATGGACTATTTGTCTCTCAAACTAAGTATGCCTTAGATCTTGTTAAGAAATTTGGTTTAGATAATGCTAAAGTTGCCAAAACGCCTATGAGTACTACTGTTAAATTATGTAAAGATGAAAATGGAAAGTCAGTTGATTCCACACTTTATCGTAGTATGATTGGTAGCCTACTCTATCTTACTGCCTCACGACCAGATATAATGTATGTTGTATGTCTGTGTGGAATAACCCTAAAGAGAGCCATTGATCGTGTGTAAAACGTATAATAAAGTACATAAAGGGCACTCTTAATCTTGGACTTAGGTACACTAATGATACCTGCAGTACCATCATAGGGTATACTGATGCTGATTGGGCCGGATGTACTGATGACAGTAACAGTACATCAGGTGCCTGTTATTATGTCAGCAATAATTTAGTTGGTTGGAGTAGCAAAAAACAGAATTGCACATCTTTATCTACAGCTGAGTCCGAATATATAGCAGCTGGAAGTTGTTGTGCTCAATTGTTATGGATAAAACAAATGTTAAGCGACTATGGGATTAAATAAGATCAGTTACAATTGTATTGTGACAATCAAAGCGCTATTAACATATCTAAAAACCCGGTTCAACACTCGCGAACTAAGCATATTAAAATAAGACATCATTTTATACGCGAACATGTTGAAACAAAGGAGTTAGAAATCCATTACCTGCCTACTGATCTGCAACTTGCAGACATGTTCACTAAACCTTTAGACTATAACAGATTTCTGTATTTGCGTAATTCTATAGGTATGGTATGTGCTGATTAAACTCTGAAGACCTTAATTTTTACCCTTTGTCCATTTGAGACAAAATGGGGGAGAAATTTGAGTCTTACGGGTTCAATGTTTTGGTCACATTTCATCTAAACTGTTTGATCTTAGTGTGCATATTTGCAGGGATCTCTTCTACTGATTGTCTACCATTTCTAGTGTACAAATTTTGTAAATAGTTGAGTTATGTAATTTTTTTTGACTTTCTAGGAAATGGGTAGATAGTATCTTTGTATAGGACTAGGTTTTTTTGGTTCCCTAAGAGTTTAAGCTAACTCAAAGGAGATTTTGTCTCATATTTCCAAAGGGGGAGATTGAAGCACCTTATACCTTTGACTTGCTTAAGTCTATATTGTATAAGTTCTCAACTAATTTGGAAATAGTGACAAAATTGGTTGTCTAACCTAGAATCCAAAGAGCCTCAGAATTAATCTCTCTAATCCTCTTCAATAATCCAAGAAGGTATAAATTGAATCACACTACACACATTAGAAGTGCATACATGTGTATATTTTACTTAAAATTGATTGTGTGTTAAATTCCCCTTAAAATGTTGTTTTAATAATTTTTTTGGGAATTTTTAAACATTTTTAAACATTTTTAAAATAATGTTTTTATTAATAAAAGTGTGATTATAAAATTTGTGGGGTTAATTTGCTATTTTGAAAAATTCATTTTTCATTAGAATGTTTGATTGGGTAGAATGTTAATGCGCTAGAGACTTCAGGGTGCTACCTGTAAATAACTTTGACGCGCGTTTGTAAGCCACTTATATGCCAACACTTGTCACGGTCCTGATGTATCAATTTGTGTTTGTTATGTAAGAGGGTTGCCTGGTGGTTTGCTGATCGTTGGATCAATCCTTATCGATGGCCTGCATATGTTTTAAACATATCCTTGTGCTATCCTGTGAACCAATCACATTCGACTTAACCACCGCCTTCTTATAACCCTTGGATCAAGTCAATATTAGGAAGACTTAATCTCAGCCCTTGATTGCCTTCGACTCTCCAGAATCTTCTTCCACTCCTATAAAAGCCCTCTAATTCTCAACCTTTCAAGACTTTTGGCAGTCGTCATTTCTGAGAGAAAAAATAGAGAGAAGAGAGAAGTAAGAGAGAAGAGAGAAAAGAAAAGAGAGAAGAGAGAGAAAGGAAAAACTGTGTTAGCCAAACCCTAACCCTAACCCTAAACACTTCAAATATGATTCAAACCTTCGTATACACACAACCCCAAACACAACCTTGAGTGTTTTGAGAGAGTGGTGTTTCTTGGTTTTTCATATTGAAGTTGTAACCTCTTAATCAGTGATCTTATTATCAACTTAAACATTCGTGTGAAGATCTGTATTTCTTCTTCATAGAAATTGTAGATTTACACTATGCATGTTACATTTCACTAGATCTGCATATTTCTTTCTCGATTTAAGAAAATACTTACTGATTTAGTTTTGAAAATGTTTTATGGTTTCTATTCTTACGAAACTTAACCTTGACCTAGTTGGATTCACACTTGGAGATTTTCAATCTCAAAAATATTTCAAGATATCTGTGGAATCTGGGATATATTTAAAGGTAAAAAAGGTTTCAAGTTATGTAAGAAAGAAAGAAAATAAAATCACATCATATAGCCTTTATATGTAATTTTCTAGGACTGTCTGTAAAACTAAGTGTGTGTGAGTTCATGCATGTTGGTAGGAATCACATCACAAACACTTAACACACTACTACACTGGAAGTGTTGTGAATAAGATCAAAGATTATTGAGTCGACGCAAGGAAGCTAAAGAAAAAGGAAGTTATCAAACTGGAAGAAGATTAATAACAATCAGATCTATGAGAAGTTAGAAGGACACCAAGTGGGGTATATTCCTAAACTTAGAATAGGTTGATTTGTGTGCATGTATGTTGTATTGTTTGTAACTGCTATTTGTTGTTAGTGGATTTTTTTTACTTTTGTGACTTAGAAGTCACCGTGGATGTTTCCTCTATTGGGAGAGGTTTTACCACGTTAAAAACTGTGTGTTCTGATTATCTTCATCTCCTCATCTCATTCTATAGTGTGCTGAATTTTTGAAACTATCTTAGTTTTAAAAACTGATTACAAAGTCTTGATTACTCTCGTACATAAGTTTTTGTAAACACATCTTGTTGTTTATCATTTTTATTTTCAAAAGGAAAGGGTTTCTTCAACAAACATCTCGGAGTTGCTTATACAGTTTAATCTTGTATTAAACGGCATTAGCAACGTTTTTCACTTGGTACAGGCTATCGGATCAATAGTCAAACGGTCCTAAGAGATGTGAGGGTATGTGCTGACCTCTTAGTGACTTGGAACTATGCTTCACCTCAATTTTTATGTGTTTTGTGTTAATACAGTTCGAGAGTGGTTCCGAACTAGTATTTCCCTTAGTACGAGTGATACGGGGACTTGATAGCAGAGTATGCCAGCACCATAAACTTTATGTGCGGTGCCGATAGTGTATATATATATATATATATGAACTTGAAATTTGGATACTATCTACTGTGACTAAAGGTAGGCAAGCAATGAATAGTTATTTCAACTTAGATATAAGTGTTTGAAAAGTTTAAGGCAATCCTGAGAAACTTTATAATTAAATGAGGCTTATGTGAGAACTTGGCTTTTAAACAAAATTAATTTTCTTAACACTAGGAATTGTCGGCACGAAATCTCGTGAGTAACTTAAGATAAGATAAACGGTTGGGATTAGTAGTGTGGTAGGTGTGCACATTAGAAGAGAGGTGAGAATTTCTCAAGAGAGTGTTGCACACTAATATGATTGTTGAATTAGCCGGTAAGCATTTTAAATACTTGCTAAACTAATTTTAAACTGTTTTACAATCGGGATCTGACCTGTTTCCTATTTTCTCTTCTCCCTTCTATATATATGTATATATTATAGGTGCCCGGCCACAGGGGCGTCTTGCATAGGATCCTTTGGAAGGAACGTGATGCAGCTTAGGTGGGAGTTGCAGGCCTCTTTCTTAGACGACCTCATTATTGATTCCACTTCCAGTTTTACATTATCCAGTTGGGCATGAGTCGCCCTTTTCCATTATTAAGTTTGTTTTATCAGAGATTGTGATTGTTTATTTCCAGTATTTATACTTTGGTATTGTAACTGTCAGGATGTTTTCCTTCAAAGTTTTAAAGTTAGAATTATTTAGTTGAATGTTTACATTACTCGGATTATTTTTCAGTCTAGTTGTTGTGGGATTTTAAAACCATGGATTATGAAAGGTTTTAAATGTTGGTTTTAAATTAATTTTGGAAATTGATGTCTTAAAAATGGTTTTGTCACTTAGCTTAATTATTTAGGGTGTTTAATTGGAAAAGTTATTTTGTGATAGTGATGCTAAGAATGAACCAACCATTCACCTTGGTTATAATTTAATAAAAGACTGATCACCCGGTATTTAATTATGCCGGGTCGTCACAGGTGGTATCAGAGCATCAGGTTCTAGTGTCCTTTAGGATCTGTACGGCTTATTTCGCTTTCAGCTAGCGTTCTTACTATAGAGCCCTATTTTTAGGATTATTGTATTCCTTATTTTACGATTACGTCTTTAGCTATTTGAGATTTGATAATAACTGTAGACTAATAAAATTTCTTGATGTTTCAGATGCCTCCAATACGTGCACCCAAGGATAGACGTGCCCAGGCCGAGCAGCCAGTAGCTTCGGCTCAGGGAATGATGAACGCAACCGAGGTAGCCGCTATCGTTGCTCAGGTGGTGAATGTCGTGCTAGCGGTAGTGCAGCAGGCTCCACCCCAGGTTCAGGCAGTGGCGCCAGTACCGGCACAACTTCCTTCTACATGGGAGCGAGTTAGGGATGTCTTACAGAAGGCGCATCCCCCAGAGTTTGCGGGTAGTTCGGATATCATTGTAGCCAACCAATGGAAGAAGGATATCCAGAGGCATTTGTGCATGTACAAGTGCACGGACGTGCAGAAACAGCTGTTGGCTTCCTTCAAGCTAGTGGGGACCGCTTTGCATTAGTGGGAATCCACCACCACCTTGGAGGAGAGGGATATTATCACTATTCAGTCATTTTGGGCGCAGTTTGACAGCAAATACTTTCCATCCGCCGTGCAGACTGAGATGAGGCGGAAGTTACTGAATTTGAAACAAGAGAATTCGACTGTTACTGAGTACGAAGAGGAATTCACAAGACTTATCACTATAGTGCTAGATGAGGCACCCACTGAGGGGAAGAAGATATTGTTGTTCGCCAACACCTCATAGGCAATCTGTCACTCAGTACCTACACAGACGTACTCAATGCTGCTTTGTTACACTGCCAAAATCATCACTTCCATCTATAGGGAAGAAAATGAGCAGGAGAGTCCAGCCAGCAGGGAAGGACAGGGGGTAATGGTACTAGTGGAGCACCGACATCCCAGGGGCAGGATCGTCAGAATGAGCAGAGTTCCCATCAGGGGGACCCTACTAAGCAGTTCCGATCAGGTGACTCCAGGCAGGGATTTATGGGATTTAGACAGGGCCAGCAGGGCTAGTCAAATTAGCAGGGCCAAAATCGTCAGCAATAGGGCCAACAACATTTTCAGCAGGGCCAGCAGGGCCAATGACGGGGTGGTAATGGCCAGCAGGGTCGTTATCAGCAGGGACAAAGGGGAGGAAATTTCAGGGGCTGATGCTCCGGGTGTGGGAAAAATGGCCACAGGCGCCATGATTGTCCAGAGGGAGATAGGGCCCCACAGCAGCAGGGTGCCCGTAATGAGCCACAAAGGCCAATTTTTATAACTGCCCTCCCAGCACCAGCTCAGGCCCCAGCCCTACCAGCTATTCCAGCAGCTCTAGTGCAACAGGGGCAGTTACAGTACGGACGTGTCTATAACGTCCAGTAGGCAGTAGCTCCACAAGTGCCACTCATGATTGAGGGTACGTTTCCTATCCATGGTACTATCGGTCGGGTGTTATTTTATACTGGGGTGACACACTATTTTATAGCTACTCATTTTGTGAAGGCCTTAGGGTTATTAGCCACAACAGAGATCACTGTGACATGCATAGACTCACAACTGGGAAATGGATCGTTAATTTTCTTTATATGTCGAGGTGTGGGAGTAGAGATTGGTATCTTAATCATACCAGCAGACATGTTAGTCTTAGATATGCATGAGTACAACGTTATCATTGGCATGGATTGGCTCGCAACATACAGAGCCATGATAGATTATTTCGATGGGAGTATTGTCTTTGCCATTTCGGGTCAGGAGATGTTTGTAGTGGTGATGCCTCACCCAGAGGGAGGCTCTACCGCTCATTTGTATTAGATAGAGGAGGATACCTCTAAGGAGGTCGTGATTCCCTTAGACTCGATCCCAGTTGTTTGTGAATATTCTGATGTATTTCAGGAGATACCAGGCCTACCCCCCAGTCGAGAGATAGATTTTGTCATAGATTTGTTATCGGATACTCGACCGATAGCACGTGCTCCATACCGTATGGCTCTGGCGAAAATGCGAGAGTTATGAGATCAGATAGAGCAACTGTTAGGTTAGGGCTTCATTCGTAGGAGCACCTCACCGTGGGGCACTCCAATTTTGTTTGTAAAGAAGAGAGACGGCTCACTTAGGCTATGTGTGGACTATCGGGAGCTGAACAAGGTCATGATACGGAATAAATATCCGTTGCCTCGAATCGATGATCTGTTCGACCAGTTGAGGGGAGCAACTTTCTTTTCGAAGATAGATTTGAGGTCAGGATACCATCAGCTACGGATTAGGGAGCATGATGTTTAGAAGACGGCTTTCTTGATGAGATATGGGTCCTATGAGTTCAGAGTGATGCCATTTGGACTCACAAATGCTCCAGCCGTGTTCATGGACTTGATGAACCGAGTGTTCAGAGAGTTCTTAGATCAGTTTGTCATCATCTTCATAGACGACATCCTGATATATTCACATACAGAGGAAGAGCATGCTAAGCACTTGGGGCAGGTTCTTCGACTCTACGAGAGCATCAGTTGTATGCTAAGTACGAGAAGTGCGGATTCTGGTTACGGGAAGTGCAATTCTTGGAACATGTTGTTTCTGAACTGGGGATAGCGGTTGACCCGAGTAAAGTGCTAGGAATAAGGAAATGGAGACAGCCCACGTCACCGACGGAAGTGCGTAGTTTCTTGGGGTTATCCGGGTACTATAGGAGATTCATTCGAGGGTTCTTCAAGTAGCGGGTCCATTGACGAACCTGATTCGCAAGGGGGTACTATATTTGGGACGATACTTGTCAATTGGCTTTTGATGAGCTGAAAGACAAGATGACTTCAGCACCAGTCCTTGCTTTACCCAAGCCAAGCGTGGAGTATCTGGTTTACACCGACGCCTCCTTACGGGGACTAGGGGAGTACTTCAGCAGGAAGAGAAGGCTATAGATTTTTCCTCCCAAAATCTCAAGCCACGCAAGAGGAATTACCCCACTCACGACCTAGAGTTAGCAGCGATCATCTTTGCTTTGAGGATATGGAGACACTATTTATTGGGGGAAAAAATTCCATTTGTTCGTAGACCACAAGTCACTGCAATACCTGTTCACTCAGCGAGAGCTGAATATGCGTCATCGCAGGTGGTTAGAGTTTGTGAAGGACTATCAGTTCGACATACAATACCATCCGGGGAAGGCCAACATGGTTGTTGATGCGTTGAGTTGTAGACCGGTAGACGATGTAGCAGACGTTTGGAAAGCAAAGTGGAAAGAGTTGGGTCACCAGGATGCGATAGCTCATTCCTTCATATCTGTAATGATAGTGACACCCGAGATTATTACGAGGGTAATACAGGCACAAACAGTAGACTTATTTTGCCAGGAGCAAATTGTATAACTTTTAGCCAAGGGTTCTGAGTCCTATTCAATTAGTTTCGATGGAGGTTTAAGGATTAATGGGAGATTGGTGGTCCCAGAAGGGGCAAACTTACGTCATGAAGTAATGACCCAGTCTCACGGGTCCCGATTTGCGGTGCATCCCGGGGGAGATAAGATGTACCAGGATATAAGACGGCAATACTGGTGGAGTGGGATGAAGAAGAACATTGCTGAGTTCGTGTCCATCTGTTCTACTTGCCAGATGGTAAAGGTGTACCACCAGAAACCGTCAGGGTTTCTTCAGCCATTGGAAATACCCACGTGGAAGTGGGAGAGCATTTCCATGGATTTTATTACTGGGTTGCCTACATCACAGCAGGGCCACGACTCCATCTATGTGATTGTGGACCGTTTGACCAAGGTGGCTCATTTTCTGCCAGTACGGACAGACTATACCATGGGATAGTACACTCAGTTGTTCATTGCTGAGATTGTTAGACTACATGGGGTTCCCCTGGATATTATGTAAGATAGAGACAGATTTTCATATCGCATTTTTAGGAGAGTTTCCAAGAGGCCATGGGTACAGATTTGAGGTTGAGTTCAGCTTACCACCCATAGACAGATGGACAAACAGAGCGTACCAACCAGATGTTGAAAGATATGCTACACATATGTGTCCTTGATTTTGGGGGAGGTTGGGAGCCACATCTTCCACTGGTGGAGTTTGCTTATAATAACTCTTATCAGTTCACGATTGGCATGGCTCCATTTGAGGCATTATATGGAAGGCCTTGTCGTTATCCAACTTGTTGGCTAAAGGTGGGGGACAACAAGTTTCTCGGACCAGAGGTGATTCAGGAAACCTACGCTAGGATTGAGATTATCAGGAGTCGCATTCGGGTAAACCAGGATAGGCAGAAAAGCTACACCGATGCAAAACGGTTCTTTCGAGAATTTAATGTGGGGGAACAAGTTTTGCTACGTGTATCTCCTATGAAAGGAGTGATGAGGTTTGGGAAGAAAGGGAAACTGGCCCCGAGGTACGTGGGACCATTTACCATTATCGAGAGGATTGGGCCGGTAGCATACAGATTGGGGCTGCCAGAGCATTTACACCGCATTCACGATGTATTCCACATCTCGTCGTTGAGATGATACCTTCGGGATGACATGGCCCACACCCACATTGCGATTGAGGAGATTGACTTACAGCCTGATAACTCTTACAAGGAGAGGTCAGTGGCTATTCTAGACCATAGTGAAAGGAGATTGAGGTCGAAAGTAGTACCACTTGTATGGGTCCAGTAGGAGCATCATAATGTGGAGGAATCCACTTGGGAGCATGAGGCAGACATGCGTGAGAAGTACCCAAAGTTATTCTTACCAGCTACACCTATTTTTCGAATTTCATGACGAAATTCCGTTATTAGGGGGGAAGTATGTAATACCCCGTATTTTTATGACTTTTAAATTTTGGGGATTTATTAAATTTAATTAGATATATTAATTTGATATTAATCCGAAAAATCATTTAAATACTTACTAGTGTGATGAGAGTTAGTAATTATTGGAATTTGTGTTGTAAATTACTTTATGAGTAAAGTAAGAGGTGTAATTGTATTTAGTAAAATTATCACGAGAATCTAACATGATAATTTTAGAAATTTATCGGGATGCGCTTGTGTCGTGTCGGGATTAAATTTGAACTATTAAAAGCGAATAAATTATAAGTCACTCGTATGGTCATTTTGAGTGCCTCAATACGTCCGAAAGGGTCGAGATAGTCAAAATAATGTATCCGGGGTTTACTTTAGGTCTCGAGACTTTTCTAGGCCTAATTAACACCCCGGGAGGGCGTTTTAGACATTTTATATTTTTGGGCATGAAAATCCACGAAATTTCTAAGAGTATATCAGATAATAGGAGTTGTCTTCTAGGTTTAGAACAACCAAAAACCTAAGACGACCATTGGAAGGGAAGAGGAGAAACTTTCCAAGGAGTTCAAGGCCAAGAACTCCACCGTTTGTATCGCCGTCGCTGCCAAACTTTAGATCGCGCAACGAGGATCGCAACCACACCAATCATGTCCACTAATCTGAACCAAGAATTCCCAGGCAAGTATCTATCTTGCTCTAATTCATTTAATGCCTCAACGATGTTAGTCTACGGATGATTAGGACTAGTTTTCATGAAAGAAAGCATGTATGGGAGACTCTAATTTGCATGTTGTAGAGGTAGAAGACATATTCTGGGAATCAAATTCACATGTAGAGGTTGAACCAAATATTTTCATTAATTTAAGAGTATAAAATCTTGGAAAGGAATGGGAAGAAAGTAAACAAAGAAAATAGTAGGGTTCTTGAAATTTTTCTGGATTTTAACCCCTTTAATTCGTTATAATTGATGAAAACTCATATGTCTTACGTAGAATATTCATTATTTGGGGGTATAACACTTGTGGTATAATTGGTTGGAAGTTTGGAAATAAAAAATGTTGATTGGAATGATTTTTGTATAACATTCCCGTAACTGAAAATTCTGCAGATTCGTCATACCTGCTTGATCGAGCGATCGACCCAGGAGTTCGATCGATCGACGCATCGATCGATCGAACACTTGCCATCCATCAATTGACCCCTCCTGGAAAACTCAAATTCCTTTTTTTTTAAAATAGGTGGTTCTAACTTAAATGATTAAAAATTCTTGGACATTATTGTTAGAATATTTTTGGAGATAAAGAAGACCAGTAAGACTTTATAAAAATGGAACCCTTAATGTAAGACGAGATTAATATTTAACAAAGGTGTTTTACACTTAAGGAACAATGGGAACATGTGTTTAAAGGGTGAGACTCGTAAGGAAGTTACGTTGTGAAATAAATGAGTACCTACTGAAATTACACTTGGGGAGATAGGAATTCACGAGTGTTACATAGTAAGTTGGAATAATCCCATAAATAAGAATAAAAGAGACAAACCGTTATACGGGATAATCTAGTAATGTGTAATGAGAATCAATATCATAAGTATGGGTCGTGGGTATACCTAAATTACAATTGGGAATAGTAGTATACATATATGACTGTGATTGTGCATATACTATATACGTGTAAAAATCATGCCCGTGCTACTTGCTATCACTGAGGTTACCGCGCTGGGACAGTCTTATCTCGATGGGACCTTTATGGGGGATATTGACGTGTACCCTAGAACATAGGAATCCTTGGTAAAGGCTATCGAATCGATAGTCAGACGGTCCTAAGACACGTGAGGGTATGTGCTGACCTCTTAGTGACTTGGAACTATGCTTCGCCTCAATTTGTATGTGTTTTGTGTTAATAAAGTTCGAGAGTGATTCCGAACTAGTATTTCCCTTAGTACGAGTGATACGGGGACTTGATAGCAGAGTATGCTAGCACCATAAACTTTATGTGCGGTGCCGATAGTATATATATATATATATATATTAAATGAGTGATTAATGTATATATATATATATGAACTTGAAATTTGGATACTATCTACTGTGACTAAAGGTAGGCAAGCAATGAATAATTATTTCAACTTAGATATAAGTGTTTGAAAAGTTTAAAGCAATCCTGAGAAACTTTATAATTAAATGAGGCTTATGTGAGAACTTGGCTTTTAAACAAAATTAATTTTCTTAACACTAGGAATTGTCGGTATGAAATCTCGTGAGTAACTTAAGATAAGATAAACGGTTGGGATTAATAGTGCGGTAGGTGTGCACATTAGAAGAGAGGTGAGAATTTCTCAATAGAGTGTCGCACATTAATATGATTGTTGCATTAGGTGGTAAGCATTTTAAATACTTGCTAAACTAATTTTAAACTGTTTTACAATCGGGCTCTGACCCATTTCCTATTTTATCTTCTCCCTTGTATATATATGTATATATTATAGGTGCCCAGCCACAGGGACGTCTTGCATAGGATCCTTTGGAAGGAACGTGCTGCAACTTAGGTGGGAGTTGCAGGCCTCTTGCTTAGACGGCCTCATTATTGATTCCACTTCTAGTTTTACATTATGTAGTTGGGCATGAGTCGCCGTTTTCCATTATTCAGTTTGTTTTATCAGAGATTGTGATTGTTTATTTCCAGTATTTATACTTTGGGATTGTAACTGTCAGGATGTTTTCCTTTGAAGTTTTAAAGTTGGAATTATTTAGTTGAATGCTTATATTACTCGGATTATTTTCCAGTCTAGTTGTTGTGGGATTATAAAACCATGGATTATGAAAGGTTTTAAATGTTGGTTTTAAATTAATTTTGGAAATTGATGTCTTAAAAATGGTTTTGTCTCTTAGCTTAATTATTTAGGATGTTTAATTGGAAAAGTTATTTTTGCGACAGTGATGCTAAGAATGAACCAACCGTTCACCTTGGTTATAATTTAATAAAGGACTGATCACTCGGTATTTAATTAGGCGGGGTGTTACAATATCTTTAAATTATCCTTGCATATCCACAAATTACGCGTGATTCTGATTCTGAATGATCAAGTTTTGGTCATTTTCGTGAAGTTTCCCAATTGAGGAGAATTGAAGATTCCTCCTAGATTAGTCGATAGATCAACTCCTAGCTGATAGATCGGCTATAGTTAAGTTTTGAAGGAAATCAAGGCAGTATCATAAATATCAGATTAGCCGATAGATCAGATAGTAACTAACCAACCGGCTCCTTCAGATTTTATATTTTTTCTCCTTTTTTTCTTTATATTCTTGTAAGAATCTAACTTAATTTAAATAGAAAGTTTTTTATGTATTATATAATTGATAGTTTGGATAATTTAAGCATAGGATAAGCCCTCTTTCTCATAGGTTTTGAATTTGTAATGGGTTTTGTTGCTATTAATCATCTTATTTCTTTATAAATGTTTCCTTCACTTAATTTCCTTCATTTGTAACTTAAACGTGTTTTCAATACATGTAACATATTTGTTTCCATTTCTCTCATGTTTTCTTTCATTCCATTATTATAAACTTAAAAAATCTTTGTTTTTCTAATTAAATTGGGTTAAGTTAGTTGGCTCACCATGGATTTTGGTTGCTTCGATATAGTATGACGGTTTAGGATTGTTTTAATGGATTCATTGTTCTTGATTTTAAACCTAGAAACCTTAATGGAATATATCATGTATGCACCATAATTGCGACCTTTCGTGTGTGATTTTAATGGTACTATTAATGACAAACTAATATTTAGGATTTTATGAGAATTTGGGGAGTGACACCCAAGGTTTAAGTGATTATTTAAATGAGTATTAATCTTATTTTAAGCTTGTCTGAGCTTGTAACCATTTACGTTACGTATTTCGTTGTGCGTGATATTATTCTCAACCTATAGATTTAATTCTTGTCAATTAATTTAGTTTCAATATTTGTCTATGTTAATTGCAGAATAAAATGTTTTAAAACAAAAATCATCTTTTACACTTTTATTTGCCAAGTAATAAATCAATTAAATTTTATCAACATTCTCTATGGATTCGATCCCCGAATTAGCTTATATGCCTATAAAACAAGTGTAGTTAACGTTTGAGTTTTTTTATTAAGATTTGGACCGATAACAACAACTAACGTCTTTACACGAACACTCAATTTTCCTTTAATCAAAATGGCATCATTATTAGGGAAGTTTTGTTTTAGAATTTCCTTGATTTAATATTTCTTATATATTTTGATATTTTTTTGTTTTAATTTGTTTTATAGATTTTCACATTTTACAATCAAGAAACATTGAATTTATGGCTACATACCAATTTGGGAAGTTTCCATCGACAAACCATTTCGGGTAAGCATGTCTTACTCCGGTATTCTCGGTGATTATAATGGTGTTGTAAGGACATTTTTGTCCATTATCAATATGTATGTCATACGCCGTTACACCGTTGAAGAAATTCAAGATTGCATCTACATCAACGGATCCGAATATCAAAGCGTCTTCAACATCATAGCCTCTGGAAGAATGAACTTGGTAAAATTTTGTTTTTACGTTCCTTAAAGTTCATATTTAGTATTTGGAAATTTTTATAAAATGTTTTTTATAAAAATAAGAAGTAAGTTTTTTTCAAGCAAAATGAGGCTTTTTAAAGTTTTTATTTTTCTGGGAAAAACGGACCGGTCCGCCCTCTACCCGAATCGATCCGCCTTGCTCAAGGTCCAGTAGACCCCGGATCGAATGCAAACCGATGAAGCAGAAATAACCGAACCGATCCGCCCTCATCCGGACCGATCCGCCTCTTAATAAAAGAACCGATCCGGACAAATTGGACCGATCCGCCTGGGATAATTTTGGCCAGATCTGTTAGAGATTTTTTAGGAACAAAGTTTTCTTATTTAATGGAAACTTCGGGGAGTTGTTTTCTAAGACTTTTCAAGATGATTTTCAGAGTCCTAAATACTCTAAGTCTTCACCTTTTTGATGTGCAAAACATCTTTTTGATTCACACAAAAAATCCTAATTACTTTTGTGAATCTTTTGGAACCCTAGAACACAAGCTTTGCTATTGTTCAATCTTTATGGGGAGATCTTTGCAACCGAGGGTTGCGTGTCATTGCTGAGGGAGTCTCTACAAAGTGTTATGACTGCGTGTCATTGAGGAGAGCTGCGGTTCTTCCTTTGTTGTTTGGGTTGCGAGTCCTTGGAGGGTGCTGCGTGTATTCTCTTGCTGAGTTCAAGACTGCGTGTCTTTGTGGGTTGGTTGCACATTGATCCATTGCAGATTTCTCTATGTAATTGTAAGTTGCGGCTTGTATATTCATAGTGAAATAAAGGTTTTACCCGAAAGGGGTTTTTTCCTGAATTCTGTGTCTCAGCATATTTTTTGTGTCACATGCTTTATTTATTTATCGGTTGACTCACACACCTTAGATGAATGATTAGGGGCTGAAATTAAATAAGTGTGCTATATTAGAAAGTTGCGAATTTAATCAATTATCACATAGTCTTGTCTTTTCAAATTGGTATCAGAGCGGGTTACGCTAATTTATCGCGTGATCTTGATTTTCCGAAATTTTACTTTCTGATACAATTTGTCTACTCACGTTTTCAAATTGGTATCAGAGCGAGTTGCGCTAATTTATTGCGTATTCCTATTTTCCGCAAAATCGTGTGATATTGATTTTTTTTTTTTTAAATCAGTTTTGTGAATATTCGCAATTTTTCAATGGCTTTTGATGGTTTTGATGATCTTCGATGTCAAATTTTTGAAAAAATTAATTGGAAAATTCACACGAACTCTTGTTTTAAATCTTCTGTTGAAAACGAATCTGAGAGGTGTCCTTGTTGTGAGGGTGTTGGTCACACGTTACATGAGTGTACCACAAATTTAAAGAAGAAATTGAATAAACCAATTTCTCATGTTTCTACCCTTAGTGATTGTGATTCAGAAGAAGAAGTTTTTTATGCTTCTAGGCGAGAGTTTCCCATCCATGTGATTAGTGATAGTGAAGGGGATGGGAGTGTGGATGAAAGTGAGGAGGAAAGTGTAGATGAGCATGACTTGCAAACTGCTTTCAATGAACTTTATGATGAAACTTTGAAAACAAAGAAAGAAAATTTGAAATTGAAAGCTCAGTTGAAAGAATGTGCCATAAAAAATAATGATTTTTTAGTTAAAGAACTTAGGGCTCATGCGAAAATTTTGAAAAAGAAGCTTGAGTACGTCGAGGGTGAGAGAGATAGTCTTAAAGGGTTGATGGAGACTATGAAAAAGGAGCTTTTAGAGTTTGAGGATTCTAAACGAGTACTTGAATCTAGGATAGGTGAACTTGAGGTGAAATTGAAAGATTCAAGTAAAGTGAAATTTAATTTGGAGTCTAGGTCTGAAAAACTTGATAAGATTTTAGGCACAGTCGAGATCAAAACGAATAGGGGTGGGATTGGTCTTGAAAAATATGTTGCACCCATTCCAACACGTGTGAGAGAGCCTCCTAGGATTGTTAAGAAAGAGGCACCTAAGTTTGTTAAAAAAGCGCCCCATAGGAACATCATGAGAGATCCTCCTAGGATCATTAGGAGAGACCCACCTAGGCAAATTCGGAGAGAGCAACAGATAAATTTGAGGAGAGGGCCACCTTTAGGTAACACACACCGCCCGATTTACACTTGCACACATTGCGGTAGGCAAGGTCATCTTAGGAGATTTTGTTACAAGCTTTTAAATGGACCCAGGAAGGTTAATGAAAGAATAAATTCGATTCCCAAAACCCCCACACTTCGTTACAAATCTATTTGGGTTAGAAAATCGGATTTAGAGGCTTATGGTTTATTTGTCCATGATTCCCGTTTGCTTGCACGTAATTCACCCCATGTGAAATCTTTTGGTTAATTGTGATTGCATGTTTGTCATAAACTAGTTGTGGTTTCATGATATATTTTTACTAGTGTGATGACTTGTACTTTTTGTATAAATTCTTGTTTTTGAATTTTTTTGAAAAATACAAAAAGATTTTATTTTGATAAAATTTTTGAAAAATCCAAAAAGATTTTTGTTTTTTTGTTTACACCGTTTATGGATGAACACTTTGGATGAACGAGTCATAACATCAGTCCATTATTTTCATGTGACTATTTGATAGTGTTTTGAGATAATAGGTCAATTCATCCATGTGCTTTATAATGTTTGGAGTCATTAAGATGTAATTAAGTGTTTCTTCCTACATGTTTGACTCATGTTTCCTTTATTACACACATGCACTGATTTGATTGATTATTGTGATTGTCTTATCACATGTTGGTTAGGTGTTTTCACTTCAATCCTGTCCTTAAAACGAACCAAGCGCGATAAATTTTTGATAAGGAAATTGTGCATATAAAAACCGTTTTGTGAGTTTGTGTGCTTTGTTTGATAACGGGGAGGGGCTGCGAAAGGTAATCATCTATCCTTTGCGCAAAAGACACCGTTAAAATGGACTTAAAAATTGAGGAATTTTATTATCCGAGGTCCAAAGAGGTTAAAAGAGCCCGAAAAAATTGAAAGGCAATAAAAAGATATTCATGCCAAAATATGAGCCATTTAGTTTTTTGCACCAATTCTCCAAAGTTTGAGAATTTAGATTACCTCTATAAGAATATATATATGAGGGAGTTTGGTTGGAGAATTAAAATGGGTTTGCACGTCCTTGAAATTCTTGAAAATGCGCTATATAGTTTTGGACGTTATTGGTGTGAAAATCATTTGGCTTTGATTTGTTGATTTGTATAAGATGATGTCATCTAAATTCAACAAACTTTACACCTAAGGATACCTTTAATGTTCATTCATTAGGAGTACACGTATGCATCGTGCACATATGATTGATTGAGTTGATTTACCTATCGAATGTGTTCACACCCATTCATTCCGTTTCCATGACTTGGTTGTTTGAGTCTAAATCCATGGTGTGATTTTTGTATCATATTTGTTCAAATTGGTATCTTTTCTTTGTATGAAAATTTTGAAAAATCAAAAATAGTTTGTGTATTTTTTTGTATATCGTGACACCCCGATTTTGCTTATTTGATTCATTCTTCTCATTTGTCTATTTGGGGACATCATAAAAAGGGGGAGAAAGAATTATCATATTATGGGGGAGTTTGAATTTTGGGGGAGTTTTTGAGATATAGCTTATGTTTTTATCATATATTGATATCCATGTTTATCTCATTTCAAACTCGATATGTCACGTGGTATTTGCTTTGTCTCATGTGTGTAGGTATGAAGATTGAAAATCAATATGTTACACACCCTGATGAGAAAAGTTTTGAGATTTGATGATTGTTGAAGATTGAAGAACAAACGATGAAGATTTATACCTTTGTATCTTTCCATCTTTAGGGTTCATGGGAGGGTAGATTTGTATAGGTCATTAGTTGATAATTCGGATATTTTTTATGTATGTACCGGCATAGACATAGGGGGAGATTTGTAAGGACATTTTTGTCCATTATCAATATGTATGTCATACGCCGTTACACCATTGAAGAAATTCAAGATCGCATCTACATCAACGGATCCGAATATCAAAGAGTCTTCAACATCATAGCCTCTGCAAGAATGAACTTGGTAAAATTTTGTTTTTACGTTCCTTAAAGTTCATATTTAGTATTGGGAAATTTTTATAAAATGTTTTTTATAAAAATAAGAAGTAAGTTTTTTTCAAGCAAAATGAGGATTTTTAAAGTTTTTATTTTTCTGGGAAAACCGGACCGGTCCGCCCTCTACCCGGATCGATCCGCCTTGCTCAAGGTCCAGTAGACCCCGGATCGAATGCAAACCGATGAAGCAGAAATAACCGAACCGATCCGACCTCATCCGGACCGATCAGCCTCTTAATAAAAGAACCGATCCGGACAAATCGGACCGATCCGCCACCAAGCCGGACCGATCCGCCTGGGATAATTTCGGCCAGATCTGTTAGAGATTTTTTAGGAACAAAGTTTTCTTATTTAATGGCAACTTCGGGGAGTTGTTTTCTAAGACTTTTCAAGACTATTTTCAGAGTCCTAAATACTCTAAGTCTTCACCTTTTTGATGTGCAAAACATCTTTTTGATTCACACAAAAAATCCCAATTACTTTTGTGAATCTTTTGGAACCCTAGAACACAAGCTTTGCTATTGTTCAATCTTTGGGGGGAGATCTTTGCAACCGAGGGCTGCGTGTCATTGTTGAGGGAGTCTCTACAAAGTGTTATGACTGCGTGTCATTGAGGAGAGCTGCGGTTCTTCCTTTGTTGTTTGGGCTGCGAGTCCTTGGAGGGTGATGCATGTATTCTCTTGCTGAGTTCAAGACTGCGTGTCTTTGTGGGTTGGCTGCGCGTTGATCCATTGCAGATTTCTCTATGTAATTGTAAGTTGCGGCTTGTATATTCATAGTGAAATAAAGGTTTTACCCGAAAGGGGGTTTTTCCTGAATTCTGTGTCTCAGCATATTTTTTGTGTCACATGCTTTATTTATTTATCGGTTGACTCACGCACCTTAGATGAATGATTAGGGACTGAAATTAAATAAGTGTGCTATATTAGAAAGTTGCGAATTTAATCAATTATCACATAGTCTTGTCTTTTCAGGTGTTATGGTTTTACAATTTTGTTCAAAAGCTATGACATTTGGTGAATACTTGCAAAATAAGAAGAGTGAAAATTGCAAATTGACATTGGGTGAGTATCTACATAATTAGAAAAAGTATTTTGGGACTATTGAAAATTATTCTCATGAAAAATGCCAAAAAATATTACAATAGCGACTTTGAAAGCTATTATGATAATATTTACCAAATTATTATAACAATAACTTTCAAAATTGTTATACTTATAATTTTTAAAGTAATTATGATAATGGATCTCAAAATATTCTTTTAGTGAAGTTTTCCTACCCACCGAATTCATTTGGTATGTACGTGAAAACTCAAAAAATAATTTTTTATAGATATTACTGGGAGGAAAATTATTTTTAGGAACAATATTTAAATGTATTACTTAAAGCAAACAGTGCTTTTTCTCTTAAGACTTTGAAGATGAATAATGTTTTTAACCAAATGAGGAATCGAGGATTCTGATCAAAGGATACCAACTTTGGAATAATCCATTCTTCTATTGTCCCAACACTTACTTGAGAAAAAAAGTGATTAGAAAATAAATATAGTATCCATTTGTAATGAAATAATTTCTTCATTGAAAAATAAAGAAGAGGCCGATACTTGTTCTTAATCTCAAATATTATTAGAAGATCATTCCATTGAGAATTATCTTATCTCCTTCAAAAGTCAATCCTTGAGCGATGATAAGTCATCTCTTCAGATTGAATATATTTCATCACCATTTTCTTTCACATAATTAAATCATTACAAGTATTGCAAGAATCGAATGAGAGTCTTAAGGACTTTGACCCAATTATTGTTTCAGGAATGCTTTTTTTTCAAAATACTTTTTAATAATATGTTTTTACCTTACTTGTTACCCAATTCCCATTCCATCTTATTAACTTTTAGAAGAAAATTTGAACTTTTGGGGACACATTTTTACTTGTCCTCCATTGTATCAAAACCACCCATCACCCACCAAAATATTTTTAAAAATTTTGACGATGGTCCCTCTTCTTAGCTCTAAAGATGTTCCCATTGCATAAATAAAATTCGTGTTATCCAAGGGGCAAAATCAAGTTGAAGTCTTCCGTTAATCTCAAAAGCTCAGCAAGTAGTGTGGGTGGACCCTCAAATATTTCTAGACTTTTACAATATAGTAAATTAGTGGTTGACATGGTTAGTTATACATATTAGTTTTTTTTTCCTTTTAATTTTTTCTAGTGTAATTAGCTAAATTTTATCACTTCTTTTTTGGTATGATTGGTTATAACATATTTTGAAGAATCAATGAACTTGTAATATTTTAGAATCACATAATGTTGGGTAATATCTATATTTTCCTCTTATCAAAGCGTGTTCTTAATCCATGAGAAAATATAAGTTAGGGGTTTGGGATATGCTTTCTATTTCCTTTTGAGTTTCATTAATTTTATTCATGTTCTTCTCAAGCATTCTTTTAGGAAAAACTTCAAAAGTATTCAAAAATTCCAAAAAAATTCTTTCCATCTTTTCTCTTTCTTGGGCCTCTTTCCCTTATTTCCAATGATCAATAAATTATTACCCCATCTAATTGCCATTACAATGATGCATGTTTTGGATTTTTTACGTTATTAGACGTTTGACCTCAAATCATTGATATTATGAAAACCTTTTTGAATTGAAACTTTGAAACACATGAGCATATGCACAATTCTCCCTTAGTGATTAGATTTAAGGCTTAAAGGACTCAATGACTTTATAATGCATTGTATATACTTGCACCAAGTGAGCATTTAGGTTTCCTTCAACTGTGAGTTTTTATACAATTACGGTCGTTTCTTGAAAATGTAATTTTGTTAGTAAGCTCATTATTCTTTCATTGACCATATATTAATTCAGTTCATATGAATTTTTTTACTCTAATACTCTATCATGATTTTCAATGTTGTTGAGACCCGAGAATTTCATGAAACCCTAAGAAAGGATCATAGGCCCTATTTTTTTTTGTAAAACTCAATTTGACCTTGGCCTCAACTACTAAATACTTCCCTTAGTTAACCCCTTGGAGCCTAATATGCAACCCTTTGTTTTATCACCCAAATCCCATAACCAACTCCACATTGAAGTTTAAACCCTATATACGCCTTTATCACCTTTGGTTTGGGAAATAAATTGTAATTTTATGATGTTTTTATTGTTTGGTTACGGCCTAGCAAGTCATAGTGGCAAGAAAAGAAAAGAAAAGAAAAAAGAAATAAATAAAAAGGAATTCCAGGATGTAAATAGTGAGAAATAATCTTTTTCACTCACTTTGATTATTTTCGTTACTTGTATATTCCATTTTTTTTTAAATTTCCCACAAGTTCTATTACCCCAAGTAATTATCCCTAAACCCTTTAAATCCTAAAAAGTACCTTTCGTTTCACAACCATAGCCTAAACTACGTTATAATCCATTAAATTAATATATGATTCCAAGATGAATGTGAGTTGAATGTCGATTTGATTACGATAATCTTCAAGAATTCTTTCCACCTCATTTAATGAATCGTATACATTCATTAGATTACCATTTTATTTTTTATATAGTTTTCTTCACTATCGTGTGTGCTACATCCCATTTGGAGTGTTTTGACTTTACAAGTGTAATCACCAGAGAGGTTTCAGTTCATGCACGATTTAACTATTATCTAGGTTATTAAAGTTTCTATTAATCAAAACATTCATTTGTGCCCGATCATATCACAAATTTAAGATTTCACTTTTTTATGAAGTTTTTCTACTAATGTTAAAAATTACAGAGTATTGGGTGAATTATAATTTTCTTTGAAAATAGCTTATTGAAATACACATTGCTGTTGGGTTTGGCATTGGATTGTAGGGTGAATAATTTATTAAGAAATTCGATATTTTAGGTTTCATCCCTGAAAACCCTCATGAGATAACACTCGTCTACTGGGTAACCTAGGATTTTAATGGCTTATCACAATTACTAAATGCAATCGTGTACCCACAAAAGTGGTATTGCATCATTTGTACATAGTTATTTTATTTTCTCTATATGTTGGGTTAGACATATTTTTGTTTCATCACCGGGGACTAGTAATGTGTAAGTTACGGGGTGTGATTAGTCACGAATATTGCATTTAATACCCTTTATTCATACACGTTCTGGCATACTTATGTCAATTAATTCCTATTTTTAAGTTGTTATATTGAATAATCTATGTTTATTTTGTTTATACGCTATTGATGTCCAAAAGTGGAGACAACAAATAATCCAGAGAGAGAATTTGTAAGAAATAAGAATTATTAAGAATGGGGATGAGAGACACTATAAAAACAATGATTTTTACGTGGTTCGGCACTTGGGGAGAAAGCATACATCCACGGTGGTACTGCTTTGGTATTGCACTTGTTGACGTGGTTATAATTTAGGGTCATCTGATACAACTCGAGGCTTGAGAAAGTATTAAAAGTTATCCCTGGTTTTGTACATTTGTATCCTATTTATATGTGACTTGCAGATATTTACAAAGAGATGGAGTGCCCTTATAAATCGGCAGCTACATCTTGATACATGTTTATCATAATAAATATGTTCGCCTTAGAGTACTACACAAATTTGGTGATGAGCATTCGAATAATCATGGAGGTTGTAATCCCACGTGGTTAATAAGGTATATCTCATGTATATGCACTCATATAAGCATATGCGTATCCAATCTTATAGTAAACGGGTAGGCCGAGCAGTCCAGTACTGAGATGACCTCCTGTCATGATGAAGACAAGCATTCCTGTGAATTCCCTTGGATTATTTAGAACTTATTCTCTGCTGAGACTATATAGGTATAACATACGCCTTAAGGTTTATTTTATTTTTTTAAGTACTAAGGGAGGAATAGTGTGAAGTTGGATGTATTTGGAGAAAGTCTCATATCAAGATATAAATTTAGGGGAATTTTTATAATACTGAATTTTGATTTTCTTTTTCTGTAGTTTTGTACCTCTTTGAAGTATATTTGTGTGGCTGCAAACCTCACATTATTTAGAGTTTGAATGTTCATGTTATGCCCATTTTTGTGAAGTGTTGGAATTGAGGGAAATTGTGGATTCCTCCCATAATAGCTGGATGATTGGATCTTAGCCAATATATCACTTGTTATGTTTTGAAGAAATTCTAGGAAGTATCATATAGATTAGATTAGCTTATAGGTAGGCTAGTATGAGATCGGTCTGATACTTCAAATTCTATATTTTTTGCTCCTTCCTTTTTCTTTATTTTTCTTGTAAAAATACAACTTACTATAAATAGCAAGTTGGGATTTTTTATATTAGGGAGAAATAATATTTCGGGGAACTCAAGCATAGTAGAATCTCTCTCATTTATAATGGTTTTCTTTACTATTAATCATAATCTTCCTTTAAAAATGTTTTCTTAGCTTAATTTCCTTTCTTTGTAACCTAGACTTGTTCTCAATACATGTGAATTAGTTGTTTTCATTTCTCTCTTATTTTCTTTCATTATATTATTATAGATGACTTTAATATTCTTTCTAGCTATTAAATTGGGTTGAGATTATTGAGATCATCTTAGTTTATTGGTTGTTTTTCTATGGTTGTATGGTATAGGTTTGTGTTAGTGGATTGACTGTTCTTGATTTTACACATAGGCACCTTAATGGGGTATATCATGTATTCATCATATTTATGACCTTTAGTGTGTGATTTTGGGAGTACTGTTGATTCCAATCTCGTTATTAGGCTTTTATGAAAATTTGGGGAGTGACACACTAGGTTTAAGTAATTTTTTAAATGAGTATTAATGTTCTTTTATACTTGTCTAACCATTATACATTTATGCCGTGTCTTCAGTGGTGAGGGATATTATTCTCAATCGTTAGCTATAATTCTTGGCAATTAATTTAGATTTAATATTTGTCAAGATTAATTTGAATATAAAATGTTTTAAAGCATATATCTTATTTTACACTTTTATTTGTGAAGTAACATATCGATTAGATTCTAGTAACGTTCTCTGTGATTCAATACTCAATCTACTCGATATAGTTATAAAACAAGCGTGGTTGAAGTTTAGGTCTTTTGTATTGAGACTTGAACCGGTAAAAATGACTAGAGTCTTTAGATGAATGCTCAATTTTCCATTAACCTAAATGCGATATATCATGTATGAACCATATCTGCGACCTTTCGTGCTTGATTTCAAAAGTATTGTTGATGACAAGCTCATATTTAGGATTTTATGATAATTTGAAGAGTGAAGTTTTGGGTTCAAGTGATTGTTTAAATGGATATTAATCTTTTTTAAGCTTTTTTAATCTTGTAACCATTTATTCTATTTATTCCATGGTGAGGGAAATTATTCTCAACCTATGGTTTTAATTCTTGTCAACTAATTTAGTTTCAATATTTTCTTAGGTTGATTGTAATAAAATCTTTTAAAAGAAAGATCATCTTTTACATTTTTATTTCTGAAGTAATAAAGGATTAAATTTTAAAAACGTTATACGTGGATTCGATACCCGAGCTAGTCATTATACCTATAAAACAAGTGTAGTTAAAGTTTAGGTTCTTTTAATGAGAGTTGGATTGACAAAAATTTCTTAGAGTCCTAACACGACCACTTGGTTTTACCTTTAATCACTAAGTTTAGCGATGGCATCTTAATGAAATCGAGGTATTCATAGCAGTTGTGGACCTTACTCCCAATTATGGGTCACGAATGGTACACTCCCAAGCGTTGAACTCTTTTTACTAGGAGATGGTATGCAAGATATAGTTTCAAGGAGTTCCCTTTGTTGTTTTTCGTTAGGCTGAGAATTTTGTTTCCAGGGGAGATATTTTGTAACGGAGGGTTGCAAGCTATGAAAGGTAGTTTTAGTCGAAGTGTGTGGTTCATGGTTCACCATACATCCCAGGGGTGATCGAGTGTACATAAATTTGAGGAGTCAGTATTAGTGGTTAGTGAAGCAAATACTGGTTTAATTTTTGTTTAGGTGTGCCCATTTTATTAGTGAAGTTAGAGCACCAGAAACATCTGAAGAATTGTAATTGTTAGAGATCCCAGTATAAACACGGGAGAGTATAAACCGTTGATTTTTTTATTATGAAGTATTGACGTCCAAGGGAGGGGACATTTGGGTGATTGGCTCCAGATTAACAAAAGTTGATGAGCGATAGGAGTTTAGTAAGTTATTCTTATCAGATGGTGATAAAGACACCTTAGAGGGAGTGGTACTTAGTAGAGAGAGAACTAAGGTTGGTGGAGTAGGAAAAACAATTTTGGAGATAAGAGAAAGTGTAGTATGAAGTCCCTGGAAGGAGATAAGGTGATTTTAAATCTCTCCCCAATGCAAGGAATCGTTAAGCTCAAGTTCCAAGGGAAATTTAGTTCACCGATGCATGGGTCATTTTCACAATCTTGGATAAGGGTGGGGTCGATGTCTTTTGGCATTAATATATCACATTTAGTGTGTTCATGACATCTAACACGTATAAATGATGAAAGAATTTCTTAAGGTACATGTTGACGATTCAATAGTTATATTAGTTTGGTTTGAGTTTAGCCGAAAGTGAGCCGCGACGAGATATATTACCAAGTATGAGGTTGTAGATAGAATATCTTTCTAGTCGTTAGTGTGAGGATAATATATGAGAGGGATATTCTTATATTTACGAGTTAGATATATAGAATAATCAAATTGTGAGTAAGAAATTCCTTGTTTAAGTGGGGAGGAATGTAATACCCCGTATTTTATGAGGTTTTAAATTAATTATTAAATTGATTATTTGGTTGTGATGAGTTGTTAATTCCGTAAAAAATGCGATATCTCTTTTCATTATTTGAGACAATGGACTTTCTATATGTTGTTTAATACATCAAGATGTGACCTTAAGATGCCACATATGATTGTGGTGTTAGGGGCACCAATTTAGACTCGAGGGGGAGTGGTATGCGAGTGTATGTGTCCAACGAAAGTGTGGTACGCCAGTCTGCTTGTGCGTTAATGAGATCCCTATGGGGATGCGAGAGTGCTTGTCTCTTGGTCCTCCATTTCCCCATGAGGTCAGATTTATTGTCATGATTCCCTTGGAATATGTTTGACACCATATCCAGTTTTATTGCACATTCCTGTTTAGGACTAAGCCTAGTTCTTCGTGCAATGGGTTTTCGGTTGTTCAAAGTCATCAACTTATATTATATAAAAAAAATGGGTCAGGATAATCCTATGGAAGTTTGAGTCCTACAAATAATCCATAGATTCTTCGTTAGGTTCAGGAACCGAATTACAAGTGAGGAAGGTATTAGGCATCGACTTGTTATTTATACTTCCTTATCTAAATACTTATTATCGTATTTTAAATTTATAATTAATTTTAGTTTATTTATATTATGTTGAGAGATCTTAGTTTAAAAATACCTTAAAATGTAGATATTTTCTTAGCTGTAAAAATGTCATTAGTGAGAGGTGTAGGAACATCACTAAACCAATGTGGGCACACAAGACTACTTGTGTGAGAATGTGTATTCAAGTAATTGGTTATCACTAGTATGTACGTATAAATCAGTGAGATAATTCTTGGTTTGTGTAACCGGAGACCATTTGGTATGTATATATTTGTGTTCAAGAAGTCGTGTCTTAAGATAAATTGATTTCTCATTTTGAGGTACGAAAGATGGGTAAAAGTTCAGGGATAAGATATAACAGATGAAAGCATATTGATAAGGACAATATATCAAGAGATATGTTGTTGAGTCTTATTCTTATAAGAAGGTCTCGATATTGAACCTACGTATATGTGTAGCCATGAGATCAAAGCCCATGTAGTTTGGTTTCTACAGTGAATAACATGGAAATGTTCCAACGTGATGTGTGTAAAAATATAAGGATTTAACTTGAGATAGGGAAAAGCAATCCAGGAGTGAGAAGGATGACTCTAGTAGGGTGTAGAATGGGAATGGACCTAAAGTCGTTGACAAGTCTATACATGTCTGTTGGGAGATCAATAACTCGAAAACGTTATTTAACCTTTGTGTCGATTTGAAAATATAGAGGATGTAATGTTTAGATATCCTTGAATACCTGCAAGTACAGGGATAAATTGCAGGGGTTTACATCAATGATGTCATGTTCTAGAGATGGATGGTTGACTTTAACATGAAATTTTAGGATTTGAGTGGACAATAAATCATCGAGAGATAACTATCTATCCCTTATAGACATGACTATAATCCCATAGGTGTTATAGGGCATTGAGCTTATCCGAAGTGATAGAGATGATCACTTCACCTGAGAAAGGGGTTTAGACTAGGAACGGAGGCATCATTAAAGATAATACGTCAAAAGACATATTATGAGGCTTGGGAGATTCGAGGATCAAAGCCAATATAGTTCTAAAAAATGGGGCATATTTATAGGAATAGGCTATGGGATATCGGGGATAAAATATATAATATTATGGTATTTATGGAGACCAATCCTTATTATAGCATTTCTGTTATAATCTTGAGTGTTGTATTCATATGTTCAAAATACATAATCAAACATAAGTGTTAAAGGAAAAAAAATGTTCCTGAGTGCATCATTTCATGCATGAATGTCCGCTCAAGAGTATTACAATTTTAGACTTTAGTTTTAGTAAAGTTTCGGAGTAACTTGGTTCACGGACACTTTCTTGAGAACGATTTATGAAAAGTATGTTTTCGTGTAGTACTCAGTTCTACCAATTTTTACTAACATTATTTAACATATGAGTATGTTATCTTGTTCAATTAACATAGATCCTTCGTAAAACCCATGATCTAAAATATAAGCGCTATAAAATTCATACCTGGTTGCCTAAGGGAGGATGGACTTAATTGTCAGGAAGATATGTACATTTCTATATCACAATATGTATTTATCACGTTGATTATAGTTTTCTTTAGAGTTTTTACCCTTGTAGTGTGAGCCAAGTTATTCCCTAGGGAGTGTCTCAGATGAGGTGACAGCGTCAAGCAAAGATTTATGAGGAAATGATCATCATTGAGGGATGCGTGCATAGGTTTGCCTCTATTTTTTTGAAGGAAGTGACTTTTTGAAAAATTGAAATTATCTCGAGATTTCGAATAGAACTTTGAGATTCTTAGATACTCGGGGTTTAACAAAGTTATAAAATCGATTAATGTTGGGTTTAAGGGTACCTTTACTAATGTCGTGGGACCTCTATATATTGCTGTTAACATAAGGACATCAACTACGTAGTTCATACCCTGAACAACCGCGTGATTAAAGCTTGTGGACATGTGTCATTAAGGTTGGGATATGGTGGGACCCGTGTAGCACTCGATCAAATTTGGGGGGTTGGGGGGTGGGGGGAGGTGTCACAGGAACAACGACCGTGCAATTTATACCATTAACTATCTGGTTGATGGTTTGGATACGATAATGATTGAACATAAATTTTCAAGTGTGTGGTCGGAGGAATAGCCACGCGGTTCAAGGCCTCCAACCATGTTGTTGATGGATTAAACTAGTGGTGTTTTGTGTGTTGGTTTGTAATTTTGGGATAATTATAGTTTTACCCACCTTATTATGTGTATACATATATATTATAGTGACCCCATAGTCAGGTATTTTTTTTATATTTGACTCCATTTGATATTAAGGTGTTGACGGTTAAAAAAGGTAAGCCTCAAATACGAATCGGGTTGTCCATAGAGGCAGTCGACTATGAGTGTGCGCTTGCAGATATTCTTCAGTAAAATTGGTTTAAGGTGGGAGAGACCATATATTTAACATTTATTTTCTATTGGATGTATGAACCTTATGGTAACAAAGGATGTCTTTGGGGATTTTTTTAATATTTTGGCACATCAACTGTGTGGTTTACTTAGATGCGAAGTTCTAATGAATAGCGACCATGTATTCCTTGATACTTCAATCATGCAATTCATTCAGTTCATAAACCGTGTGGTTGATCCTCTATGGCCTATAAAATCCAGAAGTTTAAATGTTTGTAAGAAATATTCTTAAACGTCTTCGAAAATTCTTTCCCCTGTTCGACGCTAAAGGATTGTTTTCTAGGATACCTTAATTTTTTTTTCGAGCGATGGCTTCTAGTTTTTGCATGACTGACGCCCTGTTTACCATTTCCATAGTAGGAACACTCCCATGGGTCAGAAATCTTCTTCCTCGGTACCTTTAGTTTTGGTAAATGTGGGCGAAGTTACATCGTTATCCATTAGGATCTCTATTCATTTCCACCGCCGAATATATCGCTATTTCCTAGCTTCGTAAACATCAATTTTCACTGTGTTTCTATATGTAGAAGACCAAGTTGTTCACATCCATCAATACGGGAGTGCGTTCGAGATGGTGGTCCCGACCCTAGACTCAACACATTTCTCAAATTCTATGAGTTTATTGGATAAATTATCTTATTTGGTTCATTTAATAAATGTTAATTTGCCTTTATAATATACATTTTTTTGTTCCTTAATTTTTATCAATTGTTGGTCGATGCGAAGCATCTTAAAGAGGTATCGATTCGCTGGTCATATACCCACATGGCTCTTCGTTGGTTAGTTGTCGAGGTCTCTGCAGACACAAACACATATTACATGGTTCAGTCTTTGGGACTAAAAAAAGGTGTGTTTTGATCTTCTTATTTGATGGGTTCTTTTGCGTATGGTGTGCAATCAAGGATGACGGGCCAACGAATTTTTGATGGGATCTATGTAGGTGGTAGCGGGGGAAGAGGGCTCGTATGTGAGGGGATAATGGGATAATATTATCAGGTGCTTTTTGGGGTGAATTTTATATACTCTTCCCAAAAGGCGAGTTTGTAGTTTTTCTTGGATAGTCAAGGGTAGAATTTGTTGTATTATATTCCTATTGTTGTAAGATGAGTAATGCTCCATACAATTATTTTCAAAGAGGATTATCCTATATCATCATGTTTTTATAAATAAAAATTGTTTTTTCTTTTATGGTGGTTTTATTTATTTGAAACAAGGTAAGGTAATGTATTTTATTGATGTCTTTATATATTTTTCTTTTATCCATGTACATGCTCATTATACTTTTCACGAAAAAAAGAGAATGTAAATGGTGATGAATCAAAATAGTAGGTTTGGTGCAATTTAATTGACAGGATAAATGATGTAAAATATGAATAAGCCTATGAACACCTTGAGCCTAAGATCTTTTATTCAACATGGTGATGATATATACATATTTGTGCAAAAATAAAAGGGGGATAAATGCAAAAAATGTTCCCCATCTTTTTAAGACTTTTCTTTTGGAGAAGGGAAATCTTCATCTTTTGTTGTGCGTTGTTGTGTTGGTATGCAACGGGGAAGATGGCTTACTTTCATTCCTTGTAAAATGGAGGAAGATTTTTTAAGTAGCTTAGAGTCAGACTATTGTCTTTTAGCGAAGATAATGTGCCAATTATGTAAAATCCCTTTGGAAGTTTGCATGCCGATGACGTTTGTCCCAAGATGTGGGGTGTTTCAAGGAGGATATTTTTAGTTTTTATTTTTGGAAAGAGTTGCGAGCTGTGGTGTAATTACTACTAGGCCTATTTTTATTGCTTCTTTTTAGGCATCAACATTTGTATATTTTTTCTTAATTAAGGATAACTCTATGGAGTTCCAGAATCCCTTAGAGAACTGTTTTATTTCATAACATTCAGTTTGTTTAAACCATGCCACCTCTTTAGGACCGATGCCACGATAGGTTTTTCTTGTAGGAGTGGGTTTTGGTGTTTGTTAAACAAGGCCCAATCCTATATCTTTGATTGCCTACATATTTTCGATTCAAAGATAATAGTGTGTCTATATTTGAATATTTACGATAATATTTATAGGAGGGGACGAGGTCTACATAGTTCTGACAAATAAAAAAATTGGGGGCCTAAAGAGTTTAGTTGACTTCAATCCAATGGTTGGTGGGTCAAGTGGGAGTTTTGATGTAGGGCTTGGAATGTGTTTGGGTCCATGTAGTATCCCCCTCCTATTATAATCGATTGTTTTATTTTGAATCGGGTTCTTCCCTTTATTTGTAAGAAGGCTTAAAGAAATAATTTACTCAATGGACTGAGATTAAAAGGTTGGGAAAATGTGAATCATTGAGATCAGTTAAGGTAATTTTCCCGCCGGTGTTTATTTTTGTCACAAGGTAAGTCCCTCCTCAATTAGGTGCAAATTTTCATTCGATAGTCGACACGAATTTGAGATTTTATTTTAGGACTACGTCTCCTTCTTGCATGTTTCAATTTTTATCGTCTTATTAAATTCTCGAGCGATCTGTTCTTGGTATCCCTAATTTTGATAAGATCTAGTTCATCATAGCGGGCTTGGACCTAGTCGGTTTCTGCCACTTAGGTTTAGAGCATGACCCGTAATGAGGGAATATTGAGTTTTATGGTTAGGACTACTTCCATGCCACAATCCAGTGGTTAGTGGGTGGCCCAATACCAAATTTATCTCCAAAGTGAGGTAACCTCACAAGGCATTTAGTAGTTTTTCTGACCAGCTGTTGTAGGTTCATGTCATCTTACTGGTGATGTTTTTAACGTTTTTGTTAGTATCTTTGATTACTCCTTTATTTTGATGTATGTATGGGAAACACTTCTATTATGTGATCTTGTATTCTTGTAAAAAATTAGAGACCTCTTTCTGATAGTGAGAACCATTATTGGATTCTAACTCATGGGGTACACGCAAGAAGTAGATTATGTTTAGGCGTATGAACTTGGTTAATATTTTGGAATTAAGAACCTAATAATATTCATCTTCCACCCAATTGGTAAAGTAGTTGAAGGAGACCAGTATGAATTCATGCCTAATGGAGACCTTAGGAGTCACTTTACCATAATCTCTATAATTGGTAGAGAACGGCCATTAAGAGGTAAAGCAATAGAGATCATAGAGAGGGAGATGCCATCATGAGAGGTACAGTTTGAACTTGAGGCACCTTTTTATGTAATTTTGTTCAGTCTTGCAAATGGTAGTCTAGTAGTATGACTGGCGAAGTATTAATCAAGAGAGGGTGTGTCCTCTCATATAGGGGACAAATTCTCCTCCATGGATTTTATCCGTGATTTCAAGGGTTTCATCCTCTATAACACACCATAAGTGTACTACATCGAACGCTCCTTTGTAAAGTTATCCCCCATAAATGATATATATGGGTTCTAATCATCTTAGGGAAAATTTATTAGTTGTACAGACGTTTGGTGGGTAATTTTCTTATTTAACAAGTTTTATATGTCTTTGTACGAGATTGTGGGTCATATTGTCATTTCTTTATTAGAATTGATCTCACAATAATAGGAAGAGGTGCTCTGACTAGTCACGGTGAAAGTTATATTTGTCATTCCTTCCAGAATATCCATCATTGAGTCTAGGGTGGCGAGTGCATCTGCAAAGTTATTTGTATGTCTTGGGAGAAATTTGAACTCTAGAATTTCGAATTGTGAAGTAACCTCTTCTAGGTAGGCCTGATAAAGTTATAGTTTATTAACTCGGATCCTCCATTTGACTAGTATTTAACTGATGACTAGGCTTTAGTCTCCATAGGCTTTTAGTTCGGTGATTCTCATTTACAAGGCAATTTGGAAACCTATGATGCAAGACTAGTGTTCGACCATGTTGTTTTTATACTCATAAGTGAGTTTGATAATCGTGGTGACTCAACGTGAATCAGGGGATATTAAGAGCATTATGATGTCGAGCCATATTTTATTTATGCTAACATCAAAGTATAGTTATCATGCTTCTCTATTGTCGAAGATGAAGAGGTCGTCATCAGATATTTCTACCTCGTACTCTTCTTCCTAATCCGATAATGGTTGTCTTGCGAGAAGGTCTAATATGGCTTTACCTTTAGTGGATTTATTTGTAACTTATGTGATTTAGAATTTTGACAACATTAGTAGACAATTTTCCATTTGAACAGAGAGAGTGGGTTTTTCGAATAAGTATTTTAAGGGGTCCATCCTAGAGTATGTTGAAGGATATCATGTAACGGTCGAGTTTACGGGTGATCAATACCAGAAATACATAAGCCTTATCTAAGGTGGTGAATTTTTGCTTGTATGATACTGAATTCCTACTGACATAGTAGATTTCATGTTCCTTCGAGAACTTCCTGCATATTGGGCCAACATAGCTCCAAAAGTTGCGTTAGTGATGGTCATATAGAGGGTATAAGGTTGTGATGGTCGAGGAGGTAACATTAATGGTCTGTGAGTGAGGTATTCTTATATATTCTCGAATGACTCCTAGTATTGAGCGTTCCACTCTTTGAGTGAGTCATTTTTTAGAAATTGGAAAATGGGTTTGCACATGGTGGTAATGTTTTTGATGAATCGAATTATGGATTGGATTTGATCTAAGGACCCTTTAACTTCTTTATCGATTTTGGTGGTGGAATTTCTCATATGTCTTTGATAATGGCAAGGTCTATCTCGATTCTATTTTTTTATGGTAATAAATCCGAGTAATTTTTCCTTGGTAACCCTGAAGATACATTTTTTAGGATTTATCCTCATTTTGAAAATGCAAAGTCTTTAAAAGAATTTTTGAAGTTTCAGAATATGTCCCTCACAATCATTAGATTTGATGACCATGTGGTCCATGCAAACTTTCATTTCCTTTTGTACGAGGTCTTAAAGGATGGTTGTTGCTAATTTATGGTAAGTTTCTTTGGCATTATTGAGATCGAATGGCCTAACCTTGTAATAATATGTTCCCTATAGGGTGATATTATTGGCTATGTTATCTACTTGCAACTCGCAGATCCATCGACAAAGGATTTAAGTGCATTGTTGGTTATGTTATCTAGCAATAGGTCTATATGTGGTAGAGGAAATCATTCGTATAACATGATCAATTGAGATCTCTATAATACATGCACATTACAACCTTTTCGTTGGTTTTAGGTACATAAAATATGTTGGCCAACATGCCAGGTATACCACCACTTGAATGAATTTGACATTGAGTTGTTTCTCCACCAATTGTTTAACCTTCAAAGAACCTCCATGTATCAATTTACATAGAATTTGTTTGATAGGACTTTTGTTAGGGAAAATTGGTATCTGATACATGATAATATATGGATCGATCCCTGGCATGTGGGCATAGGACCGAGCAAATGCATTAATGAAATTAGCAAGGAGGTCAGTGAATTATTTTTCTAATTTTCTATTAAGGAAGGACCCTATTTGTAATTGTTTGAGGTTTTGGGGAGTGACCAAGTTTATGGTTATTGTGTCATACTCATTGGGATACATACATATATTTTGATTTGGTCAAGTTTTTATAAGTGTTTTATGTATTTAATATTTGTAGGTTTAATCCATCATTGGATTCATAAACATCGCTTGCAACACATGCAAGAAAAATACTTGAAATCACACTTTATTATGCCATCAAAAGGAGTAAGGAAAACATTGATAATAGTAGAAAGGTCTATTTTATAAAGAGATACATTAGGAGAGGGGTGAAGAAGAACTCGATTTTTAACATGATAGACTCAAAAGACTTCTAGAGAACGGGTGCCAGTATGCATCTGACAGAGGTCCAGTTATTCAGTACCCCGTGATGTTGATGAGGTGGGACACATTATATCGAAGGACCCTTGGAGTGGTACTTAGGTTCTCTAAAATATTGGCGCCAATTGGAGGTTGGCGCTACTGGTGTTCCCTGAGCTGAGCTTTATTTTTCTCAGGGCTTCAACAATGTTCTTAGTTAGGGGAGGTTCTTGGTGAGGGATTTAAACAAGTGATTGTGGTTGTACTCATTCCAATAATAGTCCTATGTAAGCTGAGAGGTTGTATTACGAGTTTGCTTGCATGTAGTGTCTCAGATAGTGGTCTTGCCTAATGCGGTATGAGGAGGTAGAGATTGTCAGGGATGCCAACCAATTATCATTTCTCAATTGTGTTACAATGAGGAATGAAGGTGGTGTACTAGTCATGGAAGCATTCCATGGGGCTTAAGTCTGAGGATCCCAACATGGAGATCAAGGAAGTTTCTTAAAAGCAATAGGAAAGTGTTCCCTATTCGGGCTCAGGCTCGGGTTTTTTTTTATCATCCTCTATGACCAATGAGATGTTGATTTCCTTGTGCCCGACCTAGTGAATTTTCCAATGATTGACATATAGTAATTCATAATCAAAATTTTCCATTTCGGGTTATAAGAATTTCTTTGCTTCATCCCACCAAGGTTCTGAGACGTCGTGATATGGATTATCTTCTCCTTATAGATGGAAGTGACAGTTCCACTCATGATAGGGGTCTTTGGGACATGGGGTTCGAGCATTTCCATTAAAGGTGTTGTAACACCTCGTATTTTTGGATTAATATTTAAATTACTTGAAATTTAATTAATTTGAGAAATAAAGTAAATTAAATATATATTAATTGGTGAATATTGGATTAATTTTATGTGTTATTATATTTACTTGTGGGATAAGTAAATGGAATTGTATTTTTTTATATTACGTCGTATGTGGGTAAATGAGACGGGTTGACAGGATCTTATTCAGGACGCGCGTGTGGGATCGTGTTGGGAATAAGATGATAAATAGATAATACGTGACTCGGATGGTGACTTCGAGTGCAAGGATGATCTGGGATGGTCGAGATTGTCAAAATTAGGTACCCTGGGGCTATAATCGGATTCCGGGGACTTTTTAAGCTATACGGGACCCATATGGGGGTATTCAGATCATTTTAATGTTATAACTTAATTTAATTTCTGGATTTAAAGAATGTAAAGGGTTATTATAAAGGGTTGTTAGAGGAAGTAGGCAACCATATTCCCATTATAATTTACCTAGTCTTGAGATAGAGGCAAAAGAGAAATGAAATTCAAGGGAGAAACTCAAGAGACAATTCAAGAGAATCAATTCGAGAGAACTTGGGCAAGAATCGACGTGCAACGAGAATAACAAGGGTAAAATTCAGACACTATGACAATTAGAGGCAAGTGTTTAACTTTGTTTGATATTATATGTTTTGTTTTAGTTCATATCATGATTGGTGAAAAATAAATATGAACTTTTTAGTGGGATTCACATGATAAAAATGGGATTTTAAAGGATGAATCTATAGAAATAAAAGTGATTATTTATCTCATATGAAATATGAATTTAGTTCATATAAAAGGTGAAATCTTGATGAGAAATCTGAAATTGAATTGTGATGATTAGATGTGGTCATAAAATTATAAATTCGAAAAAATAGTGAAAAAGTCTATTAGAATTAAGTTAGAATACGTTTGAATAATTGATGTTCGATCCCATGTTGTAGATGATTTATTGGATCAATTAATATGTGGAAACATGTATATTAATGATAAGGTATGTGAGGGATGATTTTAAGTGTAAGAAGAGCAAATAGAGAGGCCAAAAACGAAACTCAAAGAGGCAAAAATAGAGGAATGAGAAGAGTCACTTTGAAGAGTTTTAGATCTTCATTTTGAATGCTTTTGGAAGTTATTTGAGAAAAACAGAAAACACATAAATGACTCAATTTTCCGTGTAGAATCCAAATACAATATCGGATTGGTTGTTTGGATAATGTTTGGATCTAATTTTTCTGCATTTTTAAAACAACACCTGCTCAATCTAGGTTAGGTAATGATGTGTTATTGATTCGGTTGGGATTTCGGTTATTTTGGAAGGTATGTAAAGGATGTTTAGGACTTCTAGGATTTTGAAATATAATACTACCTTGGGGTTAGTTGGGAATAAAACCGAGGTATGGATTTAGGAGCGTTTTGTATAAACAACACTCAAAAATATATTTACGAATTCGAATGGGAATTTTGAATGGAGTTGGGGAACGGGTAGGATTGAGATAGGCTTAATGTCCCGAGTAAAATATAATCTTGATATAAAAATAGATAAGTGACTACTTATGGATTTGGGAGTCGAATTTAAACTCGGAGAATATAGGCTAGTGCTACAAGTGACATGCACGGTTAGACGGTTCTTAATATATATAGTGGATGCTTCTGGTGGAGGTTGCATGCAATGGACGGTCTATCCTAGCGAATCCTAGCAGGTGTAGTATCGGCTACTGGGTCATGAGTTTATTACACGACCACCCTATGTGAGTTTTAAGTCCAGTGGGGTAATGATGTATGGTTATAACCCACGAATGTATACTATGACCGCCTCCGGTTTATGTTATGATTTGGGTTCGGTGAATAGATCCTAACCCGGTGGCCCAGGTTGAGGTGTGTATTCTCTGGTGTCTGATAGCATGCTAGAGAATTACTTCCAGCAGGGTAATGCTTGGAGGGATTGTAGTTATACTTATATAGCGAGAGATATATATGTATGCATACTTGATGTGATATATATATATACTAGTATATGTCCGTGCCTGGAGGCACAGCGAAAATTTCGAAGTACGTAATCGCAAAACGACGAAAATGTTCAAAGTACATAATTACAAAACTAAAGAGTTTTACATTGAGACTTGCACCCGAATGTATACTGCTCCTACTTCCCTCAAGTCGTGCGCTTACATTTTCTAGCAAGATTTTAAATTTAAAAAAACTTTCAAACTAAATGGCACCGACTTCCTTTTGAGAAATACCTGAACCCCCAAAGATAGAACATATGAAAAATAGATAAAAATGTTTAGGATGCAGCTATTGGCACTCCTTGGAATCTTAAGGCACTCCAAGTTATATACTATAATAACAAAACTATCCTACCTATAAAACAAAACTTCTTCCATATGATTTTTACCTTATTTTTTTTAAACAATTCATTATGTAAAAGCAAGAAAGATATTACAAAACTTCAATTTTCTCTTTCAACTATAATTAAAATATTTAGTACTCCCTGCAATTTAATCTTTATATATATATATATATATATATATATACTCAAATTCTGGATTATATTATTAAACAAATAACTAAATATATATTACTTCCTTACAACATATGAAAACAATTATGAATGTTGAAAATATGAAAATATATAATTGTATCCATATAAAATATATAACTGACAAATCTTATTTTTTACCTGACACGAAAATAATAAAACAAAACATGGCACGACATAAAATATTTTATAACCGAACACGACTCAAATAAAAGCAACTCGACATGACATGACAATTTTTTTTAAAACAAACATGGACACAATACTAATAAAAGTGACATGCCACAACATGAAATATTATTTTTTTTACAAAACACGAATATGATCCAAGTAAAACTGGCACGCCATAATGTATTTTGTTTTTTTAACCAAACGTCAAAATAAAAATAACATGACATGAACCTAGCCAATATTATTTTTTTGTACATTTTATTTAAAATGTTTTATAATACCACCTAAACATATCGTTGGCCCGTACCAACATATTAGAAAAAATTATCCGCGACAACGGTATGGATAAGTGGTTGGACCGCCTATGCATACCTCTGGATCGGACCATTTTTTGAAATAGTGAAAAGATAATTTTTGAAATAATAAATAATAGTTCTCGCCACTGGTATGAAAAAAAAATACGACTCGCGTTTTACTTGGATTGTGATCGTATTACTTAAAAAAATATTAAAAAAACACTTTCATTGTAAAAAAATAATTTTTTTATCTCTTAATTTTTTTTCCTAATTTTATGCAAAAACATTTTTTTAAAAAAATAATTTTTAAATTTATCTTTAAAAATAACTATCATAACAACTTTTTAAATAATAAAAAAAAATTTAACTATCATGACAATTTTGATAAAAAAACAGTTATTTTTAAATTTTAAAAAATAAAAAAATGATTTAAAAAACAATTTAAAATACTGTTCTTTATTGAAAAAAAATAACAAATAAAAAAATATTTGTTTGATCTTTAAAGCAAATGGCAAATTTGTCTTTTAAAAAGTATTTAGAGTGTTTTAAGAATTTTTGAAGTATGATTAGCTATACCCAAATGTTTATTCCAAAAATAATAAATTAATTTAAAAAATAAAAAAAATAATATGAGGAACCTAAATATGACTTGATATGAACCATATATAATACTCTCTAATTTAAGAGTTAATTAATTTTATAAGTAGTAATTGAAAAAAAATAAGCTAAAAAAGGAAAAACAAAAAAAAGAACCACTTGGGCCTAAATTAAAAAATCTTGGGCTAGGAAAATAAACTGGAAAAAAAATATGCATAAATAACTTAAAGTGTGTCTGGATTTCAAACAAATTATAATTAACATGAATCAACATTGAATAAACAATTAACATTTGTTACAACATTAAAAAAGCTGCAAGAGCAAAAATGAGTGATGGGAGTCTTGTGAAAGTCTTAAAAAAAGAAGACTAAATTGAAAATAAATTAAACAATCCAGAAGTCCGAACAGAGCACCACTACACACCACTTGGTATTTTAAGTTTTTACACTAAATTGAAAACCACATACAAAGATTCCCCTTAAAAAAATCAGGGATCAAACATACATTCAAACAAACACAAACTTATGAATCCTCTTAGAAGTTATTCACAAAAAATATAGAAATGTGACAGCTTAAAAACAGAGGTATGGAGAAAGGCATCATCTTAATAATATAGGCTCCACCCCTTCTCTAAAGGAATCATCTTAATAATTTGTTAAGATAAAATAAAAATGATAAGAAAATAAGGGAAAAAGCTCACACTGATGTCACCAACACTAATGTCACCAAGACAAAAAAAAAGTACACTAAATATCTCAAAAAATTTAATAACTCTCTTTGAGATCTGAGATCTTTTATGGAGATGGTGTTGGCATCTGCAAAAGACCACATAAAACAATCAGTAGATAAGTACAAATATAAAAATTCGATCTTCAGCCCTAGCTGTCGGTTTAAAGCCAAACAAAAAATATATAAAAAAAAAGTAGTTTTCGATCTTTGGTAGTACCTGAGTAACACATCGGAGCTTCACATAAACGTAGTACCTGAGTTACACATCGGAGCTTCACATCCTCATCGGAGCTCGGGAAACTCCGCCGGAAAATACAAACTCAACTCACATCTAAGTCATATAAATCACCAGCATATTTTCAACACATCAAAAAACCAAATCATGTTTTCTAAGCAAACAAAGATTAAATCACCAACATCTGAGGAACCATAGTCTAAATCAGAAAAAAAAAATGCAGACCCATAGTACCTTCTGGAACCATGATGTCCACCATGGGAGTATCCCAGGAAAAATGCGCTCTCCACCTCTTAGAGCATGGGCGAGATCTCACGAACCGGACCCTTTTCACGGAGATCGCACCCTAGTTTCGTAATCCAGCATGGTTTTCGATTATTACTGATATACCCGTTTATATCCTTGGCCTGGCTGAAGATTATCTCCAAAACGGACGACCCTACGAGGGGCCGACCCTTCACCAGGCTCCAACTGGCCTCCACCAGGCCCAGACGACCTTACGAGTGGCCGACCCTTCCCCAGGCTCCAGACGACACTACAAGGGTATGACCCTCCACCAGACTCCGGACGACACTACGAGGGGCCGACCCTCCACCAGGATCCGGACGACACTACGAGGGGCCGACAGTACGAGGCCAGAATTAAGCCAGGCTCACTACCGGAAGAAACTTTGCCCTCGACCTCGGCTCATAGGCCGAGGGTGATATCATGACGGCGCGTGGTTTGGGAGACGCGTGGAACAGTGCGCGTCAGGCTCATATGACACGTGGCAGACCATTATAACAGAATCACACCCTCATGTGAGGGAATATTAAGTCATCATTTGGCATCTACAGGTGTCAACAGGGGATTGGCTAGATCATTATTCACATGCACCATGCTTACTTGGGGGGTACACTACACCCCCCAAGACCTATATATACTTGTCACCTACAACCTTACAGGGGATCGATCCATGAACAGGAGCCCTAGCTAAAACTATGCTTGTACACACACATTAGAGAGAGAGAGAGGGTTATGTGCATTGTATCCAAGGCCATTAGTGCCCATACTTAGTGGATCACACACAGTGGATGTAGGCCAAATTGGCTGAACCACTATACATCAGTCTTATTTCTTCTTATACTCATCCCCTTCTACACACTTACATACTTATATACCTGCATCTTTATGGCTGCCATAGCTACTACTGTTTGAGCTCACTATCACTTACCTGGTGGTGCTAAATCCCAGCATCATCAGTTTGGCGCCGTCTGTGGGAAAGAGAAGACATCTCTTCCTTTGCACAGCTTGACCTCACTGGGCACTCTGGTGGTGAACCAACCCTCCCCCTCAGAGGAGGTGTTTCACCATTGAAAGAGACCCACTAAGGTTCCCAAGCTCACCATTCTTCAGCTGTTCTAGCTCAAGGCACATGGCACCTGAGATGCCACCACCACATCTTCCCCTGCCGGATGAGGGGGGAAGACCCAGTTCCAGTCAGCCGCCGCCTCAGTCTGAGATGGCTGATGTGGCGGCAGCCCTAAAGTCTCTGGCAGCAAGCCAACGGATGATGCAGGAGCAGTTCACAGCCCTAAGCCAAAACATACTGAGACCACCCGGGGTCTCACCTGAGATGATTACTCCGGCAGCAGCTCCAGGACAGCATGAGGCCAGGGGACCACCCCAGGCACCATGCAAAGACTTGCCACCCCCTCAGCGGCGTAGGGATGTTGCTGACCCCCGACGTCTGCACCTGGGGAGGCAAGGAAACCCTTGCCCGGAGGACAGGTATGACGATCTGGAGGGAGAGGAGGCCCCAATTGAATGCTGGGAACCGTATGAGGTCTCCAACAACACTGTATGACCCCTCCAGGATAGTAGAGGAAAGTGCGTGAGACCAAACCCTGACGATCGCCAGAGAGGCTCTGCTTTTGATCGCTTGAGCAGGGGGTCGGCCTTTGAGAGGCTAGGCCCAGTAAATGACCTGCGAGACAAGTTGTCCAGGTCAAGAAGTGCGGCGAGGTCTAGGCAGGAGGGAGCAGATGGCCGACCCCAGGGGCGGGAAGTGAACAGCCGACATAGGCCTGCTGCAGCAGAACCCTCCGTCCAACTTTAAGAGGCGGCTGGGGATAACATCGGCCGCGCCGACCCTGTGAGGCCCTGTAATGACTCAATCCAGCGGCTAGAGGATAAGATAGGTGATATATTGAAGAGTCGAGATCCCCTTCAGAAGGGATATACCATAGGCTCACCCTTTGTGGCGAAGATAGTCGACTTCCCTACGCCATCAAGGTTCAAGCCACCTGTGGTCACCCCAAGATACGATGGGAGCACCAACCCTGTCCACCATGTTGAGATGTATCAATCGGCAGCAGACATATACTCTATCTCAGATGAGATGAGATGTCGTGCCTTCTCCGGAACCCTGACGGGGGCTGCACACGTTTGGTACACGTCTCTTCCAAAAAATTCCATTGAAAACTTTAAGCAGATGGCCGACCTGTTCATCTATAATTTATGCTTCGGGGTGAGGCCACAGAAGAAGACCACCCACCTACTCTATGTCAAGCAGGGGAAGAGTGAGAGTCTGAGGGACTATATAGCCAGATTCAATAAAGAGAAGCTGGAGGTAGAAGACTACGAGGAAAGCATAGCTATGACAGCCCTGATTAGAGGACTCCAAAAGGGGAAGCTGTTATGGAAGCTTGCTGAAGACCCTCCGAGGACGATGGCCAAATTGCTGTCGACAGCAAGAAAGGTGATGAACGCCGAAGAGGCGATGGCCACAAAATATGAAGACGATAAGGGAGGTACTGGTGGGGGTAAGTACCCTAAGAAGAACAAAGAGGGGAAGAAGAGGTCCACGGACGACAAGTTCTCTGGTTACACCCCTCTGACGGTCCGCTGTGAGCAAATTCTCAATGAGATAAAGAGTTACCGATCCCTGAAGTGGCCTGAGAAGCTAAGGGCAGCACCTGGCAAGAGAAATAAGAACCTGTGGTGTGAATTTCATCAAGACCACGGTCACGTGACAGACAAATGTTTTGATCTGAAAGATGAGATTGAGAAGATGATGAAAGAAGGGAAGCTTAGAAAATACGTCGACAGAGGCGCCTTCAAGAGGGGCCGAGGGGACGACCCCAGAAAGAAGCGAGTCGATGCATGTAGAGAGGGTCCTCAAAAAAGAGGGGACGACCCTTCTGATGATGAGGACGACCCTGACCTCCCGCCGAGAGACGATCAGGGCCCCGTCAAGAGGCTTAATACGATCTCGCTCGGAGTGGGAATGATCTCTGGGGGTCTGGCAGGAGGAGGATCGGAAGTCGCAGATAGGAAGTCCCACGTGGCAGAAGCCAGGGCAGTGACGAAGACTGTACATTCGACCTCTCTGGAGGCCAAGCCAGAAAAGAGGAAGAAGGTGGACATGGACACACTGATAGTAGGGTTCTCACGAATGGACTTGAAAGGCCTCTTAGCCCCGCATGATGACCCGCTCGTCATCACGACCAGGGTGCATGGGTGTGAGGTGCCGAGGATCCTGGTGGATGGGGGCTCATCTGCAGATGTAATGTTTTGGTCATGCTTCAAGGCCTTAGGTCTCAGCCGTGCTAGACTCGTCCCGTACCATCATCCATTGATTGGATTCAGTGGGGAAAAAGTTCACCCCCTTGGAGTGTATGAGGCTGATGTTAGGATGGGGGACGAGTGGCCGAGATGGCTCACCAGGAAGGTCAGTTTCTTTATGATGGATGAGCATGTGTTTTCAGCCTATAATATCATATTGGGGCGGGTGTCCCTCAAAGGGTTCGAGGCCGTGCCATCTACGATCCACCAGATGATTAAATTCCCCACCCCATACGGGGTGGGGGAGGTTCAGGGAGACCAAACGACAGCGCGAGAGTGCTACTACAACTCCGCCGAAGAAAGGGAGACACACAAGAGGGCTACAACCACTTACAATATTGATACCCTAGACCCTAGGGACGAGACGAAGCTCAAGAAAGGAGAGGCCGCTGAGGAGGTAGAACCCATCATCCTTGATGAGGATGACCCGGGAAAAACCGTCCAAATTGGCAAGTCTCTGAGGCCCAACATCAAGGAAGACCTCATTAAGCTGTTGAGGAGAAGACGAAGCGTCTTCGCGTGGAGTCATGTAGATATGCCGGGGATCGACCCTGAAATCATGTGCCACAAGCTCAATGTGGTAGAATGACTGAATCCGGTAAAGCATAGGAGGAGGATTTACTCTAGAGAGAAGTACGAGGTCATCAGGGATGAGGTCAAAAAGCTAGAGGATGCTGAATTTATCAGAGAGGTCATCTACCCTGAGTGGCTGTCCAACACAGTCATTGTCCCAAAGGCCAAAGGGAAGTGGAGGATGTGTGTGGACTTCACAGACCTCAACAAGCACTGCCCCAAAGACAGCTTCCCTCTCCCCCGCATTGACCAGATGGTAGACGCTACTGCAGGCCACGAGCTCATGAGTTTTATGGATGCCTACTCAGGGTACAACCAGATCTTCATGAACCCTGAAGACTCGGAGAGGACTGCCTTCATCACCGACAAGGGTACATACTGCTATAGGGTCATGCCCTTCGGTCTAAAAAACGCGGGGGCAACGTACCAGTGCCTCGTAAATAAAATGTTCGAGGACCAAATTGGGAAGTCTATGGAGGTCTACGTGGATGACATGCTGACCAAGAGTTTGAAAGCAGAGGATCACGTGGCAGACTTGGAGAGGAGCTTTAATACGATCGACAAGTACCAGATGAAGCTTAATCCGGCCAAGTGTGTCTTCGGGGTCGGAGCGGGGAAATTCTTGGTGTTCATTGTCAATCAAAGAGGCATCGAGGCTAATCCTGAAAAGATAAAGGCCCTGATTGAGATGAAGACCCCCAAGTCCATTAAAGACGTTCAGAGGCTCACAGGGAGAGTGGCTGCCTTGAACAGATTTGTGTCAAGGGCTACAGACAGGTGTCTACCATTCTTCAAGATCCTCAGGAAGGCCTTTGAATGGAGTGAAGAGTGTGATGAGGCTTTCAAGGAGCTAAAATCATACTTAGGGTCTCCCTTGCTGCTGTCACGACCCGTGTAGGTTGAACGACTTTACGTATACCTCGTCGTCTCAGAGTCCGCCATCAGCGCAGCCATTGTGAGAGACGAGGATGGTATACAGAAGCCTGTATATTTTAACAGTAAGGCACTCCAGGGGGCAGAGCAAAGATACCCGAGGATGGAAAAGTTGGCCTACGCCTTGATCCATGCCTCAAGGAAGATGAAACCGTACTTCCAGTCCCATACTATGGTCATCCTTACTGACTCTCCTCTTAGGCAGGTCCTACACAAGCCTGAAAAATCAGGAAGGCTAATGACCTGGGCTATAGAGCTGGGGGAGTTCGATATTGTGTATCAGCCTAAGACAGCCATTAAGGGGCAGGCATTGGCAGATTTCATGGCTGAATTTACTTGGGAGAGTGACGTGGCCGAGGGTGAGGGTCTAAGCCAGACAGATACCCAGCAAGGTAGGATCACCGACCCTCCTGCAGATGGGGCTGAGACAAGCACCGCTAGAAGAAAGGTGGCTGAAAATGAAGAGGGAAGATACCTTTTTAGACAAGGGTCACTCATTGAGGGAAATTTCTCGGAGGAACATGCTGTGTGGAGTCTCTTCGTCGACGGGTCCTCTTGCGAAAGCGGGAGCGGAGCTGGATTGATAGTATCAGCACCCGACGGTACAGACATCGAGTACGCCCTGAGGTTCAATTTCAAAGCCTCCAATAATGAGGCTGAGTATGAGGCCTTGATAGCTGTCCTTTCCTTGACCAAATCTCTTAGTGTCGGCCAAATTTTGGTTCACAGTGATTCAAGGCTGGTGGTGAATCAGATACTAGGAGCCTATGAGGCCAAAGATGAGAGGATGGCTAGGTATCTTGAGAAGGTGAGGTCATTGCTGAAAAACTTTAAAGAAGTGAAATTCAAGAGGATACCTAGGCTCGACAATGGCCGTGCTGACGCCCTTGCAAGGTTGGCCTCAGCTACTAGGACAGACATAAGGAGGACAGTCCCGGTAGAAATCTTGCTTCGACCAACTATCGAAGACGTCGAGGTAACACTTGGCATTTGCATGAATGTTTCTCAAGAACCTTCATGGATGGATCCTCTGATCAGATACATTAAAGGGGGAGAGATGCCAGAAGCAAGCCAAGAGAGGAAGAAGCTGAGATACAGGGCTGCAAAGTTCACTGTCATCGGAGACACGCTGTACAAAAAGGGGTTTCTGCTCCCCTTACTTAGGTGTGTGCATCCCTCAGAAGTCCCTTCTATTTTGCAAGGTGTGCATGAAGAGTCGTGCTCAAGCCACATTGGGGGTAGATCCTTGGCAAAGAGGGTGATCACCCAAGGCTACTGGTGGCCGACCTTGGGGAAAGATGCTGCCGCATATGTTAAAAAGTGTGATAAATGCCAAAGATTTGCTACCATCCCTCACCAACCTCATCAGCCCCTTACCTCCATTACATCCCCATGACCGTTTGTAGTGTGGGGGATTGACCTGGTAGGACCCTTACTGAGGGCAGTCAATAACTATCGGTTCCTCATCGTAGCAATTGACTACTTTTCAAAGTGGGTAGAGGCCGAACCAATGGTCACGATCATGGAGCAGAAGACCTTCCAGTTCATCTGGAAGAATGTGATATGAAGATATGGTCTACCCAACACCCTCATCTCGGATAACGGGACCCAGTTCAAAAATTCCTCTCTGCAGAAGTAATGTGAGAGGGTAAGTATCAAACAATTTTTCTCCACCCCAGGCCGACCTCAGGCCAATGGGCAAACCGAAGTTACGAATAGGACAATCCTAGATGGGATTAAGAAGAGGCTTGAGGAGGCAAAAGGAAGATGGGTCGAGGAGTTATATGCAGTGTTGTGGGCGTACAGGACGACAGTAAGGACCTCTACTGGGGAGACTCCATTCATGTTAGCTTATGGACCAGAAGCAGTCATCCCCACCGAAGTCGAGTTTCCCACTCATAGGGTCCAAATGTACGACCCCCAGGGAAATACGAAAGAGAGGAGACTTGACCTGGACTTGATTGAGGAAAGAAGGGAGGATGCTGAGATAAGGCAGGCTTCCTACCAGCAAGGGACCGCAAGGTTTTACAATCAGAGGGTGAAACAGAGACCTATCGCAGTAGGAGACTTGGTTCTCAAGAAGACTTGGCAAAAACCCAACAAACTCCATCCTAATTGGCACGGCCCCTACAGGGTCATCGATGAAGTTGTCCCTGGGACATATAGACTAGAAAACCTAGAAGGGGAACCTTTTTCCAACCCCTGGAACGCAGATCATTTGAAGAAATACTACCAGTAGTGTTGAAAGGTCTTGATAGACCATAATTGTAATAGGAGTTGCTCCAACGGGACACTTTGGAAAATTAATGAGAAACATGATTCCCCTCACCCTATAGTTGTCAGTCCTAGCACGCATGGAAACATCTACAGAAATCCATTAATTTGGAAACTTCATCCCTCGGCTATAATAAGGGCCAGCGGAGGGGACGACCCCACCACTGTCCTAAAAAAAGATGAAGGAAGACATTAAAAATCCATTAAATTGGAAAGTTGATCCCTCGGCTATAATGGGGACCAGTGGAGGGGACGACCCCACCACTGTCCTCAAAAAAGACGAGGGAAGACATTAAAATCCATTAATTTGGAAAGTTGATCCCTCGGCTATAATGGGGACCAGTGGAGGGGACGACCCCACCACTGTCCTCAAAAAAGACGAGGGAAGACTTTAAAATCCATTAAATTGGAACATTGATCCCTCGGCTATAATGGGGACCAGTGGAGGGGATGACCCCACCACTGTCCTCAAGAAAGACGAGGGTAGACTTTAAAATCCATTAAATTGGAAAGTTGATCCCTCGGCTATAATGGGGACCAGTGGAGGGGACGACCCCACCACTGTCCTCAAAAAAGACGAGGGAAGACTTTAAAATCCATTAAATTGGAACGTTGATCCCTCGGCTATAATGGGGACCAGTGGAGGGGACGACCCCACCACTGTCCTCAAAAAAGACGAGGGAAGACTTTAAAATCCATTAATTTGGAAAGTGAATCCCTCGGCTATAATGGGGACCAGTGGAGGGGATGACCCCACCACTGTCCTCAAGAAAGACGAGGGTAGACTTTAGTTAAAAATCCATTAATTTGGAAAGTTGATCCCTCGGCTATAATGGGGACCAGTGGAGGGGACGACCCCACCACTGTCCTCAAAAAAGACGAGGGAAGACTTTAAAATCCATTAAATTGGAACGTTGATCCCTCGGCTATAATGGGGACCAGTGGAGGGGACGACCCCACCACTGTCCTCAAAAAAGACGAGGGAAGACTTTAAAATCCATTAATTTGGAAAGTGAATCCCTCGGCTATAATGGGGACCAGTGGAGGGGATGACCCCACCACTGTCCTCAAGAAAGACGAGGGTAGACTTTATTTAAAAATCCATTAATTTGGAAAATTGATCCCTCGGCTATAATGAGGCCACATTAGGGGACGACCCCACAGTGGTCCTCAAAAAAGACGAGGGAGGGGTTAGTAGCATCAACAATGAGCAAGCCATAATAGAATTAAGTATGGAAGATAGCAATTATGGAAGAGGCTGGTATTAATAAAACAAAATATTAAGTGTTTTACAAGACCGTTGAACAAAAATACACTTGAAGGGTATGGGCTACAGGCAGCCACCCTATGGGACGACATCAGAGGGCAGGGCCTCAACATCAATGGGAATGGTCTCCTCAGTTACCAGCACTGGATGATCTTCAGATGTACCGACCCCCTTGATCTGGGATTGGGACTCCACTTGGTTGAGGGCCTCGGCAATTAGGGGGTCGTCCAGTTGAACACCCTCCAATGAAGGACGAACAGAGGAGACGACATCGCCAAATTTGAGGACGACCCATCGGCAGGCCGTCCTAATTCCCCTTTCTAGATATTCAAGGCCGAAGCCCTGAAATTCATCTGAAGTCTTGTATGCCTCAACAGCATCAGCCTCAGCTTTCTTGATGGCTGCTTCCAGATCAGTCTTATGCTGGGCCTCCAGGTTGATCATAGCCTCATCCCTATCCTTGATGATCAAGTCCTTGGCTTGCAGGTCGGCATCGTGCTGCCTCATCAGCTCATCTAGGACCCTAGCATGCTCGGTCCTAGCACTCTCAAGCTCAGCCCTCGCAATATCAAGCTCAGTCTTTACTGTATCTAGCTCTGCCTGCAACTCAGCCTCATGTTGAATGGCCCTCTCAGCTTCGTGAAACTTTTGTTGATTCTCGGCCATCCACTTGGTGGCTGAGGTCAAGGCACAAACAGACTGCAAGAAAAAATGAACAAACATCAAGATGTGCCGAGATAACAGTTAGTAAGAATAAAATTAAAAGGTCAAGACCAATACCTGAGCAAGGGAGTGCAGACCATAGTCGTACACTTTGGCAGGGGGCATCTTCGCCAAGAACTCGAAGTCAGAGGCCGACGGTGCAGAGAACATCGAGGCCTTGGCTGCCCTCAAGTTTGTGATCAGCGACGAGGGGTCGGCCCTCAGATGGGCCAGATTTTGAGACCAGAAGGCCCCCATGCTCGATGAATAGGTTGCCCCCTCAGAGGCCTCGACCCTGCCCCTTGTCTTAGGGTCAGACCGATGCTCAGCTGGAGCCTCAGGCTCCTTCCTTTTGTGGCTGTCGGCTGTCAGCTCAACAACCGTCGGCCCTGAGGCCCTCGTCTTCTTTGGAGCTTGCTGTGGCTCCTTCCCCTTCTTCTTTGACAAACCAGCGAGTAGGCTTGGAGCAGTCATTTCCCAGAGGTAATCTGACACACCTACAGGACGACCTGAAAAGGGTACCATGCATCAAAAAAATACAGAGATAAATAGGAAACACTTCAAATTAAAGTAAAGAATGGAAAACGTGCTGTATAACTCACATAGTTCCGTCAGAGGGCCGACCCTCAGACCAGCTTCTTTGAGGTACCGGGGGGTCATCAAATCTTTGAACTTTGGGATCTCACCCCCTCTCCCTCGTCCCCTCAGATACTCAACAATATCCCTTTCCTCCAGGCTAAGTCCGGGATCTGACCTAGCTTTCATTGAGGGATTAGACCATTTGTTAGGGACCCTCGGACCATCGGCAGAAGGGGACGCCTCGGTGGAACACTCCCACGCCCCAGATATGAAGAAGAATCTCTTTTTCCAATCATGATTGGAAGTTTGATCCACGTGGAGAAGTTTCTTCTCAGACCTTCTCGCCCCTAGATGATAGTATCCGGGCTGTTTAGATGAAGAGGTGATGTTGTAACAAGCCAAGAATACGTCGGACGAGGGCTCATCAGTGAAAGAGTTTTTCCACAGGGAAATATAACCCAGAATTGTCCTCCAAGAATTGGGTGGAAGTTGAGAGGGGGAGACGCCCAGAGCCGACAGAATATCTACAATGGCAGGGTGGAAGGGAAGTCTGACCCCTACCTTGAACATCTGCTCATAAACTGCAACCTATCCCTCTTGACAGTCAAAAACCCTCTCAGTATCAGAGGGAACCCTCATAGTTACCCCAGAGGGCACTCCATAAATATGCCTCCATATCAGGAGGTCTCTATCCCTAACGGAGGAGATAAAGGACGAGGCGTGGGAGGTGTCAACCTCATCATCTGTACCATCATCCTCATCCTCATCTCCTTCCCCCTCATCACCTGCAGGAGGACCCTGGGGAAAAGCCACTTGGAAGGCATTGGGGGATAGGGTTGTCACAAGACCACCCTCAGAGGGGATCGTACCCTCGGCATCTCGGGGAGGGCTAAGGTCAGACGTGTCCCTTCTGCCAGAAGTTCCAGCACCAATTGGTGAGGAGACTCTCTCGTCCATCTCACTTGGTTCGGGGGTCTCGGCTGGATGAGATGACGACCCACAAGACTCAGAGGGTTCAGATGGTCTTATGGTGGCAAGAGGAACAGGAAAGATGGGTCGTACCCAATTAGGGTCGGCCCCTTGTCTCCTCTCTTCCTCTTCCTCTATTCGTCTGATCTCGGTAAATAGTTTCTCTCTCAAAGATGGGAATTCAGACACTAAGTTTTAAAGCCTTCTAAGCATTAAAGGGAAGACCCTACACTTGGAGAAATTACACTAGACTTGGCTAACTCAACTACAAACACTTGGGGGATTGACCAGGTTTGACTTCTGTATTAAACCAAAGAACTAAAAAGTTTTTGTTAAGAACGATCAAGAACTAACAACCGGAGAAGACACCGGAAAAGGCTATGGGGGAACTCTAAGAAAGTGCCGACCTACAACCCTAAAAAATACACAGAAATGACGACAAAGGAAGGCGCGAGGAGAAAAAGGTTACCTGATGAGGAGAGAATAAGAGCGCTGCGAGGCCTGAAGGATTGAAGGCTGCAAATGGCGACTGGTTCTAGAGAGAGAGTAAACTTAGGCGCGAAGAAGAAGAAGCTGTGGAGAGAGAGAGTTTAAAAACTCTTAAATACCTTGGTAATAAATGGGCACATTTTCCAAGAAGGGTATAATCAGGGCACAGAGCCCCATGCGAGTGTGCAGCCGCCCTGCCTTGGGAACTTCAATGGCAATGAGTACCTGCCCATGTGTCACTCACCTAACACATCATACACGCATCTCAATTTCAGCATTATCCCTCAGCCATTTCAATGACACCTATGGCTAAGGGCTGGGGGGTGATTGATATACCCGTTTATATCCTTGGCCTGGCTGAAGATTATCTCCAAAACGGACGACCCTACGAGGGGCCGACCCTTCACCAGGCTCCAGCTGGCCTCCACCAGGCCCAAACGACCCTACGAGTGGCCGACCCTTCCCCAGGCTCCAAACGACACAATGAGGGTATGACCCTCCACCAGACTCCGGACGACACTACGAGGGGCCGACGCTCCACCAGGCTCCGGACGACAGTACGAGGCCAGAATTAAGCCAGGCTCACTACCGGAAGAAACTTTGCCCTCGACCTCGGCTCATAGGCCGAGGGTGATATCATGACGGCGCGTGGTTTGGGAGACGCATGGAACAGTGCGCGTCAGGCTCATATGACACGTGGCAGACCGTTATAACAGAATCACACCCTCACGTGAGGGAATATTAAGTCATCATTTGGCATCTACAGGTGTCAACAGGGGATTGGCTAGATCATTATTCACATGCACCATGCTTACTTGGGGGGTACACTACACCCCCCAAGACCTATATATACTTGTCACCTACAACCTTACAGGGGATCGATCCATGAACAAGAGCCCTAGCTAAAACTCTGCTTGTACACACACATTAGAGAGAGAGAGGGTTATGTGCATTGTATCCAAGGCCATTAGTGCCCATACTTAGTGGATCACACACAGTGGATGTATGCCAAATTGGCTGAACCACTATACACCAGTCTTATTTCTTCTTATACTCATCCCCTTCTACACACTTACATACTTATATACCTGCATCTCTATGGATGCCATAGATACTACTGTTTGAGCTCACTATCACTTACCTGGTGGTGCTAAATCCCAGCATCATCAATTACCTTCTGGATTGCTGGTTCCTCACTACCTGAACGGGCACCCAAAATATATACTCGAACAAATAATGTGGGGGATTGAAAAATGGGAGAGGGACTGAAAAGCGGGAGAGGCTTGTAGTTTGGAATGGGGGATTTGTGATGCGGGGGACTGAAAAATGTGATAGGGATTAGATCAACCCTTATGGGTACCTCAAATTTGAAAATGAGTAGTCTAAATTTGCAGTACAAAAAGGAAGAAAACTGCTACGCGCGTTTTTTTTGAAAGGGTAAAAAAACAGAAATAAGCCAAAACGACGCCGGTTTATGCCAAAACGACGTCGTTTTGGTCATTAAAAATCCAAACCTTGCGCGGAACATCATGTTCCGCTTAAGGTTATCCCAAATTCCATTTTCACCCCCAAATCTCTTAACCCTTTAATCTTCGCCCCCCGAATTAATATCCTCAACTCCCACCTACATTTCACCTACTCAAATTAAATCCAACACTCTATTTAAATCCAACCACGGTAAATAATCTTTATCACTTCAAAAAAAATAACATCAGCAAGTAATCCGGCCAATACAAGGTAAATACTCTGTTTATTTTTTTTTGTAAATTATTTAGTTGTAAATTATTTTTTGTAAATTATTTTTTTTGTAAATTATTTATAAAGAATATCAGTAAGTATTTATAAATATTATTTATAAATAATATTTGTGAAATAATTTCATATAAGTGAAATATGTTAGGTTTTTTGTGATATATGAAATATGAAATTATTTGTGATATATTTGTCTGCTATATTTGTTATAGTAAATAAATTAGTAAATGTTTAATTCAATGTTAGGTTTTTTTACGGTCCTATATTTAACAAATTATTTAAGTGAATTTACAAAAATAATATGTTTTTATATTTTTTAAATAATATCTTCCTTTTATGTTTTTTAAATAATATCTAGTTGTGTATTTGTAATTGTCGTATTTATTACGTATTTAGTAATTATCATGTAAATTTAGTAATTAGCTGATGTGTATAAAAAATTTAGTAATTAGATGATGTGTAAATTTAGTAAATTTAGTAAATATTAAACGGTTCGGTTATGTTTATTTTATGTTTATTTATTTAAGAAACTATTTAAGTGGATGTTTATAAAAAAAATAGTGAATGTGTATAAAAAATTATTTATTAAATTATCGATTCGTTATGTTTTTTAATAAATTATCTGTGTTGTTATTTTATTTAAATAATAATATGTTTAATTTATGTAAAGATTTCTTAAATTGCAGTGTTGATAATGGAACAAATTGGAAAGAAATTTAGACGGGCTGTTGGGGCTAGAAAGTCTCGAAAAATGGGAGAAGGTAGTCGACAGGCCGAAACTACTACTGCCGAGCGACCTATAGTTTTTGAGAACTATAGGCGTATAGTGGACGACGGAGATCACATTAAACCTTCTCCGGACACGGCCACAAACGGGAACTCAATAAAGATGCGTGGCAATTGGCATAGTCTTAGGGCCACTTACAAATATTTAAAAACATATCCTGAGGTTATACAGTTTATACACCGTAGCGGTTGGGGAGATTTGTTGGATGCTGAAATTCCAAAGACAAGTTGGGGATTGGTACAAGCCCTCGGCGAGCGTTGGTGGGACATAACCAACACGTTCCAACTACCAACCGGGGAACTCACCATTACTCCTTATGATTTTACGATTTTGACTGGTTAGTTTCTGCATATAAAAAATAAATTCAATATTAACATTGATTAGTACATTAATTAAATTTACAACTGATTGTTATCCTTCCCATCTTGCAGGTATTCCTATCGGAAGCGGTCCTATGGTACCGATGAGTGACAGAAAATACTTGATTGTAATTGACGGAAAAACTCAAATACGGGCTGACATTATACATAGATACTTTCCCGGCATCGAACCAAATTGCAGTGATTCATGTGGCGTGAAAGTGTCGAGCTTAAATAAGTGGTTCAAGGCCATAAAGTTAAATACTGTGATTCATGTGGAGTAATGCACAACATGATTGTTGAAGACGAGAGGCGTGATTGTGATTGGAGAGAGGAATACGACTTCCCGCCTGACCCGGTTCCTATGTTTCGAAACTCTCTTGAGCAACATTATGCGACCGAGGCTAGGATAATGCACATGCACGACAAGAGGAAGCATTTACGGCTACGTGCAGATCTCGTTGAACATGTTTGGGAAAAGTTTGCTAATATCAGTGTGTGATTTTACACAATTTATGTATCTTTTCTAATGTTGTTATGTTGTTATCTATATTATTAATGTTGTATCATTAATATTGTACCGAACTGATGTTTATGTATGAAAATTTGAAACAAATTCATTTCACAACCCATAAAATAATATTGCATAGTAGATCAAACGATAAAAATAAATAACATGTTACATACTCAGAAGCATAGAAATTTTAAAATCCAGATTGACCCCCGTGTGGTGGATAGTTTGGAAATTCCGATTGGCGTCGTGCTTTGTTGATTATATTAAGCACGAGGTATTCATGGTACTCCTTCTGGATTGGATTCATGTTTGAGGTGTCAGTGCTCATAATTTGTTGATCAAGCAATATTTGTTCAAGCATATCTTTCCTCTCCATAGACAATATACTGCGTTCGTTGAGCTCCAAACTTCGCTCCTTTAGTTGCAGTGAACGGTTAAGCCCCAAACGGGCCTCTTCGTCACGTACACGATCAGCCTGACATGATCGCTCAAATGATTCATTGAATGAAGAGCAACTATTCAGTATTTCTCGGTTCACCTCAATGTTTGTAGCCTTCGCTTTTCCTTCAGCCCGTTGCTTCATCTCTTTCCTTCCAGGTGGCCTCGGATAAGGCCTTTCTATATCAACTTCTGCCCCATCTTTGGAATTTCCTTCGTGAAACCCAGGATTAAGACTTCCTTCAGTATCTGTCGCACCCGTCATTGGCGAATCAAAATGAAATTGAGGGGAGTCTAAAAAAGTTTGGGAAAGTTAAAATTTGTGGAGTTCTTTTAAAATTTGGTAACAAGATTCAAAATTAAATGATTTTCCCTTGTTCTCTCGCTGGAATGCTAGATTAGCTGCAGTAACCTGAGAAAATACGACAATGTATATTTATTAACTCCACAAGCAACTGATTTATAAGAAATAATATTTAAAATAAATTACAAAAGGTAAAAGTTTTTTACCCAATCTGTGTTAACAGTCCCACTAGCACGATTTGTCATCGATGCTTCTTTCAATTTCGAAACATATAACATTACGTGCCTCGAAATTTTACTGTACCGGGTTTGTAGGCTGGCACCCGTCCGAGGTTCCGTGATACCCGTCGTTGTGTTATATTCTTCGGCGACCGCATCCCAAAATAATGTGCTAGGTCGATTAGTTCCTCGTAAACCATCATTTGTTTGATTTACATATGCGGTGCATAATACTTCATCATCGTGTTGAGACATATTTTGACCTCGAGCCATTGTAAAATAATCACGAATATATTAATGCAAATATATAAATTTTATAATATTTTTTGGTAAAAAAATTGGGGGGGGGGGGAAATTAATGCAGTTATAAAAAAAATTAATGCAAATATTATAGAGTAGACACTGTTTGGAAATATACTAATGCAGTTATAAAAAAAATATCAATTAATAATTTAAATGAGAGAGTAGACACTGTTTGGAATAAATAAAATTTAGATGAAGATAATAATTAAAATGAAGATAGTAGACACGGTTTAAACTTGCTATTTATATAAAAAAAAAAGAGCCGTTGAAAAATAGAGCTGTTGGAATAATTGGGGGGGGGGGGGGGGGGGAAGTTGAAATAGGGGAAATAGTCAAAGGGCTTCCGCGGAACATGATGTTCCGCTTTACCCTTTTTATTTTATTTTTTTTCTTGCGCGGAACATGATGTTCCGTTTAGGCAGTGGGTCCCACAAAAAACCAATTAGGGCAATTCTAAATTTGTTATTTTTTAGCCTACGAGAGTCTAAATTTGCAATTTTACCCTGCGCACAGCAAACCTAAAAAGTCCAAATATACCGGTTTGCGGTACCCATAAGGGTTGCTCTTAGAAGGGGATTGTTTTCTCTCTCATTTTCCACCTCATATTGCTCTCAGGTGATATGAGATGGGTTATTATCGGAGAAATGTATGAGAGAGAGAGAGAGAGAGAGAGAGAGAGAGAGAGAGAGAGGAGCGAGGATGTGCTGTGGGAAGATTAAAAAAAGAGTTAATATTCAAATTAAAGTTAGATTCCTTTTTCTTGAGCCGTGCGCTATCTATTTTTTGGGAACTCTAAAGATTTCAAATTAAAGTGAACGGGAGGGTTACTCTTTGGGGAGGCAGTATGAATGAGAGGAAGAGATTGAGCACATGGTGTTTAGCTATGATTATGATATGTCAAAAATTATGGCGTGGCACATTATGAGACCTTTGAATTATAGTCTATGAATCAATTTAGATTATAATTAATAAAATAATAATGTATGTATGTATGCAGATATGTATGCAACACATAAAGTATCATTCATGTTTATCATGAATGTTTATCATGCATTAGTTACTATTCCTAACACCATTGTCCCATATATATATACTAGTATATGCCCGTGCCTGAAGGCACAACGAAAATTTTCCAAAATACGTAATCGCAAAAAAGCAAAAGGCTTCAAAGTGGGTAATCACAAAACGGGAAAAAAAATCGAAGTAAACAATTGCAAAATGGAGAAAATTTCGTTCCCCAACAAAACATAGTGCAATTTAATGTATTGAATGTGTAAACAATTTGCGTTAATTTAACACATGAAAACAATTCCAAAAATTTGGACAAAATTTCCTTTATTTAAAGGACTATCCACCATGTTAAGAAAAAAAATAGTCCACAATACAGATAGTAATAGTCTATGTTAGGCCTCGCATAAACATCATAGACATCAAGTAAATTTAAACATCTCAATTCAATGCAATTCATAAAATATACAATATTAATCAACCCAATTTACATTGTATCTCAAATAATAAAACGTCAATTTAAAAAAAATGGACTTAATCTCCTTTGTTTATTGTATTATCCACCCTTTTTAAGGGACAACAGCACTTCCAACAATATTCAAAGAGCCCAAAAATAATTCACAAAAATAATAGTTCAAAAGATGAAATCAATTAAATGCTTGTTGAAAATGGTCCTATGAAAAGTGGGGTTATAAGTTATGGGCCTAAGTCCAAGGAAACTCCGAGCACTCATAATATCGGCATAGTCCACATCTCACATTTCTACCCGGTATTGCCACGATGTCGCGGTTGTGGTGTCTGCAATCACGCAAGCTTAAAATGAAAGAATGTTTTAATTCAAGGAAATACCTTATTATACACTATTTAAGATGCACACAATAAATTACTTACCCTGTAGTAGCTTCAATGGTTTCATTTATCAATCGAAGAAGCACTGCATTATGCACCTGGATTAGCCTTTGAACCTACAATATTTGCAAATTTGATTACACCATTGAAAGCAATATTTGGAACTCAAATGTGAATAATGGAAAAAAGTCAATAAAACATCTTATGATGAGTTATAGCATTTAACTTTGATTAAAAACAAACACAAACCATTGTACAATTTCATCGCCTCTATAAAATGACACCATTCTTGAGCACTGGTGTGGTGTGAGACTCAAGACTCTTTATAGTTATTCAAAAAATAGATGGTTGTACAAATCGTTGTCTCCCAACGTTCTAAGTGCAGGGATGGTGGTGTGTTGTTACACATGGATGGACGGAGGCACGACAAAAATTTCCAAAGTACGTAATCATAAAACGATGAAAATTTTCGAACTACGTAATTGCAAAACGGAATTTTTTTTTTGAAATTTTGTTTGGGTTGCTTGATTGCATATGTTATCATATGAGACAATTAATTATTAAACTAAAATTACTTATGCATGAATTGGTAGTTAGGAAACATTGATTAAATCATAATCAACCATTAGTTAAATCAACAACTTATTATTCTTTAATTAATCACATCATGAAAATAAAAAACTCTCCAAGTCATTTACCTCAAAAAGAGGACTGTAAACGACACCTCATGTTTGGTTGTTGTCCGAATTATGTGAAAGCAACGGGTTTAGTAAGTGAGGCGTTGATTTATGGGAATGTATCACCCTCCCATTGATTCATAAACTTATAGTTTGTACACACCAAAGAAAACCAAACCAAATAATGAATTCAATAACCAAGCAGGACTAAAAAATAATATATAATTTTATACATTATCAGTTAAACATAGATGTGCACATACCTGTTATGAACACATCAACTTAGCTACCACATCACCTTCACTTGTCACAGGCAATGCATAATCGTCCCGAATAACAGTCCTGGCTTATAATAACCATCTGTAGTGCATAATAATTTTCCGATTTTTCATTGTCCATAATCCGATTTAGTCAATTGTAATATTTATTATAATATTGTCACACATCATCTTCGAAAAAATATGGGCAGTCTAAGCATCTGCTCCCACACAACTTGACAACAATACCCATATCTGGGTAGACTAAGCAACTGACGGTCTAAGCAACAGTACCCTCCACACGGATGACACTCTGAAATGAAACAATTCATATTACCCATTGAGATGGGTTCCAGTGGTGCTGATAGGGTGAAATGCATAAAATATTGGCCAAATGAAAATTTCCACTTGCTTCATATGACATATGTATCTCACTTCAGTTTAATATTTAAAGTACCTTACACTTTCTTCAACAATAAAAGGAAAAGTTTACAAAAATATATATTTAAAAATGCAGAAAAATATTAAAAATATTAATAAATAAACCTTACTAACACATGAATTCACCGAAGCCGCCACCGGCTCAACATTCATTGCCATTCGTTAATCCAACACAAACCCGAGTGTGACTAATTTATCCAGTATGATGACATGGGGGGGGGGGGGTTCAACGTGAGCTTTAATGATGTAGTCAATCCCCCACTTAAGAGCTTCCATGGCATTACTAAGTTCTCCACTTGCTGCCATTTTCTTACACGACATAAATTCCTCCTGGTGAAAATACCTAAAAACCCAAAAAATATACCTAAAACTCACAAAATACATCAGAAATGTTCTTGCAGATGACCTTGAGAATTTTATTTTTCTACAACATCTCTTTGGAAATGTTAAGATCTTAATGTTGTCCTTCACGAAACTCAAGTACTGAGGAATGATCTCACAGTTGTCCATGATAAAGACATGGCGGACATAAAGTTTAATGTTATTGTGCTTCTTCTTCGTGTCAAAGAGGTCAAAAGGTGCCCTCGTTGGTACAAAAAGAACAACCTTGAACTCAAGTTGTCCTTCACAGAAAAGTGCTTCATAGCCAAATGCTCCTCCCAATCATTTGTAAGGCTCTTGTAGAGATATGAATACTCTTCCTTAATGATCTCTAGCTTCCACATCCAGATGGGATTCTTCTTGTTCACCACTGACCACTCATGGGACATTTCCTTGATCTTATTATTTTTCTTCTCTTCCTTCTCCTTCTCTTCATCAACTTCCTCTACCTTTCCTTCCTCATCCTTATTCTCCTCATCCTCCTCATCATCAGAAATTTTCTTCTCTTTGTAGCTGATGAACTCAAGAGTGCTTATTAATCAAATCCTTGAGACGACGCTCTTCTAGGTATTCAAGCTGGTCCTCTTTAGTTCCCCTACCAAGGCTCTCACCAGAGGTGTCTCTTGTGATGGTGAATAACCCACCAGCTTGAGATTCCCATACATACTGCTTATCATCATTGTGCTTTGTGGTGACAACGACCTTCTCGAAAACCAAATAGGTTGATTAGAAACCAACATAAAACTTCCCAATCATGCTAACATCAACACCAACTGCAAGGGCTTCCATGAACTCCTTGGTCCCAGACCTTGCAATGGTACCCAAATTGTTGACCAAATCTGAAATTTGGAATAACACAATTACTCTTATAAGCATGTCTAAGCAGATAATATGTACTATACAATGATGATGGATGAGAATTATAGCTTACCAACCTTTATCATGCCAACACCACTGTCAATAATAGTTAAGGTGTTGTTGGTCTTGTCAGGAATAATGTGGATGAAGAATTCTGGTTGCCCATCAAGCTTGCTTTTGTTTGTCAAGCTCTCAAAACGAATTTCATCCAAAGCCTGAAGATAGGTAGCCGATTGAAAACATAAGCATAGTAACCTTCATTATCTAAGCATAGTATGGAATAATGCATACCTACTGCTGCTCTTTATTGAAGGACCTTTTACTGCTGCAATCCATGCCTTTTTTTAGGGCTGCTGCCTCATGGAACAATGAGGAGACCAGCTGCAATCCATGCCTTCTTAAATGTGCAATCATTTTTGTCCGGTGGCCGCTCAGGTAGCATCGGTATTTATCTCAACTTGGAACATTGGTGCTTCTACGACCTCTTACCTGTGTTCTCGTATCCACAACAAAGTCATTCGGCCTAGCAACGACAGCTCCCATAGCAGCAGGTAATCCAAGACCCAAGGTCCTCCTCCAAGCGCTGTCATCTTTGTCCATGGGATTGAATGTGGAACAATCTACAATCAGCAGTCTACACTCTTTGTCCAGGCATGTCAAAAAATAAAGTACAAAAAAAGTATAGAATGTGGAATTAATAGGAATGCAATACTCATAAAGAAAATAGGAATTAATAGGATTGCAATACTCATAAAATAAAAAAAGAAGTGCCTAAAAAACCAAGAGCAAATGCTCTGTAAACCAAGAGCAAAATATCTATATTCATTTGAAACTCCAAAATTCGTTTGAAACTCCAACATACACCATCCTGATTTATATTAATACAGCTTATGCTATTAAGGAACACAACTAAGGAATATATGTTATAACTAAAATAAAACTGGTGAGTTTAAAAACATAATTAAGTGTAGTTGCTCTATGGTTAAGTGTAGTTGCTCTATGGCAGACGACTCGGTGGTGGCATTGAGTTGGCATAGAGAAGTGAAAGAACAGATAGCTGGCACTGGGTTGACAAAATGAAAAGAATTTCATAAATTGAAATATACAAATAACAAAAAATTAGGGTGGAAGATCATGATGTTTAACCAATATAAATGTAGGTTGGTAAGGCAGAAGAGAGAGAGAGAGAGAGAGAGTTTCACCTCAGAGATCTATGATTCCCAACTGGATGACAGGCCCTGAAAATACATATAAATTCTGATTACATTATATTTTGATTACAAATAAATCAAAATCGAAAGTCATGCCCTGAAAATAACAATGGCACCACCCCCCTAATGTTACCGAACAACTAAGTAACACAAAAAGGAATCATGGGAACAAACCATTTGACAACAAATCATGGACTTCAAAAATATATTTTTTTTTCAAAGTATCATACCTTCTCCTAGATACCAGTTATGGCATAATGGACTTCACAAAGAACTAAGATAAGAATTGATCATTGAATATGACAAAATTCTGTAAAATAAAAAAAATTGCACCCAACGCATTAGACAAAATTCCATTAAAAACCCGCACCCAAATATTAAGAACATACCAAACTGAAGCTTATGTAAACATATTACAATAAAAATCCACAATCAGAAGTTATTACAGTATATTCCAGGCCTGTATTTTGTTCCCACATCAAACCAAAGATAGAGACATAAAATAATCATAATGTGAACTTAAAAACCCCTAAAAAAATCACGAATATAGGAGGGAATCCCCTGATTTTTGAATTCTGCACACAATTAAATAACATCAGTCCTATTACTACAAAACAAAAACTAAAGATAGATACATAAAACAATCATAATGTGAACTCAAAATAACCTAAAAAAACATTACGAATATAGGAGGGAATCCCGTGATTTTTGAATTCTGCACACAATTAAAAAACATCAGTCTTATTACTAAAAAGAAAAATCCAAAAGAAAACCTTCAAAATAACACATAATATAGCAAGACATAGTACCTGTTATTGATGAGTTTAATATGTGTTTGAATCGCACCACACAACTCCTTTACACAAAATCGCACCACCCCAACCCCTATTCAACAACAAATTAAACAGTCATCAGAAATCAACAAAAATGATCTAATAAAGTTAAAAAAAAACAAAAAAGTATCAAATCTGATAAAAAAAAATCAAACCTCTATAGACCTGAATATAACCATTAACAACATATGTAACAATCAGTGTGTAAGAGACCCGAATATAAACCAATAAAACCACTAGACATCAGATCTAACAATCAGTTTATAGTAACAAAACCCCTATGTGAAAAAACCCTAAAGAAATAAACAAATCGCGTGGGGGGGAAAGGTTACCTAGGGGCGACGATAAGGGGGAGGCTGCGACGGAGGGGGAAGGGCATGGATTGGGAGGGGGGGGGTTCTCAGCACAACCGAGAGAGAGAGAAAGAGAGAGAGAGAGAACAAAAGTGAGAGGGAGGGAATGAGAGGCGGCTAGGGTTTCGACAAAGGAGAGTAAGGGTAGAATGGGGGAATAATCTGGACCATTTATTTTGAGTGACGTGGCAAATTATAAGCCCTTTGATTCCTTTGATAAGATAAGATAAGATAACACTATTCATAACACCATTGTCCCATATATATATATACAGATGGATTAAAGAATATTACTAATAATATATTTATATGCATTTAGGAGGACAACTCGAGAATGCTATGTGTAAATACATATATAAGTGTGACATAAATATATACGGGTACGTGACACTACTGTATGAGTATTGAATAAATAGCTATCGTGAAGTTATGTGAAATGAACTGGTAAGATCATAAATGAAATTTATAATGAATGAGCAGATGTGAAAGCTTAATGTGAATTTCAAGTTCAACAAAAAGTATACATGGCTTAACTAGGGTAGCATAACTAGGGTGTTTAAAATACATGTGTTAGGTGTGCACGATAGATGAAAGGTGAGGGGTATCTCATGGGAGTGCGACACCGATTTAAATACGAAAGATTATAGGACATATTTATTAATGTATTTTAAACATTTGCAATATATTTTCAAAAGGTTTTGGGATCTTACCCGTATCAAAATATTTTCAAAACATTTATGTGTTCAACCACAGGGACGTATGGCTTAACATTCTTCTAGTCAGACGATGTTGCAGCAGTTGTGGATGATTGGAGGGATTAATTAGATATTTTTACCCTTAAGATCTAGATAGGAGGTACCTTAGAGTTATTTTAGGCATGACACCTAGTTGATTGGTATTTATTTTATCCAGATGCTTTACTTTAAGTTATTTGGATTATTTTATTTTGACTTTTACTGAGAGTTATCGGTTAATTTATTTATGTTAGAGAATGAGAGTTTCCTTATTTGCATAGTTGGTTTTGTAAATGCAAATTTTGTGTAAGTAAGTTAAAAGGTTTTAAAATTTGACACTAGGCCTAATAGGTTATGACGCACCACAACCCAATTACTATAATTAAGTTTGAAAGTCAAAGTGAGTCAAACCATAATTAAATTAACCAAACCTTATGCACAAGACTTAATTATAAAGTCATCAACGTAAATCCATACAACTAAAAAAAAATTTCAACATTAAAGTATTTATGCTTATACAAACTTTCTTGGAGGATAAGTTAACTTAATCACATCATTTTCATTTAAACAAAATTATGTTTTATCCATTCCTGGCTAACCCAACCCGACCTCCTAGATTTGGTAGTGACATCACGTTATCTTCAAAACATAACCATAGGAATCGTGAGCAAAGTAGCTCAGTGAATGCATCACCACTACACTACTGCATAAAATTCAATGCAATAAATCATATCCATATAATAGTGTATTAACTTATACGGTCCATTCATAATGAATGACCCAACTTTTTCGAATCATGATTCACATATCCTGTCTGTAAGAGACATTTCTCCCCCATTCCTAGTCGAGGAGTAAGGCCTTATCTATGATAGACAATCCTCCCCCATTATGGGTCGGGGAGTAACCTCCCATTTTGGTAAACCGAAATGAAAAATTTGATATTCATAATATTCTGATCATATCAATAACAATGTACAAATACATCTTTCCAGAGAGTACACTCGCCTAGGGTTGTCAACTATGTATTTACGTTTCCATCGGGTGGAGTTGAACTGGGTGGATTAGACCTTATACCTATCAATCCAACTAATTTGTACTGAATCCCAATCATAAGTATTATCTTAATATATTTATGTAATTTTCAATGACTATACAACCACGATATAATTCCACTTAAGTAGAATTCCATGAAAAATGAGTAAAGACGATGCAACGGTATATACGTTGATAAAGTTATGAACATTCAACCCTTGAAAATACCTCTTAAGGGATTTATAACTATAACTAAGTAAACATAAAAGTATTATTGTCAATATATATAGACATGAAACATGTTCTCAAAATACCCTTTGGAAGGAGGAGATAAAAACATTCTTTCATGGGGTATCAAGTCTGGCATCAATTTATTGAACTCTATACTTAACTATCATATATTCATAAATTGTACAAATGCAGGTGTCCAAACTTATCAGTATGAAAACATATCTTAATATACTTTCCATTAAAAGTGACGGTGTAGTATTTCAAGCTTCCTAGGGCAAGCTATAACCATTTCTTTACAACATATTAAATCTTCCCTATAAGCTCCTTGATTGTTCCTTTAACTTCCAAGAATTTTCATAATTTTTCTACATTATAACTTTACAAGATTTTCCACCAATATTCAATATGCATACTGAATAATATATAATTAAAGTTTGATAATTTTTAGAGTTCATTTGCTATGTCAAAATCTTTACCAAAATCAAAGCATATTGAAATGAATCATACAAACAACAATTATGTACCAACTTGCAACCATCACTACGGCCTAACCACAAAAAGTTTAATTATATTTTTTGGATATGATATGAATATGTTAGTCTAGTTTCATATCTAATTGGAATTTCTCAATTCCAGTGAGCATAACAAAATATATAAGTTTGAATACAATGGAGTTCTATAAAACGCAATACGGCTTACATATACCACTTATCTCACATATTAACAAATACATATAATCACAAAGGAGGATGGAATTTTAATAAATAATTAATGATTTATATACATTGAAATGAGTATAATCCAAGATTAAAACAATATTAACACATAATTATACCTTGTGTACAACTTGAGCATTTTTTTGGAATTTTTCATAGCTTTTATTGTTACCCTTTCTTCCTTAAACTTCTACTTTCTTTTTCCTCGAGCTGCAAACTCTCAAATTTGAACCAAGGGCTAAATTTTCTGAAGAAATAGGTTCTATGAATAGGTTTAAGTCTTCAAAGGCTTCATTCCTTTCCAACCAATCAAATTAAACCATTTGTTTTACTAAAAGACAAATTTCCACTTAAAAGGAATGGATAGATTTGCCCTTTGTTCGTAAATTCGGTATAACTTCTTATTCGGACATCCGTTTGATACGTTGTTTATTGTGTTACAAACCTAATTCATATATATACAACTATATTGTCGGATCCATAAATGTGAGTAAGAGGGGACCAAACAATATATATCAATTTTTGTGGGGGCCAAAACTATAAATATATATAAAAAATTCATAAAATTTTAAAACCATGAGGTTAAAATTTGAATTTCTTAGAAGTTTAGGGGGGACAAGGCCCCCCCTCGCCCCCTCTTGGATCCTCCTATGCTTTCACCTTAAGTCAATTGTTATACTATAAGGGTTAAAACTAGTCTCCAACATGAACAATCTTACTGAAAACTTCAAAATTTTATGTTTGTAGCCAATTCGATATTTCATGATTTTTGAAAGTAGGATTAGACTAAATATAATAACCTAAAATTATATATATTAATAACAAATTATCGATATCACATAAGCTAATCATGATTCAAATAGAGTTTATCTGTCACACCCCGCCCGCCCGGGGAGAGCGAACGGAGCGCGACTGCAATAAAACTAACCAAATCCACAATATGACAAGGTATAGGGCATCTAAAAACCCACAATACAAAAAGAGAAACCACTAATCTCAATCTTCAAATTAAATACAACAAAAGTCTCTCGAAAATAAAACAACTATCTAACTCGAAATAATATAAATCTCCAATGCTCTATACATCAAAAAAATAAATACAATTCTCTCGTCTTGTATTCTCGAATATTCTTCCCAAAATATCCCAGCAAAAATAAATCTCCATAGTGCACCCAAAATCCGCGCTAACCTGCCACTAAAAGAAAATATGGGGAAGTACACAATACAATAGGAAAGATGCTCAACAAATATTAGCGGTGAATAAAATGTAACAATACGATTACGAATATTCAAATCAAATGCGAATCTCAATAGAATTTTTATCAATATAATTTCTCAACAATACATTAATCAGAGTCACCAGGCCTCACCATACCACGCCATACTTTATCAAGTAGTCTAAATAAGAATCTTGGTGGGTGCCCAACATCAGTGCCATATTAAAATCTCATGACAACATGCCCAACACAATAATAATACCACATGAATCAAAATTAGATTCCAACAACAATTTCTCGATTTACAAAAAAATTAACAATTCAAATATGAGTTTAATAATCACATGAAATCAAAGAGAGTAACACTCGTGAGATTAAGGGCATATTGTGTAAACCCTATACCTTAAACGACCAAAAGGAACCATCAAGAATCTGCCAAGAAAAGTCAGATTTCGACATCAAAATCAGTCCACAAAGACCCACAAATCATCTCCAAGATCAACCTCAAAACATCCCAAGGCCACCTCCAAAAACTAAGGTTGAATGCATAAAATAAAGGGGCTAAGTGTATATAAAAAGAAAGAAAATAAAAATATGTTTGCACCATATTTTTGGGCCAAAAGACGCTTCAAAAATGGTCACCCACGACCTTGTTTTATAAGGCAAAAGAATAGACTTTAAAACCAAAGCAAACTCCTTGAAAAACCTTGCTGCTCACGAAACTTGATGGGGTCGATCGATAGATCGCCCAGGTAAGCTGACAGTTCGACTAAAAAAAAGTAAGGGACAAATATTTAAAAATTCATTTAAAATTCGTTTTAACTCCGATTTCGAAACCATTTGAAATTCTCGCCTTTAAAAATAATTCTCAACATAATTGATCAAGAAAAATAATTTTATCACAAATTTTATTTTTCCTCTATATTTTGAAAATACCCCAAAAATTATGCGAATTGTTACATTATCATAGTTTTATCCGGGTTGTCACAGGTTATTAGTAATTAAAATTCTTTCAATAGTGATGCTAAGAATGAACCAAATGAAATTCTTATTTTATTTTGGTAGAGGATTGATCACCTGTTATTGAAGTAGACAAGTATTAGATGGTATCAGAGCATAAGGTTCTAGTGTCCTTTGGATCTATATGAACTTACTACATTTTTAGCGTTGTTGTAGAGCCCTATGCTTAGGACTGTTGATTCATATTGCAATTTATGTTCTCCTGCTATTATGTGTCATGAAAGTGAATCTTATATGAGTTCAATTGGGTTTTGGATGCCAAATAAGATAAGGACGATCAGTGAGGTCCATTAGGAGGACCACATGAGAAGAGGCTCAGACAGAGACGCAGATAATTAGGGGGATGGTGACCATAGTAGATGTCACCACTATTATTGCTTAAATAGTTAATGATGCGATGACTACTAGGGCGCAAAAATTTTCCAAACACTGCCCAGCAGGCGGTGGCACTGATTCAGACTCACCCAGTGTAGTCAGTATGGGAGAGAGTCAGAGGGGCCTTTCAGAAGGTCCATCCCTCGAATTTTTAGGAAATACGGACATGGTATTATATAGCTAATGAAAGGAGAACATCCAAAGGCATTTACATGTGGTGGAGTGCAATGACACTCAAAAATAAATTTTGGCGACATTTAAGCTCGCAGGACTAGTGTTACAATGATGGGAGTCAGTCACCACATCTGAGGAGATGGATACCATAAAATATCGAGAAATTTTTTGTGTGGTTCGACGATAAGTTCTTTCCATCTATTATTCAAACAAATATGATAAGGAAGTTTTTAGACATATCACAAAAGGACCAGATAGTGGTCGAGTATGAGAAAGAGTTTACTCGTTTAGCGAACTTCATGCTCGACGAGGCGAATACGAAGGAGAAAAAGATCCTTAAGTGTTATAATGGACTCACGAGTGGATTTAAACAGGGCCATCAGGGCCAACAACATGTTCCACATGACTAGCTGAGCAAGGGAACAATGGGGGTAGCCATCATGGTCGAGATTACTAGGGTCGGAGAGTAAGAAAGACACGATATGGCCAGTAGGTCCAAAGACAGGGAGATTACACATTAAGGTGTTTATATGTGGGGAGTAGGGCCACATGCGTAGAGCTTATCCGTAGTGACTTAGGGGATAGGAGTAGGGTGCCCAGCAGGGGGAAACAGTTACAATAGTTTTTGGTCCTATTTAGACGTGAGTATTATTTCCACGTGTAGGGGGAGTCCCCATCCAAGAGTGATTAACTTAGTCAAAAGATTGGTTGACCTATGAAGAAGGAGAATGAAGTCCACTCGAGCTAATTACCTCGAAAGACCCACCTCAAAGATCCTTCATAAAAGTGACTCGAAGAACCTACCTCGAAGATCCTCTAACAATCTTGGTTCAAAGGATCCAACTTATAGACCAAAGTCACCTGAATGAAAATAGTTTGTAATAACAAATATAATAAGCCGTATCATTTACTTTATCTTATAAATGTATGTTGAGTAAGGTTGTTTGGTACCCACGAGGGACCATGCCTGGCAGGACATGGGAGAGCTAAAATGCTTTATCAAGCCACCTCCTCTTGGGAACCTCGCAGGGACATGGTTTGGAATATTGAGAGCAAGGCAACATTGAGAATAAATTTACCAACCCTCTTGGCACACTTGGGAAAAAACTTCAATCAGCACATATGGTCGCTCGAGCCACTACATTCGATCGACCTCAACTCTTACCTATTCGAGAGAACCTCCTCGGGGTACCTTAATCTTGCACCACCTGTTCTAAAGATAACTCTTGACCAACAAATTGAAACCAGGTTACTCGAGCTAGCTGTCTGCTGAGAAACCTTAGAACAGATACCAGCCCACCTAACTGATGTGACTGTGCACCTAACAGAGTCACTATTTAACCACTCTTCGACGTCATCTGACATTTAGGGACTAAAAAATATAGCACTTAAGTGGGTTTATTCTTGGGATGGAAGGTCTAGTTCACCAAACCTGATCCTTTAGCCATCCTCAGGTAAGCCTCAAGCTGACGTATTACGCTCCTCATTAATGCCCACGATACTTCCAGCCAATAGAATGGCTTCCTATCAAAACTAGAAGATCCTATGCATTTAATGCAATATCTCTTGGACGTTAATGGACCTAATCATATCAATCACAGGCAAGCTTACGCGGGTAGCCTTGCACCATAAAAATACACCAGATGAACAAATTAGATCGGAGAGCATTCTACTCAAATCACAGGCAAGCCTAGAATTACTGCTCAAATCAAAGGCAATCAGATCAATCACAGGCAAGCCTAGAATTACTGCTCAAATTACTCCATACACGAGAGCTATTGTGAGGGTGTTAACTCCCCATACCCATTTAATACCCCTATCATTGAGCATTGTTAACGCGAAATCCCCTAAATTTTAAAATCTCTTTTCAATTAAATATGAGTTTCCTTAAATGCGAAATAGGATGGTTCAGCACAATACAAACTACAAGTTCTAATTTAAGATTTTAAATTCTTTCAAATTAAAATTAAACTAAACTAAAGTGAACTAAAATTAATACAACATAAATATTCACTTAAACAAATTTAATTTAATCCAAGTCCTAAAATTTGCCTAACAAGATTAATTCATTTTTCTATATAGGCCAAACCAAATTTTATCAAATTAAAATTAATGATTTGAACTAAATTAATTAAATATTACCAAAATTAATTTTAGCACCAAATTAAGCATGAGTAGTGATTTAAACCATATATTATCTTTTAGTCCTAAGCATGCATCTAAGTGATATAGCAAGATAAAATAAATGACAAACCACTACGCCGCTATGTACGAGGAAAACCCAAATGGGAAAAATCTCGGACGACCCCTAGCCTTAAGTCCACTAAGTACGGTTTTATGTTTACAAGAAAGATGACTTACTACACACGACTTGACTCCGTCCAAGCCTTGACGTGTCTTCTTGTAACTAGCTCCTCCTAGACGACAATACTGGACTCCACCGGAACCTTGAAATCCTCCAATGAAGCTTTTTGTTAACCGTCAACCCGCACCCGAAGCCTTTCTCCGAGTGGGAATGCCACAACAAAACAAAGTCTTATTCTTCGTGGGATGTATAAGAAAACCCAAACAAACTCTTCAAAGGGTAGAGTAGAACTCGGTGTCAAACACTCCAAGAATATATATATATGAAAAACTTGGAATAAACAAACTAAAACTGTGGGTGTGAAATGCTTGGTTTTGTTCTAAAGATTGAACATTTTTAACAAAAACCAAGGGGACCTTTCTTAGAGAATTTTTTCTCTCAAGAGCCCTTATAAAAGTATGAAAAATCTTAGCAAAAAGTGTCTTCCCGCACATATTAAAACTGGTACAAAGTAGTGGGGTAGTGGGGGGTTAAAAATAAAAACTGGCAAAATTGATGAAACTGAAACTTCGTTTGAAATCTTGTTCGAACGAGGTCGTTCGAACGAACTTTCTAACCAGATTTCAGGCCATGGTTCTAGATAATTTCGATATGAACACGTGGCCACTAGTTTCGTATTTTTCTATTTTTTTTGGATTTGATATGATTTTTCTACGAAAAGGTGTCCGAGAACAAAATCTTTAGAACTATGAATTCAAAAAAAAAATAACAAAAAATCACTAACACCCAAAATAAATTTCCAAGTTCCTATATATATATATATATTAGTGCATTCATACCTTTGGAGACTTTGGAAAAACAAATTTTGATGACGTGAAACGTGGCACTAGAAACTCGGCAATGATGAAGCTTTAAAATCTGGCTGCTACGCCTTCAACAAACTCCTCATAGGCTTGGATAAATACACTTTACACTCTATCCTATGACTCAAATTGTTTTGTCCAGAATTGAGCAAACAATACATAAGACTCAATTAGAAATTTGTGTCCTTACAAGCATTAACTGAGGCTGAAGTTCCTGCCTTGCTCTTATTGTGCCTAGAATGCTTGCTCTTTCTCCCTCCGACCATGCTACCTGCTAGTCCCATCCATTTATTAAGATTGTTATGTATCTCTTATGTAAATGCATTATTTAATAAAAGTCTAAGTATTTAACCCCCATTGTCTCTCATCCACATGTGGTCACTGTCAACACTTAATATTGAATGGTGTTAATCCCGGTCTTGATAAGGCGTTATGCCTCACTTGATACTAGTTGTATTCCAAGAACCCACATCTTACATTTGACGACTCCGATGGTGAGGTACTCACTTTTGAAAAGATGCCAGAGGATAGCACCGCCAGAATCATTGACTTTGACGCCATACAGCGTAAAGAGGAGGCAAACAACTCTGCGTCGCCTAACAGGACAAGGGTGGTAAGGACAGAGCCTAGTGCACCCAACATTGGCGTGACATACACTACACCAAATCCTGCGAATGGTCACGCCCAGTGGGTCACGGCCCAAGTCCGCGACCAGCTGGTCGCAAACTTTGGCCGTGTCCCACTCAATATTTGGCGTGACCAATTTTATTACCACACTAAATTATCCATGCTCTAGAAATGGTCACGGACTAAATCCCTGACCATAATGGGTCACCGACTTGGGCCGTGATGAGATCGTGACTAGCTTGGCGCCAAAATTCCCTCCAAACTGGTCGCGGATGGATCACGGACTTGGAATGTGACCAGGTCGTGACCAATTTGGCGCCAAAATTCCGTCCAAACTGGTCGCGGATGGGTCACAGACTTGGGCCGTGACCAAAGGCGCGATGAAGCATAAAACACACACATTAAGAGTCACGGCTTAGGGCCGTGACCATTTGTTGGTATGGGTCACGTCTTAGGCCGTGACCATACATCATTCAAACACCAAGGCTGCTGGAAAGGGGTCACGCATGATGGGTCACGACCCTAAGCCGTGACCAAATCAAAATCGCCATTGTCCTGCCAGTAATTAAAGGGTCGCGCGCATGGGTCACGGCTCTTGGCCGTGACTAAGTTGAAATCTCCATTGCACCAGTCAGTAATGGGTCACGACTCTAGGCCGTGACCAGATCGAAATCGCCAGCCTCATGGTCATTAATGGGTCACGCACATCGGGTCACGGGTCTAGGCCGTGACCATAGTCTGGTCTTAAAAAGAAATATTCCCAGCTTCTCATTTATTATGTACGACTGCGTTTGCTGTTAGGGTTCGTGTGATTTCGAGCTCCTGTGATTTCGGTTGGATTTCAGTTGGATTTGCATTTGGATTTCAGTTGGATTTGCATTTGGCTAATCGATTTCAGTTGACATGTATTGATTCATTTGGATTTCGTGATTTCTATCTAAAGCCCTAATTTTTGTGTATGTATGTGTAGATTTATGTTTGTATGTGTGTATGTGTGTGTATGTATAGATTTTATGTATGTGTATGTATAGATTTATGTCAAAAAAAATATAAGGGTTTAGTAAACCTTAAATAGTATGTGTGTGTATGTATAGATTATGTCAATAAACCCTAGATTGTATGTGTGTGTATGTATAGATTATGTCAATAAACCCTAGATTGTATATGTGTGTATTTTTTTTCGACAAAATATGTTTGTCTTGTTTGTTTTTTTGAGAAAATATAATTAAATGATTTTTTTTGACATACGAGTCGCAAACACGTGTGCACATTACTATAGTGAGATATTGTTGGCTTGGTTGTTGGATACTATGTTGAATTTATTGAATTGATACTAGTGTCGATAAATGTATATGTTATTAAAGTTGTTGGGCGTGCTCTTGATTTGCCTATGAAAAAGTATATCACATATCTTGCGATTAATGTGCATTTTTTGTCATACCCAGTGGGTCGCGGACTTGGGCCAACAAATAAATTATGTATAGATTTATGTGTATATGTATGTTTATGTGTGTAATTATGAACAAATTGTTTATGTGTATATGTATGTTTAAACTCTCATAACTTTCAAACCTAAACCTTAATAGCAGGACTCGTATTCATGCCCTCGTATACTTTTCTCAGGAAAAATGAGGCACGGTGATAAATACTGTCAACAAGAGTGGGAGAGGTTGCAATTATACCGCACACATAACTCTTTTATTAGCGTGCGTCATATAGAGGGTACTCCTATTTATAGGTAAATAAAAAGATCGAACAATTTAACTACCTTGTAAATCATGGATTTGATATCCAGCAAGATTACTTATTCGATCGTATTTTATTTTCTCTACCAGGAAACTGGGATGACGTTATACAAAATATATTTCACACATGTAATCCCGACATAGCCCTGACCTTGGTTACGTTGTTGGAGAAGGCGGGAAAAAAAATCCACCCGTTATGGATACAACTGCGTACAGAGAGCATTGACATAGACTGTGATGTCTCGCGCCACATGCACGTAAAATTGAATCTTGCCAACAAGTTCAGAAATAGGGGATTCCGAGTTCATGTCACTGACATCTACACATCAATCATAGATACCCTTCCTTCTAGTTGGCCACGTGCAAAAATTCATAGGTTCTTAAAAACTAATACCGAATGGATGGAGATCAGACACATTGAACTTATTCTAAAGTCTTACTTTGAAAAGGTATCTATCTATCTATCTATATATATAAAACTAATTAAGCTTGATTAATTAGTTATAATTTCATATTACTATAATTATTTAGTCACTTATATTTTTTTAATTTTTATAGATAATGTCGAGAGGAAACAACCCAAGGGTACCAAGTGCCGATGTGACACCACAACGAGGTTCACCATCTCGTGCAGAACCCGAATTCTCAACACCAATGGCTGAGCAATTAACAACTCCACCAATGGTTCACTCCTCACCAAGTCCAACTCCAAGTGGTCCTACGCCCCAATCCAACACTCCCGTTGCTTTAACGCCCTCATCCAACACTTATGATGCTAACCGCTCAAATGAAAAGAAGCCTATTATCTTCTCCCTTCTCGGGAATAACCCGATGGGTGATAAGAATGACGTGCTGAACTTTAAAGCCCGATGTTTGTCGCTGGGAAAAATGAACGTGGGAGTCGGTGGACCAGAAAATTGGAACCTTTTTTATCAAGCTGTCAAAGATGACATACATGACCAACTTTGCAAGCATTTCTCATTTCTTGACCGTTCCAAGAATAAGGTTCTATCTCGGGTTGCTGAAGGATTGAGGACATACAGGAGAAACCTTCGAAAGAAACATTTCCCGAAAGCGGCAGCGAGCTCAGATATTTTGGCTTTGAAAGAGAAAGTGCCTCCCAATGTTGAAATTTCGGTGGATCAGTGGAATAAGTTTTCAGAGAATGAGGCGAAGGAAAAAAAGTTGGTCCAGAGGGAGCAAAACAAAACAAATAGGGCACAAAAAACTGATATCCATAGGCTGGGATCCAAATCATATGAGGATTAGAAGAATGAATGGGAGAGTAGGACAAAAGATGGTCCAGATGTCGGTAAAAACCCAAATCGGTCCAACTTATTCCTTCATGCTCGACGGGACAAAGATAATAAATTCCCGCTGCACTTGGCTAAGACACTGGAATCAATATAGGCCATCAGAAGTCAATCAGATTCGAGCCCTACTGATGACTTTGACCTTGAAAATGATGCCCTGACTAAGACCTTTGGAAAGGACAAAAGGGGGAGGACGAGAGGTGTTGGCTCACATATGCCAAAAACAAAACTTCAACACATTGCACCTCTTGTGGACGAGCTTTCTTTGGTCAAGAATTGTATCTCATCCCAAAAGGACCACCAGTTGAAGACCGATGGGGATGTCCATGAGATTAAAAATTCCCTCGGATTATTGACAAATCAAATTGGGAAACTTGTGAATCTTTGGGAAAGTTATAGGCCCCTAATGCCTCCTCAAGGTTACCCTTACCCTACTCCTACTCAAGGTTTCACACATCCTTCCCCTCCAACATTCCCCTCTCAAATGCCTCATCCTCCAACATCCCCCACCCCTGCACCTCCGCCAATCACGGGGCTCGGATCATCGTCAATAACTCACAGTGACTATGGCGAAGAGTACTATATCAAGGACATGAGCAATTCGAGGTTTGTTGGCGTGTGCATACTCATCTCCAGGGTTCCTGGAACTCTAGTACATCACCGACCTTTGGAGAAGGGTGAGGCTAAAATAATGGTCGATGAAATATACAACGGCTGCGGAGATGTACCTGTGTACGTTAACAGCGGGGATGGGATGGAATTGAGGAATTATGCAAAATCTTTTATTACTTGCCCACATTATTTGTTGGCCAAGATTTAATAATATTTTCTTTCATTTCAGTTGTAATAATTTTTTTTTGTTTTAGTTGTAAGAATATTGGTTTTGCTTCAGTTGGAATGATATTTTTTTTGTTTCAGTTGTAAGAATATTGGTTTTGTTTCGTTTGGAATGATATTTTTTTTGTTTCAGTCGTAAGAATATTCTTTTTGTTTCAGTTGTAATAATATTTTTTAACCTATTACCACAGTACTGAAATTTGAAGATTATTACATGGATTTCCCACAATACAAAGAGTGGATGGGAGAGACTAATCGGCTATCAATTAATCATGTAAAGGGCGTTTATGAATTTGTTAAATACGCTTCCAAAAATCTTAAAAGTGAGAAGATTCCGTGTCCGTGCACTCATTGTATTAACGAAAAATATAAGTCATTGGAAGTTGTTGAGTTTCATTTACTAAAGTGGGGAATCTGTCAAGACTATATAATATGGACATACCATGGTGAAAAAGTTGTACCTTATATTCCAGAAGAATTATCGGGAGCCGACCGTGTAACGGAACCTCAAGGAGTAGAAGTGGTACATGATTCACCAACACATCATCCATTGATCGACTTAATTGATGATGCTTACGGACTCCAAAACCAACAAAACCACCAACCTATGGATATAAATAATGCGCATTATGACCAAGTAAATGAACAAATTGATGCTGAACTACTAGGAGATCGAGAATACATACGGTTGAAAGCCGATGCGGCTAGACCGTTGTATAAAGATTGCGATGAAGATCACTGGGTATTATATGCAATGATTGGTTTGCATAATTTGAAGAGTCAATTTGGTTTGTCTGGAAACAGCGTAACTGAAATTCTTAAGTGGGTTAAAGAAATTCTCCCAAAAGAGAACATGTTACCAAACAATTATCCTACCATGAAGAAGAGTTTGAAGGGTTAAGGTTTGAAATACAAATCTATTCATGCTTGCAAGTATGATTGCATATTGTACCGGAATGAGCACGAAGAGAAGGATGAATGTCCTGTATGCAGTGAGCCTAGATATATGGTTTGTGAGAATGGAAATGGCAAACATGCAAAAAATCGCAAGTGCTCGCAAGTCACACAAAAGGTTTTGAAGTATTTTTCACTTGGGCCAAGGTTAAAACATTTTTTTACTATACTGTGGATAGCGGAGGCCATGACATGGCATGCTCGATGCGTCATCCGGTTGATTCACTCATCTGGAAAATTTCAAATGTACAACACCATCAATTTGCAAAGGAACCGCGCAACGTTCATCTTGCAATCTCAACCGATGGGTTTAACCCTTTCGGTAATTTAAGTACTAGTTAGAGTTATTGGCCAGTTCTTATGGAGCCTTTAAGTCTTCCTCCGACATTATGCATGAGAAAGGAGTTCACATTGTTATCTCTGTTGATACCCGGGCAGAAGGCTCCCCAAACGGCCCCATGGGTGGCACCAACACCTCCCACGGGACCAATATAACTCGTAGGAACTGACCCCGCAGCCGCGGGACTCCCGGTTTGAGAATATGACGGTAATTTGCAAATTTCTAGACTTAGGCTTAAAAACATGGCGTTAGAGGGTGGCAACTCGAAACTTCCCCCGAACGTCCCCGTGGGTGGCACCAACACCTCCCACGGGACCAATGTAACTCGTAGGAACTGACCCCGCAACCGCGGGACTCTCGATTTGAGAATACGACGGTAATTCGCAAATTTCTAAAATTAGGCTAAAAAACATGGCGTTAGAGGGTGAGAACTCGAAACAGCCACTGAATGTCCCCATGGGTGGCACCAACACCTCCCACGGGACCAATGTAACTCGTAGGAACTGACCCTGCAGCCGCGGGACTCCCGGTTTGAGAATACGATGGTAATTTGAAAATTTCTAGACTTCGGCTTAAAAACATGGAGTTAGAGGGTGAGAACTCGAAACAGTCACCGAGCGTCCCCGCGGGCGGCACCAACACCTCCCACAGGACAAATGTAACTCGTAGGAACTGACCCCGCAGCCGCGGGACTCCCGGTTTGAAAATACGACGGTAATTTGCAAATTTCTAGAGTTAGGCTTAAAAACATGGCGTTAGACGGTGAGTACTCGAAACAGCCCCCGAACGTCCCCGTGGGTGGCACCAACACCTCCCACGGGACCAATGTAACTCGTATGAACTCACCCCGCAGTCGCGGGACTCCCGGTTTGAGAATACGGCGATAATTTGCATATTTCTAGACTTAGACTTAAAAACATGGCATTAAAGGGTAAAAACCCAAAATAGCCCCCGAACGTACCCGTGGGTGGCACCAACACCTCCCACGGGACCGATGTAACTCGTAGGAACTGACCCCGCAGTCGCGGGACTCCCAGTTTAAGAATACGATGGTAATTTGCATATTTCTAGACTTAGGCTTAAAAGATGGCGTTAGAGGGTGAAAACCCGAAACAGCCCCCGAACGTCCCCGTAGCTGGCACCAACACCTCCCACGGGACCAATGTAACTCGTAGGAACTGACCCCGCAGCCGCGGGACTCCCGGTTTGAGAATACGACGGTAATTTGCAAATTTCTAGACTTAGGCTTAAAAACATGGTGTTAGAGGGTGAGAACTCGAAACAGCCATCGAACGTTCCCGTGGGTGACACCAACACCTCCCACGGAACAAATGTAACTCGTAGGAACTGACCCCGCAGTCGTGGGACTCCCGGTTTGAGAATACGACGATAATTTGCATATTTCTAGACTTAGGCTTAAAAACATGGCGTTAGAGGGTGGAAACTCGAAAATGCCCCCGAACGGAGCCATGGGTGGAACCAACACCTCCCACGGGACGAATGTAACTCGTAGGAACTAACCCCGCAGCCGCGGGACTCCCGATTTGAGAATACGACGGTAATTTGCAAATTTCTAGACTTAGGCTTAAAAAATGGCATTAGAGGGTGAGAACTCGAAACAGCCACCGAACGTCCCCGTGGGTGGCACCAACACCTCCCACGGGACCAATGTAACTCGTAGGAATTGACCCCGCAGCCGCGGGACTCCCGGTTTGAGAATACGACGGTAATTTGCATATTTCTAGACTTAGGCTTAAAAACATGGCGTTAGAGGGTGAGAACCCGAAACAGCCCCCGAACGTCCCCGTGCGTGGCACCAACACCTACCATGGGACCAATGTAACTCGTAGGAACTGACCCCGCAACCCCGGGACTCTCGGTTTGAGAATACGACGGTAATTTGCAAATTTCTAGACTTAGGCTTAAAAACATGGCGTTAGAGGGTGAGAACTCAAAACAGCCACCGAACGTCGCCGTGGGTGGTACCAACACCTCCCACGGGACCGATATAACTCGTAGGAACTGACCCCGCAGTCGCGGGACTCCTGGTTTGAGAATACGATGATAATTTGCATATTTCTAGACTTAGGCTCAAAACATGGCGTTAGAGGGTGGAAACTCGAAACTGCCCCCGAACGGCCCTATGGGTGGCTCCAACACCTCCCACGGGACCAATGTAACTCGTAGGAACTGACCCCGCAGCCGTGGGACTCCCGGTTTGATAATCTGACGGTAATTTGCAAATTTCTAGACTTAGGCTTAAAAACATGGCGTTAGAGGGTGGGAATTCGAAACTGCCCCCGAACGTCCCCGTGGGTGGCACCAACACCTCCCACGGGACCAATGTAACTCATAGGAACTGACCCCGCAACCGCGGGACTCCCGGTTTGAGAATACAACGGTAATTTACAAATATATAGAATTAGGCTTAAAAACATGGCGTTAGAGGGTGAGAACTCGAAACAGCCACTGAACGTCCCCGTGGGTGGCACCAACACCTCCCACGGGACCAATGTAACTCGTAGGAACTGACCCCGCAGCTGCGGGACTCACGGTTTGAGAATACGACGGTAATTTGCAAATTTCTAGACTTAGGCTTAAAAACATGGCGTTAGAGGGTGAGAACTCGAAACAGCCACCGAGCGTCCCCGCGGGTGGCACCAACACCTCCCACAGGACCAATGTAACTCGTAGGAACTGACCCCACAGCCGCGGGACTCCCGGTTTGACAATACGACCGTAATTTGCAAATTTCTAGACTTAGGCTTAAAAACATGGCGTTAGAGGGTGAGAACTCGAAACAACCCCCGAACGTCCCCTGAGGGTGGTACCAACACCTCCCACGGGACCAATGTAACTCATAGGAACTGACCCCGCAGTCGCGGGACTCCCGGTTTGAGAATACGACGATAATTTGCATATTTCTAGACTTAGGCTTAAAAACATGGCATTAGAGGGTGAAAACCCAAAACAGCCCCCGAACGTACACGTGGGTGGCACCAACACCTCCCACGGGACCAATGTAACTCGTAGGAACTGACCCCGCAGTCGCGGGACTCCCGGTTTTAGAATACGATGGTAATTTGCATATTTCTAGACTTAGGATTAAAAGATGGCGTTAGAGGGTGAAAACCCGAAACAGCCCCCGAACGTCCCCGTGGCTGGCACCAACACCTCCCACGGGACCAATGTAACTCGTAGGAACTGACCCCGCAGCCGCGGGACTCCCGGTTTGAGAATACGACGGTAATTTGAAAATTTCTAGACTTAGGCTTAAAAACATGGCGTTAGAGGGTGAGAACTCGAAACAGCCATCGAACGTCCCCGTGGGTGGCACCAACACTTCCCACGGGACAAATGTAACTCGTAGGAACTGACCCCGCAGTCGCGGAACTCCTGGTTTGAGAATACGATGATAATTTGCATATTTCTAGACTTAGGCTTAAAAACATGGCGTTAGAGGGTGGAAACTCGAAAATGCCCCCGAACGGCCCCATGGGTGGCACCAACACCTCCCACGGGACCAATGTAACTCGTAGGAACTGACCCCGCAGCCACGGGACTTCCGGTTTGAGAATACGATGGTAATTTGCAAATTTCTAGACTTAGGCATAAAAACATGGCGTTAAAGGGTGAGAACTCGAAACAGCCACCGAAAGTCCCCGTGGGTGGCACCAACACCTCCCACGGGACCAATGTAACTCGTAGGAACTGACCCCGCAGCCGCGGGACTCCCGATTTGAGAATACGACGGTAATTTGCAAATTTCTAGACTTAGGCTTAAAAACATGGCGTTAGAGGGTGAGAACTCGAAACAGCCACCGAACATCCCCGTGGGTGGCACCAACACTTCCCACGGGACAAATGTAACTCGTAGGAACTGACCCCGCAGTCGCGGAACTCCTGGTTTGAGAATACGATGATAATTTGCATATTTCTAGACTTAGGCTTAAAAACATGGCGTTAGAGGGTGGAAACTCGAAAATGCCCCCGAACGGCCCCATGGGTGGCACCAACACCTCCCACGGGACCAATGTAACTCGTAGGAACTGACCCCGCAGCCGCGGGACTTCCGGTTTGAGAATACGACGGTAATTTGCAAATTTCTAGACTTAGGCATAAAAACATGGCGTTAAAGGGTGAGAACTCGAAACAGCCACCGAAAGTCCCCGTGGGTGGCACCAACACCTCCCACGGGACCAATGTAACTCGTAGGAACTGACCCCGCAGCCGCGGGACTCCCGATTTGAGAATACGACGGTAATTTGCAAATTTCTAGACTTAGGCTTAAAAACATGGCGTTAGAGGGTGAGAACTCGAAACAGCCACCGAACATCCCCGTGGGTGGCACCAACACCTCTCACGAGACCAATGTAACTCATAGGAACTGTCCCCGCAGTCGCGCGACTCTCGATTTGAGAATACGACGATAATTTGCATATATCTAGACTTAGGCTTAAAAACATGGCGTTAGAGGGTGGAAACTCGAAACTGCCCCCGAACGGCCCCATTGGTGGCACCAACACCTCCCACGGGACCAATGTAACTCGTAGGAACCGACCCTGCAGCCGCGGGACTCCCGGTTTGAGAATATGACGGTAATTTGTAAATTTCTAGACTTAGGCTTAAAAACATGGCGTTAGAGGGTGGGAACTCGAAACTTCCCCCGAACGTCACTGTGGGTGGCACCAACACCTCCCCCGGGAACAATGTAACTCGTAGGAACTGACCCCGCAGCCATGGGACTCCCGGTTTGAGAATACGACGGTAATTTGCAAATTTTTAGAATTAGGGTTAAAAACATGGCGTTAGAGGGTGAGAACTCAAAACAGCCACCGAACGTCCCAGTGGGTGGCACCAACACCTCGCACGGGACCAATGTAACTCGTAGGAACTGTCCCCGCAGCCGCGGGACTCCCGGTTTGAGAATACGACGGTAATTTGCAAATTTCTAGACTTAGGCTTAAAAAATGGCGTTAGAGGGTGAGAACTCGAAACAGCCACCGAACGTCCCCGTGGGTGGCACCAACACCTCCCACGGGACCAATGTAACACGTAGGAATTGACCCCGCAGCCGCGGGACTCCCGGTTTGAGAATACGACGGTAATTTTCATATTTCTAGACTTAGGCTTAAAAACATGGCGTTAGAGGGTGAGAACCCGAAACAGCCCCCGAACATCCCCGTGCGTGGCACCAACACCTCCCACGGGACCAATGTAACTCGTAGGAACTGATCCCGCAGCCCCGGGACTCTCGGTTTGAGAATACGACGGTAATTTGCAAATTTCTAGACTTAGGCTTAAAAACATGGCGTTAGAGGGTGAGAACTCAAAACAGCCACCGAACGTCCCCGTGGGTGGCACCAACACCTCCCACGGGACCAATAGAACTCGTAGGAACTGACCCCGCAGTCGCGGGACTCCCGGTTTGAGAATACGACGATAATTTGCATATTTCTAGACTTAGGCTTAAAACATGGCGTTAGAGGGTGAAAACTCGAAACTGCCCTCGAACGGCCCTATGGGTGGCACCAACACCTCGCACGGGACCAATGTAACTGGTAGGAACTGACCCCGTAGTTGCGGGACTCCCGGTTTGAGAATATGACGGTAATTTGAAAATTTCTAGACTCAGGCTTAAAAACATGGCATTAGAGGGTGGGAACTCGAAACTGCCCCCGAACGTCCCCGTGGGTGGCACCAACACCTCCCACGGGACCAATGTAACTCATAGGAACTGACCCCGCAACCGCGGGACTCCCGTTTTGAGAATACGATGGTAATTTACAAATTTATAGAATTAGGCTTAAAAACATGGCGTTAGAGGGTGAGAACTCGAAACAGCCACTGAACGTCCCCGTGGGTGCCACCAACACCTCCCACGGGACCAATATAACTCGTAGGGACTGACCCCGTAGCCGCGGGACTCCCGGTTTGAGAATACGACGGTAATTTGCAAATTTCTAGACTTAGGCTTAAAAACATGGCGTTAGAGGGTGAGAACTCGAAACAGCCACCGAGCGTCCCCGCGGGTGGCATCAATACCTCCCACAGGACCAATATGACTCGTAGGAACTGACCCCACAGCCGCGGGACTCCCGGTTTGACAATACGACGGTAATTTGCAAATTTCTGGACTTAGGCTTAAAAACATGGCGTTAGAGGGTGAGAACTCGAAACAACCCCCGAACGTCCCCGTGGGTGGCACCAACACCTCCCACGGGACCATTGTAACTCATAGGAACTGACCCCGCAGTCGCGGGACTCCCGGTTTGAGAATACGACGATAATTTGCATATTTCTAGACTTAGGCTTAAAAACATGGCATTAGAGGGTGAAAACCCAAAACAGCCCCCGAACGTACACGTGGGTGGCACCAACACCTCCCACGGGACCAATGTAACTCGTAGGAACTGACCCCGCAGTCGCGGGACTCTCGGTTTTAGAATACGATGGTAATTTTCATATTTCTAGACTTAGGGTTAAAAGATGGCGTTAGAGGGTGAAAACCCGAAACAGCCCCCGAATGTCCCCGTGGCTGGCACCAACACCTCCCACGAGACCAATGTAACTCGTAGGAACTGACCCCGCAGCCGCGGGACTCCCAGTTTGAGAATACGACGGTAATTTGCAAATTTCTAGACTTAGGCTTAAAAACATGGCGTTAGAGGGTAAGAACTCGAAACAGCCATCGAACGTCCCCGTGGGTGGCACCAACACCTCCCACGGGACAAATGTAAGTCGTAGGAACTGACCCCGCAGTCGCGGAACTCCTGATTTGAGAATACGACGATAATTTGCATATTTCTAGACTTAGGCTTAAAAACATGGCGTTAGAGGGTGGAAACTCGAAAATGCCCCCGAACGGCCCCATGGGTGGCACCAACACCTCCCACGGGACCAATGTAACTCGTAGGAACTGACCCCGCAGCCGCGGGACTTCCGGTTTGAGAATACGACGGTAATTTGCAAATTTCTAGACTTAGGCATAAAAACATGGCGTTAGAGGGTGAGAACTCGAAACAGCCACCGAAAGTCCCCGTGGGTGGCACCAACACCTCCCACGGGACCAATGTAACTCGTAGGAACTGACCCCGCAGCCGCGGGACTCCCGATTTGAGAATACGACGGTAATTTGCAAATTTCTAGACTTAGGCTTAAAAACATGGCGTTAGAGATGAGAACTCGAAACAGCCACCGAACATCCCCGTGGGTGGCACCAACACCTCCCACGGGACCAATGTAACTCATAGGAACTGTCCCCGCAGTCGCGGGACTCCCGATTTGAGAATACGACGATAATTTGTATATTTCTACACTTAGGCTTAAAAACATGGCGTTAGAGGGTGGAAACTCGAAACTGCCCCCGAACGGCCCCATTGGTGGCACCAACACCTCCCACGGGACCAATGTAACTCGTAGGAACTGACCCTGCAGCCGCGGGACTCCCGGTTTGAGAATATGATGGTAATTTGTAAATTTCTAGACTTAGGCTTAAAAACATGGCGTTAGAGGGTGGGAACTCGAAACTTCCCCCGAACGTCCCCGTGGGTGGCACCAACACCTCCCACGGGACCAATGTAACTCGTAGGAACTGACCCCGTAGCCACAGGACTCCCGGTTTGAGAATACGACGGTAATTTGCAAATTTTTAGAATTAGGCTTAAAAACATGGCGTTAGAGGGTGAGAACTCTAAAGAGCCACCGAACGTCCCAGTGGGTGGCACCAACACCTCCCACGGGACCAATGTAACTCGTAGGAACTGACCCCGCAGCCGCGGGACTCCCGGTTTGAGAATACGACGGTAATTTGCAAATTTCTAGACTTAGGCTTAAAAACATGGCGTTAGAGGGTGAAAACTCGAAACAGCCACCGAACGTCCCCGTGGGTGGCACCAACACCTTCCACGGGACCACTGTAACTCGTAGGAACTGACCCCGCAGCCGCGGGACTCCCGGTTTGAGAATACGATGGTAATGTGCAAATTTCTACTTAGTTACTGATAATTTTAACTCATATATGTAATTTTTCTGCTTGATTAAATTTTTTGTAAGACTACTTGGTTACTGATATTTTTTTTATGTATCCCATCATTTGTAGGATTTTTGCACGCGGAAGAAACGAAGAAGGCAATGGTCTACAGCATGAAGATTGTTTATAGGTTGTGGAAATTCAGGATTTTGATTTTTGTGTTACAGCCGTGCGGGCTTTTATTGTTTAGTTTTATGGCCGTGCGTGCTTTTATAATTTGATTGTTGAATTTTATAGTCGTGCGGGCTTTATAATAAGTAGGTTTTACATTTACAGGTTTTGGAATGTCTAGAAAATAGAGGAAACTCTGCCCAATTTTTTTTTGGTCTGTGAATTATTAAGACGTGTAATTTTTATAAGTTTGTATATATATATTTGTTTATTAACAACGTTCTCGATTCGCAATTTGTGATTTTTTTTATTGTTTTGCCAATAATAAATATTTGTAACACCTCGTACGCGTCAAACGTTACACGTAGCAACTGATGGTGCACTCACAGGACCCCTAATTTTAGGATTGGACCAAAAAAATACATTTTTTTAAAATTGTAGTTAAATATGGTCCATGACCATTTTTATTTTTCGTCACGCATAAAAATGGTCGCGGCCAAAGTCCGCGACCATTTTTTTCGTCACGGTTGTGGGTCACGGATCAGGGCCGCGACCAATTTTTTTTTTATTTTTTTGTCACGGTCGTGGGTCATGGACTTTGCCCGCGACCAATTTGTCATGGTTGTGGGTCACGGATCAGGCCCGCGACCAATTTTTTTTTTTTTGTCACGGTCGTGGGTCGCAGACTTTGGCCGCGACCAATTTGTCACGGTTGTGGGTCACGGATCAGGGCCGCGACCAATTTTTTTTTTTTGTCACGGTCGTGGGTCGCGGACTTTGGCCGCGACCAATTTGTCACGATTGTGGGTCATGGATGAGGGTCGCGACCCGTCACGACATGGGTCACGGCCTAAGTCCGCGACCATCTGCCGTGACCCCTCTCGGCCGTGACCATTTGTTGGTCACGGACTTGGGCCGCGACCCACGAAAATGGTCATGCCAGAAATGGTCACGGCCCAAGTCCGCGACCCACAACTTTGGTCATGGATTTTGGCCGTGACCAATCGCCAGTTTTGGTGTAGTGATAAATGATGGTTGCACAGGCAAGAATAGGCCTGACATAAATGAAGGGACTGATGTGTTTGTTCGCGGAGTTCAGTAAAACTCCGGCAGCCCAGGCAATGTTGGGAGTTCCCACAAGAGTGAGCTCTTTCACTATGCCACCTGCGGCTATACCAGCTCCTACTGTTACTGGGGGTGTTGCGATGCCCGCTTTTAATAATGCCTCGTCCACCACCTTGCTAACCTTGGGCGGTGTGTTGCCTACCACGACCCCACCCTTAACGACGGGGCTAGCATTACAAAGTGGAGGAGCAACTTCAGCGATTCTAGCCACGATGTCGGGCCAAGGACCAAGTAAACCACCTGCCGTGGTGATCCATGTGGTAACAACACTACAGACGGCTAGCCCTTCGTCGACCAGCTTGGAGGAAATGAAAAAAGAACTGCTAAAGTTCATAGCAGTATCCAAAGGAGAAAGTTCTTTGGTGTATGATGACTTACGTACTCCCTACCCAGAGTCATATAACAACGAACCCTACCCAGGAGGGTATATTTCATCGATTTTTGAGAAGTATACGGGGGAAGGTTCTAACCCGAAGGATCACGTGAAGAGGTTTATTAAAGCCTTGGGGCCCACTGCAACGACAAAAAGCTAAGGCTGAGGGAGTTTTCAAAATCCCTGAAGGAGAAAGCCTACACGTGGTATTCCCACTTGTCCCTAAGTAGTGTAGGCTCTTGGGAAGAATTGCACGTTTTATTCGTAAAAAAGTTCTTTTTAGCTGAGGATGAGTTTACACTCACACAGCTAGCGCATGAGAAATAAAAGCTGGGGCAAGATGTTGTGGTTTATATTATGGAGGTTTCACGAGCATTCTCTAGACGTGATGGAGGAGATGCAAGAAGAAAAACTTTTGCATGTCTGTGGAGAGGGCTTGTTACCCGAATATATATGTCACCTGATTAACGAAACGTGAGATGGGAAATTTGCGGCATGTTTAAAGGAAGCGAGGAACATCGCTTTGGTGGTAAAACCCGTAGCACCCCCGCCTACATTGTCAGGCTTGCTACTGAGGCCAAAGTTTGCCTCGAGGAAGGGAACACCCTCGAGGGCCAACTATACAGACGATGGGACCAAGGAGGAAAGTAATGGCGACAGAAGAGGCAGAAGGGGGAGAAATAATAAGAGAAGATTCGAAGATGAAAAAGATCCCCACAAGCTACCTTTTACGGTGGAACAAGCTTTGAATTTTTATGATCTCATGGTCTGCAACAAATTTTGTGGGCCGGTCAACGTCAACACATCATAACTCTCCCTAGAGGATAGGGAGAAACCTCATTATTGTGTACTTCATAATAGCGTAAACCACCCTACCAAAGTGTGTTTCTCACTGAGGAAGTTGATTGACCATCATGTGAAGAATGGAGACATTGAGTTGACGCAGACTAACATTAATGACAACCCTCTACCACGCCGTGGGGCCCATATTGCCAGCGCTTTTGATGAAGGGGCCGAATAATTAATGGCAGGGCAATAGTTTGAAGGGAGTGACTCCAAAGAGTCTTTGGAGGATGATTGCGAGTAATCTTTAGGCGAATGCACCTCTGAGTTGGCCCATCTCCATCTAGGTGATGAGAATGAGGAGACGGATGAACCAGCAAAGTAATCATATAACCCTATTGAGGGACTTAGTAGGCAGTTGGGAACTTGCTCCCTGGAGGAGGTAAACGCAGTGATAGTGTACGATGAGGCTCCATATAGAGATTTGAAGGAAGTCAATGAGTTAGAAGACAACCAGACAAACCCATGGATCAAATGTGCGACAACTTCCCACTCTCCAAAGTTTGGTTGGTTCTTTGATCAGGTTGGCCTCCCTGAGGAATCCCGATTGGAGGTCACACAGGCTATCTTGGAGATTGCAAATAGAAACATGATGCCACACCTAAAGTGGATAAGGCCTATAGCTAAACTCGTGAGGAGGTATCTCTAAGAAGTCATATTTTTAGAGGCCGATGGATTGATCAGGTATCCTCATAACATACCCTTGTATGTTATCGCGTCAGTAAACGATTGTGTTTTCTCATGAGTCTTGCTGGATGGAGGGGAATCCATCACTCTAATGCCCATCGGATCTTTTTATGCTACTGGACTGTCGAAAATAAAGATAGTTCCCCATTCATTAGTAATATCACGGTATGATAATTAGTCTTCCAAATCGATTGGCTACGTTAACATGGGCATCAAAATGGGGAACATCACTTCCCACATCAAGTTCTACATCATGAACTGCAAACCATCGTACCAAATACTGGTGGGCAGGGTGTGGATTCACAACCATGGGTTGGTACCCTCCACTTATCATCAGTGCGCCAAGGTGAACATAAAGGGTAAGGATGTGGTGATTCGAGCCACTAAGAAATCCTTCACAAAGGAGGAAGCTCACATGGTGGATGCCGCTTTCTATACAGAGATGGCAGAAGAAACTACAATGGTAATAAGGTGTACTGGGGGAACAAGGGTCCCGTCCACTCGAGAGAGGGTGCGAGCACCTACTCGAACGGTGGTGGCTTACGAAGAAGAGCGCGACCTAGGAGCGGCAAGTCCCCCTAGTCTATAATGGAAACTCCACGATCGAATGACCCCGCACATTGACCCTATCAAGTATCAAGTCCAAACCCAGAAAGTCCTTAGCAGACGATCAATGAGAGAGGTGGATGAGAATCACAGGAAGAGGAATTTTAAAGAGGAAGTTGTCCGACATTGTAAACGGATGGTTTTTCCTAATGGTATAATTACCTATAAACTATAAAGGTGTGAGCGAGCAGTCAAGAGTCTGGATGATGAAGCTAACCCGGTCTATGAATGCTTCCTCTTAGATAACCAAGGGAAATGCTTAGTGATTGATAACTCTGGGGTATAAGAGTTTGTGGAATAGGTACAAGAAGAACTAGAATCCATGAAGGATAGCCCCAGACCACAGATCCAAGAGTTAGAGAAGGTCGACTTGGCTAGAGATGGTAAAGATCCAAACCCTATGTTTATCTTGAAGGACTTAGATTGAGCTCTTGAAGAGGATCTGATGAAACTACTGCTTAAATTCAAAGAAGTCTTCGCATGGAAGTACACCGAGATGTCTGGAGTAGACAAGGAGGTAAGTTTCCATAGGTTGAATGTTTTACCCTTAGCTATCCCGGTGAAGTAGGCCACTCGAACGGACAAGGAAGAGTTAGACCTAAAGATCAAAGAAGAAGTTCAAAGGTTACTTATGGTCATTTTCATAGTTCTGATCCAACATCCGATCTGGCTCTCTAGCATCGTACCCGTAGGGGAGAAAGATAAGAGCCTAATTAGAATATGCATAGATTTTAGAGATCTAAATCGAGCATGCCCAAAGGACGAATTTCCATTGCCTTCCATTGATACCTTTATCGACGTAAAAATGGGGAACGAGATGTACAATTTCATGGATGGTTATGTGGGATATAACCAGATAAAAATGGATTCGGCCGACAATGAGAAGATCACTTTCTGAATGCCTTTGGGTAACTTTATGTACATAGTCCTGCCATTAGAATTGAAGAACGCAGGTGCTACTTACCAGAGGATAATGATGGACATCTTCCATAACCTTTTCAATAAGACTCTGGAGTTTTATGTTGATGATTTGGTGATTAAATCAAAGAAGGAGGGGTCCCAGCTGGATGATTTTAGGAGAGTGTTCACTCATTATAGGAAGTATAAACTAAAGATGAACCCTATCAAATGTGCGTTCGGGGTAACAAGCAGAAAATTCCAGGGATTTGTGGTAAGTCTCTAGGGGGTACAAATGGACTTGGACAAGCAGCGAGCCATCCTTGATATACCAAGACCAAAATTGACAAAGGAATTAAAAAGATTCCATGGTAAAGTCTCCTACTTGAGCAGGTTCATCCCGGGGCTGGTCGAGGTGACTCACCCATTAATGGAGTTATTGAGAAAGGGTGTGAAGTTTACGTGTGAAATAATGCATCAAGACGCCATGGACAAGCAGAAAGCACTCCTTACTTCTCCTCAGACAATGATCCCCCTGAAGGCAGGTATCCCTTTACGATTATACCTTAAATCAACTAAACATTCCATTGGGGCTTTGCTGGCCCAAGAGATGAAAGGTATAGAAAAACCTGTTTATTACTTGAGTATAATTATACATGGGCCTGAGGCCAGATATACTAGTATTGAGAGGCATTATTTAGCCCTTGTATTCGTAGCACAAAAGCTTAAGCATTACTTATTATCGTTTACAATTCATATTTTAACTAGTTGCGATCTTGTAAAATTTTTGCTTGCTAGAACTGTCTTGATAGGGAGGGCAACTCAATGGTTCTTAATCCTCTCAGAGTATGATCTCCAGTGTGTGGTCCCTCGAGCTATCAAGAGCCGGGCATATGCATATTTGTGGGCCATCTTCCCATCAGGGACGTTCGAGTCTCCGATTAAAGAGCTTTCGAGTGATGATCTCCTACCAACTTCATAGTATTCATCTTGGATGAGTGGAGTATGGAGTTCGATGGCTCTTCAGTCGAAAAAAAAAGGGGAGCTAGAGTCATTTTGCGAAGGGGTGGTGAAGAAATCCATCTATCTTTCAAGCTAGATTTTGAATGCTCGAATAATGAGGCTGAATATGAGGCATTGGTCTTGGTATTACTGTAAATGATGAGAAGAGGTATCAAAGTCCTAACAATAAAGGGGGATTCCAACTTGGTGGTAAAATATGTAACTGGGGAATTCGCTTTGAAGTGAATGAGCCTAGTGTCTTACCTAACGATCATTCAGTGACTGCTTGGACAGTTAGAGGTGGTTAATATCAAGAGGCACCCTTGAACGATGAACCAACATGCGGATGCCTATGCCACCATTGCCCAAAAGATTGGCTTCAATGGAGAATCAACTATCATTCAATTTATAAAGAGAACCACCCCCTCCATGGTGTTGAAAATGCTACCCTCAGATGACAAAGATGATTATAGGGGCGAGATTAGAACACAGCTGGAGATAGGTGAAGGGCCACTAGGCTTAGCTGATTTGGCCCAGTACTTTGTTACCAGGGGCAACTTGTACTATAAGAATAAATGAGGTTGACTGTCCCGATACGTAGATCCCGAGGAAGCCAAAAGAAGGTTGATTGAGTTACACGCAGACAAATGTCAAACCACTGATATCCCTTTGTATAGAATGATACAACAAATAACGTATTTTTAGCCTTTAATGAGACAAGATGCGAGCGCTGTGCAAAGAGAGTGTTCAAAATGATGTATATTCTATCTGGAAGCAAAATGCAATTTTATTGACCAACCCCAAGATTGGAGGCATCCATATATGGATTTCTTGAAAAATGGCGTGATGCCTGCAGACAAAGAGGATGCTACCAAGATAAAGAGGCAAGCACTAAGGTACTTCGTGTAAAATGAGCAGTTGTACAAATGTGGCTACCATGACAGGCTCTTAAGGTGCATAATGGAAGAGGATAATGAAGAAGTTTTGAAGCAAGCCCAAGAATTAGGGCACATTGGAGGAGCCAAGATTTATGATCAACTAATGACTTTAGGTTATTATTGGCCTTCGATAGAGAAAGATTAGATGGAATTTGTTTGAAAGTGCAAAGCTTGTCAACTATATGGGAACATGATCCACGCTTCTTCAGTGGACCTGCATTCTCTTCTTACACCGTTTCCATTCCATACTTGGGCGTTTGATTTGGTAAGGGCCATAAACCCTTCATCGCTTTAGGAAGATCTGGATTTTGGTGGCCATAGAGTATTTTACGAAGTGGGCAGAGGCCATACCGCTCAAGAAAGCCACAATGGGGGTAATGGCTCGATTTATGAAGGAATATATTATTTGCCGTTTGGGAATCCCGAAGGCGTTTCTATCAGATAATGGAACCCCTTTTGTAAATGGTGAGGTACGCTTTCTAACAGACAAATACTCCATCATCCATCACAGGTCGACAGTATCATACCCGAAGTGCAATGGGCAGGCGAAGGACACCAACAAAACCTTAGTAAATATTATGTCAAAAATGTTAGAAAACTTTTCAGTCACATGGGACGATAGGATCCCCGAAGTACTTTAGGATTACCTAACGACGAAGAGAAAACCAACGGGATACAGCCATTTTTACTTGATATTTTGGGGCAAAAGCTGTGTTACCAGTTGAACTCAATGTACCTTCCGCCCGATACAACTTGTGAAGTTCCATGCTCCTTCACAGCCGCCATGTAAAACTCGAAGCACTAAAAGAGCACCGAGGTAATTTTGTGAGACACTTCGAGATATACAGGAAGCAGTTGTCAAGATCCTACAACCAGTTGGTGAGGCCAAGAAAGTTTAAAGAGGGGGACTTGGTTCTGAAAGCATGTACGAGGCATATTAGGGGTTTATCATTGCCCAAGTTTGAGGCTAACTGGGAAAGGCTTTACATGGTTTGAGCAACTCATGATTCGGGTGAAGGTGGAAGACAACGTTACTTTCAAATTGAACAACAAGTGGCTGAGGATATACTACGTTTAAATGCATGTCTTTTCAACACTTTTGTGTATTACACTATACCTTGTTAATGCCTGTCCCAAAAAAAAGATGGCTGCTTTAAAATAATTGGGCATATTTGTTTAATATAGCTCGAGGCAATGTTCTTGTGGAAAATGCTAGACTACTATTTTTTTTTACAATTGTTGTTTTCCTTATCATGCATGGCGTAATTTGTATTGATGTAATAAAATTAGCCAGTATTAAAAGAAAAAAAGGGGAGTGGAAGAAGACACCAAAGTCACCAATGTTTCTTTATTTAATAAAAAGAGATAGATGTGATTACACGCGACCAAAACAAAGGAGTTAAAAATCCCAAAACAGGAAACATCAATAAAAGAAACATTAATCAAAGGGTCCTAGGGGCTGTCCATGATGAAACGAAGATTTGCTGATTCAAGAAGCCTATGATGATATTGGGGAAGAATTTGCACAAGGCTGTTTTGGTCTGAAATGAGGTCAGCCAAATATTTTTGGTGAATCTCCATCATCTGTTGAACGATCTATAATTCATACTCTTTCTTGTTAAGCTCGGTCTCCACATGAGCAACAACCTCATGGGCCTCATGCACCCTTGCACTTCTTGCTCAGATATTACCAACTCGGTCTCCAGGATTGCAAGTTATTCTGAAATGGCTACATGTGAGCGATGTGAACTTTGGAGTCGGTTATAGAGGGCAGGAACGTCATCTTTCTTAAAATCACGAAGCAACTTCACCAACCAGGATAGAGAGAACCCATCATTTATGAGCATATTAACTTTCCCCAACAAAGACTTGACTATGTCCGGGCTGAGAGACTCGAGGGGGTATTGAGGATTTCCTCCAAGACTATGATAAGACTGAGGCAATGGAAGGCCATCATCCTAGGCATAGGTTGAAGACTGCGGGTTGTAAAAGTCTAGGGAAAACAGACCAGTAGCTGCACGATCAGTGAACGAGGACCCTCAGTCAAAATATGGGGGAAATTAGCCAAAGTCTACCTCACAACCACCTCGGGGGCTGCTTCAGGAGGATGTGCGCTAAAGACGCTATCACTTGTAGAAGGTCGACGAGTTTTGTGAAGCACTATCACTTGCTTGAACCTGAGGGGAAAATACCTCGGGAAACTTACCAGTGACGGGCACCATTTTTTGAATCTATATAGTAGGGGCATTGCCTAGAGAAGAAAATTCAGCTAAAGTCCTCGCTTGTACAACTTCTTGAGCAATAACCCCAACTGTCGACCCACGTGCTACAGGCTGCTCGATCTATACCTGAAATAAAATAAATAAACAAGTAAGAAAACATAATGAGGAAAACATATACAAATTATCCTACAAGTATGAACTTTATGCCAATAAGACTTGACCCGCCTGACCCTTAGTTATGGGAGATTATGCCAATAAGAATTGGCCCGCCTGACCCTCGGTTATGGGAGATTATGCCAATAAGACTTGTCCCACCTGACCCTCGATTATGAGATATTTCTAAGACCAATATAACTTGGCAAAAATTAATAAGTTCATGTGAAGGAAAGACATAGAAGAATAAATTTACCTCCGGATGCTGCTCGTTGGCAAATTCACGAGTGGCCATCTGTACTATATCCTCCTCCTCAACTGGACCAAGAGCGACCAAAGGACATGGACTTTAGGGGGAAATCACATCCCCCCCACCTCAGCAACCTCTTCTTCCCCCCATTCTCCCTGTCCCGCAGCAGAAACGTTGATCGAGGGCCCAAAAATGGTAACAAGAACCTGGTCATAAGAGGGAATGGGGGCTAACGAATAAATGGGCTCACGTAAAGATACCTACAAAGCACAATGGAGACAAGTCAGAAAGTAAAGTCAGATGAAATAAAGAGAATATAGAAAATGAAGAGGATAGGCCTACCACGGGCAACAAACCAACAACGATAGGGGATTTAGGAACAACTTCAACAATCCTTACAACTATCACGCCTGCTTCAAGACCAGCCTGCTCGAGTAAAAAAGTAGGATCAGGTGAATAGCTGCTACTTGATTCCGTGGAAGTATCAGAAATAACTTCCCCTAGGGGAAATTAGAGGTTACCTGCAAATTAGTAGGGGCAACTATCTCCTTTGGAATAACTTCCTTAGAGATGGGTAAGGTCGCACCATGCTTCTCCAACATACTACTATCCTCAAAATCATCACGCGAACCACCTTGTGCATCAACCTGGAAAAGGGGGAGAGTTGGAACATAATAGAGTCATCATCACAAGGTAAGAGAAGAAACGTTAGGAACATTAGAAGAATGACGAAAATTATACATCTTCTTCCAAAACATCCTCTAAAGCTTCATAATCTTAAGGAGGCAAGGTAGGCTTAGAAGGGGAAACTATTCTCCTCAACCTGCATCACCGGACCAATGCAGTGTCCTCCTTCTCCTCATCCTCTTCCTCTTCTTCCTGTCCTCTATCCTCATCACCATCATCATGAGAACCAACTGTTACATGTTTCCCAAGCAGCTCCTCCTCGCTTGATTCGCTCGATTCCTCCAACACAAGCTTAAGAGGGATAATTGCCTTACTTTTTTTTACTACCTTCGGTGGGATGAGGGACGTATGAGAAACCTTGAGAAGCCATTTCAACAAACATAAATTCCTTATCCTCTTTACTAAAGTTCTCCCAGGTCTGTCTGAGTTGGTCGAACATTAGGCTGACTGCTTGGGTGACTTTGTCATTAGGAGTATAGGCTACTTGAGTTTGTTGAACAGTCTTGGGCTTCTTTTTTGGAGATTTCTCAGTATGCCTAAACCCTTCCCCAGATGAGGCAATACATGGAGAATCATCTTTTTCAAGTGGTCTTGAGGGACCAGGGGCAACGATGGCTACCTCAGCAAAAAGTGAGGCCTCAGAGGCTTTCTTCTTCTTCTTCACAACTGCCTGGTCCACAGAGTTAATGGATGAAGTTTGGAGGGGAGAGTGGAATTGGAAGTACTAAGAGGGAATACGTACAAGAAGGTGGTGCAATTTCTTAAACCCAACTCTATGGGTGGGAATCTTTCAACCTCAGTGTACTAAGGTTCCTTCAAAATGTTACTTTGAAAATGGACCAATTGGTTTTGCCAACATATATTTATATACGTCACTGATCTTTCTCCTCGAGCCTCTTTGCTCAGAATTGCAGAGTTATCTGGATAACTGGCACACCGACTCATAACAGCCGAAGCCAAGTAGTTTGCACAAGCAAAAGAAAAGTTAGTTTATTTTTCACGGGTGAAATGGCTCAATAGAGGGGCTCCTTGATCATAACCAAATTAAAGGTCTATATGGTGGGGATTGTAAACGGAATAGAAAGAGGACCACTCTGTATACGATGGTAGGTAGGAAGGGATTAATAAAAGAGGGACAATGTTCGCGGGAAAGTTCCTCGCTAGATCTTCATCAATGGGAACACTAGGGCGTTCCTCCTTAGTAAAAAAGTCATTAGTAAAAAATGATCGATCAAACAAATAAGGGGCTTCTTAACACTATTATTTTTCCAGCAATAAATACACGGGATCTTTACGGGATGAGAACCGGGGTAGTTGCCAGTCGAAGCATACTCGGGGAAATGGGCGTAAAGGAAAGTTGCTAAAAGGACATTATTTGAGTAATTAAAGACATCAAACCTATCGATGCTTCACATAGAATCGGCCGCCACGCGATCCAGCCAGGTGTACAAAGAGACAAGAATGATAGAGGCAAGAGGGATCTTCATGCCTCATGCCATCTGGACAACCATATTTATTAAGTCCTTTCGGGGGCAGTCATGGGGATTTCCCAAAAGATAGACTTTTGACAACATCACCCAAATATACCCAGCCAACTCTATCTGGGAATCAAAGACTTTCACTGCCATAGGTTTTTCAAACACTTGTTTCCCCCGAGGATTCTCCTTGGCAGCCTCGCGAGCCCTAATAACAACTTTGTCTTCAATGAAGTAAAAGTACCTAATCACTTCGGAGTAGGTGCACTTGTTGTAAGTAACCATGAAATCCTTTGCCACTACCTCCAGTTTAGCCCTCAAGGCTTTTTCCTTGCTAGATACTACCTCCTTGAAGAAAGTATCAAACCATGCATCCTCCAACCCTAGAAGCTCACAAACATCTTCTAGAATGATAGTGAACTTGCCCCAGGAGGCCACAAAACTGTGCAACTTATGGCTCCAGTGGGAAATCAACAATTGGAGGGCGGTGTTGTTTTTGGCGAGGGTAAGATCACCCAGCGAGAGGGAACGAGACCAACCAACCAGATCTAGCTAGATGAAATAATTAGAGTGGATATATTCAGTCCAATGACCTAACCCCTCACAGGCGCCAACGAAAGCTTCAAATTTTACTTTTGAATAAGGGAAATTGCCACGTTCAATACGAAAGCGGGTGGTGGTAGCATTAGGGATATATTCAAAGTCTTTAGCATCTTCACCCTCCACCATCAGTAGGTTAGGGTTCTCAGTTGGAACCAACTCACCAGGGAATCACTTCGCTGTTTGCCAGAAGTGGTCAAGCTCGTCGAAATATGGGGCACGGTGATAATGCGCCCACTGGTGTTGACATGCTTGAGTTTTAGGGGAATCACTCCCCGAGGAGTGGGTTTATTGAACGATAGGTTCCATGGAAGTTTAAAAAAATAGAGTGAAGGGTTAAGTTGAAGAAGTGAAAGAGATAAAGAAGGCAAAACTCTCACAAAAGTTCAGTACAAGAGAAAGGAAACCCAAAGGTGAATGTTCGATATAAGGATACCCTTTTTTATAGGGGCAATACAAACCCTAAAAGGCGACTCTTGGAAAAGGGTAATAATGAATAATTTATCTTACATGTTCGTCAAGCATGAATGGCCGCAGAAGTTCAAAGGTTATAATGATGATGTTTCGGGGGCTGACATGCGAATTAGAGTTATGGGTTACACACGTGTACCCTGGCACTACCATATGTCACATGAAGAGGTACAAAAGACAACCTAATTTAATGTGGCATGCTTGGGGTCTTTTCGTCTTGGGGAACGAAGAGTTTTGGGGGGAACTTTGAATAAATCTCTTCACTTTCCCCAAGGCATTTTCCACAAGTAATTATAAAGTCCAAAAGAAGGAAGAGATATTGTCCAAGTATGCTGATATACTTATTAAACCAACGAGGTGGTTCAAAAGATAGAGAAAGGAAAAGAATGCAGATCAACAAAAGGTTTCCTACAAATATTTCTTCACGCAATAAATAAATATCTCTACGAAGGTGAAAATATAGGGGGAGTCCCTACCAAAGAGTGATTAACTTAGTCAAAAGATTGATTGACCTACGAAGAAGGAGAATGAAGGCCACTCGAGCTAATTACATTGAAGCACCCACCTTAAAATCCTTCACAAAAGTGGCTCAAAGAACCTACCTCAAAGATCCTCTAACGAACCTAGTTCAAAGGATCCAACTTGCAGACTAAAGTCACCTGGATGATAATAGTTTGTAATAAGAAATAAAATAATATGTATCATTTACGTTATCTTATAAATGTATGTTGAGTAAGGTTATTTGGTACCCATGAGGGACCATTCATGGCAGGGCATAGGAGAGCTAACATGCTCTATCAAGCAAACTTCTCTTGGGAACCTTGCAAGGACACGGTTTAGAGGATTGAGAGAAAGACAACGTTGGGAATACATTTACCAACACTCTTGGGACACTTGGGCAAAAAACTTCATATAACACATATGGTCGCTCGAGCCACTACATCCGAGCCACCTCAACTCTTACCTATTTGAGGGAACCTCCTATAGGTACCTCAATATTGCACCACCGGTTCTAAAGATAACTCTTGACCAATAAACTGAAACTAGGTTACTCGAGCTGCCTGTCTACTGAGCAACCTTAGAACACATACCAGCTCGCCTGACTAATGTGACTGTGCAACTAACAGAGTCACTATTTAACCACTCTCTGACGTCATAACGTCTGACATTTAGGGACTAAAAAATATAGTACTTAAGTGGGTTTATCCTTTGGATGGCATGTCTAGTTCACCCAACCTGACCCTTTAGCCATCCTCAGGTAATCCCCAAGCTGACGTATTACGCTCCTCATTAATGCCCACAATACTTCCAGCCAATAGAATGACTTCCCACCAAAACTAGAAGATCCCATGCATTTAATGCAATATCACATGAATTTAATGCAATATCACTTGCATTTAATGCACGCAATCAGATCAATCGCAAGCAAGCTTACTCGAGAAGCCTTGCCCCATACAAATGCACCAGATGGACAAATTAGATCGGAGAGCATTCTGAGCCTAGAATTGTTGCCCAAATTCCTCCATACACGAGAGCTATTATGAGGTAATTAACTCCTTATACCCATTTAATACCCCTATCATTGAGCATTAACCGAGCACAAAGTTCCTGCCTTGCTCTTATTGTGCCTAAAGTGCTTGCTCTTTCTCCCTCTGTACCTGTTGGTCCCATCCATTTATTATGCTCATTATGTATCTCTTATGTAAATGCATCATTTAATAAAAGTGTGAGTATTGAATCCCCATTGTCTCTCATCCACTTATGGTCATTGTCAACACTTAATACTGAACGGTGTTAATCCCGATTTTGATAAGGGGCTACGCATCACTTGGTACTAACTACATTCTAAGAAACCACATCTTACACCATGAACCATAGCTTTTGGTAATCGAAAGTATAAGTTTTATCCTTGGGTAAATGGGGTAAGTTGTGTGTGACACGAGTGCATCACAGTATTTTATTAGAACTAGATTCGCGCGTGAGACGTGTTTAGTGGATGTATTGTTAGTATTACTACTGTGTGTATATATTTACCTTTGGGTAGGGGGACTCTCTTAAGTTCCATCTACAGGGGATCGGGTGTGAATGCTGAGAGGATATGATTTAGTGGATTTACTCATTTTAGAGAGGTGTGATATGCGAGAATGATGTTATCCTGGGTATGGACTGGTTATTGATGGTTTGAGCGATGGTGGACTATTATAGTAAGGCTATTGCGTTCACTATTCAAGGGAAGGATGTGTGGTTTTTATGATGTCTTACTTGAAAGAGGATCGAGAACGCGTATATATATATATATATATATATATATATATATTATAAAGGAGACTCCCGAGAGTATATTTGTCTCATTTTATTTGATCCCGGTGCGTAGGGACTTTACTGATGTGATTCAAGGGATACCAGGTTCATCGCCGAGCAAAGAGATTGAGCTCGTTAGTGATTTAGCGCCGAGGAATTTGTGATAGTGTGAGCACCGTATTGTATAACTCCTTTAGATATATGGGAGTTTAAGATTAGACTTATACATCTGGGGACAGGATTTTGAGTGTCCTGATTATGTGCTTTGGGACAAGGATCTCGAAGCTATTATGAGTCTGGGGAGTTTCTTGTTTGGATTTCATTTGCGAGACGTCCCATGCATGAACCATAATAAGCTTCAAGAGTTATGAGATGTTGTTGTATACTAGGGCATTGGTTTTAAACATTAATCATTGTATGTGTGGAGAAAACACTCGAGTCGAGAGCTATTTTACTGTATAAGTCCAGTGGAGTCGCGTAGTGCTGTATAGGAAATACTAGTGAACTTTTGTTGCACTAGTTAATAGGTGGGGAAATCTCAAGAATTGAATCATGATTAGTTGGGGTAATCGAGCATACTTTTAATGTATAGCCACATTGAGCACGTGGGGATAATTTTGGGATAAATATGTTACGTCTAATATGTTTGTGTAGATAAGCACGGGGTATGGGCCCCCTGTTTAGTTCGATTTTCAAAATCGTCTGGGATAAAGGGAAGTGTTCATAAATGTGTTGAACCATGTGCCTATGGGACAGTGGAAGCAGAGTGGTAAAAGTAAGAGGGAGTGAACCTTGTTAGGGAGGAATATTGTACAGATATGTGTACAGTAAGGGGAACTATCACACCCATGAGGGGCTGAAAGACTGTGGAGACACAGGTGAAGGATATCTCTTGTCGAGGATGGATCCAACAATTTTTGGGAAGTACCACAGAGTTGTACTCAATCAAATTCTGAAGGTGGCTTGTGCATAAATAGGATGTTGATTTTTATCAGGCAAAAAGGACTAAGGAAGTGTGTAGTTTTAGAGCAGACACATTGGTCATGGGTTTTGGCGTAGCCTAGGAAGGGGAGTAAGAGGTACCCCGTGATGTGGAATGTAGAGTGTGTAGATTAGTGTGGAGTGAGACATAGCCAAGATGTCTCCAGGTGTGCCATTCGTAGGTGGGAAAAGGATGGTCTGAGACCATCAACTAGAATTTTGCAAAAATTGGTGATTTCGGTGATGTAATGGATAGGCTGATTGATAGAGTTCATTGTTGGGGTACCAACATCGCGAGAAGGTTAAAATTTCCTTTGGGCTTATGTAATTGGTTGACCTCAATGGAAAAAGTATTACGGATTGAGTAAGATGTGTCCCCTACAGACCGAGCAGTAGACATGAGAGGTGACTAAAATGTTGGTGAGCACGAGGAATGTGTATATTGGATGTTAGGGTAAGTGGGATGAGTAATTATTGTCGGTAGAGTTATGTGTAATAACTCGTACCGATTTATTATTGGAAAGGAACCTTTTGAGGCTTTGTGCGAAAAACCTTATCGTCCGCTCTCTGGTTGGTTAAAGGTGGGGGATAACAAGTTTTGCGGGCCGAACGTGATTTAGAGTATATCGACATGGATTGAGCTAATCATAAATTATTTCATGTAGTTTAGGAACGTCATAAGAGTTACATCGTCATGAAACAAAGTTTTTAAAGTCTGACATTTGTGGTCAGGTGTTATTACGGATGTCTCACATAGAGGGAGTTATGTATTTTGGCAAAAGGGGAGTTGTCACCTAGGATATGGGGGCCTTTCCTCGGTATGAAGTTGATAGATCCAATGGTGTATAGAATCATATTATTAGAGTATTATTAGCAGGATCACAATGTGTTTTCTATATCATTGTCAAGGGGAGACCTTAAGAATGATGTAGTATATCCATATATAGTGATTTACATAGATTGGTTGCCAATTTTGGGCCATAGTGAGTAGGCCTTGAGTCAAGGGGTACCATTAGTGGATGTATAGTGGAGGCACCATAATGTTATCACGATTTTATTTTGGGTACGGGAGAATTTCGTGCAGGTAAATATCCAAAGTTTTTGGTACCAGGCATATTATAATTTTGGGGACGAAATTCCTTTGTAAGGGGGGAAGTATGTAACATCCCGTATTTTTGGATTAATATTTAAATTACATGTAATTTAATTAATTTGAGAAATAAAGTAAATTAAATAAATATTAATTAGTGAATATTGGATTAATATTTATGTGTATTATATTTACTTGTTTGATAAGTAAATGAAATTGTATTACTTTATATTACGTCGTGTATGGGTAAAAGCGACGGGTTGACAAGATCTTATTTTGAACATGTGTGTGGAGTCGTGTTGGTAATAAGATTGTAAATTTATGACACATTACTTGAATGGTGATTTCGAGTTCACAGATGATCCGGGATGGGTTGAGATAGGTAGAATTATATACTCGGGGGTTGTAATCGGGTTCCGAGGACTTTTTAAGCTATACGGGACCCGTACGGGGTTATTCAGGTCATTTTAATGTTATAACTTAATCTAATTTCGAGATTTGGAGAATATAAATGGTTACTAGAGGAAGGAGGCAACCATATACCCATTCTAATTCACCTAGGCTTGAGAGGGAGGCAAAAGAGAAAGGAAATTCAAGGGAGAAACTAAAGAGACAGTTCAAGAAAATTAATTCGGGAGAAATTACGAAAGAATCAACACGCAAGGAGAATAATAAGGAAAGGATTCAAACGCTACGACAATTAGAGGCAAGTGTTTAACTTTCTTTGATATTATATGTTGTGTTTTAGTTCATATCAAGATTGGTGAAAAATAAATATGAACTTTTGGGTGAGATTCACATGACAAAAATGGGGCTTTGGCACTGCATCTATAGAAATAAAAGTGATTATTTATCTCATATGAAATCTAAATTTAGGTCATATAAAAGGTGAAATCTTGATGAGAAATCTGAAATTGAATTGTGATGAATAAATGTGATCTTAAAATTATAAATCTGGAAAAATAGTGAAAAGGGGTATTAGAATTAAGTTAGATTAATTCTGGATAATTGATGTTGGATCCCATGTTGTAGATGATTTATTGGATGAATTGATATGTGAAAACATGTATATTAATGATAAGGTATGTTAGGGTTGATTGTAAGTGTAAGAAGATCAAATAGAGAGGCCAAAAACAAAACTCAAAGAGGCAAAAAAGAGAGGAATGAGAAGAGTCACTTTGAAGAGTTTTAGATATTCTTTTTAAGTGCTTTTAGAATATATTTAAGAAAAACTCAAACACATAACTGGCTCAATTTTTTGTGTAGAATCCAAATCTGAAGTCGTATTGGTGATTTGGGTAATGTTTGGACTTACTTTTCTACATTTTTATTAAAAGCCTACAATTGTGGATTTTGACTTTATTCGACCGCCTTACTCAGCCCAGGTTACGTGTTTTGATGTGTTGTTGAATCGGTTGGGATTCGAGTTATTTTGGAAGGTCCGTAGAGGGTATTTAGGACTTTTGGTATTTGTAGAATATTATATTACTTTGGGGTTAGTTCAGAATAAAATTGGGGTATGGATTTAGGAGTGTTTAGGATGAAGGCCACTAAAATATATATTTATGGATTCGAATGGTAATTTCGGATGGATTTGGGGAACGGGTGGGATTGAGATAGGCTTAGTGTCTAGAATAAAATATAAGCCTGATATAAAAATAAGTAGGTGACTACTCATGGATTTGGGAGTCGGATTTAGACTCGGAGAACATAGCCTAGTGTTACTAACGACATGCACGCTTACTCGGTTCGTTTTTTATATATATATACGGGTATAGAGATAGTATATATATGTGTGTGATTGATATTTGTTAAACATTCTTACTCTAGTGGTTCCTATTCGGTGGAGATTGTGCGCCATAGGCAATCTATCGTGGCGAATCCTAGCAGGTGTAGTTACGGCTCCTGAGTCATAGGTCTATCACACGACAACCCTATGTGAGTTTTGAGTCCAGTGAGGTAATGTGGTATGGTTATGACCCACGGATGTATGTCCATGGCCGCCTTCGATTTACGTTATGATTTGGGTTCGATGGAGAGATCCTGACCCAATGGTTCAGGTTGAGGTGTGTATTCTCTGGTGCATGATAGCATGCTAGAGATTAAGACCCAGTGGGGTAATGCTCGGAGGGATTACAGTTATACTTATATAGCGAGAGATAAATATATATGCATACTTGATGTGATCTGTATATATATATATATATATATATGGGCAAATTAAAGAATATTACTAATAGTAAATGTATATGCATTCGGGAGGACAACTTGAGAATGTTATGGGTAAATACATATATAAGTGTGACATCAATATATATGGGTACATGACACTAATGTGTGAATATTGAATGAATAACTCGCGTGAAGTTATGTGAAATGAACTGGTAAGATCATGAATGAGATTTATAATGAATAAGTAGTTATGAAAGCTTAATGTTAATTTATAGTTAAACAAAAAGTATACGTGGGGCATAAAGTAGCGTATGGGATTAAGATGGGCAGTGATACCAGTTAGGCTAGGTAGCATAACTAGGGTGTTTAAAACACATGCATAAGGTGCACACGATAGATAAGGGGTGAGGGGTATCTCATGAGAGTGTGACACCAGTTTAAATATGAAAGATTAAAGGACATATTTATTAGTGTATTTAAAACACTTGAAAAATATTTACAAAAGTTTTTAGGATCTGACCCGTATCAAAATATTTTCAAAACTTTTAGGTGTTCAGCCACAGGGATGCCTGGCTTAACCATTCTTCTAGTCAGACGATGCTACAGCAGCTATGGATGCCTATAGGAATTGATTAAACACTTATATCCTTCATATCTAGATATGAGGTACCTCAGAGTTATTTTAGGCATGTCACCAAGTTGTTTGGTATTTATTTTATTTAGATACTTTACTTTTAGTTATTTGGATTATTGTATTGTGACTTTTATCGAGAGTTATCTGTTAATTTATTTATGCTAGTGAATGTGAGTTTCATTATTTCCATAGTTGGTTTTTTAAATGGAAATTTTGTGTAAGTAAATTAAAAGTTTTAAAATTTGACACCAAGTATTAGTAATTAAAATGTTTTCGACAGTGATGCTAAGAATGAATCAAATGAGATTCCTGTTTTATTTTAGTATAAAATTGATCACCCATTATTCAAATAGGCGGGTGTCACAGGTGTATCCAAGACAATCATTTCCCTTATGTTCTATAGATGTGATGAACTCTAATATCTCTTATTGATTCTTCCTTAGTCTGAATCTTTGCATGTACCCCATCTTGTGAATCATTTGGGTCGTTATGTTGTGAATAACTAACACCTCCTTTATCATATCAATGAGTGAGATGACCTAAAATGTATTTAATCATATGTCATTCCTATCGTGGTGGGTATCAAAAAGTGAAATAATGATGGCGTTAGAGATTGTGGATTAACTGTCATCCCCTTAAGTTGTAACGATCTTCGTGTCGAATGTGAATCTAGATTTCATATCTAATGCCTGCATGGGATATATACATGAACTTCCTAACATGATGTTGAAGATGGACGGAGTACTTAAAACTCTATGTCAAATTTGTTTAGCCTTACTATGAGTGTGAGAGTGATGGCTCCCAGAACCTTTTGGTGGGTATTATTATAAGCCCTGATAGTCATGAAAATGGTTCAAACTCGAATGTGGTGTATCCCACACTGTTAGCGACACAAAGGGGGCTTATACTGATAGCGGAAGCAATGTTTATCAATACTAGGGGTACGATCTATCCACATGATTCGGTAGTGATGTGTGGCTTAAATTGGAAGTTACAGCCCTGAATTGGGAGATCCTCATTAAAGAAGTTGATGTACTGATGGAGGGTAATGGACATACTAGTGGTGAGCATCTCTATTGGTTCTAGGTCTTGAGGTACGAAACCCTAATATGATCAATGGATTAGGGAAGCTTGATGATCTCCACATATGGCTAGAAACTCCCATATGGTATTATTAGCTGACTTCAACGGATTTTCTCTTGCATAGTATTATTATCCTAGGGTAGGGGAATGAAAAATATTTAAGTGTGTTCTTTCTTTTTATTAGAGGTATTTAGAGGAGTAGAGTTTCATTTAGATCGAGTGTAAAATTTCACTTCCTTATCCCTGGAAAGTATTGGTTCTTCCCATGACTCTCGCTTAACTTTCTCTATATGGAGTAAAAGTTACGTTAATGATATATGCTGATGATAGGTGGTGTTGGATCTGGGACCATCACTTTACACTAATTAGGTTCGGAGTCTACTTCGGGTTAGTGGAAATTTTGTTCTGAGTTAGGGGAGAGTCCTAGACATAGTGTCATCTATCCAACATACTTCCATGTCAGAATCAGGGGTGGAAGTAAGGATTTCGGCTACTATAGCGGGGACTTATTGGTCCTTCTGGTTCAACGTATTACAATATGGCCCTCTAAACATGGACGATCCTAAGCAAATGTCATTATCTAAAGTGGTATCTTAGAGGTCTTCATCATCAAAATAGGCTTCAGATCTCTATGGGTTTATCTCTCTTACTATGCTCACGACCTCGTTGTATATGCCCTCATCATAGTACTAGTAATCTGCATATTGTGGTCCTCAGGGTGAGAGTCTCTTGACAACCCTAGTATTGTCTAATTTAGGACACTACATATCAAAGTTTTACAAACTTCCATCGTGCACACTTGTGGAGATAGGACCTAATCAATTATGTCCTTAAAATATATGAATACCTTCTGGTGGGTGGACCTTCTGGTAGAAAATGGCCTTGCTATATCATTTCTTCATGGAGTTATTTTACAATAATGATGTGGGTCTTATTTAGATATGTGCTTCCATAGCTATGTCCCACATTAGTATGGTGATGTACCCATAGTGATATCCCAAGTATAAAGAGTTTAAATGCTAGAATTATAACGAGTAAGTCAAGCCCACTATAGAGGTTAATGGGATATTCTCTAGGATATGCTTCAGGGAGTGGTATGTCTTCAGATAGATTAGGATCGACCTCAACAGATTCGCAAAAAGTGTCTCGTATATCTATCAGGAAATCACCCCATCCTTTGGGTAAGATGATTTGGTATAGATTGACATAATGTGTCATAGTTCTCCCTCATTGTTGAATAATTGGATAGATGGTTCTTCACATAAGAGACTCAATCATAAAATGTCTAGAGTGTAGCCTTGTCTTTTTATGTAGTTGGCCCAGTGCTCACATTTTTTGATGAAATTGAGTTATTCTATGGTGGCCATATATCCACTCCAAAACTTGTAATCTTGGGTGAGAGCAGTTTGGAAGTATGTAAGTTCTTGTTCATGGAAACCTAACACTTTTCTTGGGGAGTGATCCTAATATATTAATATTTCACAGATTTTGAGGTTGAGGACAAACTTATTTTGTGTTCTGGAGATGCATTCCCCTCATTGATTAGAAGTTGGTAAAAGTAGTATATAATTCCCTAATTCAGGAAGTGTGTAGAGTAGACGTGTTGGGGTTAAAAAATCAAGTATTTTAAGGTTTTTTACGGACTGGACCACCAGATATAGTGTTTACCCTAATGGGCATTATTTAGGCTTTGAGCCAATTAACCAAGAGGTTTGATGATTCCATCAGTGTTAATTTAGATCATATCAATCATGGAATGAGGGGGTCTCATGGCTATGCCTCTTTAGGAGGAACCCAGGTGGGAGTCTCAGACTTTACGTCATAAGTGGTGTGGAATACCATTTGAGTAGTCAAAACTCATTGACACTCTTAGAGTTGTTTCTACCTTTCCTTAGGGAGACTTGAGTGAGTGACATATGTTATTAGGTCCGGGTTATCTCTTAGTTCATCTTACAAGCGGAGTCTCTACATGAGGCACAAGCTCTAACTTTTTTCATTATCCTCGTATAATAATCAGAGACATGTTAGGAAACTCTAGGTAAAGGATGGCTCTTTCCTCATCCTCGTATTATAATGTATGACTTTTTTCTCATCCCCGTTCAATCATCTAGTCTATGGATCTAGGGTATTGGAGCATCCGAACCTAGGGTTCCTCTATTTACGGATCAGGAGATGCGACATCTCTCCTAATTTCCAAATAGTTAATTGGGAATGTGTTTGTGGTAGCGGGTGATTAGTCATCGCCATTTTAATCGGAGTCTATGAGGGAAAAAACGTACCTTAGAGGTTGATCCATATCATTCGGTGGTTTGGATCGGTACAACAAACGTGATATGATCTGTTATTGGGAGAGCCTTATAATACATTTCTTAAAATTTGTTCGAGTGATTTATACTCTCTACATAAGGAGTTAGTGGCTCTTGTTATCTCAAGAGCATGAACTCTATGATACAGAGCAAGTCTGGGCTGCAATGATTGGTTTGTAGGAAGTGTATAGACATGATGATAAAGATCATATATTCTATGGAGTCTCATTTTTTATTTTTATATTTGGTGATAAGGTTCCTAAAGGGTTTTTTGATTTGAATGGGAGTGTGTTTGAATCCTTAATTTCTAATGGATGAGGACAGTCATGGTGGATGGGACAGTGTTTAGGGATATGGAGTTAGTACGAAAGTTTGGGTGAAAGGTAAGGGGTTGTTCATCATATTGAGAATTGGGGGAATGAGGCTTTTGAAGCCTACGAGGTCTTGGATTGCATACCTAAGCACCCAGTAGTTATCATCGATTTGATCAACCACTTTATGGAACTCACAGTGTGAGTTATTTTGTCATTTTTTGTCTGGGCTAGCAGTTAGTGGTCTGGGATTGAGTGAACTAAGGCGACCATCCAAAATCAAGTCATTGAAGACCCGACATATAGGGGATTGTATAACTGTGAGGCGTCTCTTCCTATTTCAACCCTATTTAGGAAGGGGAAATAATTGGTAGGTTTTTAGGGGAGCCCATAATTGCTAAGGTGCAGTGGTGGCGATTATAGCTTGAGAGGTGTTCGATGTTTGGTATGATTTGGGTTGCGGATTGACTACCATGGTAGTTATGTGATATGCTTAAGCTCCAAGAAATCTCCTTTGGGTAGACAACTCCTCAATGGACTTTATTGCTTTGGTGACCAAATGTTCCTCAAGTTTCCACCATAAGTGGTTGAGAGCTTTGCAGTCATGAATCCAAGTGAGTCCAAGTTCTTTATCTATTTGATTTATGAGGTTCTTGATAATGATTTCAATCTGATAATTTTCTTGAGGATGGTTGACCATTTGACTAAATTTTTATCTCTATCGGGTTACGAATGTACCAACTGCCTCCCTTTGTTCTTTTTTTAAAATTTCTAGGTCCTTAAGGGTGACTCCAAGATCCTTATTGTATTCATGTTTAAGAAAAGAGCAACACACATTCCCCCAACCTTTGTAAGTTCCCTGATGATTTAGATTCATGTACTAGGTAAGGTACCCTTCCGACATAATGGAGGAGAACATTCTCTCTTGTATGCCTAGATCTACATTTCAAGATTTCATTTGGAGGTGATAATTAGATAGATGTGTGGAGGGGAAGCTGTAACACCCCGCCCACCTGGGGAGAGCGCGCGGCGTACTACTACGATAAAACTAAACTAATTCCACAATAACAATGTGTATAGAGCATCTAAAAAAATCCCACAATATAAACGAAACCACTAATCTCAATTCTTCAAATTAAATACAAAGTCTCTCGAAATAATATAAAACACCAATGCTCTATACAACGCAATAAAATAATACAAATCTTCCAAAAATATTCTTCCCAAAATAATCCACGCTAAAATCACCCCAATTGGTCCAAATCGCTCAAATCCACGCAAATCTGCCAACTAAAAGAAAATATGTGGAAGTACAAAATACGACAGGAAAGATGTTCAACTTATATATTAGCGGTGAATAAAACGTAACAACATGAGTTGTAATATTCAAATCAAATGCGAATCTCAATAGCATTTATCAATAAATTCCTCAACAACACATCAATGGGTCACCAGGCCTCACCCCATCCGCATATGCTTTATCAAGCCATAGCCTAGGAAGCAAGAATTTTGGCCGGTGCCCAACCTCCGTGCCATATTAAAATCTCATAATAACGTGCTCAACAACAATATAATGATACCACGTGAATTAAAATAATTCAACAATCATGAATCAAAATAATTCAACAATTATTTCTCTAGATTTCAAAGAATTTAACAATTCAAATATGAGTTCAATAATCACATGAATTCAAAGGGAATAACACTCGCGAGATTAAGGAGCATATTGTGTAAAACCCCATACTTCATAACCTCCTAAGTCCGGCCTCTGCTATCATCCCAATGGCCCTCATCCGTCATACTTCATTGCTCGAACACGGTCAAACGTAAATAAGATTCACTGATATATACATGATAACAGGAGAACGAAATCTCACCAAAGAAATCAACAATCCTAAACATAAGGCTCTATATCAAAGAAAGCTAAGCTGGAAGCATAATAAGCCACACAGATCCTAAAAGACACTAGAACCTAATGCTCTGATAACTATGGCTTGATAAAGCATATGCGGATGGGGTGAGGCCTGGTGATCCGGTTAATGTGTTGTTGAGAAATTTATTGATAAATGCTTTGAGATTTGCATTTGATTTGAATATTCGTACTCGTGTTGTTACATTTTATTCATCGCTAATATATTTGTTGAGCATCTTTCCCGTCGTATTGTGTACTTCCCCATATTTTCTTTTAGTTAACAGGTTAGTGTGGATTTGAGCGCTATGGACCAATTGGGATGATTTTAGCGTGGATTATTTTAGAAAGAATATTTTTTGGAAGATTTGTATTATTTTATTGTGTTGTATAGAGCATCGGTGATTTATGTTATTTCGAGAGACTTTGTTGTATTGAATTTGAAGAATTGAGATTAGTGGTTTCGTTTATATTGTGGGATTTGTTAGATGCTCTATGCCTTGCTATTTGAGAATTTGGTTAGTTTTATCGATAGTGGCGCTCCGCTCCGCTCTCCCCGGGCGGGCGGAGTGTTACAGAAGGCTAGGCCTTTTATGTTTTAAGGATAGACATTTTTAACTTGTTAGGAAGTCGATCTTCAAGATGAAGGACCATTTTTTAATGTTTTTCAACTCATCATAGGTTTGCATTTTGTCGATGGCTTCCTAAAGAAAACGCAACTCAGTTTGGACTTGTGTTATCTCCTAACTTGGGGAAGGAGGAGAAATCTCATCGGCTAGTAGATGATCTACTGATTATGCTCATGAGGGCCCATGATAAGTGGTGTGATAATACTCAGGGTACCTATGATACGGTTCGAAGTAACCATGCGGGGAAAATGGTAATCGAAAGTGGGGAGCATCGCTCTTATCAGCAGGAGCCAATGTTGGCATTGGTGCATATCGGTCCTAGGGCTTGTTGGCACCACCTCAATTAGTATTGCAGGACAGATACCAATGTTTAGGAGAGGGGAGGGATCATGTTATCTCCAGTATCAAGTGTAACAGTATCCTCCTATTGGTGGATATGCGCTTGGATAAGTGATCGGATTTTCAATCGTTTGGTGTTTCGAGAGGTGGTGATATTCTGTAACAGCCTAAAAAAGTGATCCACTACGGATGGAGATTGATATTCTACCATAGACATAAAATGTGCCACAAAACAAACTTAGAAGTCGTGGGTGGGGAGCTCGTTGGTGGAGACTAAACGACCTCACCGAACGTGAACGCGGGTTTCAAGGGTAAGAGCATAGTTTAAATTTCTATTGGTGATGATAGCGATAGAAAAAGGTGGGACACCTTCTATTATAATATTTCTGATAGAAGGGATGACATGCAAACGATACATAAGGGAAAAATGACTCACTTATGTATGATTTATTGGTCAAATCCTTTTATTTATTTTTTAACCGTATCTGGACGATATTTTGTTTTTGTATCTTTTATTTAGTAGTATCTTCTGAGGACTAGAAATGAGCAGAGTCCCATTGGATTAGGGAGAACTCTCGGATTGCATGCGAGGAGTGAGGAAGTAAAAAGTTAAGGACCATTATGTCCCGTAATATAAAGTGTGGGTCGGGGAATCCAAAATAAGGTCATTATACTTTGGAAATAACTTGCAAATTCATACTATTTTACCTTTCGTATAAAAGGAAAGACAGTCAGCTTCGAATTTGATGGGTTTGGACCTGCCTCTGACCATTTGAAAATTTTGATCTTTTTGCATAAGTATTTTTTATTTTTGCAATAGGTTGTATACCTAGCGTTTTTATCTATATTCTAAAGAGGCGATGTAGCTCAGTGATTGGTGGATCGCTTTTCATTTCCAATAATCATGATATACATGGTTGCTTGGACTGAATAGCCTTTAAGGTTTGTGGGAAACCAGTTTATATATATATATATGTAAGACTATTTGATACACCACAGTATTGGACAAGCTCCAAAGCTACCATGTTATCGAGACTTTGGGATCAAGAGAGGAGCCTCCCGATATACCAAATGAGTGAGGACAGTCATTAACAACCAACTTTTTGGATCACTACTTTTGGACTCATGGGTATAGGGTTTAAAAAATATGAAATAAAGACTATGAAGTGCGTAATGTAGACAAGTAAACTTTATTTTTACATACTTTGAAGTTTGTTTTATCACGAGGCCTTTTTCATGCCAATATATGCTTGCATAATTGTAAAATGTTATACATGGTATTCAAGCAGATATCTACGTTTTGAGGAACTCTAAAAATAAGGCCTCTAAATAATTCTAATATATATATATATATATATAAAGTAGTCATGCATAAATGAGATATTAAGTATTTATAAAGGAAGCATAAGTATAGTTTAGCTCGCTTGATGTATCCCTAGTAGAATTTCCATTGTGGTATTATAGGCATTGATCTGGACTCGTGGGGAGGAAGTATGTGAATGCATGTATGCACAAGGGAGGCATGGTGATCCTATCCACGTGCATGTGTTAGCATGATCCCAATAGGGATGTGATAGTTCGTGTCTCCAGGTACGTTGTTTCCTCCCCAGTTCGAGTTTTTTGCAATTGTTCCCCTAGAAGTTGTTCGACACCGTAGCTAGTTTTGTTGCATTCCCCTGTTTAAATCTAACACTAGTTCTTTGTGTGAGGGGTTGTCGATTGTTCATATCCACCTGTTTATATTATATAAAATAAAAAAAATGTGTCGGGTTAGACCATTTAGGAAAATCCTAAAACAGTTTGAGGCCTACAGAATGAACGAGTTATTCTTGGTGTAGGTTAAGGAACTGAATTATGAGAGGGGAATGTATTAGTAACCCCACTTTTTATTAATCATTCCTTTTATATATATACTTATTATCATATTTTACATTTATAATTACTTTTAGTTTATTTTAGAGCATGCTAGGAGACCTTAGTTTGAGAATCCCTAAAAAAGTAGATATGTGCTTAGGTGTAAAAATGGTGTTAGTCAGATGTGTAGCAATGTAACTAAACCGGTGTGGGTACACAAGAGTGTTTGTATGAAAATATATATTCAAATAATGGGTAGTCTCTGTTATGTATATATAAATATTGCAAGAAGTCTTGACTTATGTAAGAGGGGGCCGTTTTTTATGGATATATTTATGCGCAAAAAGTTGCGACTTAAGATAGTGTGATATCTCATTTGAGGTACGAAAGAGAAAATTTGAAAAAAACTATATCGAGACAATATATCAAGAGTTATGCTATCGAGGTTTGTGCTTACGAGAAAGACTTGATATTGTGTCTACATACTTGTGTAGCAACGAGATTAAAGCCTACGTAGTTTGTATTCTGTAGTGAACATCATGGAAATGTTCGACCATGACATATGTGCATTTTAAGGACTTGTGTTGATAGGTGGAGAAGTTATTTAGGTGTCCGGAGGCTGACTCTAGGGAGATGTAGAATGGAAGTGGACTTGAAGTCACCGATAAGGCCATACATGTATGTCAGGCAATCACTAACTCGAAAGTGTTAATCAACCTCAGTGTTGGTATGAAAATATAGAGGATGTAATGTTTAAACATGATCTACTACATGTAGGTGCATGTCTAAATAGGAGGGGGTTGCATTAAGGACGTCATGTTCTAGAGCCAAAAGGCTGACCTTAACATGACATTTTAGGATTGGAGTGGATAAGAAGTCATCGACATTGATCTATATATCCCGTATTGGCACGGATAAAATCCTAGAGTGTTGTGGAACCTCAAGCTTATCCAAAGTGATAAAGATAATATTTTTCTTTGAAAAAAGGGGTTTAGACTAGGGATGGAGGAATCCCTAAAGATAATACATCAAGAGAAATATTACGAGGCTTAGGCTCATGAGTGTAGCTCAGTATTGCGCTTACATACCTGGGAGATATTGAGATCAAAGTTAATGTAGTTTCAATAAATGCGACATATTTATGAGTTTAGGCTGGAGGATATCAGGTATAAAATATACATTATTATGGTATGTATGAGCTTAGTACTTGGATTAGAATTTCCTTAATGATCCTAAGTGTTGTATTCGTATATTAAAAATACATCATTAAATAAATAAGCTCGATAAGTATTATAGGATAATACCGATTTATGGATGCTACCATTGAGACGGGAACGTTCGCTCGTAGAAGTGGTGAAGAGTATTCCGATTTTATACTTAAGTGTTAACAAAGTTTAAGAGTAAATCGATTCATGAGAACTTTCTTGAGAACGGTTTATGAAAAGTATATTTTTGTCTAATACATAGGTGTACCAATTTTTGTTAGTATTGTTTAACATATGAGTATACATGCTATCAAAAAATATCACAATAGATGTTTTACGAAGAGCAATCACAATCAAGAAACAAAGCAGATATTCACACACATAACATAACTATGTACGTGGTTCGAAAACTTTCCTACGTCCACAGAGAAGTCTACTATTTTATTAAATTTCTCTCAATATGCTCGGTTACATGCCCCTATGCCCCGGGCCAGGAGTTATAATTTATAGATGTGGAATTTTAGTTGTTCAAATAACTCCATGATGCCCATGATTATCCATGAATCCCTTGAATATCTCCACGAAATTATAGGGGGTTGGATTTGTTTTTGGGGTGGTGTGGACTGCACATACTAGTAGTTTATCTCGATGATGTGAGGCTGGGTATCTCTTTAATTTTTTTTGGGCCAGTTCGACCATTCCTGTCGGCTAAGAATAAAATTGGTCCCCACAATGGCCCCTAAAATCCTTAGTCCATTTCTTGGGCCTATGGATTTTACATGTAGCTAAGGATTGAGCCTCGTTAGTGGAATACTCATAATTTATTGAAGCAGGAGAGGTTCACTTGTCTTTCTGTCAGATATTGAAACGCCAAATCTTTTTCGAGAAGTGTAAAAAGTCATTTGAGTGTTTGAAATTGGTTTGTCAAAAACTTAACCGTCAGTTCATCATCTATGTTCATGTTTGTGTATACTGTGTCCTCAGGCTTCATTCCTTACTTTTTCTCTTCAAAATCAAGACTTTCTTCAGCTTTCTAAGCCTCCTCTTTGTCTCATAAGTTTCAGCTTTCTCATTCTAGTTTCCTTTCTTCTCTGCATCGATCTTCTACTGTAGCTAGGGTTTTTGTGTTTTCTTTCATGGCGATGCTTGATAATAAGTCGTTGCCTGAGTTTAGGAAGTGTTATAATATCCCTGATTGGGTAGAGATAGAGTGTACATCAGTCCCCATAAATGTTTGTGACCTAGAAGATAGCCAATGGATCCATGTTCTGTTAGTTTCATAAGGGGGTTTAACATTCCCCCCTAGCCCTCTGTTTTTACATTTTTTCCAATGCTTCAACATAGTTCCTTCTTAATGTTATCCAAACGCGTGGAAGATTGTTAATGGAGTTCATAGGATAAACCAACTCTATGGAACTAACTTAGAATGTGTTGAGATTTGCTATTGTTATTCTTTCTCTATCACCAGTGGGGGGGCTTCTGTATTTGAAATCAAGAAGTCCTTATAGGGTTTTGGTAGTAAATCAACCTGATTCCCATAAAGACTATTGGTCTGAAGGTTTTATTGCTAATAATTGGCAATTTCATCCCCAATTAAGGGGCATAAGGTACATGGGACCTCGGATCCCTACCTTTGGGGAGGAGTACAAAGGTTATTATCTTTATCTCTATTTTTCTTCTTATTTTCCTTCCTTTGTGTGCATTCCTTCTGATATTTCCTTCATTTTCTTTTATAGCGAAAGCCAAGAATTAAGAGCCTACTCTTCACGAAATCTGAGATGTTAAACTTCTAAAAGCTTAGAGGATAAGAGATACTATTGCTTAAGGGGAACATACTCAGTCTCCTGCATTCTTGATAGAATATAGGAATACTACTTCCAACCTTATTTCTCATCCAGTAGACACAATCCCTCATATATAGGTTCCAGGAGAAGAAGTTGGTGGTACCTCTGAACCCATTGAGGTAGAAGATGGGGACGAAAGAAGCTTGGGGGAGGATTTGGTAGAAGGCATAGAGGAAGGGAGTGGTAAAGGCTAGATCAGTGAGGAAGAGTCCAGTGAAGGGGAGTCCAACGAGGAAGAGATGGACCTTTCGAGGAGAAGAGTCTTAATCCAGGATGACGATGATGACGGTATGCTATCCAACATGAAGAAGCTCCTGAAGCATAAGGATGGAGACTCTATTGGTAGCTCTAAGGTGGTGGCTCAAGAAAAGGAGGTCGAGAGAAAGAAAAAAGAAGAAGAGGAGAAGCGAGAGAAAGAGAGAAAAAGAGAAAATGAGAGAAGGAGAAAAAAGAAGGGCACATACCTCAAAGCCCTCGATAGTGCATTTTGTTACTGTTATTGAGGGAGCCTCGATGGCTGCTTCTCCTCAACTTGCCCCTTACTGCTGGAGAAAGCAATGCTCACAGCTGACCGTGAGCGCTCATCAAGTATGGGGGAAACCAGTTAGCTCTCAAGTTTACCCAAGATTTTTCTTTGATAAGTACTCCTTTCTCTATACTTATTTGTTCTATGTTTTCCTCTAACGTCTCACACTTATCCTTTGTCTTTTCTATTTTACAGTTTGTCTTTGACTACATCGTGTTGCTTCGTGGTCGAGCTGAGTTATAGAGGAGAAACTTGAGCTGGATGAAGCTCTAAAGTCTTTCGAGAAGGCCCTTGCTGACACGAAGTCTACCTTTGACAAAGAGAGGAAGAAATATTCTAAAGAGTTGTCTGACCTCCGTGAGGCTTATGGTGTCGTGATTGAGGATAAACAGACAGTGGCTGAGGAAAATAAGGGTCTGGTTACAAAAGTGGAGAAGCTGAAGGAGGAAGCAACAACTATTTGGGAAAGTGGATATAATTAAGTTTGGGATGCAGCGTATGATGGCGTCGAATGCCAGATCGCTTATCTTTGGTGAGCATGTTTAAAAAAGGTCGGGATCAAGCCTTGACTGCTGCTAACTCCCCCTCTTCTCCCAGTATTATCCAGGTCGTAATCCTGTTGAATAGTCATCTTCAACCCAACCAGATGATCAGGATGGCATGGATCCCATTACTCCTACCATTATTCTAGCTGGAGGAGTTTCCCCGGGTGCCGGTGAAGGTAAGGTTCCTATCGACCAAGCTGCTGATAAAGGGAAGGAGCTCTCCATATCTGACTAAGTTAATGTATCCTAGGAATTTTAGGCCTTGCTCTTATTTTTTATTCACCTATTATAATTTTACTTTTTCCATTCATTTATATTGGTTTGTGCCTTTGATTTAAATGAAAAGAAAACTTTTTATTCTTTCACTGATACTTGCTGCCTTTGCTCCTTTTTTGGTTAGCTTTAGCTCATTGATTTATATGAATATATCCCTGCTAACTCCCGTCTGGGCTAGATTCTTGGTCCGAACATAAGTGCTCAAGAGCGCAAATATTTTGTAAGGATTTGTAAATCCCTGAGGGTGAGAAACCATGATTACAAAGATTAGTCTGAGGTAGTTTCCAAGATAAAGGATAGGCTCGAGGAGATGGAGGGAATAAGTGCCTCTGTACATGAGGAGATGGACGCCTTGAAATCAAAGCTTTTGGATGCGTCTGAAACCGACCAGTTGGGGGAGTTATTGCAAAGAGAATGAAGATTTGAGGAGAGAAATTTCTCACCTAAAAGAAAACACTCCATCTGGTCCTCCTTTGGTACTGCGAGGCTCCTCCTCATCGTCTATTGTAGTTGCTCATATTGAAAATCAATATTCCAGGAGATAGATTTCCGAGCTGAAAGAAGAAGTTCGTCGAGCCTACGTGATTGCTGTTGGTTTTCAAAGGGATGTCACATGATTGAGACAATTATTTCGAAAGGGTCCTCGACGGGTTTGGGCTGATGGGTATGACCAAAGTTGGACAGATGCCCCAGTAAGACTGAAAGAGGCCGAAGAACTTAATTTTTCTAGGGGTTGACTGAACGTTCTTAAGGAATTAAAATTTCCTAAGGAAATCATCTTGTGGTATAAATATCAGACCGTTCGCTCATCGGCTCTGGGAAATCCCTTCTCAAGGGATGACCGTTGGATCCTAATAGATGTTATTCTTGTGCAGCTTCTAGAGCCATGCCCAGAGAGATTTGAAGAAGACTTAGTTCCTCATCCTGATGATTGTCGGAGATCTCGAGTAGCAGACTACCATGCTCGTCGCGCTTGGCCATCGTAGGTCTTTAAATATTTTTTTATCTTTTGATGTAAATCTAACTGTATGATTCTTAATGATAGATAAGATGATTATTTATGTTTTGAGCGTTTGTTGACTAAACATGTGTTAACCTTACTCATTGGTTGCTTGGTATCAATATTTGACCAAAATGGTACTTGATAAATCTGATCATAGTATAAATGAGTTAGTACAAGAACTTTAATCATTTTGGGATTCTTAACGGACTAAATGGCTTTGAGTTTTGCTATCTCGTATTTGAACATTCTCCCAGTCCAATATGCCTTTGCCATATCATTTCGTCCCACTTTACCTTTTAGGTCGTGTCGTCATGCTTCCTTAGTCCTAAGTCGGGCAATGGTGAAAATGTACCTGGTTAAGGGTACATCCGTCCGAACAAGATTTTTCAACCAATCTAAGTTAGCAACCAACCTTAAGTTGGTTTTATTGCCAAAGGATCCCTTATAGGTCTTCTATTATTGCCGGAGCACCTCAGGAGGCCAATTGTGTTCTCAACAAAGACCCTAGGAAGATTAATCATAACCCTTGCTTTATATATATATTTTAGATTTGCATACAATAAGTATGGCACATTGTTGGAATCGTAGGAGCTCTATTCCTTGACTGGAGCAAGTTGACCAACTTGATGTTTTTGTTATGTTTTGAGGAGGTGCATATTGCTTATAAAGGATTCGTATTGAAGTTTGATCAAGCGACATTAAACAACCAAGATGTTCCGAATGCATGCGCCAATCGAACTTTATTGAATAAATGATAAATAAAAGGCAACATTAGTTTGTAAATGAAGATTTGCCTAAACTAATGATGCTGAAAAATAAAAGATATAGAAGTCTGAATGTAGAACTTATTAAGGTTGGTTGCATTCCAGTCCCTTGGTATCTCCATTCCCTTTAGCGTTTCTAAGTGATAGGCCCCTTGTAAGTCGTCTCTTACTATCTTGAAAGGTCCCTCCTAATTTGGTCCCAATTTGTCGTTTGATGGTCTCACATCACTACTGAGGACTTTGATTAGGATGTAATACCCTACTAGAAATTTCCTCGGATTGACTTTTTTATTGTATTGTTTGGCCAGTTACTGTTGGTAAGATGCCAACTTAACTAGTGCTAGTTCTCATCGCTCATCAACTAAGTCAAGTTCAGTGAGTAATGCTTCATCATTGAGGCCTTAGTCAACCAAGGTAGTCCTCATAGTAGGGAGTACTGCCTCCAGTGGGATGACTGCCTCCATTCATTAGGCGAGAGCAAAGGGAGTTTCTCCCATTCCTCTCTTGGGAGTTGTACGATAAGCCCTTAAAACGTCAGGTATCTCGTCTACCCAGACACCTTTGGCTCTTTCTATCTATTTTTTTGATCCATCGATCATTGTCTTATTATAAGCTTCATCTTGCCTATTGCTCTAGGGATGTCATACAGAACTAAAGTGGTGCTTAATGCCATACTCATCGTAAAATCCTTGAAAGAAGACACTTTCAAATTGCGTGCCGTTGTTAGTAGTGATCATCCTTTGTATCCAAAAGCAGGTGATGATGTTATTCCATATAAAACTCATCATATCAGAGTCCCAGATATTTTCAAGTGTTTCTTCCTCTACCCATTTGGTTAGTAGTCAATGCCTACCAATAGATGCTTGCAATTTCCAGATATAGTAGGCAAAGGCCTTAAAATATCCAAGTCCTACTAGGCGAACGACCATGGGCTGGTTAATGACTTGAGGTCGCTAGCTAGTTGATGGACCATAGGGGAGTGCTTCTGGAACTTCTTACACTTGCGAACATAAACTCCACCATCCTTCTGCATGTATGGCCATAGGTATCCTTCCTTGATTTCTCGAAAAGCAAATGATCGTCCTCTTGTATGACTCCCACAAATGCCGTTATAAATTTCACTAAGAACCTGCTCGACATCTTTTAGATGAATGCACTGGAGGTAGGGTCGAGTGAAAGACTTTATGTAGATTATTTCTTTAGGAGATAAGTGAAAGAGAGCAACCTTGATTCTTATCTGGTGTGCCGATCTCTTATTGCCTGGCAGTGTGTCACTTCGTAAATAAGTTGTGATGGGATCCATCCAACTGGGTGCCTTTTCTATGTGGAGGACTTTCTCTGCAACTGTCTGGTTGATGCTTAGTTGCGTGAGGAATTTTATCTGAATGCTTCTCCTTAAATCGGAGTCAATGGCAGTGCTTAGAGCTGCTTGGGCATCGGCGTGACTATTTTTCCCTCTGGGGAACTGCTCAACATCGACTCTATCAAACTTTGTCATAAATCCCCTTACAACAGCGAGGTAAGCTACCATCCTCTCATCCTTGGTGATGAAGTCTCCACTTCTCTGCTTGGACACAAGCTTTGAATCACCAAATACTCGATGACATTTTCCCCCTAGTAATTATGCTTTGTGCAGGCCGACAATCAAGGCTTCATATTTTGCTTCGTTGTTCGAGGCTTCAAATCCTAGCCTGATCCCTTGTTCGAGCACAGTCTTCTCTGGGGTAACCAATACAATGCTTACTCCTTCCCTATGGAGTTGGAGGATCCGTCAATGTAAAGGGTTCGGTCGAAGGTTTTTGCTTCCTCTTCTACTAGTTGCTCAATTTCTAACTGGGTAGTAGGCCAATTCCCCATGAACTCGAGGATAAAATCTGCTTGAATTTTCCCCTTAATTGTTGTTCTTGGTTGAATTTGGTATCGAATCTTCCAATATCCACCGACCATTTTGATAGTCGGTCGGATAGGTCAGCTTTCCTTAGAACAACTTTAAGGGGGTCAGAGGTGATCTGATGGAATGAGCCTCAAAGTAATGCTTCAGCTTCCTCGAGGATATTACTAAGGTATAGGCGAGCTTCTCTAGGGGAAAATAACATTGCTTGGCATGCAGAGCATCTTTCTTGCTTAATAGACCGAGTGTTGGCCTCTTTCTTTCTTGCATACCAAGGCGGAGTTCACAACGTGGTCTGACATGGAAAGATAGAGATATAAGGGGTCACCTTAACTTGGGATCACCAACAAGGGTGGCTTACTGAGGTAAGACTTAAGCTCTTCCAGGTCTTTGGAGCAGTCATCGTTCCATACCAAGCCCTTATATTTCTTTAACAATTGGAAGAATGATCGATAGTGCTCTAAAGACTTAGAGATGAAGCGGTTAAGTGCGACGAGCATGGCGGAAAGATTCTGGACATCTCTAATCGTGTGAGGGGGATGGATTTTTCTGATGGCATCTATTTGATCTGGGTTTTCTTCAATCCTTCTTTTACTGACCATGTATCCTAAGAACTTTCCTGACTAGATACTAAATGAGAACATGCTAGCATTAAGTTTCATCTGGTATTTCCTGAGGATCTCAAAGGTTCGTGCTAGGTCTGAGAGATGGTCACCCTTGAGTTTACATTTGACGAGCATATCATCGATGTATACCTCCATTGTTTCTCCCATTTGTTTATTGAACATCCTAGTGACCAGTCACTGATAAGTCGCTCCTCCATTTTTGAGGCCTTACGACATGACTTTGTAACAATATAACCCAATAGGCATTATGAAGGAGGTCTTATCTTGGTCTGTCTTATAAAGTGGGATTTCGTGGTATCTGGAGTAAGCATTCAGAAAGTTCATTCTTTCATATGTTGCAGTGGCATCGAACAATTGGTATATCTTTGGGAGAGGAAAATTGTCTTTTGGATAGGCCCTGTTGAGGTCGATAAAGTCAATAAAAAGCCTCTAACTTCCGTTACTTTTGGGTACTACGACTGGGTTGGATAACCATTTGGGGAATTGAAATTCTCGAATGGAACCTGCATCCAACAACTTTCCTACCTCTTTCTCTACTTCCTTCGCCTTTTTTGGGGATATTCGGTGAGCCGTCTGAGTGACTGGTTTGAAAGCTGGGTAGACGTGAAGTCGATGGCATGCAATTAAGGTATCTATCCCAGGCATCTCATATGGTTCCCAAATAAAAACATCTAGGTTTCTCCGAAGGAACATGATGAGATCCTTCTTCTCTTGGTCGGTGAGGCGGGCTCCGATCAAAAATCTCCTTTTAGGTAAGTTGACTCCAGTTGTAACTTCTTTCAGGTCTTTAACGATCCTATTTGCGGGGTGGACCCTAGTTTCATCCACCCCTAGTCGGACGTACCATAATTTCTATTTTGAAGGTAACACACCTTCTTCGGCTTCCTCCTGGACTTTTTTCTCATCTTTTTTCTTCTCATGCTTGGGGCGGATAACTGCGATAGAGCATTTTTTGGCTAAATCTTGGTCGCTACGGATCTCTACCCCCCGATCTGTTATGCCCTCAAGTTTCAGATGATATGAGGATGGAACGGCCTTCATGGAGTGGAGCCAACCCCTGCCCAGACTGACGTGATATGGGGATTCGATATCTACCACCCAAAACTTGATCATCTTTGATATACTTCCTACCCTGATTGACAGGACTATCTTTCCCAATGGCATGGTTATTTTTCCTGCTAAGATGACGAACGGAATGGTGTCCTCCTTGAGCTCGACAATATTCATCTTTAATTTGTGGAATAAGTCTAGGTACATCACTTCGGACGAACTACCTTGGTCGATGAGTAACCTGTAGATATCCCAATTAATGATCTTGAGTGTGATGACCAATGCGTCATGGTGAGGGGTTCCCACCCCAACTAAGTTGTCTTCAGTAAACTCAATGTGTTTGTTGTAGTCGACATATTCTGTTCATCTACGCTTCCCGTCCTGAGTCTTGGCGGGGTCTATTTGAAAAGCTTGCATAATGGCAGTAAGCTTCTTAACTTCCATCTGAACAACGTTTCCTTGTACTTGCTTGAGGTCTGATGCCCCATGAATTACTATGAACTTGTGTCCTATCTCATCCTCGAGGACGTTGTCTGGATTTTAGTCGCCATTAGCTACGACTTTATCTGCCTTCTTGTCTATGAACTCGTTGAGATGACCAGTCTGGTTAGCTCTTTGAGATGAGATTTGTGTGCTTTGAAGTGTTAAATTATGTGACCGCCTTCTTTATGGAATGCACACCTCAGTGCATTATTACGCTTGGATTTCCTCCCATCTTCTCGGGCCACTTGACAAATGGATCTTCCTTGATCTTCGTGAGGATTTTGTATATCGATTCCTTGGAGACTGTGTTAATAGCCAGGAACGCTTTCGAGGGGTCATTTTTGTTGCCATTTTTGGTGCCATTCCAGCCCCCATTCTTGTTTCCTTTTTTTTGGTAATCATTCTCTATCCCTTTGTTCGTCTTCGCATGACCATTATCCCCCTCATTAAGATGGATTATATCTTCAACTTTGGCGTATTTGCCAATATAGGCCATTAGGTCATCGATGGAATTAGCCTCCTTCTTAGTTAGGTATTGGTGTAGTAAGTAAGTGCTTGGCAGGATGATCTTGAAGGATGCTACGGCAATCTTCTCTGAGAAATACTCAATCTCATTAAAAATCTCCCAGTACCTCTTGGCATACTCCTCGAGGTTCTCTTGTGGATTTTTCTTCATGATAAGCAGTGCATCCACACGCTTGGGGTGGGAGCTACTGGTTATGAAGCGAGCTGTGAATAATTCATCCAGAGCCTTAAAGATCTTGATAGATGTATATGGCAGCCTTTTGAACCATTTCTGGGCCATGTCATGTAGGTTGGAACGGAAGATGCGACACATCAACGCGTTATTGTGGCTCTATAGGGTCATGGTTTGCCTATACTGCGAGACATGATCGACAGGGTCAGTTTTCCCATCATAGATCTTGAATATAGGGATTGTGACCTTCTTAGGGGGATCTTATTACTCTATTGCCCTTGAAAAAGGGAATTCATCTGGGTGTTAAGAGCTCTTTTGTCTAGCTCTCGCATGGATCTGGCCCCTCGATGGGTTGGGTGCTGATCCATCTCCCTACGAACCAAACTCCTGATTTCATCATTATGTTGACTAGGACTCCCATGGCATCGAGCTGGTTGTAGTCGCTCTGATCATCAATCCTCTGACCTGCTCCTCTTAATTCTCCCTTGGTCACGCCAGGGGTTCCTTCCTGGACTGTGAGACTCACTCACCTGAGGACAAGGAGTTCGATCATAGTGTTATCTTGTATTTTTGTGGAGATCCCTCTCCATTCTTTTCAGTCACCTTTTTAGGCAAGCATTCTCCTCTTCTTGGAGATAAGTGGCTTCTTATTATTCTCGAAGTCTGGCCTCATAGGTGTTGACCAACATGGAAATCTGTGGGGACCTTGGTGGTCCATGACTCTCTTCAGAAGGATGCCTTTGCTGGCGAAGCCTTTGATTTAGCTGGCGAATTTCAGACCTTACCCTAGGAGGGATAGGTTCTTCCTGAACATCGTCGGATTGAGGGATGTTACTGTTGTGGTGAGACATTAAGGTATTTTATTTAGTGAGTGTTCTCGTAGGAATAACAGTCGATTCCCATAGACGACGCCAATTGTGGTATCAAAAAATATCACAATAGATGTTTTACGAAGAATAATCACAATTAAGCAAGAAAGAAGATATTCACACACACAACATAATTATGTATGTGGTTTGACAAGTTGCCTACGTTCATGGAGAAGTATAATGTTTTATTAAGTATCTCTCAATATGCTTGGTTACATGCCCCTATACCCCGGGCCAGGGGTTACAATTTATAGATGTAAAATTTCAGTTGATCTAGATGATCCATGAATCCCTTGGATATTTCCACGAAATTATTGGGGATTGACTTGGTTTCTGGGGAGGTTTGGACTGCACATACTCGTAATTTATCTCCATGATATGAGGTCGGGAAGCTATTTAAATTTTTTAGGAAGTTCGGTCATTGCTATGGGCTAAGAATACAGTTGGTTCCCACAGTATATTATGTCTCTCAATTAAGAGAGGTGTTGGTAAAAAAACCAGGCTTTATGTAACGCCCCAACCCGAATTTGGGTCACTGTCGGGTCAATGCGCACCAAGTCAAGGGGTTAAAGGGTGAGGGGAGAGTCCAATTCTATTATTTAAGAAAAACCCTCTAATTTCATCATTTCATGATGATTAAATTATCAATTTTAATTTAAGAAAAAAGTGGTCACTCTAATTAATTAGATTAATTAATAAGGTTTATTTATGAAAATCCATTTAATCCATCAAATCTTAATAAATAAAAAATAAACCATGGTTTTCCCTGTATTATTACATCAACTAACCAAAGGACAGAATAAAATGATGTAAAAATATTCAATCAAATGTTTCGAAAGACAAGTTTGAATAAATGAAAGAGCCTCTAATGACGATTATTACCCTCGGGGGCTTTACCGACGTCCTTGCTAACGTCCTTACTCGATGTACCTGGGGTGGGGTGGGGGTTTTAACATAAAAATCAAGAGTGAGGGAATACTCAGCAGGGTGGAAAATATTAAGCTAATACGTTTTCTTCAAAATATACTATATATATCACATGTATTTTAAACAATTTCGAAAACATTTAACAACATAGTTAGTATTAATTCAACTACCATACAATGCACCTGAGCGATGTGCTCATACTCACACTTAACCCTTGCATATCACCCTTTTACCAGTTCTAGAGACTATTTAACCACATTTTATTCCTCAGTCTCCATTTTATCCCTTTCATTAGGTTGCCTTATTTATATTCCCTAAGCACAACCAAGTTCATTTTCATTTCCATTATTGTTTCTCAAAATGCTCCAACTATCCACATACTTTATTGGGCTCCACACCGCCAGCTATGTTACCATATGCTCTGGCCAGTGATTTTAGGTCGTTCATCCTAGACCTCTCGACCCTTCTTAATATTTCTCGATCTCATTCGAATCCACATTAATGTGTTTTAACATTTTTACCAATCTCCACATTATTCCTTTACTTTCATCATTTTCATGCCATTTTATTCATTTATACATTTTATTCATTTATACATTATCCTTTTTCTCCAAGAAAATATCATTTCTTCAGATTTGTTTTCAAGAAACATATTTAATGTCATAAAGACCATTTTACGAAATGACCATTTTACCCTTATACCCAAATGTTGCATTAAATATCATTTATTCTTCATTTTACAACATATTTGGGGTTGATATTTTTAACTTCCTTATTTCATCAAGAAGGCCATTTTTAATTCCATATATCATGTCCATAAGTCCTTATTTAACATATAGCAATAGTTCGAGCATTTTTTGGAGGATTTGAAGCCTAGAAACCTTTAAATATGTAAACTAAACATGACACTAACAGGGAAATATATATTCATGCTTATTTCCTCATTTTTCCAAGATTAAAATTCCATTTGTTCATCAAAATCCATTTTAAACTAAGTTTTCATAAAAAATCCCACTTTTGTAAGAAAATCTTTAAATAAATATACTAGAAAATATTTTTTTGCAAAATAAACCCTTCTAGCATGCATCCTAAAATCTTTTAATATTTAAAACACTTAAAGGAAAATCCTACCATTGATTTTAAGAGGAGAGACTTAAAGGAATGACTTGAAAGCTCCTAAAAACTCCTATGCTCCAAGAAAGCTCCAACTTCTTCAAGAGCTCTAACAATGGCTTCTTCAACCTAACTTCTTCCTCGGCTGGGCTTGAAATGGGTGTTTTAGCCATTGAATAGCTTGGAAAATGCTTGGGTGGAAGGGGAAAACTTTAGAGAGTAGTGAAAATGGGTGGGCAATGGAATAATGTGGTTTAGAGAGAGAGAGAGAGCTCCAAAAATATGATGCAAATGGCTTTCTAACTCTCTCACCTCTATTTATATTCACCAACCCTCAAACTTTTATCCAAGGGTTAAACCCTCATTTTGATTTGAGCCACTGAGAGCTCTACAACTCAACAAATCTAATGCCCACATCACGACAACACATTAAAATATGCAAAAAAATCTTGGTCTGTGTCCGGTTGTTCGAACAACTTGGACCTCACTCGAACGAGATCCCTTCTCGTTCGAATGAGAGTCATAATGAGGTACTAACTAGGGTAAATCTTAAGGTTAAAAGGGCAAGGGGATCCACCTCGTTCGAACGGGAAACTACTCATCGTTCGAACGATAACCCACCTCATTTGAACGAGGGTGTTCCAATGAGATTCCAAAGAACAATGGAAATTGAACAGGTCCTAGTCGTTAGAAGGTCATTTAAACATTGTTCGAGTGGTAGGCCATTCTCATTCAAAAGATGTGGCCACTCGTTTGAACGATGACCAAATTCTACAAATTAACTTTGGGCCATTAAAACACCAAATTAAATTTCACAAAGGCCACAAGGATATCTAAAACTCAAAATCCAATCATAATATATAGTTTTTAGCCCAAGGGAATACAAAGAACAAGGACCGAAGTACAAATCTCGAACACGGGTATTAAATTATCCCATTCTTAGGAAATTACATCCCCAAAATCCGAATAGCCAAGCTAAGCAAAGAGTTCTGGGTGCTTTTCATGCATCTCTGACTCTCCCTCCTAAGTCTCACCCTCAACGCATTGAAATTCCCAGATAACCTTCACTAAAGGAATGACGTTATTGCGCAAGACTTTGTCCTCATAATCCAGGATAAATACAGGTCACGTAAAAAACATAACATCTTCCTCCAACTTAATACGATTCCAGTTGATGACATGCTGGGAGTCATGAAGATACTTTTTCAATATATAAATGTGAAACACATTATAAACTTGGGACAACCGTGGAAGTATCTCTAGGCGATACAATACATCTCCTATCCATTATAGTATCTCAAAGGGGCTGATATACCGAAGGGAGAGATTCCCCTTTTGGCCGAATCGCTGACTATCAATCCTAGCTATAACCTTCAGTATTATATGGTCACCCTGAGAACACACTATATATTGACTTACTTAGGTCTGCATATATAGGAGTTCCAACTAGTTTGGATATTTAGACAAAATAGGTTAGATTTCTATGAGAACTCCATCTCCTCAAAGGTTCAAATTCATTGAAGAAATCCACTCCAAGAGAACCTTCAAGATCAACATAAAGGGACCCTAAAACCAAAAATAGGACACTTGCACTGCATCATATATATCATCTATTTGTTCTAATGGGTTTTCAACACTTCAAGTCTTTTTAAAATCATTTTATATAATTTTTAAATTAATTAAAATATGGTTTTCAAAGTGTTGTGGGTAAAAGTTAAATTTCAGAAACTTATTTTCTTTACTGATTGTTTGCCTGGGTAGAATCCAAAAGCGCTAGAGAATTGGAGGTGTGCTTTGTAATTATTTTCAACATGCGTTTTTGCCTTTATGCTAAGCGTACACATGTTGGTAGCCTATCCATTGGATTTGTATTTTCTGTTAGACAAAAAATGCAAACACATTTTTAACCCTTGGATCAACCTAATCAACGTACTGCATGTGTTTTCACTCAATCGTTGTGAACCCAATTTAAATCAACCAGTATACATTTAACCCACCGCTTGTGTTGGACCATTGGATTAAAGTAAATTGTTCAAGACTCAATCCCAGCCATAGGATTGATATCGATGTTCTGGATCCTTCTATGTTTAGTATAAAAAGGAACAAAGCCTCAGCATTTTGAGAAGTTTGCCATTTAATGAAGTCTGAGAGAAAAGAGAGACTACAAAGAGAGAGAGAGAAGAGAGAGAAGGGACTAGAGAGGGAACAAATAAGAGAGAGATTAGAAATAAGAAACCCTAAGTTTTCTTTGTAGTTCAAACCTCTGAGTGTTTTTCTCCTAAACCAAACACCAAAACCTAAACAGTTCCAAGCTACCCCAGAAAACCCATTCTTAAGAGTTAGATCCGTTTAGGGTTTTTGTGTTCTTGGTGTTGTGTTTTCATTTGAAGACCTCTTCAAATATTTGATTCTCTCATAACTCATTTCTAAGAGAGACTTAAGTTTCATTATTGAAACTGAGTTTTTCTAAAAGAGAACATCACACGATTTTTTATTTCTCTTTTTAGATCTATTCTGTTTCAACGAGTTTTTGAAATAAAAACTTTTAGTTTCAAAATATTTTTTTTCTAGATCTAGTGAGTTGTGTGTTTATAGTTGTTATTTCATATTTTATGAAATACTGGTGTACAAAAATAAAAAGGAACACAAAGAACTCTTGTTACAGTTTTAAGGCACATGGATCTGAAAAAGAAGTTTTATCACAAAAATTGTTGAATTAGTTTCTGCATGTTAAGTTTGAATATGTTTTTATATTTCTTGGTATTTTCACATTATTTTATGATATGTCATACATATATGAGTCCATGTTAATATCCAATTGGAATCAATCAATTCCAGTAAGTATACAAAAATATATGGAAGTTTGAATAAACAAAGTTTCTAAACAAAGCAATTTTAGGGTTTTGTACATTCAACTTAACTTAAACTTTCATCTAACCACACATATATCAAGGGCTGAAATCTTAGTAAACAAATGATGATTTCTATCCTCTAAAATAGTAATATAAGAAAAATCACAAGATTTGTGGTTAGGATTACCTTTGGGACTTTTACGTAATTTCTACGGATTGTTCTCCAATTTTCTCCTCACTTTTTCTTCCTAACTTCCTAATTCTCTTTCTTTAAGCTTCAAATCTCTCATGGATGGATTGTTTTGCCATTTCTTCAAATCTCTCAACTTATTCAAATCTTTCTTTAAGGGTTTCAAGTCGGCCAAATCCACCACCCTTACCAACCAATGAAAACAAAACATTTGTTGCCATAATAAGACAAAATACCACTTAACAGATGGATTGTTTTGCCCTTGTTTCGTAGTTTTGGTATAAATTCTTACTCGAACTTCCGTTTAACATAGTTTTTGTTGTGTTACAACCCTAACTCACATGTCTACAAATATCTACCTTTCACCTTAAGTCAATTATTACGTTATAAAGGTCAAAACTAGCCTTAAACATAAACATTCCTACCAAAAACTTTAAAATCTCACATTTCTATTTAATTCCATATTTCATTCTTTATGAAGCTAGGATTAGACTAAATATAATTACTTAACATTATGTATACTAATAACATATTTTCCATATCACATACGCTAATCATGATTAAAACATAATTTATCATAATTATATTCGGGTTGTCACAATTCTCCCCTTGTTAGGAAATTTTGTCCCCGAAATTGACATACCTTGGTTGTCCGAATCAAACAAATATGGATAAAGCATCTTCATGATATCCTCACTCTACCATGTAGCTTCTTCCATGGAATGCCTTCTCCACATAACCTTCACGAGTGGGATCACTTTTGATCTCAATATTTGTTATTTCCTATCGACGATTGAAAGTGGTTCTTCCACATAGCTCAAATCTTCTTTTAACGCAATCGGTTGTTCCACCAATACATGTGAAGGATCCGCTACATACTTCCTAAACATAGAAACATGGAAAACATTATGTAATAGTGGTAGTTCCTTCGGTAACGCTAACTTGTAGGCAACCATCCCGGCTTTCTCAAGAATTTCATCAGGTCCAATGTAGCGTGGACTTAATTTACCTTTCTTTCCAAACCTCATAACTCCTTTCCATGGTGATATCCGAAGAAACATGTAACCCCCCTTCTGAAATTCTAAATCTTTTCATCACTTATTCACCTAACTTTTCTGTCTACTTTGAGCCGTTATCATTCTATCTTGAATAATCTTCACTTTTTCAGTGGTCACTTCAATCAACTCTGGACCCTCTATCTTCCTTTCACCAACTTCACCCCAACATACAGGTGTATGACACCGTCTACCATACAACGCTTCATATGGTGCCATACCAATAGAAGATTGAAAACTATTGTTATATGTAAATTCTATCAAAGGTAAATATTCATCCCAATTACCTTTGAAATCAAGCACACAAGCTCTAAGCATATCTTCCAAAATCTGTATTGTCCTTTCAGACTGCCCATCTGTCTGAGGATGAATTATCGTAATAAACTTTAAGTTAGTACCCATAGCATACTGTAAGATATCCCAAAATCTGGATGTAAAAGTAGGGTCCCTATCTGAAATAATAGATACCGGTGCTCCATGCAATCGAATAATCTCATTAACATATAACCTAGCATACCTATCAACTGTATACGTAGTCTTGACTGCTAGAAAATGAGCAGACTTGGTCAATCTGTCCACCACTACCCAAATCGAATCTGACCCCTTCTGAGATCGTGGAAGCCCAACCACAAAATCCATCGTTACATGATCCCATTTTCATTACGGTATTGGCAATGGCTGAAACAGAGTAATAGGTTTATGATGCTCCATTTTCACTTGCTGACATATAAGGCATCTAGCAACAAAATCAGTTATTTCCATCTTCATATTATTCCACCAATAATTCCCCTTTAAATCCCTATACATTTTAGTACTACCAGGATGCATAGTATAAATGGAATTATGAACCTCATCTAAAATTTCCTCTTTCAATCCACCCATATTAGGCACACATATCCGCTGCTTATACAATAAAGTGCCATCATTAACAATACAAAAATCTTCAGACCTACCATCTCGGACATCTTGTCATTTCTTCTCAAGAAAAGGATCTTGGATTTGCAAATCACGAATACGGGTAGCTAACAAAGGTCTCATGCTTACATGAGCAAAGAATCTGTCCCCATCTGCTAGCTTCAATTCTACTCCCATCAATCTCAACTCCATGATGTGGGCAACTCTAGCACATCGAATACAACATAACCTGCCCAGAGCCTTTCTACTCAGAGCATCTGCAACTACATTTTCCTTCTCTGGGTGGTAGTGAATTGTACAATCATAATCTTTAATTAACTCCATCCTTCGCCTCTGCCTCAAATTCACTCCTTCTGAGTAAATAAATACTTAAGGCTTTGATGGTCAGTAAAAATTTCACATACCTCACCATATAGATAATGACGCCATAATTTCAAAGCAAACACAATAGTAGAAAGTTCTAAATCATATGTAGGATAATTACATTCATGTGTATGCAACTGCCTAGAAGCATAAGTAATAACTCTACCATGCTGCATAAAAACAAAACCTAACCCCTGGCGTGAAGCTTCAGTATAAATAACAAAACAATCTCCACCATGCGGAATAGTAAGAACAGGTGCAGTTACCAACCTCTTTTTCAATTCATCAAAAATATTTTCACAATCAGAATTCCATTCAAACTTAATATCTTTTCGAGTCAATTTAGTCATTGGCAAGGCAATTGAAGAAAATCCTTTAATAAACCTTCTATAATACCCATCTAAACCCAGAAAACTCCTCACCTTAGTCACATTATTGGGCCTCTCCCAATTTACAATAGCTTCAACCTTCTTGGGATCAACACATATACCATCTCTAGAAATAACATGGCCTAAAAATACAACTTTTGATAGCCAAAATTCACATTTCCTAAACTTAGCATACAATTGCTTATCTTTCAAAAGATTCAAAATAGTTCTGAGATGCTTTTCATGTTCAACCATATCACGTGAATAAATCAGGATATCATCAATAAAAACTATCACAAATGAATCAACAAAAGGATACAGTACCCGGTTCATAAGATCCATATATACAGCTGGAGCATTAGTCACCCCAAAAGGCATCACCAAAAACTCAAAATGACCATACCGTCTGCGAAAAGCAATTTTAGAAATATCACTCTCCTTCACCCTCAACTGATGATACCCTAATCGCAAGTTTATCTTTGAAAACACTTTAGCACCCTGTAACTGATCAAACAAATTATCTATAAGAGGTAAAGGATATTTGTTCTTAATTATAGCTTTATGCAGTTGCCTATAATCAATACACAAATGCATAGTACCATCTTTCTTTTTCACAAATAAAACTGGTGCACCCTATGGAGATACACTGGGTTATATAAATCCCCTATCAAGTAAATCCTGTAACTGGATCTTAACTTCTTTCAATTCAACAGGTGCCATTCTATATGGTACCATTGAAATAGGGTCTGTCCCCGGTGATAATTCAATACTAAATTCAACCTCTCTTTCTAGAGGTAACCCGGGTAACTCACTAGGAAACACTTGTGGAAAATCCCGTACAATAGGAACATCAACTAAATGTAAAGCCCCCTTTCTAGTGTCAAGAACATATGCAATAAAACCCTCATAACCCTTACTCAATAATTTCCTCATCTGATTAGCAGAAATGATGCAACTGGGAACAAATTTTCTTTCCCCCACAAATTTAAATTCAGGCTCACCAGGCGTATTAAAAACAACTTCCTTACAGAAACAATCCATAGATGCATGATATTTAGATAACCAATCCATTCCCAGAATTATATCAAAATCGGAAATATCCAATGGGAGTAGATCTATAACTATATCTCTAGACCCCACAGTCAAAACACGATCACGAAAATCATATTCAGCTACAACCATATCCCCATAGGCATATAAATACCCAACCCCACATCTAAACGAGTACATGGTCTATTCAGGAATTAGTAAAAGAATAGGATACGAAAGAATGTGTGGAGCCAAGATTAATCAAAACATAAGCACTTCTATCAGTAACAGAAAGTGTACTTGTCATCACATCTAGAGTCATCTGAGCTTCTTTCATTGTAAAAACTCATCCACCTGTCCTGGAACTACTAGCTTGTCCTCTGCCCATACTTTTCACTACACTGTCTGGAGATAACATTTTGCTTGCTACTTCACTATGTGTTGCTAGAGTCTCTGCCAACTGTGGAAAATTCTTCTTAACATGCCCCACTTGATGACAATGGTAGCATTCCACTCCTTTAAGCTTAGGACACTCGGATTTATAATGCCCCTCCTCTTTAGAAAAAAAATATGTAACAACTTTCGTTGGTGTCTCACCCTTTCCTGACCTCCTAGCCAGACTAGAAGATCCTCCACCCCTAGTATCTATGCCAAATCTCCCCAAACCTCCACCACTACCACCTCTCTAAAATTTATGAGGTTCTATCTTAACACTTCCACCCCCACCTCCCTTAGAATGAAATGCATCAAATCTACTTTTCTTAAAACTCTCTGTACTCTCCACCCCTTGGTTTATTTACCTTTCTGCTATCGTGTCTTTGTTTACCGGAGAAGCATAATCTTCTAGCTCATAAGTGGCCACTCTATTTTGAATAGGCCAAATCAGTCCATCTTGAAACTTACTACATTTATCTTCTTCATTCTCCATATACTTAGTGGAAAATCTAGACAAAGCAGTAAATTTAGCCTCATACTCCCTCACAGACATTTTTCCTTACGTCAAATTTATAAATTCCCTCAACTTGTCCCTCCTACAAACTTTAGGGAAATACTTAACATACAAAGCTTTAATAAATTCAGCCCAAGTAATAAAATCAGTACCTTCCATTCTAGGCACCAAATGGTTGCTGGCTTCCCACCAATATTTGGCCTCTCCTTTCGGCTTAAACACATCTAGATTCACTTTCTGGTTATCTGGAACCTTCATAATAGCAAATATAGTTTCTATATCCCTGACCCACATCTCAGATTTCGTAGGTTCAACTGATCGTGAATATTCTGGAGGGTTCAACTTCAAAAACTTCTCATGCATGGAATCCTTCATTTCCTTCCTTGCCTTTTTCTCAATCCTGGCCACAGTCTTTGATTCTAGACATCTAGCCTATTTCTTTGCCATTAATGCCATATTTCTTTCCTATTGTTCTTCCATCCTCAATATTGCCTATGCCATTATTTGCATCTCTGTAGGTTGCTCCTGCTCTTTAGCCCTTCCAGCAACACTCTGCTCTACTTCAGTATAGTCTGTACGAGAAACTACTCCCTCTTCTCTATGTTGTCAATTCCTATATTCCATCTGGAATTATCTGTAATACAACAAAGTTCTAACAACCAATATAAATAGTTTATAATACTAAACTATTGGTTAGTACATAAACAATTCATAAATATCAAATCAACACAATACTGCCACCTAACCGTCACACACGTCCAGAATTAATAACCACACTCTGATACCACTAATTTTCACACCCCATGCCCAATATCCATACTAATCATTAGTTATTAGAATAATTGGATCATCATCTCGAGCCCATTGAAATATTTAATTCATTTATCAATATTTTTCTGCATAATGAACATAATATTATTCTTGTGCCATAACAAAGTCAACATCAGAGTCATAGTTATAGATTATACAATACTAGGATTAACTATGATCAACTCAATCCATGCTAGCTCAATATATACAATGTGTGAGTATATTAAAATCTTCAGTGTGACAATGATAAAATCTCCATACTTAAACCCCAGCTCATCTAACGGTGCAACTCTCAAAGTTACCGATCATATAGTATCCTAGCTGGCAGCGTACAAACCTGAAATTATTAAAATATAAACCGTAAGCATTACGCTTAGTGAGGTACTCCTTTCCTGCAATATGATGACAATTTTATATCAAATATGTGGATATAAAATCCGAATAATCCTGTCCATTGGCAATAACAAATCCTGGATCATAAGATCCAATAGTTCTGCCCATTGGCAATAATAAATCCTGGATCATAAGACCCAAATAATTCTGCCCATTGGAAATTAAAAATCCTGGATCATAAGGATATTTTAATATCCAAATAAATCCTTAATACCTAAGTATTCAAACAAATCCTGATCTTAGAGCTATATTCATATATCTATATAAATGAAACAATCATAAGTGCACTCACCTTGACAATTTAACTGTCTTTTCCCTTCCCTTTATCCGGTACTTGTTCAATCGTCTCTTCTTCCCTTCCTATCATTCTTAAAATGTTAGTATCATCATAATAATATAAATAATCCAAAGAATGATTTAAACATAATTCAATCCATAAGCATCACATGATTCCATTCAAATCATTTATCACAAGTGAAGTTCCATCCAAATCCATGTTAATATATTTAACATCTCCAAATCATAGACCAAATATACATTCGTTTATTCTTGGTAATTCAATCCTTATAATATTATTATTCCAATACAAAAGACGGTGAAATATTTCAAGTTTCCTAGTGCGAGATAGACCCATTGCTTTACTACCTCACAAATCAGCCCTATAGGCTCCTCTATTGTTCAATCAACTTTCAAGAATTTTCATAATTTTTATACATCATAAATTTCTATGATATTTTACCCAATTTTATAAAACATATTTAATAATACAATATTAAAATTTCATAATTTTCAGAGTTCATTTGCTATGTCAAGTAAGACATCAAACATATGGTATGCATACTTTCACCTTGGGGCAGATTTCATACCCGAACTTCAAACTCTCACCAAAGACTCATTTATTGGTATTTTCACATTATTTTGGGATATTTCATACATATATGAGTCCAGGTTAATCTCCAATTTTAATCAATCAATTCCAGTAACTATACCAAAATATATGGAAGTTTGAATAAACAAAGTTTCTAAACAAAGCAATTTTAGGGTTTTGTACATTCAACATAAGTTAAACTTTCATCTAACCCCACACATATATCAAGGGATGAAAGTTTAGTAAAAAAAATGATGATTTATATCATCTAAAACAGTAATATAAGAAAAATCACAAGATTTTTGTTTAGGATTACCTTGGGGACTTTTACGTAATTTCTATAGATTTTTCTCCAATTTTCTCCTCACTTTTTCTTCCTAACTTCCTAATTCTATTTATTTAAGATTCAAATATCTCATGGATGAATTTGGATGAAGAAGGAGGTAATTCTAAGGGTTTGAAGTCGGCCAAATCCACCACCCTTACCAACCAATGAAAACAAAACATTTGTTGCCATAATAAGACAAAATAACGGATGGACTATTTTGCCCTTGTTTTGTAGTTTTGATATAACTTCTTACTCGAACCTCCGTTTAACACACTATTTGTTGTGTTACAACCCTAACTCACCTGTATACAAATATCTAGCTTTCACCTTAGTTCAATTATTACGTTATAAAGGTCAAAACTAGCCTTAAACATATACATTCCTACCGAAAACTTCAAAATCTCACATTTGTAATTAATTCGATATTTCATGTTTTATGGAGCTAGGATTAGACTAAATATAATGACTTAAAATTATATATACTAATAACATATTATCCATATCACATATGCTAATCATGATTTAAACATAATTTATCATAATTATATTCGGGTTGTTCAATATCACCTACTCTAAAATTTTGGTTCCTCACTCTCCAGTTGTAATATTGAGCTACATTTGTTGTGTGGTAGCTATGCGCAAGGAATTATCTTTTGTATTTTCTTCAATAACATCCAAAATGGCATTTATTAGTTCATATTTTTCATTGTGTTCAAAGTTTTAGACCCTTAGACATGGAAATTTTAACTAAATCGACACCAATTTTGTACCATATGTTAAGGTCAATGGTATCTCTCCTGCGGGTCCCCTATTAGGATGTTGTAGGATGATGGTGGTATCACAATTAGGAAATAAACTTGAAGATTTATAGACTTAGGCCTCTTACCTGATGTGAGGATTAAATCGCTTACCCCTCAAGGTACACTTGCTTTCTAAACAGCCTAATAGTGGGCCTTTAATAGGCCTGAGTCGTGCAGCTTCCAACAACATCTTTTTAAAGCATTCATGGTATATTATGTCGGTTAAAATTCCTATATCAATAATGATCCTTCCCATCACCCAAATGGATATGATGGATTTTAATACGAGTGGGTCGTCATGTGGCGTAATCACGTCATGTGAGTCCTTTAGGGTGAAAATTATGATTTCCTAATTTTTAAGGGGCTTGGGTCCTTGAATTCTATTAACTCTCACATCTAACCCTCATTAAGACTTCCTTATGGACGTGGATTACTCTCTAGGAGTGAGCCCTCCTGAGCTCATTTTTATTCATCCAATTGGATGTACCTTTTTTGCTACTTCAACTTTTGTCATCCTTTCTTATCTATAATTTCTCTCTCTAGAACGTCTTCAGTGGCGATTGTCTTTACCCATGTTAGATCGATCCTCCACTATTTTATCTACCTTTTTTAAAAAACTCCCTTAGGTGTCCTCTATATATTAGGGATTATATCTTGTGGGGAGGAAACAATCATTGGTATCATTCCCATGATCTATGTGGAAATTAAAATATTTGTTAAATTTCTTTTAGGATGGCCAACTTCTTAGTTTGATTAGCCATTTCAGCCTTCTTGAGTCGGTCATAATGGCTAATACCTAATCTAATGTTATATTACGGAGTGTGAAATGGTCAAATTATGGTTGGTCTTTCCCACTATTTCCTTTTGATCCCGTCTTTTTTTCAATCGTTCATCCCCCAGCCTTTTTTCACGCAATTCTTCTTATGAATTGGGGTGAAGGTGTCATTGATAATATCCTCAGTGTGGATATTATTTTCATCCTTCCACATCAAATCGTTCATGTTGGTCGATGAGTTCTTTACTAGGGAGTAAATATTTTATTATGGAGACCTATAAGGAACGTTAATACTCCCACTCATTCATTAGGGTGATCAATCTTGAGAAATTCGTTTTAGAATCTCTTAGTGAATCATCCTTCATCTACGAAATATTGGGCATGTAATCAATTGTCTTTGTGTGTACTCGGATAGCGGCGGAGTGTCTGATGAACAGATTCGTTAGCTCCCTAATGCACATGACCGAGTTCGGTGATAACTTATTAAAACATGTCCTAGCTAATCCTTTCAAGATTATTACAAAGGCCCTACATTTGATCTGGCTCGACCTCCTCAAGAATTCTATGTGTGATTCATGATTATCAATGTGGTCCCCTAGCTCAAACATTTTATCAAAATCATCCATCCTAGCGAGTTTGAATGTTGGTGGCCATGGGTAGTCTAGGATATCACAGTTTAATGGTGGCACATGATCAACACTCCTTCATTAATCAGTTAAAGAGTACCATTAATAATTATGATGACCAAAGCTCACACCGTGGAAGAGAGAGCAGTGAGAGGATGATGTGGTGGAAAGAGTATTGTCCCCATTCTGATTGATAACTGGATTGTGGGAAACCTAATATTCTTGGTCTATCAGCTATTCATCAACTTATGTGGATGGGTTGAAGCACCCAATATCTTTGACTCACTTGAGTCTACATTATATAGAAGCTTGTCTAGCTTGGAAATAGTGATAAAATTTGAGTCATATCCTAGTCTCCCAAAGAGCCTCAGACACTACATATCAATTCCTCTAATAGTCTCAAAAATAGAATACTAACACTGCACCTAGGATTGCATTCACTATAATTTATGTGCGTGTGTGTGTTAATTTCCCAAAAAATATTTTTCTAATAATTTTTAGGATTTTCTAAATAATTTTTAAAAAAATTTAAAACATTTTTTTAACTTTTAAAAGTTGGTTTTAAAATTGTTATGGGTTGATTTATAAGAACTCTTGTGAGTTGAATTTGATGTTCAAAAGGATTTGAACAGGTGGACTATTCCTAAAGTCCAGCCTAAAACCATTTGTAATACTAATTGGTATAACTTTCGTAGCAAGTACGCTATAAAGACTATGGAACAAACCAATAGTTTTATCGAGCAAGATAAGTCTATCGAGCTCTTCAAATGGGATGATCTTAAAGATCATATAAAAGATAAAAACTATCATTTTATTCATGTTGGTTTAATTCAAATTGCTTTTAAACCTTTGACCCTTTCTGGTATGAACGCCTGTTCGCAAGCTACTCTACATGATGATAGGTGTACTAATTTTAGACAATCTTTGATGGGAGAAATTAAAACTAGTCTTTGTAATGGACCTATTTATTTTGATGTGTTTCCAAATATAACTTTGTCTTTGTTTGATATGCAGCTTTGTAAAGCTTTGAGTCTTAGGGTTCAAACTAAAGGTTATAATTTTCTTCCTGGATCAGAAACTATTGGGATTATCTATAGGATTTATTATAAGGTAATGAATACTATGTCTCCCAATATTAAACAACTTAGTCCTTTTGGTAAAACCGTGTTAATTGACACACATCTTATAGATTCTAACGTGCACACACCTAGAACTATAAGTTGGGACGAAATTGATTTCCCAGAGACTTGGGCTATAAAAAATGTTGCTCCTCCCCAACCACGACAAAATGAAGATATTGGGGATATAATTGAGGATAAAGATGGTGATGTTTTTCTAAACTTTAGAAAATTTAATAGGTGTCAATCCTCTAGGAGCCAGTCTTCTAAACCTTTTGTTACCTCTCCTCCATCTACTTCACGACACTCTGTTTGTGAAGATCCTAGAAGCCATCCATATCACGATGATATGAATCTTCATGGTATTTTTACCAATGAACAAATACCTCATGGTATTTATAAGAAGAAGGATACTTCTCAGCGTAGAGAATCTCCTACGCCGTCTGAAATGAACGTCAGACTTTAACCCTCTTTCCTTTTTTATGGTTTTTACGGTTAATAGGAAAGAAATTAATGCTGAATTTTATCTACAGCCAACAACCCGTGATGAATGGAGGGACCCATTGGCACAGCAACCGACGCTTCACGACAAGAGAATTTGTCAGCCTCGAATAAGGGAGGGACCCAAGGGTCGTTTTCTCAGGAATTATTTATTCCTTCTTATGTAATATAAATAGAGGACTCTGATTCCTCATTTAGGTACCTCTTTCTTTACTCTCTCTCTCTTTCTAATATTGTAATAAGCTTGTGGACTTTTTGGCCTTATTCCGGTGGACTCTTATTCCGTCTGTAAGTTTTAAATTTGTGTTTGTAATAAAAGTTTGTTTATATTTCAGTTGTTATTCCGCTTATATTGATCCTCTTATTTATGGTATCAGAGACATGATTGGCTAAACTGTGTGTTAATGTTTAGGTTAATGATGATTATGGTCTGAAATTTATGTCGTAACAGTAAGTTACTATTCACATGAATAGTAAATGACTGTTCACCGGCATGAATAGTAATTTACTATTCACATGAAAAACCTAATTTAAATGATAATAATAAGGAGAAATAGAAATCAGGTTTTGATATGGACTGGTATTTGTCGAGTAAATGGGTTGCCGTGCGGAATAACAACTGAAATATAAACAAACTTTTATTACAAACACAAATTAAAAACTTGCGGACGGAATAAGAGTCCACCAGAATAAGGCCGAAAAGTCCACAAGCTTATTACAATATTAAAGAGAGAGAGACAGAGTAAAGAAAGAGGTCCCTAAATGAGGAATCAGAGTCCTCTATTTATATTACATAAGAAGGAATAAATAATTCCAGAGAAAACGACCCTTGGGTCCCTCCATTATTTGAGACTGATAAATTCTCTTGTCGTGAAGCGTCGGCTGCTGTGCCAATGGGTCCCTCCATTCATCACGGGTTGTTGGCTGATGGTCCAGTGGGTTATTAATGGCCTACATGTCTTTGTAATAATCCTTGACTTAGTTGAGAGAACCAATCAGAATGTGTTTAATGGCGCTGCATCATAAGCCATTAGATTTACATCATTTGTGTTAGATTTAATCTCAGCCATTGATATCATCCAGCCCTTACAAATCCTTCTATGAGTAGTATATATAGAGACCAAGTGCAGAACTTTTTTAGTTTTTGGATCATTTGATAATTGTGAGAAAAAAAGAAAAAAGAGAGAGAGAGAGTAGATAGAAAGAGAAAGAAAACCCTAATCAAACTCCGACCAATTTTTTCTCAGAAAAACCTTTGTGAGTTTGAGTGAGTTAGTATTTGTGAAGATCTATCCTCTCTTGTCTTTAATCTCTTATCCAACCAAGTCATGAAGTTTAGATCTCATTTTCTCTTTATAGAAAGTTGAGATCTGAAATTGTGTGATACATCTCACATATAACTTGCTTAGTTTGATTTCTTTTCTCATGAAATATTCATTTGTTGGTCTATTTTACTCTTACATGTTGTTTTCAAAACCAGGACCAACAAATCCATTTCTGTTTATAATTTATGAGAAAAATCAGACTTAGATCTAGTTAAGATCTTGATTGGGGATTTACACTTTCGTGAATATTTCACAATTTGTGAAATAACTATGTATAACAAATAAAAAGAAAGTGTTTAGGATCTTCTTTCTTTTTAATATCAAGATTCCCTCTTTATTTTTGGATAAAAATAAATATCATTAGTCTGAGACTATCAAACAAACTGTGGTTTAGAAATCCTTACTGCATCTTAGAACGATATTTGTGATTTGTTAGGAAATCATCTGTATAAGTGTTTGTGGGTTGCATTCATGTGATTAGGCACTTCACCACTTACAGTTGTCACACTACAACACTGAAGAAGTGTTGGTAGAAAGTTTCTTGACTTTAGAGTCGACGTAAGACTAAATAGAGAAGCGGTTACAAAGCTAGGACAACAACCTCAAAACCAGAACCTTCAGAGGAGTCAGAATAATCCAAAAGAGTTGGTAAACATTATGGACTTAGATTAGATCTGTTTGTGTGTTTGGTTTGTTATATAGTTTGTAATCTCTTAACTTTATTTTAGTGGATTTTGATTTTGAGGTGTAGAGACCTCCGTGGATTTTTTCCCAATTAGGTGGGGTTATACTACATTAAAATCTTGTGTTCTTGCATATTTACTCTTCCTCTTATCACCTTCTTGAGACTGTGCTGATTTAGAACCCATTTAAGTTTTGTTTTTCAAAATTGGTACACCTATACCTTAAATAACTCGTTCATATAATCTTTTATACACATCTTGTGTTAGTTGTTTGTTTTGATTAAAGAGATGTAATACCCCGTATTTTTATGACTTTTAAATTTGTGGATTTATTAAATTTAATTTGAGATATTAATTTAATATTAATCCAAAACTTATTTTAAATATTTACTAATGTGATAAGAGTCAGTAATCATTGGGATTTTGTTGAATATTACTTAATGAATAAAGCAATATGTATAATTGAATTTATTAAAATTATCAGGAGTATATAATTTGATAATTGTGGAAATTAAATCGGGACGCGCCTGTGACGTGTCAGGATTAAATTAGTATTATTAAAAGTGAATAAATTATAAGTCACGTGTATGGTCATTTCGAGTGCTCCAATGGGTCCGGAAGGGTCGAGATAGTCAAAATAATGTACCCGGGGGTTTAGTTTGGGTCTCGGGGTATTTTTAGGCCTAATTAACATCCCGGGAGGGCGTTTTGGACATTTCGTATTTTTGGGCAATTAAACCCACGAATCTCCCAAGGTTATATCATCTTCTAGGAGTTTTCATCTAGGGTTAACAAAAGCAAAACCAAAGAACGACCATTAGAGAAGATGTGGGAAAGATTTCCAAGGAGTTCAAAGCTAAAAACTCCACCGTTTGCACCGCCACCACCGCCAGATCGTAGATCGCGGGACGGGGAACACAACCATTTTCTTCCACAAATCAAAAATTAAATTTCCAGACAAGTATTTATCTTTCTTTATTTTTAGTTGATGTCTTAATTATGTTAGTCTAGGGTTGTTTAGAACTTGTTTCATGAAAGAAAGTGTAGTTTGGAGACTAGAATTCACATGTCATAGAAGAAGTAATCATATTCTGGACATCTAATTCATATGTAGATGATAACCCACGAAATTTCATGGATTTAGAAGTAGAAAATCTGGAAAAGAATTGGAAGAATTGAAATTTAAAGAAAAGATTAGGGTTCTTGAAGTCTATGTAGATTTACCCCTTTAAATCGTTATACTGGATGAAAACTCACATATTTTACGTAGAAAATCATATATTTGGGTATATAGTGCTTGTATTATCATTTGTTGGGAGTTTGGGAATCATAGATGGAGATTTGGTTGAGGTTGGAGATGGATTTCCATAACTGGGTTAATGCAGTTTTCGCCAATACTGCTTGATCGATCGATCGACCAAAAACATCGAGCGATCGACCCCTTCTGGAAAACTGCATATTCCTCTTATTATGGTTTATTCCGATTAAAATGCGTAGAAACTCTTGAGTATTATTATTAGAAAATTTTGGGATATAACTAGGACCAGTAGGGTTAGTAAACCCTAATAAGTGAAAATTTGATGTAAGATGAAATTAAGGGTTAACGGGGAGTGATTTACACATATGTAATTATGCGAAAGTTTAAATAAAAGATTGAGACTCGTTAGGAAGTTAGACTAGAAAGTAAAATAGATTACCTAGTGAAATTATACTTAGGTAGATAGAATACTTTTAGAGATATGAAGTAAGTATGGAATAACCTATAAATGAAAATAAAAGAGACAAGTCCGTTATACGGAATAAATGAGTAGAATGTATGAAGAACGGATAATTATAATTATGGGTCGTGGGTGCATCTAATTAAGAAATGTGAATAGTGATATATATATATATATATATATATATATATATATATATATATATATATATATATATATATATATATATATATATATATATATATATATATATGACTGTGTGATTGTGCTTATATTATATATATGTGTAAAAATAATACCCGAGCTACTTGCTCTCACGGGGGGTTTCCGCGCCGGGACAGTCTTATCTCGATTGGCCCTTTACGGGGGATAGCGACTTGTACCCTAGAACATAGGATTCCTTGGTACAGGCTATCTGATTGATAGTCAGATGGTCCTAAGAGATGTGAGGGTATGTGATGACCTCTTAGTGACTTGGAACTATGCCTCGCCTCCATTTGTTTATGTTTTGTGTTAATAAAGTTTGAGAGTGATTCCGAACTAGTATTTCCCTTAGTACGAGTGATACGGGGACTTGATAGCAGAGTATGCCAGCACCATAAAGCTTATGTGGGGTGCCGATAGTATATATATATTATATGAGTGGCTAATATAGATATGTATACGTAAGTATGGGAACGTTCTACTGTGCATAAACGTAGTTAAGTAATGAATAAATTCTCCAATTTTATTATTAAGTGTTTGAGAATTTTGTGACAACACTGGAATATTTTAAAATGAAATGAGATAGATGTGAGAACTTTCATTTCAGAAATTAATTATCCTAGCCATAGTAATGGTCGGCATGAAGCCTTATGGGAAAGTTAAGTTAAAATAAACTTTTGAAGTTAATAGTGCGGTAGGCGTGTACACTAGATGAGAGGTGAGAATTTCTCAAGAGAGTGTCGCATACTAACATGGTTGTTACATTAGACGGTAAGCATTTTAAATACTTGCTAAACTAAATTTAAATTGTTTTACAATCGGGCTCTGACCCGTTTCCTGATATCTCTTCTCTCTTGTATATATATGTATATATCACAAGTGCCCAGCCACAGGGGCGTCATGCTTAGGTTCTTTGGACTGGACGTGCTGCAGCTTATGTGGGAGATGCAGGCCATTTGCTTAGACGACCTCGTTGTTGATTCCACTCTTATTTAAGTTCTAATTAGTTGGGTATGTGTCGCCCGCTTCCTTATTCCGTTGGATTTGTCAGAGATTATGTTCATTTATCTTTAGTAATTTTACTTTTTGGGATTTGATTACTGTCAGGATGGTTTTCCTTTGTAGTTTTAAAGTTGGTATTGGTTTATCTGAATGGTTAGATTCATGGGTGTTTATTTCCAGTCTTAAAAATTGTTTGATTCTTAAACAATTACTTAGTAAAGGTTTTCATAATTGGATTTAATAAAATGGAAATAATGTTTTAAATGGTTTTTACATTTAGCTTAATTATTTAGGGTGTTTAAATTGAAAATTTTATTTTGTGACAGTGATGCTAAGAATGAACCAACCGTTTATCTTGATTATAATTTAATAAAGGACTGATCACCCGATATTTAATTAGGCGGGGTGTTACAAGAGTTTCTTCATAAAACTGTTCGGAACCATTTAAACTGTTTAATCTTAAACTAAACGACTTAAGTGGTACATTTTTCAATTGGTATCAGAGTGAGGCTTTACAAATTCTTTTAGATCTTGAGTATCTAAAATTGTTTTCTCAAAACAAACTATGGATAAGAAATTTGAGAGATTAGGTAACCTGTCCAGGCCCTCTCTTTGATGGAACCAACTTCCCTTACTGGAAAGTGAGGATGGTTTCTTTCATCTAAGGGACATTGGGAGATGATGTCTAGGATGCTATTGAAAATGGTTACACTTTTCCTACTAAAACAACCTCAGAAGGAAGTACTGAGAGGATTAGGAAGCTGCTAAATGAATACACTAAAGAAGATAAATAAGTCTCCCTTAGTAATAACAAAGGAAAAAATGTCATATTCATGTACATAAATGAACACGAATTCAATAGGATCTCTTCCTGCAAAACTTCTAAGGAAGCTTGGGATACTCTTGTGACTGTACATGAAGGAGACACCCATGTTAGATCTGTTAAAACCCAAATATTAATCCAGCAGTACAACACTCTAGTTATGACTGAAACTGAGTCATTTGATGATTTCTGCATTAGGTTGACAGACATAGTGACAAAAATGCATGCTAATGGTATAACTTATGATAGGAAGAAAATTATCTCTAAAATTCTAAGGTCACTATGTGCTATGCAATTCAGGAGATGGATGATCAAAACCTTACCCCTGAACTCCTCTATAGCAAGCTAAGAACTGTGGAATGGAATTAGAGTTCAAGAAGCAATTAATACAGACCCATAACAAATAGTCTACCTCGAATCTTTTCTTTACCTCTAAGTTGACTAAACCTAAATGTCATTTTCCAAAAATAGACTTAGATTCTGATGAGGACTGTAATTTAGAGAGTTTGGATAATCAGATGTCCTTAATGTCTAAGAAGTTTAAGAAAATTGTGAAATTTAGAAATAAAATTGCAAATAGACAAGGCAAACCTACCTATTCAAATCAATCTAATAATATACCTCATGAGAAAAGACTTGACAAACCCAATAGAGACCTTAAGAACACTGAATGCTACAGATGTGGGAAGTTAGGACACATAGCCAGTGAATATAGAGTCAGTTTGAATAAAGATAAGAACACTAGGGATAATTTGTTCAAGACTTGGGATGACTAGAGTGAATCAGAATCTGATAAACCTGAGTCATTCAATACTTCTGACCCATATATGTTTTTCTTTTCCAAAATCATATACACTGATGATAAGGAATCTAAGCATGGTATTTTTAATTATGCTATCCCTTTTGATTTGTCTGCCTTGTTATTTAAGAATGCTGATAATTCATCAAACGATGTGTGTGTGAGTCAAAAGGAATGATCTATTATTGATGCAAATGGGTGTATGAGTCCTAAAAATGAATCGCTAAGGGATATTGCACACTACACACTTAGTGACTCCGACAATCAGTATCTCCTAGACATTCACACACTATACTAAAAAAAATCTCAGGAAAAGCACTAAACTTGAAAAAATTATCAAAGAACTTACACAGAAGATAGAGACCCTAAGCCATATGGTCAAACAGAATGCTGAAGAGTACACTTCTCAATGTCTAATTCATGAGAATGAGACTAAAACTTTTGAACAAAAACTTAAAGAGTTATCTAAATCAAATGAAATTCTGGAAAAGAAATATAAAGGGACATTTTTAGAATCGGAACAAACTAAAGAAAAGACTTCAACAGTCTTAAAAAAGTTTGCTAAATTTAAAAATATCTCAAAATGTTTTGAAGACTGTGGTGCTGAAAGTGAGACCAATTATTATGATAGAACTGGAATAGGTTATTGCCCCAAAAATTCCAAGCAAATTAAAACTTTTGAATCTATCAAGTTTGTGTCTAGTGTTAAAAGACCTATTGAAACTTGTCCAAATTTTCAAGCCTTGAAAAGTGATTTGGACTCACAACAACAAAAGTTAGACATTGGTGAATTATGTAACTCTAAGCGTAATGCTAAACATAAGGCTAAATATGTTTGCCCTCCCATTAGAAAAAGTGATTCGTCATTCCAACCTGTACCTTCTAGGAATAAGAATAGAGCTCAATTTATAGACAAACCTTTATCTAACAACATTTGTATATCTAAACCCTCTAGTAGCCATCTCTATTGCTCATACTGTGATGTCTTGGGACATTCTATTGATGAATGTTTTTTTAATATTCTATATAAACCAATCTATCACTCACCTATTTATCATAACTTCAACTATTCTGGGAGAAGCCGAAATAATTATGTCCAACCTAGATAGCTGGACAAGAATTCCAACTATCGTAGTAGGAAGAGAAGATCAAATACTAATAGATCGTCTAAAAGAAGAAATCATATATTCTTTTCTAAACGAAATGCTCAAACCTTTTATCATACTAAAAAACCTGCGCAATTTTTTTTAGAGAAATGGCTGAACCTCGCAAGTTTTATTAAATATGAGCTAATAAGCGAAAATTGAAAACTAGAGCAATTTGGGTTAGAAAAGATGAGTTATTACACCAGATGAAATGCAACATTATGATCAGTGCTTTCAAAGTTGAACACACATTATTTGTATGGTATTTAAACTTAAGATGTTCTAAACATATGATCGGGGATGATACCAAACATTCAAATAAAACTAACTTCTTCGGACGTAAAGTCTTATTTGGAGATGGTATATCAGCCCAATCATTGGTAAAGGAACACTCCATGAATAAGGATTACCTATTCTTGAAGATATTCTTTTGGTAAGGGGTCTTAAAGAAAATTTACTATGTATATCGTAATTTTGTGACTCCAACCATACTCTCACCTTCTCAAAGAACAATTGAAAATTTTTAAATGAAAATGGTGATACTAGTATTATAGGACTCCATAAGTGTTATACAGTCAATCCAAGTACAGAGGTTTGTAACATTGCGAGAATGGATGAAAATGAGATATGGCATAATAGGTTGGGTCACATTAATTACGAAAGCCTTGGTAAACTGTGTTCTCAAGAGGTAGTCAGAGGTCTTCCTAAAATCAAATAAATTTCAAACATCATATGTGGTCCGTGTGAAGAAGGAAAGATTGTTGAGGCTCCGCACAAGAAAATTAAAGACGTTCTATCCACTAAACCTCTAGAACTCATCCATATGGATCTAATGGGTCCTTCTCGTACTGTTAGTCTTTTTGGAAACAATTATATTCTTGTTATGGTTGATGGTTTCACTCGATTTACCTGGGTTTCCTTTTTTAAAATACAAGTCAGAAACATTTCGTATGTTTTTGAAAATTCTAGTTCGTATTGAAAATTAAAAGGACTCCCAAGTAGATAGAATTCGTAGCAATAGAGGAGGTGAATTTATAGATTCAGGAGTCATCAAATATTGTGACTATAATTGTTACAAACATGAATTTAGTGCCCCTAAGACACCTCAACAAAATGAAATTATTGAGCGTAAAATTCGCACCCTTCAGGAAATGGCCCGCGTTATGATTCATGGAAGAACTTACCTAAATATTTCTGGGTAGAATCCATTCATACAGCTTGTCATAAAATTAATCGAGTATACCTAAGGAAAAACACTAAACAAACATCCTATGAACTTTGGTATGGGAATAAACCTAACCTAAAATACTTTACAACCTTTGGTAGTACCCGTTATGTATGCAAGGATAGAGAACATCTGTCTAAATTCAAAACCACAGGAGATAAAGTTATTTTATTAGGATATTCACCAAATAGTAGAGCCTACCGTGTCTACAATATTCGTACCAAAACTTTCATGGATTCCATTAATGTGGTTGTAATTGACACTAATATAGATAGTAATATCAAAGGACCAACTATAGTGGATGAATCCGAAAACACATTCACTTATGATTCTCTAGAGATAGATGATTCTTTACCAGCTAAGACCCCTGAAGTTCCTAACTGGGTTTCCAATGATTCATCCTTTAGATAGTGTAGTTGGTAACCCTACTGATCCAGTTCGTACAAGATCCCAACTATGTACTCTTGTGTAACATCCCGCCTAATTATATATCGGGTGATCAGTCCATTATTAAATTAAAAATCAAGGTGAACGGTGTGGTTAATTCTTAGCATCACTGTCAAACACAAATTTTCATTTTAATCACCCTAAATAATTAAGCGAGTGTCAAAACAATTTAAATGATTTTATTTATTAAATTTTGTTGTAAAAACCTTTTAATCATAAACTAATTTTTTAATAATACAAACAATAAAGGTACCAATCATCCAATGAAGCATGCCAACTAGATTACTCAAATCCAAATAAATAACCACAACCACTGACAATGTGATAGATCAGATAATCCCAAATGACAACAAAATATTGAAATGATAGCGGTGTATGCAATCCCTATCAAGTCTAAACAAGAGTCTGGAAATGGGAGACACATGCCCTAACTAAATGAACTAAATAGAAATATGAGGAGCCAAAGGAGGAAGCATCTACTGCAATGACATGCAACTCCCACACAAGCTACATCACGTCCAGTCAAATGAATCTACACGGTACACCTGACTCCCCTGTGGTTGAGCACTTGTAATATCTCTCTCTCTCTCTCTCTATATATATATATATATATATATATATATATATATATATATATATATAGATAAGAGAAGGATAAATGACGGGAAACGGGTCAGAGCCCTAGTGTAAAACAGTTTTAAAAATAGTTTAGCAAGTATTTAAAATTCTTACTAGTTAATATGACAACCATGTTAGTACACGACACTCTCTTGAGAATTCTCACCTCTCATCTTGTGTGCACGCCTACCGTACTACTAAAATGCCTCATAAGTCAATCTAATTCATTTCCCATAAATTAACCTTCGTGAGGTCACAAGTCTATGATTTTAGTTTAAAGATTAATCTCTTAATGATTACTTACGTCGAATATGTATTTCTCAATACTGCTGTGAAGTTCTCGAACACTTACTACGATTTTGGAGCCTTTATTCAATATTTATCTACTTATGTGTGCAGTAGAAGAATTCCATATATATATGTATATATATTAATCACTCATATAATATATATACTATTGGCACCCCTCATAAAATCTAAGGCATACTCTGCTATCAAGTCCCCGTATCTCTTGTACAAAGGGAAATACTAGTTCGGAATCACTCTCGAACTATATTAACACAAAAGACACAAAATGGAGGCAAAGCATAGCTCCACTTCACTAAGAGGATGTCTCTTAGGACCGTCTGACTATCATTCTCAGATAGCCTATACCAAGGAATCCTATGTTCTAGGGTACGAGTCAATATCGCCCATAAAGGTCCCATTGAGATAAGATTGTCCCAACGCGGCAACCTCCGTGATAGCAAGTAGCGTGGGAATGATTATATACAGATACAACATTATATATATACACAAGCACTAGGTTATATATATAAATTTTCACATCTTTTAATTAGGTTCGCTCACGACCTATACAATATTTTTAACCATACATAGTAAAAATTACCCAATTCTTACGCACAATGAATTCATCTATTTTCATTCTCAATTAAATCCATTACATAATTACTCCTCATCCCTAGAAGTTTTTTCTCTTCCTAAAGGTAAATTCATTAGGTATACCCTCACTCCCATGATGGTCTAAGTCTTTATTGAATCTCTCAATACTTTAATTGATGTACGAACGATTTTTAATCAAGGGAGTACCCCCATTATCCCATGATTACATCTCGTATAAAATTATATTCACCGGAACCTACATAGACCCTACTGGTCCTCTACATGACCCATTTTAATAGTTGAATGATGTCCAAAGGGATCCTATATATTTTAACCTATTTAATTAAAAATGGGAAAAGTATTCCAATTTCCATGAGGGGTCGATCGATCGATGAAAGGAGGTTAATCGATCGATTTCTTGAGTCTATCGATCGATCAAGCAGTTCTTGCCTAGATTCTACTAATCCGACCTACAAGTTTCATCCATAAAACTTATCCAAAACACCATTAACAAATCTCAATCTCCCAAACAATTAAACCCTGAGTTATGTCAATTTATCTACATGATTTCCTACCTAAAACATGTATGAATTCATCAAAGACATCGAATTAAAGGTTCCAATTCAGCAGAATTATCAAGAACCCTAGTTTTGTATCAATTTCCAAAATTCTCATTCTTCTTCCAGCTTTCTTTATATTAAACCATTGCAAATTCATGGGTAATCCTATACATATGACAAGGCTTCCCAATTTCATGAATTACTCCTAAAACATGCGATTTAATTCTTCTAAATTAAATAATTCCTTAATAAAAACATGCATTCTTAATCCTATTCTAACATGGGTGAAATATCAACTAGGAATTATCAAGATAGATTCGTGACTTTAGATCGTAGGTATGATTCCATGAATTTGATAGGTATATACTTGATCCCCTCGCTCTGATCTCCATTTAGGTGGTGGTGGTGGTGCAATCCGGTAAGTTCTTGGCCTTGAATTCTTGGAAGGCTTTTTCCTCTCTTCCTCTCACTGTCGTTCTAATCTTTTGAGAATATTAACCCTATAAGACTCTCCTAACATCTGATTTTACTTCCTAATTTTCGTCATTAACTAAGGCCTAATTTGGAAAAATGACTAAATCGCCCTCCCGGGGTGCCGGTTAGGCCTAAAAATGCCCCGAGACCCAAACTAAACCCCCGGGTACACTTTTTGGACTATCTCAACCCTTACGGACACGTTGGCAAACTCAAAATGACCATACAAGTGACTTATAATTTATTCACTTTTTATTATAATGATATAGTCCCGACACGACACATGCGCATCCCGACTTAATTTTCATAATTGTCATATTATTCACTCGTGACAATTTTTATAAATTCAATTCTATGAATGTGATTTTCTCTTGATGGTTCGGGTGCATATCAATCTAATTATATCCGACAAACCCATCAACCAATGAATCGAGACTGTGAATGACCATGTTGTCCACAATCATGTTAATATTGGGTAGCGAACAACTATCCTTTAGAGAGGCTTTGTTCAAGTCTCGGTAGTCAATGCACACATGAATTCTCCCTCCTGATTTTGGCACTGGTACGATGTTGGGTAGCCATATGTGGTATTCGATCATACGAATGAAACCCACGTTGAACTGTTTGACCAGTTCTTCTTTAACCTTGAACTACCAATCGTTGTAAAGCTTTCGTAGTTTCTGCTTGACCGGTTTGCATTTTGCGAGAGTTGGGATCTTATGTTGAGCTATCTCGGGATCAATGCTGGCCGTATCATCATAGGACCATGTGATTACTTTACTCAATAAGTAATATTCAACAAATTTCCAATAATTACTATCTCTAGTCACACTAGTAAATATTTTAATATTCAACAAATTTTCAATAATTACTAACTCTCGTCATGCCAGTAAATATTTAAATTAAACTTCGAATTAATATTAAATTAATTTATCTCAATTAAAGTTAATAAATACCCAATTTTAAAAGTCATAAAAATATGGAGTATTACATACTTCCCCCTTAATAGCGGAATTTCATCCCGAAATTCGAAAAATAAGGCGTACCTGGTAAAAATAAATCTGGGTATTTTTCACGCATATCTACCTCGCACTCCCAAGTGGACTCTTCCACGTTATGATGTTCCTACTGGACCCGTACAAGTGGAACTACCTTCGACCTCAATCTCCTCTCTCTATGGTTTAGGATATCCACTGGTCTCTCCTCATAAGAACTGTCGGGATGTAAATCAATCTCCTCTATCGCGATGTGAGTGTGGGCCATATCATCCCAAAGATGTCATCTCAATGACGAGATGTGGAATACATAGTGAATATGATGCAAATGCTCTGGCAACCCCAATCTGTATGCCACTAGCCCTATCCTCTCGATAATGGGAAATGGTCATAAGTACCTCGGAGCCAATTTTCCCTTCTTCTTAAATCCCATTACTCCTCTCATAAGAGACACACGCAGTAATACTTGGTCCCCCACGCGAAACTCTCGAAATAACCGTTTTGCATCGGCGTAGATTTTCTGCCTGTCCAAGGCTACCCGAATGCGACTCTAGATTAACTCTACCTTAGTGGACGTCTCCCGAATTACCTATGGTTCGAGCAACTTGTTGTCCCTCACCTCTAACCAACAAGCGTGAGAACAACAAGGTCTTCCATATAACGCCTCAAATGGGGCCATGCTGATCGTGAACTAATATGAGTTATTATATACGAATTCCACTAGTGGAAGATACGGCTCCTAACCCCCTCCAAAATCAAGGACACGCATACGTAGCATATCCTCCAGCATCTGATTGGTAGTCTATGTCTGTCCATCCATATGTGGGTGATAAGACGAACTCAATCTCAAATTTGTACCCATGGCCTCCTGAAAGCTTTCCCAAAAGTACGACACAAAAATCTTGTCTCTATCAGAAACAATATCCAGGGCCCCCCATGCAATCTCACTACCTCAATAATAAATAACTGTACACACTAGCCCGTAGTGTAGTCTATTCGCACGGGAAGGAAGTGAACTACCTTGGTCAACCGATCCACTATTATCCATATGGAATCGTGATCCTGTTGTGATGTAGGCAGCTCAGTAATGAAATCCAAGGAAACGCTCTCTTATTTCCATGTAGGTATATCCAACGGCTGAAGTAACCCTGTCGGTCTCTGGCGGTCCACCTTTACCATCAGATAGGTGGTGTACTTGGACATGAACTCCGCAATGTCCTTCTTCATCCCACTTCACCAGTACTCTCGCCTCATATCTTGGTACATTTTATCCCCTCCAGGATGTACCGAAAATATGGACCCTTGTGACCGCGTAATCACTGCATGATATAAGTCTTTCCCCTCTAGGACTACCAATCTTCCATTAAACTACAAACCTCCATCAGAACTCACAGAATAGGACTCTGCACCCTCAGCTAGTAGTTGTACAATCTGATCCTGACAAAACGTATCCGCTGCTTGGGCCTGTATCACCCTCGTAACAATCTTGGGCTTGACTGTCATCACAGATATGAAGGATCGGGCCACTGCATCCTAATGTCCTAACTCTTTCCACTTTTCTTTCCATACTTGTGCTACCTCACCCACTCGCCTACGACTTAACACATCGGAAACTACGTTAGCCTTCCCCGGATGGTAGTGTATCTCGAACTGGTAGTCTTTCACAAACTGCAACCACCTGCGTTGACGCATGTTCAGCTCTCGCTGAGTGAAAAAGTATTGTAGTGACTTGTGGTCTGTGAGCAAGCGAAACTTTCCCCCAATAGCTAATGCCTCCAAATCTGTAATGCAAACACGACCGTTGCGAGCTCCAGGTCGTGGGTGGTTATAAGAGGAACATGCTACAGCTTATGCCACCCATGACCTGGAGCTCACAGCGGTCGTACTCCACCTATAGCCTGCTCCTCTTGTTGAAGTACTCCACCGAGTCCCTGTACAGAGGCATCAGTATACACCAGTTACTCCAACCCCGGCCTGGGTAGAGCAAGAACTATCGCCGAAGTCAGCTTATCCTTCAGCTCGTCAAAAGTGAATTGACAAGCGACATCCCATACATATAGTACTCCCTTGCGAGTTAAATTCCTTAAAGAACCCGCTATTTTTGAAAAGTCTCGAATGAACCGTCTATAGTACTCGTCTAACCCCAAGAAACTACGCACCGTTGTCGGTGTCGTGGGATGTCCCCACTCCCTAACTGCTGACATTTTACTCGGGTCTACTGATATCCCCAATTCTGACACAACGTGCCCCAGAAACTGTACCTCCTGTAACCAGAATCTGCACTTCTCATACTTAGCATATAGTTGATGCTCTCGTAGAGTCTGAAGAACCTGTCTTAAGTGATCGGCATGCTCCTCCTCAATCTGTCAATAAATCAGGATGTTATATATGAAGACGATGACAAACTAATCCAAGAACTCCCTGAACACTCGGTTTATCAAGTCCATGAATACGGCTGGAGTATTTGTCACCCCAAACAGAATGACTCTGAACTCATAGGACCATATCTCATCAAGAAAGCAGTATTTGACACATCTTACTCCCTAATCCGTAGCTAATGGTATCCCGATCTCAAATCTATCTTAAAAAATAAGACAGTTCCCCTTAGATGGTCGAACAAGTCATCGATTTGGGGCAACGGGTAGTTATTCAGTATTGTGGCCTTGTTCAACTCCTGGTAGTCCATGCACAACCTCAGTGAACCATCTCTCTTTTTCACGAACAACACAAGAGCTCCCCAAGGTGAGGTGTTCCTACGAATGAAGACCTGACCTAACAGATGCTCTATCTGATCTCGTAACTCCCTCATCTCTACTGGAGCCATACGGTACAGGGCACATTCTATCGGCCGAGTTCTTAGCATCAAGTCTATGACAAAATATATCTCTCGTCTCGGAGGTATGACTGGTATCTCCTAGAACACATCCAAAAACTCACAAACAACTGTAATCGAATCCAGAGGAATCGTAATCTCCTTAGAGGTCTCCTCCTCTATGTAATACAAATGGGTGGACAATCCTCCCTCAGGGCAAGGCATCACCACCAAAAACATCTCCTGGCCCAGAATGGCAAAGATAATACTTCTACCATAACAATCTATCATGGCTATGTACACATCGAGCCAATCCATGCCAATGATGGCATCGTGCTCATGCATATATAAAACTAACATGTCCGAAGGTAAAATCAAGCTAACGATCACTATACCTTCTCCCCGACATATAAAGAAAATTAAGGACCCATTTTCCAGTGGTGAATCTAAACATATTAATGTACTCTCTATCATGTCTAATAACCTATGGCCCGTGAAAATTGAGTAGCTATAAAACAGTGCGATGCCCCAATATCAAATAAGACTCGACCTATAGTACCATGGATAGGAACATACCCTCTATCGCGAGTGGTGCCTAAGGTGCTGTGGGTTGGTGAACATTATAGACATGTCCATACTGCAATTGCCATTGCTGAATGGGGGATGTTAGAATAGGTGGTAGGGCTGGCATCTGAGCTGGAACTGGGAGGGTGATTGGAAATAGTGGTCTTTGTGTCTCATGGCGGTCACCTTGCTGCTATGGGGCCCTATCTCCCTCTGGGAAATCCTGGTGCCTATGGCCATTTTTTCCATATCCAAAACACCTTCCCCTGAAGTTCCCTCCCCTCTGTCCCTACTGTTCATGAACCTGCTGGCCGTTACCATTTTTCCACTAGCCCTGCTGAAAACGTTGTTGGCCTTGATGACCCAGCTACTGACGGTGTTAGCCTTGTTGGCCATGCTGACTGGACTGGCCCTATATATAACCCCTAATCCCTTCCTGGAATCACTGGGTCGGAATTTCTTGGCAGGGTCCCCCTGATGGGAACTCAACTCACTATGATGGGTCTGCCCTTGGTCTGCTTCTGCCCCACTGGTACTATTGCCCCCTATTCGACCCTGCTGGTCGGACTCCCCTGCTCGTTTGCTTCCCTGCTGATGGAAGTTATAGTCCTGTAAGTGCAACAGAGCGACGTTGAGTATGTTAGTGAAAGTACCCAACGACAGATTACCTACGAGGTGCTGACGAATCCTCCATGCTAATCTGTCCAAAAATAGTAAAATCTTCTTCTCCTCAGTGGGTGCCTCATCCGGCACTATAGTGAGAAGACTCGTGAACTCCTCCTCATACTCAGCAATGGTCATACCCTCCTGCTTAAGATTTATTAACCTTCGACTCATCTCAGTCTGCACGGCGGATGGGAAATATTTGTGGACAAACCGCACCCAAAATGACTGAATCGACATGTTATCCCTCTCCTCCAAGGTGGTGGTGGACTCCCACCACTGCAAAGAAGCCCTGACTAGATTGAAGGAATCCAGTAACTGTCTCTTCATGTCAGTGCACTCATACATATGTAGATGCTTCTGGATATCCTTCTTCCATTGGCTAGTGATTACGATGTCAGAAGTACCCGAGAACTCTGGGGGATGCACGTTCTGAAAGGCATCCCTGACCCGCTCCCTTGTAGTGGGAATCTATATTGGCACTGGCGCTACTACCTAAACCCGGGTTGGAACCCGACATTCACCTCCTGAGCAACTATGGTAGCTACTTTAGTTGCATTCATCATTCCCTGAGCCGGAGCTGTTGGTTGCTTGGGCTGGGCATTCCTATCTTGGAGTGCTCGTCTCAGAGGCATCTGAAACGAGAAGGAAGTTTATTAGTCTATAGTTATTATTAAATCTCAAAAAGATGAAGACATAAGCGTAAATACAAGAATACAATAGTCCTAAAAATAGGGCTCTACATCAAAGACTCTAAGCTGAAAGTGAAATAAGGCTTACAAATCCTAAAGGACACTAGTACATGATGCTCTGATACCACCTGTAATACCCCGCCGAATTAAATACCGAGTGATTAGTACTTTATTAAATTAAAAATCAAGGTGAACGTTGTGTTTCATTCTTAGCATCATTGTCGAAGACAATTTTCTATTTTAATCACCCTAAATAATTAAGCTAAGTGTCAAAAACAATTTAAATGATTTTATTTATTAAATTCTGTTGTAAAAACCTTTTAAGAATAAACTAATTTATGAATAATACGAACGATAAAGGTACCAATCATCCAATGAAACATGCCAACTAGATTACTCAAATCCAAATAAATAACCACAACCACTGACAATGTGATAGATAAAATAAGCCCAAATGACAACAGAATACTGAAATGATATAAGTGTATGCAATCCCTATCATGTCTAAACAAGAGTCTAGAAATGGGCGACACATGCCCTAACTAAATGAACTAAATAGAAATCTGAGGAGCCAAAGGAGAAAGCGTCCGCTGCAATGACCTGCAACTCCCACACAAGCTGCAACACGTCCAGTCAAATGAATCTACACCTGACGCCCCTGTGACTGAGCACCTGTAATATATATATATATATATATATATATATATATATATATATATATATATATATATATATATATATACAAGAGAAGGAAAAATTACAGGAAATGGGTCAGAGCCCGAGTGTAAAACAGTTTTAAAAATAGTTTAACAAGTATTTAAAATGATTACTAGTTAATATGACAATCATGTTAGTACACGACACTCTCTTGAGAATTCTCACCTCTCATCTAGTGTGCACGCCTACCGTACTACTAAAATACCTCATAAGTCTCTCTAATTCATTTCCCATAAATTCAACTTCGTGAGGTCACAGGTCTGTGATTTTAGTATAGAGATTAATCTCTTAATGATTACTTATGTCGAATATGTATTTCTCAATACTGCTGTGAAGTTCTCGAACACTTACTGCAATTTTGGAGCCTTTATTCAATATTTATCTACTTATACATGCAGTAGAAGAATTTCATATATACGTATATACATTAATCACTCATAAAATATATATACTATCGGCACCCCACATAAAATCTATGGCACACTGCTATCAAGTCCCCGTATCTCTGGTACCAAGGGAAATACTAGTTCAGAATCACTCTCGAACTGTATTAACACAAAACACACAAATAGTAGGCGAAGCATAGTTCCAAGTCACTAAGAGGTCAGCACTTACTCTCACGTCTCTTAGGACCGTCTGACTATCATTCTCAGATAGCTTGTGCCAAGGAATCCTATGTTCTAGGCTACGAGTCAATACCCCCCATAAAAGGTCCCATTGAGATAAGATTGTCCCAGCGCGGCAACCTCCATGATAATTACATCTCGTATAAAATTATATTCATCGAAACCTACTTAGACCCTACTGGCCCTCTACATGACCCATTTTAATCTTTGAATGATGTCCAAAGGGCTCCTACATATTTTAACCGATTTAATTAAAAAGGGGAAAAGTATTTAATTTCTAGGAGGGTTCGATCGATCAATGAAAGGAGTTCGATTGATCGATCAGTCGATCGATTGACATTCTTGAGTCGATCGATCGAAATTCTTAAGTCGATCGATCGAGCAGTTCTTTCCCAGATTCTACTAATCCGACCTATGTGTTTTATCCATAAAACTTCTCCAAAACACCATTAACGAATCCCAATTTCCCAAGAAATTAAACCAAGAGTTATGTCAACCTATCTACATGATTTCCTATGTAAAACTTATATGAATTCATCAAAGACATCGAATTAAAGGGCCCAATTTAGCAGAATCATCAAGAACCCTAGTTTTGTATTAATTTCCAAAATTCTCATTCTTCTTCCAGATTTCTTTCTATTAAACCTTTAAAGATTTATGGGTAATCCGCTACATATGACATGGCTTCTAGATTTCATGAATTACTCCTAAAACATGTGACTTAATTCTTCTAAATTATGTAATTCCTCAATGAAAACATGTATTCTTAATCCTATTCTAACTTGGGTGAAATATCAATTAGGAATTATCAAGATAGATACTTGCCTTAAGATCGTAGGTCTGATTATATGAATTTGACAGGTATAGACTTGATCCCCTCGCTCCAAGCTGGGTTTAGGTGGTGGTGTTGGTGCAATCCAGTTAGTTCTTGGCCTTGAATTCTTGGAAGGCTTTTTCCTCTCTTCCTCTCACTGTCGTTCTAATGTTTTGAGAACATTAACCCTCGAAGACTCTCTTGACATCTGATTTTAATTCCTAATTTTCGTCATTAACTAAGGCCTAATTTCAAAAATGACTAAATCGCCCTCCCGGGGTGCTGGTTAGGCCTAAAAATGCCCCGAGACCCCAACTAAACCCCCGGGTATACTTTATGACTATCTCGACACTTTCGAACACGTTGGCGCACTCGAAATGACCATACGGATGACTTATAATTTATTCACTTTTTATTATAATGATATAGTCTCGACATGACACATGCACGTCCTGACTTAATTTTCATAATTGTCATATTATTCACTCGTGACAATTTTTATATATTCAATTCTATGCACTACTTTACTCAATAAGTAATATTCAACAAATTTCTAATAATTACTAACTCTTGTCACACTAGTAAATATTTTAATATTGAACAAATTTCTAATAATTACTAACTCTCGTCACGCTAGTAAATATTTAAATTAAACTCTGGATTAATATTAAATTAATTTATCTCAATTAAATTTAATAAATCCCCAATTTTAAAAGTCATAAAAATATGGGGTATTACATCTTGCTCATTACGCATGCTTTGTTTCACTTATTGAACCAAAGAGTGTTAATGAAGCACTGAATGACCCATTGTGGATAAGTGTTATACAGGAGGAACTTCTTCAATTTATCATTCATGATGTTTGGTGTCTTGTACCCCTACCAGAAAATAAAACGACCTTTATGATATAAATGAAATTGAAACTTGAAATGACTTAAATATTTTCGGATGACAATTTAGAGGGCGTGGTTAGTCCCGAAATGTGCGAGATAGTCAAAATAAGTGTCATATTGTATTTTTGAGTTTCGGGCACTTTTGACTGGTTATAGCTTAAATGCATAGATGCGAGTCATTTTAATGAGGTATTAACAATTTAAGTTGGGAATTTAGACTAAAGTCACGTTCAAGTCTTGCACCTCATTTATTTCTCTTAAGTGTGTATTTACTAAACCTAGAGAGAAAGAGAGAAGAAGAGAATTTGTGGAGAAAAGAGAGAGATTGGAGATTGAAGCTTGGAGTGGTTGCTACCAAGAGAAATATGATATTTCAACCTTAAGGCAAGTTTTCTACTTGCTAATATATGATTTAGGATGAATAAATTGTGTGATTGTTGTGTATATGTGAATCAAATGAACAAATATGGATTTTATGGAATTTGTGGTGTTTTAGCCCTAATCATAGTTTAAATTGATGATGATGTGGAGTATAGTAGTTGATAAACATGTAGGATGGTTTTGGTTAGAATAACGGTGGTTGATGTGTGTAAAAATGGAGGATAAATAGGTTTTGGGTAAAAACTAGGGTTCATAACCCGTAGCCCCTTCTTGGCAAATTCGCAGGGGCGAATTGATTCGTCCTTTCAACGAATCGATTCGCTAAGGGGTCAGTTTACAGGTCTGGGGACTTGAATCGATTCGAGTTAAGGCCGAATCGATTCAGTTGAGGTAAAATGTTGGTTTCTCCATCCGAATTTATTCACTTTTAGGCGAATCGATTCCCTGCTTGGGGCGAATCGATTCGGCCCTAGGGCGAATCGATTCAAAATCTGGCTATTTTGAGTTATTTTTCTAACTCAATTTTAACTCTTTTCTTTTGGGCTTAGGGATTAGGAACCTTCTTGTATGAAGTAAACTTAGAGTCCTATAGTCTTAGATGAGCTAGTTAACTACCCAACATTAGAAATGGATTAAATGGGGCTAATTTCAGGGGTGTCAAAATTGATGTTAAGGCATTCTTTTCCTTTAGTTAATTATTATGAGACTAGGAGTTGTAAGGTTATATTGGGAGACCTTAGAATCTAAATTGAGGTATTCTAGACTTGGTGGTTTATAGTGACACCATAAATTCTTGGAGTATGAATAAGAGGTTCATTAATCATTGAAGTTATAATGATGGCATGAAATATGTATGGCTCCGGATCAAATGTGATGTATCTATTAAAATGGAAAGAAAATGGTAAATGATAATTTACTTAAACACACCTCTCTAAATGCTATCATAAGGGAAGTACGCACATGAGGTGAAGTCCCTTGGCTATGGGTTGATTAATAATTTCTGGGATTTTCTAAATAATTTTTAGAAATGTTTAAAACATTTTTTAAAAATTTAAAAGTTAGTTTTAAAAGTGTTATGGGTTGATTAATAATTTCCTATTCTTTATAAAACCTATCTTGGGTAGGATCCGAAAGCGGCAGATAATTTTGTGGTGGAAAATGAGATTTTGTAAAACTCATAAACACGTGTTTGAGGGCTCATCCTTGCCTTACATGTGTTAGTCAGTGAGCGATTGGATTTGTGTTTGTTACCTATCACAAACTTAAGACGTAATCATGTCCCTTGGATCATTACTTATCAATGGCTTGCATGTTTTTGTAATAATCCTTATGTTAGTTGAGAGAACCAATCAGAATGCGTTTAATGGCGGTGCATCCTAAGCCATTAGATTTATATCGTTTGTGTTAGATTTAATATCAGCCATTGATATCGACCAACCCTTCCAAATCCTTATATAAGTAGTATAAATAGAGACCAAGTGGGGCATGTTTTTAATTTTTGGATCATTTAAGAATTATGAGAAAAAAGAGGGGAGAGAGAGAGAGAGAGAGAAAGAAAGAAACCCTAATCAAACTCTGGCCAATTTTTTCTCAGAAAAACCTTTGTGAGTTTGAGTGAGTTCGTATTTGTGTAGATCCATCATCTCTTGTTCAACCAAGTCACGAAGTTTAGATCTCATTTTATCTTTATAGAAAGTTGAGATCTGAAACTGTGTGATACATCTCACGTATAACTTGCTTAGTTTGATTTATTTTTTTAAGAAATATTTATTTGTTAGCTGATTTTATTCTTACATGTTGTTTTGAAAACAACAAATCCATTTCTGTTGACAGTTTATGAGAAAATTTTGACTTAGATCTAGTTAAGATCTTGATTGGGGATTTAAACTTTCGTAAATATTTCACAATTTATGAAATAACTATGTATAAGACATAAAAAGAAAGAGTTTAGGATCTTGACTCTTTTTAATAGCAAGATTACCTCTTGATATGTGGATAAAAATAAAGATCAGTAGTCTGAGACTATCAAACAAACTATGATTCAGAAATCTTTACTGCATCTTAGAACGATATTTGTAATTTGTTAAGAAATTGTTTGTATATGTGTGTGTGGGTGCATGGATGTGATTAGGCACTTCACCATTTACACTTGTCACAATTCTTAACTTAAGAGTCGACATAAGACTAAAAAGATAAGCGGTTAGAAAGCCGGGGTAACAACCTCAACATCAGAACCTTTAGAGGAGTCAGAATAATCCAAAGGAGTTGGTAAACATTCTGGAGTTAGTTTAGGTCTATTTGTGTGTTTGGTTTGTTATATAGTTTTTAATCCGTTAACTCTATTGAAGTGGATTTTGCTTTTGCAGTGTAGAGACTCCGTGGATGTTTCCCCAATTGGGTGGTGTTTTACCACGTTAAAATCTGGTGTTCTTGCATACTTACTCTTCCTCTCATCACCTCATTGAGACTATGTTGATTTAGAACCTATATAAGTTTTTTTTTCAAAAATGGTACACTTATATCTTCAATAACTCGTTCATATAATCTTTTATACATATCTTATGTTGTTTGTTTATTTTTATTAAAGAGTTTCTTCAAAGAATTGTTCAGAACCATTTAAACTCTTTAATCTTGAATTAAATGACTTAAGTGGTGCATTTTTCATGGGTTAGCCTAGAACTGGTCTAAGATTTTTGTTAATTATGTTTGGAGAACTTCTTATTATTCAACGAGGTTGTGGATGTCCTGGGTGACTTGGTGTCTATTCATGGATGGAAATGTCAAAAAAATTCATAAAAGATGCTAAAGATGTTAAGGCGAAAATTTTATTATAAGATAAATGGTATAATTATGAAAATAAAAAGGCAAAGTAAAATGAATAGGAGATATATGTTGTTCGAACGGAATGTGACCTACATCCACGAGGTAATGGGGAAGGGAAAAATTTGTTTCTAAGAGGATCAATGTTATAGGATATAATGATTTTAATTTTTTTTCTTCTGACCTACCGTGGATTTATGTACCAACCATACAACGAAAGTCTTGTATTTTTTACTCGACTAATGGGAGTAGTTCTCTCTATAATACATGCATTTGACCCTCACTAAGTGGCCTTTAACAGGTATCCCATTCTTCAGACTAGTGGGTCTTTATAATAAGAAATGTGCCTAACTCGCATAAAGCCCATATGAATTGGTTTCCATTTTAAATGTTCGGATCATTTATCTAAAATGTAAACACTGATCCGTCTTCAAATTAGGAGTTGTGGTTCATTTGATGACGATTTGAGTACTAATGCACATTCTTCTATCCCGAATAGAACTTCCGTCATCAGATCTCACTTGTATTGGACTTATGTTTTGCATTTTATGCCCCTTTGTTTTGAAAAAGTCCTTTTCGGACTGTCTATAGGAACTCCGTGACCTCTTCCTTTCTGCATAGGCGTACTTTACTTAGTCAACAAGGATGTTGAAAATACCCTTTTTAAATCCCATGGATTTTGGTTTGTCTCAATGGTATAACAATGGTCCCAAATATACTCGGACCATTGTAAGCACTAAATACATTCCTAAAAAAAATTGAAGATTTTTAACATAATTTCCTATTTTTAAAACCCTAAATTGAATTTTTCTTCATATATCCTTTATTTTTATATTAATACAATATACATGCTAAATATTTTTAATATTACACATTTTGTGGTTTTATAATTTTCTAGAATTTTTAAATTCATTTTAATATTTTGTATAATTTTTCAAGAATTTAATTTGTTGAATTAAACATTTTAAAAGAAATAGTTTAAACATATATAGATGTTTCTTAGTCAAAATAAACAAAGATAAACAAGGATGCGTTTTACGTTGTTTGTGGGTTGTTAGGTTTTTTATTCGGGTGAATTGGTTTGGTCCAATGGTGGTGTGAGGTGTGGCCCACGCGATTTGATAACACATGAGCTTTGGCGCGTCTGTCGTCAACTGAGGGTCATTTTACCCTTTTTCCTCCACAGTGGCATGGTCAATATCGCTTATTACCTCACTAAACTCTATTTTATGCCTTACTAGTCTTACCATTTGAATACCTTATCTCTTTAACCTTATACGCTTATATGTTGTGGAATTACAATCGAACTAAGGGGATTCCAAAACCTCTATAAATAAAGGTTTTGGGTTGAATTTTTAAAGGTCGAGAAAATTCCAAAAGAAAAACAAAATGTTGCCCAATTTTTTTCTAGAACTCTCTCTCTCTCCCTCTCTCTAAAAACTTTATTAGTTCATATCATTTGAGAGATTTTTCTCAACCCTAATCTCTAAGCACTTGAGTATTCTTCAAATTACACTTATGAATTTGTGTGTTTGGGTTTATTTGAGGGCTTAGGAGTCCAAGAGGTTCTAGGTTTAGCTTTTGAAAGCCCTTTTGTGTCTTTTTAGCTGAATTATTCAAAGTTGTTGGAGTCCTTCACTCTCCTATTTTGATTTGTGATCCTTTCTAGGGTCTAACATCTAAACTCTATTTTCTTTTACATGTAGTAACATATATATAAATATATATATATATACTCTGTTTGCATGTGATTCTAATTTTTTGTTATTATAAACTGTGTTAATTTTTTCCAAAACATAGTTTTTGAAAACTCTAAACTGAAATATTCCTTTCTCGGCTAGACCTTACTAAACCTGTTATAAACAATATATATCTCTTACATGTTTAATATATCTTCTTTTATAAGCTAAATCTTTGTTTAAAATTGTAACGCTCTCTAAAAACAAGATTTTGTTTGTATTTCTCATATTTGTTTATATCCTATGGTGGTTTGTAAAAGCTCTTAATCTAAAACTTTTGTTAAACAATACTAACTTTTAGTTTTTTAGACAGTTGAAAATTAAAACCTAAAAAAAATATCCTTTTTATCTAGTCTTTAGGTTTGAACTTTCAACCTCCTGTTAAAACTGAAATTTATTAAAACTTATTTTCTTTAAATCTTCATTGATCCTCTTGTATTGAGTGTGAAGATATATTTTTGCTCTACTAAGTTTCACTATTTGCGTTGTTTGATATAGTTTCAGTATTTATGGGGTTATTTAGTATTATCCTTATTATACTTGTGGTATTGGGTGTATTTCTACATTTACACGTGGTAATTTGTAATTAGTACTCGAATTGTTGTTATAGTAAGTTAGTGTGTGTGGTCTTGGTACTAAAAGACTCGAGGTTTTCCAGTATGTTGGTTCCGTCGTTATCAAATTATTGTTCTCTAAACCTTTTCTCCTCATCTCTTTCAATTTCTATTTTTAATCCATTTTTACTTTGTACATCATACCAACTAGAACTAAACTTTTATGTGTGTGTATTCAACCATTGAAGTTTTAAAGGTTTTTATCAAAAAGTTAAAAGAGAATTTTATTAATCTTGACAGTTTAATGTATCAGATTATTTTCAAGTGGTATCAGAGCAATATGATTAGTTTATTTTTATTTTTTTACTCTTTAAGATCCTGAACCCTTTTAAAACTTATTTTAAATGAAAAAACTTGATGGTAGTTCGGCACGTCCTCATATGTTGGATGGTGCAAACTTTGCTTATCAAAAAGTAAGAATGATTGCACATATCTAACAATTAGGAGATGAGGTATGTAATATGGTTGAAACTGTAGTTTCTATACCAACTAAAGTTATTAGTGAAGGTGATGCTCAAAGAGTTAAAATAAAATACCTTTCTGAATGAACCAAAGAGGAGAAACAAAGTTCAGAATATAACAATAAAGGTAGAAATGTCATTTTCCAAGCCATGGGTGAGTCTAAGTTTAAAAGAATCCCAGTATGCATTACATATAAAGGAGCATTGAACATTTTAATATTTATCCATGAGGGTGATGTTAGGGTTAAAAGGATAAAATCTCAATTATTAATACATATGTATGATACTATGTTTATGAAAGATGATGAAAAATTGATTATTTTTTTCTTAGATTACAAGACATAGTTAATCAATCACATGCAAAGGGTACAGTTTATGCTCATTATGAAATACGTGCTAAAATACTTTGATCGTTATCTCATACATTTGCTATGAAAAAATATTCCATAGAAGAAATGAGTGACCTTAACATGATAGCTGAATTGTTGTGTAGAAAAATGAAAACTTTTGAATTAGAAACTTCCCTAAGTGAAAATCGAAGAGAAAAGGCAAAAGCACACACAACACAACCCTCCTTAGTATTTAAATCTAGTGTAAATTGTTTTGTTATTGTCCCTGTTTAATATAGATGACTATTTTGTTTCTCTTGAATCATTAAATACTGAAATTGTGTTGTTATTTAAACATTTTAAGAAATTTGTTAAGTTGACGAACAAATTTGCTTCAAGAGAATGCTAATCCAGTTATTCTAATAAGCATCATGAAAAACACTGTGAAAATAAAACTTTTGAAAATATGACAATAATAAAGATTTAAGTCATATTCAATATATAAAGTGTAAGGAATTTGGTCATTATACTAATAAATATTTTTCAAAAACAATATGACAATCTTCTAATAAGGCCCATTTATCTAAAACTTGTGATGATAGTTTCGATAATGATAGTAGTGATAGTTATAATAACCTAATGTCTTTTTTACTTTTATTTATTTAAATGAGTCTGATATTGATTTTTATAATTTTTCTATTATGTCTAATGGTTCTGAGTTATGCATACACTATTATGATTTACCCTTTGTAAATAATTATTTACCTATTAAGACTTATGTACATAATCATACTACTATGACTATTTCTAAAACTCTTTATAGTTGTAATTCTAACTAGGATCCACCCCTAGAATTGAATATTTAGATAGGGATTGTGATGATGATAACCTAAACTTTAAGAAAGTTTACAAGTCTACTTTGAAAATTATACACATTTAGGAAAAATCAATGATAGGTTGTTATCTAAAATTTTTGTTTTGAATAATCAAATATGCCTAATGTCTCATTAATATTTTATGCAAATAGAAAATCTTGAGACTATAAACTTGATGATAGATAAAAACATTTCAAAATTAAATGAAAGTTGTATTTTATTATTGGAAAAATACAAAGTTATCTTAAACGCTTTTAAAGAGTCATAATGTCAACTAAAAGAACTTTTGAACAAACATAGTTCTTTCAACATTTCTGGCATTAAGTTTAAACAACTTTTGAATTATGGAAAGTCTACCTCTATTGATAAAGAGGGAATTGGTTTTAAAGGAAAAGAAAATCTTGAAACGAATATTGTTTCGTCCATTGTAGACTGTCCAAAATCTTCAAAAATTCGTGTCTATTTTGCATTTTTAAAAACTAAAACAGACTCAAACTCACTACTTGCTAAGCAGATTTATCACTGCAATTTTGGTTCAAAAAATGTTCATTTAGAACAAATTTGTTACAAATAATTAAATTTGAATGGAAAAAGTGGGAAAAGTTAGTAGACTTAATATACATGTTAAGGCCAAACTTGATAAGAAAACTACATTACCTAAGTCATTACCTTTCAAGTCTAAAATATTGTGTCCAAATACTAAGGCAATTTGGAATAGAAAATAAGAATTAAGTTAGAAACTGAGACGTAATGTTATTGTCTTGATTCTTGTTTTCTAGGCACATGACTAGGGACAAATCAAAGTTTTCCAATTTAAAAAAATTTGTTGGAGGAAATGTCAGATTTGGAGATGGAAAAATTTCCAAAATTATAAGCAAGGGAAACTTAAAGGTTATGTTCTTCTGAACTTGGATGAGGTCCTACTAGTGGAATAACTTAAAGTCAATTTGTTAAGTATAAATCCAATATGGTGATACTGATCACATTATTAGCTTTTCTAAATTAGAGTGTAAAATTATTGGTGTAGAAGGAAAAATAATTCTTTATGGTGAAAGAACACCTCATAATTGCTATGTTATTATTCAAAATGATGAATTTAAAAATTGTTTATCTATTAGACTAAATGACTTAGATTTATGGTATGAAAGACTAGGACACATTAATTATGATAATATGTCAAGATTAACTAGTTAATAACTTGTACTTGGTCTACCTAAAATACCCAAAATCAAACATTATATTTTTGGATCATGTCAAATAGATAAAATGCATAAATCCCCACACAAGAAAGTTAAAGATGTTTTAACTTGGGTCCCTCTAAGACTACTAGTATACGTGGTAACTCCCACATCCTTGTCATTGTAGATGACTTTATTAGATTTACTTGGGTGGTATTTATGAAAGAAAAATCAGATACTTTTCAAAACTTTTTAAGAATCATTTTAAGGATTGAAAATGAAAAGGACATCCAAGTAACTAGGATTCGAAGTGATATGGGTGGAGAGTTTTAAAAGGCAGGTGTTGTAGAATATTATATGAGAAATCGGGACAAATATGAATTTAGTGCACCCAAAACCCCTAAAAAATGGTATAGGTTAAATAAAGAACTGAATCATACCAGAAATGGCTCGTGTATTTCTTCACGCTAAGAATTTACCCAAATAATTGGGCTGAAGCTACACAAACTCCATGTCGGATAATAAACAAGGTGTATTTAAGGAAAATAAAGAAAAATCATACCAAATTTGGAATGACAAATAACCCAATTTGAAATACTTTAGGGTTTTTGGTAGTGAGTGTTATATTTGTAAGGATAGATAATTCTTATCTAAGTTTGACACCAATGATGAAAAGGCTATCTTTTTAGGCTATTCACAAAACAACTCTGCTTATCGTCTCTTTATCCTCAAAACAAAAACTATAATTGAATCTATTAATGTGGTTGTGAATGATAATGTCGCCCATGATTTGGAAGGTGAGAATATTTTACCTGTTGACAATTCTGGAAATGAAGATTTAACAAAACAGTCAACAGATAGTGATTTTGACTCCTTACCACCTGATGAACCTGATGTTCCTAACGGATTTAAGGCAAATCACCCAAAGAAAAACATTATAGGAGATGTTAAAGGCCCTATAAGAACTAGAATACAGTCTGTTAATGCTTTATTTTCTTCTTACGTGTCTTTAATTAAACGACAAAATGTAAAAGAAGCATTAGTAAATGAATCTTGACAACTAGCAATGGAAGAAGGACTAGGACGATTTAGATTATATGATGTTCGATATTTAATCCCTTATCCTACTCACATTAACATATCGAAACCAAATGGATATTTAAAAATAATTATGATGAGTCTGGTAATGTCTTAAGAAACAAGGGTAGGTTAATATCGCAAGGTTATTCTCAAATTAGCGACATAGATGTAGATGAAACCTTCAGTCCTATCGCTAGACTAGAATCTGTTAGACTTTTTCTTACTATTTTGTGCCATTTAAAATTTAAACTTTATTAAATAGAGTAAAATCTTCATTTTTAATTGGAATTTTAAATGAAGAAGTGTATGTCGAATAACCTAAAGGTTTTCTTGATCCTTTCTTTTCAAATCATGTATTTAGATTAAAGAAATCCCTTTATGGTTTAAAACAGTCCCATTGTGCCTAGTATGATAGATTAGCAAATTTCCTTTTGGAAAATAGTTTTAACCGAGGGGGAGTCGACCTAATCATGTTTGTCAAATGTAACAAAAATTGCTTGCTAATCGCTCAATTTTTTGTTGAAGGCATAGTTTTTTGGTACACTTCTCCCTCTAACATAATGAAATCAGAATTTCAGATGTCTATAATGGGGGACTACAATTTTTCTTAGGCCTTCAAGTAGAACAAATATCTGACAATATTTGCTAAGTTAAGTGTGTTACTAATTTAACTAAATTCTTTGGTTTAACTGCGACCAAGACTGCTAAAACTCCTATGAGTTCCTCTATTAAACTGTCAAAAGGCTTATTCGAAAAAAAGATAAATATCAATTTATACCTTATCATAATAAGAAACCTTCTTTACTTAACTATGAATGACCTTATATTATGCATAGTGTGTGTGCACGCACTAGCTATCAATGTGAACCAAAAGAATCCCACTTACATGTCATAAAGCGTATTATAAAATACACAAGTCGAATGATAAACCATGGTAACATGTACATCTTTGACACCAATTCAAACATAATCGGGTATACGGATACTGAATAAATAGGTTGTGTTATCACATCAGGTGGTTGCTTTTAATTAGGATGCAATCTATTTTTTGGTCCTTTAAAAAGTAAAATCGTGTCTCTCTTTCACCTATAGAAGCCAAAATACATTACTGCTAGAAGTTGGATACTCATCTTTTTTCAATGCAACAAATGTTAAATGACTATTGACTATATGAATCATCTGTCCTAAAATTATGTGGCAATCAAAGTTCTATACATATTTAAAAAAATCTTGTTTTTCATTATTTAATAAAACATATTAAAATAAGGGAACACTTTATTCGAGAATTAATTGAGGAAAAGGAGATTAACATTGAGTACCTTAACTGTGGCCATCCGGGTCGAAATCCTTTGGCGCGAGACGGGCCCGAAATCGGGAAGGGGGAACAACCTGGAGGAGATCGTATCCCTCTCTTACCACTATGCGTGTGCAGGTGATTCGAGGATATGACGGTCCTCTTTCACTACTTGCCCTAGTATCTTTGCGGACTGCCTCAGATATAATTTAGTCATCATCAAAAGGGCATAACACGGAAAAATGGAGTTGCCAACCTATTTTACTCAAAACGGGCAAAAGAAATGTAGTCGTCTCGAGAGAACGGCATCAAGGTCATATTGATGCATTCGAATATAAATAAATCGAGGATCCGAGGACTAAGTTATGGAATAGAAAGGTGTTAGGCACCCATTCTGCCCTTTTGATCTCTCATGAGCTATGTTAATATCCTCATTTTCTCCAAAACATGATATGTGTGTACATGTGTGTAATGTACATAAGGGGAGAAGGAAATCATTCGACATGCATCATGGGAAAGGCGGAGCAGAATCAACCTAAGGAATGTACCCAAAAATGACATAAACACATTATGTGAATGTCCATTGAATCACGAGTCGTTATAGAAGAGAGAATGTGCATACCGAATGAAACACTAATATGTATGAGTTCATGACTCACAAAATAAATACAAGATAGTATAAAATCATAAATGAGAAAGACAAGACTTGAATCCCAAGATTGGCCCAGGATGCTTATGTAGACCAAAGGGCATCAAAATCCATGTAGTTCGATATGTCATAGAGGTGGGGTTTAACTAATAAACCCAAATTTAAGAATCCTTTTTGAATGTCTTTGGAGAAAGTGTGCTCAAGCGTAAAAGTGTGAAAAATGTGGACATCTTACTTTTGGAATTTACAAGTGTTGATACCAAAATTAATATGTTGATGTGGACGAATAATACGAAGACACGTGCCAATCTACGTGGCACGATAGCAACGAGGAAGTTCATTTCCCGACCAACCATGCTTCTTTCCGAGCAACGAGGATACATCGAGGAATTATAGCACACCGAGGAACTCCAGCGCACCGAGATACTCTAGCGCACCGAGGTACTCTAGTTCTCCGAGGTACTCCTGATCAGCTAGCCGCTATGGCGGTCCGAGCTGCACCTCGGTCGTACCATTAATTGCCAGATAATCAACAGTTCAGATATTCATTGAATACTTATATTCTTGACGCACACGCTGCATTAAATGTATTACCCTTTCATATGTATAGCATTTAATGTATTGAACCTTTCATGTACAGCCTCAAGGCTATAAATACCTTGTATCAAACCCATTCAAGGGGACCGGAATTTCTTAAGAGAACTTGTAATCAAGAATTCCACAAACACTCATCAATAACATAACAGTGGACGTAGGCTTTATTCCTAGCCGAACCACTTTAAAAATCTTTGTCTTATTTATTTATCTGTGATTGAAAAATTAGAAGCGATCTAGTTTTTTACATCAACAGATTGGCGCTGTCTGTGGGAACGACTGTTGCAATCGTTTTTCACCAAAAATCATTTGTTATCAATGGCAGATAATCCCGAATCCAGTAATCGAAATGCTGGAAATACTGGAAATCTTCCAAATCCATCTGCACCTCCAGATCTGGCTAGAATTATGACAAATCTGGCTCAAGGACAAACCGCCATGCAAGAATCTGTGAGGCAACTCATTCAAACTCTTCAAGGCGGTGCACCTACCTATTCAGGGTATAGGAGTGATCGTGGTCAATCACAATCCAGACGTACTGGGTCATATCGCAATGGGGAGCCTACTGATTCTACGTATCAACCTGGGCGAACATCATCGATACGGGCTACGGATACAGATCAACGTGTCACACTCTCTCCGGAAAGAACCAGCGCTTTGGAAAGATTAAACAGGGCATCTCCTTTCAGTCGATTAGGACCAAGGAGGAATATGAATCCACCTAGAGCTCCGTCGAAAAGTTTTCGGCCATCATCAGGTTTGAGAGAAGGATCAGCACAATCACGACCAGCTACTCGTCGAGATAAATCTCAGGAAGCTACGTCAGAACACTCAGTTGCTCGGACTAAGCGGCCTGAGGAAGGAAATGAAGCATGGAAAGGTTCCATTCAGCGGTTGGAGGATAGACTGGGCGAAATGGCTAAAGCAAGAAACCCTTTACAGAGAACTTTTGTTCAAGGGACACCTTTTGTGCAAGACATTGTGGATTTTCCTACACCATCGAAATTCAAAGCACCAGTAGTGACCCCTAAGTACGATGGAAAGACAGATCCTGTACTTCATATAGAACAATACCAAGCTGCTGCTGACATCTATGCCGTACCCGATGAAATGAGATGTAGGGCATTCTCGGGAACTCTTACCGGATCTGCACAGATATGGTATAACAATCTTCCTCGGGGTAAGATTTCAACTTTTATTCAATTAGCCGAGTTGTTCATTGGCAATTTTTGCTTTGGCACGAAGCCGGTAAAACGAGTAGCACACTTGTTAAGTGTTAGACAAAAATCAGGTGAAAGTACTAGAGATTACATAACTCGTTTTAATAACGAGAAGTTGGAAGTCATAAACTATGAAGAAAAGACAGCGATCACTGCTTTGATGAGTGGTTTACTGCCTAATAAGCTGTACTATACTTTGGCCAAAGATCCACCTAAAACTATGTCGGAATTAATGGCTAAAGCGGCCAAAATCATGAATGCCGAGGAGGCTATGACTGCGAAGAAGAATATGGATAAAGAAATCAAGGTGGAGGTTGACAAGTCTAAGAAAAAAGATCAGAAAGGTAATGGTGGTGACAAGCATCCCAGGAATAACAGGATGGCCTTGGAAGTCCTAAAGAAGTATGATAATTATACTCCATTGAAAATGGGTATCAATCATGTTTTGGAAGAAATCAGGAATAGCGACGAAATCAAGTGGCCAGAGAAACTGAAGACAAATCCCGATCTGAGGAATAAGGCCAAATATTGCGAGTTTCACAAAGATCATGGCCATATGACAAAAAATTGCATAGCCCTTCAGAACGAGATTGAAACACTCATCCGAAGAGGAAAGTTGTCAAAGTATGTAGATCGCCGAGGTGAAAGGAAGAATGACGACAGAACTAGGGAGAGATCTAGATCTCCTCGTCGTGTCGAGGAGAAAAAGAAGAGGGACCATGAAGATGATCTAGATGATGACCCTGATCTTCCCAAGAAGCCGAGGAAGCCTGAACGAGAAGTATTTTCCGTACGTTTTGGGTCATTTGATTGTAATGTTATTACAGGAGGAGATGCAGGAGGAGGAGACCTTACTGCAGAAAGAAAAGCTTACCTCGGAGAGGCTCAAGCTTGTTCATATATTCAGCGAATAAATCTAGCCGAGGATGATCGTCCGAGGAAGGTGAACAAAGAGAAGTTAGTGATTGGTTTTTCAAAAAACGACCTGGCAGGTGTTCTTTACCCTCATGATGATCCTTTGGTGATCAAAATGAGGATGAAGGATGTGGTCATTTCAAGGGTGTTAGTAGACAATGGTAGTTCGGCAGACATCATGTACTATTCATGCTTCGATAGCTTGAATTTAAAATTATCTCAATTGGAACCTTATCACAGACCCCTTCTGGGTTTTGCTGGCGAGAAAGTTTTTCCACTTGGGACGATCAAGTTGGATATACTCATTGGAACTTGGCCTGCTTGTCGCACCGAAAGAATACGCTTCTTTGTGATGGATAAGAATGTGCAGTCAGCCTACAACATCATCATGGGAAGAGTTGGATTGAAGAAGTTCGAGGCAGTTCCATCTACAGTACATCAGTGTTTGAAATTCCCAACGAATTTTGGAGTTGGAATTATGAAAGGTGATCAAAAAGTAGCTCGGGAATGCTATTATCTGTCTGCCGAGCAAGAGGAACTTGAAGAGTCAAAGAAAAAGACTACAACTTACCAAGTGGAGGAAGGTACAGAAATTGAAACTCTTGACCCTAGGGATGAATCTCAACTCGTAAAAGGGCAGGTTGTGGAATCTACAGAAATTGTTATCCTGGACGACGAGCATCCTGAACGAGTAACTCAGATAGGATCGTCGTTGGATGTTTCAATAAAATAGGAGTTGATAACTTTCTTGAGAAACAGGAAGAATACTTTTGCTTGGAGTCATGAAGACATGCCAGGAATAGATCCAAACTTCTTATGTCATGAACTCAATGTGAATAAGGAGATCATGCCTGTGAAGCAAAGAAGAAGAGTGTTTAGTCCCGAGAAGAACCAGGCCATACAAGAGGAGGTCGAGAAACTCCAGAAAGCCCAATTCATTGAAGATGTGAAATATCCAGATTGGTTGGCAAATGTGGTGATGGTAAAGAAGAAGAACAACAAATGGAGAATGTGTGTTGATTTCACTGATCTCAACAAAGCATGTCCAAAAGATCATTTTCCATTGCCTAGAATTGATCAACTAGTGGATGCTACCTCGGGACACGAGCTGCTCAGCTTCATGGATGCTTATTCTGGCTACAACCAGATCAAAATGAAACCTGAAGACAGGGAAAGTACTTCTTTTATTACCCCAAGGGGAACTTATTGTTATAATGTTATGTCTTTTGGTTTAAAAAATGCAGGTGCAACATATCAGCGACTGATGAACAAGGTTTTTGCCGAACAAATCAGTTGCAATATGGAAGTCTATGTCGACGACATGCTCACCAAAAGCAAGAGAGCTACTGATCATTTAGTTGACTTGAGTCAAACATTTGACCAACTGGATAAATACCAAATGAAGCTCAACCCGACGAAGTGTACCTTTGGAGTACGAGAAGGAATGTTCCTTGGATACATCGTCAACCAACGAGGTATTGAGGCAAATCCAGAGAAGATCAAAGCTCTTTTAGGGCTGCGATCCCCGACGACGAGGAAAGAAGTACAAAGTCTTACAGGACGAGTTGCAGCGCTCAACAGATTTGTATCCCGAGCAACTGATAAATGCCTCCCATTCTTCAAAACACTGCGAAAAAGTTTTCAGTGGACTGATGAATGTGAGAAGGCTTTTCAAGATTTGAAGAAGTATTTGGGGGCACCACCCTTGTTGTCCAGGCCAATAACTGGAGAGAAGTTGTACTTGTATTTGGCAGTATCAGAGAATGCAGTTAGCTCGGCGTTGATCAGATTGGAGAATGGAATCCAAAGGCCAATTTATTACACAAGTAAGGCTTTCCGAGGTGCAGAGATCAGATACCCAAAGCTGGAAAAATTGGCATTGGCATTGATTGAAGCAAGTAGGAGAATGAGGCCATACTTCCAGGCCCATACCATCATCGTGTATACCGATATGCCATTAAGACAAGCCCTTCACAAGCCAGAAAAATCAGGAAGATTGATGTACTGGGCAATAGAACTTGGTGAATATGATATTGTTTATGAACCCAGATCATCATTGAAGGGGCAAGCTGTAGCAGATTTTATAGCGGAATTCACATACCCTGATACCCCCGAGGAACAAAAGGAACTTGCTAACCTACCTGTGGACGATACAGGATCAACAGACACAAATCCAGACCAACCAAGGTTGGTAAAAGGACTTGTGGATGTAGAAGAATCATCATGTTCAAACCCGGACCGACTAAGGTTGGTAAAAGGGTACGAACAAATGACCGATGAGGAGAGAAAGATAGCAGGGGATGATGAAAGAAAATTACAAATATTTTGCCGAGGAACTCTGACAGACAAGAAATTTGAAGACGAGGTACCTACATGGAGATTATATGTAGATGGATCATCTTGCACAGCTGGTTGTGGAGCAGGGATTGTTTTAAACACCCCAGATGATATTGACATGGAGTATGCCTTGAGATTCCAATTCAAAGCTTCCAATAATGAGGCTGAATATGAGGCTATGATAGATGGTTTTCGTTTGGCAAAAGTCATGGAGGCACGACAAGTAGTTGTTTTCAGTGATTCTCAATTAATTGTGAATCAAATAATAGGAATATATGCAGTGAAGGGGGAATTAATGATGAAGTACCATGCAAAAGTGATGGAATTATTGGCAGACTTTGAAGCCATTCAATTGGTAAGAATACCGAGGATGGAGAATGCTAGAGCAGATGCATTGGCCCGATTAGCATCAGCTACGCGCACCAAGATGCGAAGGACAATACCAATTGAAGTACTGGAAAGTCGGAGCATAGAGGAAGAACTGATGGTGAAAATTATTACCCTTGATTTAGGACCATCTTGGATGGATTCTATCAGGGCATACATTGAAGAAGGAGTGCTACCGGAGGACAAACTAGCTGCCAAGAAATTGAAGTATAAAGTTGCTCGGTATGTGTTAACTAATGGCGTTTTGTATAGACGAGGAATTATGGCAGGTTTGCAGAGATGTGTGCATCCATCAGAAGTCAAAGAATTGATTGAAGAAATCCATGAAGGATCTTGTGGAGCTCATGTAGCAGGTCGGACTCTTCTGCAAAGGGTGATGACACAGGGATATTACTGGCCGACGATGAGGGCTGATTGTATAGCATATGCTAAGAAGTGCGACAAGTGCCAATGTTTTTCCTCCATCCGACGAACGCCACAAGCATTGCTAACACCAATAACTTCCCCTTGGCCATTTGCCATCTGGGGAATTGATTTGGTTGGACCACTGCCGACCACCCGAGGAAGATTCAAGTACCTCGTCGTTGCAGTGGATTATTTTACTAAGTGGGTAGAGGCTGAACCACTAATTAATATGACGTACGAGAAGGTATATCAGTTCATATGGAAGAATATCATTTGTCGATATGGTCTCCCACATGCTTTTATCACAGACCATGGAACACAATTCGATAATGAAGAATTTGCTGCCTACTGTCATCAGTCGAACATTTTGAAGTTTCATTCAGCACCAGGCCATCCCCAAAGCAATGGACAGACTGAGGTGACGAACAGAACATTATTAAATGGATTGAAGAAGAGGCTAAATGAGGCCAAAGCAAATTGGATTAATGAGCTACAATCAGTTTTGTGGGCTTACCGAACAACTCCCCGAGCAGCAACTGGAGAATCACCATACATGCTGGCATTTGGAAGTGAGGCTGTAATACCTGCCGAGTTAGGCCTACCGACACACAGGGTGTTGAATTTCAACTCTCCGATCAGTTATTTGATGAGGAGATTGGATTTGAATATGCTCGAGGAGGTTAGAGAAGAGGCAGCCATTAGAAATGCTGCTTACCAACAACGCACAGCTCTGTTTTACAACAAAAGGGTGAAGAAATGTGACCTAAAAGAAGGGGATTATGTGCTAAAGAAAGTCATTCAGAAGCAAAATAAGTTGGAAGCAAACTGGCATGGACCTTACCGAGTTACAGAGGTTGTTCGTCCAGGAACTTACAGAATAGCAACTCTAGAAGGAGAAGAATTTAAGAATGCGTGGAATGCTGAACACCTACGCAAGTATTATCAGTAATGTAAAATGTAAAGCTTTTCCTTCAGTATGAATAAAACGAGGATGTTTCACCATTTTCTTTCTGTTGAAAGTTTTTCGAGAAATACTAGTGTAATACTAGTGTAATACACTACAAAAGTGCTCTAAGGAGCCAAAAGTGCTCTAAGGAGCCAAAAGTGCTATAAGTAGCCAAAAGTGCTCTAAGTAGCCAAAAGTGCTCTAAGTAGCCAAAAGTGCTCTAAGGAGCCAAAAGTGCTATAAGTAGCCAAAAGTGCTCTAAGGAGCCAACCTCCTTTGGTTAGGAGGACAGCTCTAAGGAGCCAAAAAGTGCTATAAGTAGCCAAAAGTGCTATAAGTAGCCAAAAGTGCTCTAAGGAGCCAACCTCCTTTGGTTAGGAGGACAGCTCTAAGGAGCCAAAAAGTGCTCTAAGGAGCCAACCTCCTTTGGTTAGGAGGACAGCTATAAGTAGCCAAAAGCTCCAAGGAGCCAAAAAATATTCCTTTGGTTAAAAGGTGTACACCAGCATGATCAATTTCGGTTGGTAAGATAAAAATATACTCTCATAGTACAACTTATGATTGGTCGGGAGGTAATATTATTACAAAGAGTTCTTTGAAGAACAAAATATTCAAAAAATACACCAAGTATAGTTGGTCGGGGATAAAAACCCAATAACTGTAGTTGGTCGGCGAGGACAAATTATTGATCTTAGTTGGTCGGACGCATTTTTATAATTGAACCAAGTATAGCTGGTCGGGGATAAAAACCCATCAACTGTAGTTGGTTGACAAACATTATTTACCCACCTTGGTTGGTTGGAAACAGTTTGAACAATTTACATTCATTACTTTATTGATCAACCTTGATACTTGTAAATTTTTAAGTTGGTTGATAAATAGCACGATATTGCCATCCTTTTAAATACATAGATACATATGCACAAATATAAAGGTGTTTGATAAACACAAGACAATAGCAAAATTGGCAAACAGAAAATGAAATTCTTTCATTAAATTTAAAATAAGATTACAGGATACAAGAATGTACTAATTGTTACATTGATATTACTATTCTATTGGTTTCTTGCCCTGTGCTTTAGAAACAGGTTCCTCGCCGGCAGGAGGGTCTTCTAGGCAAAGGGGAGAATTGATGAAATTAACATCTCTGAGCATTCTGACGTTCATAACAGAAGGTGTATCCAAAAGATGCTCAGGACGAGATAATTCAACTTGGGAATGAAGGCTATAATCAGGTATTTTGAAATTAGGCTGCGAGGAATGGAACGAGCTGGGATCCATGACATGTCCAATTTGAAAGGTGGTACAGGCAGGTCTAATAATGATGGAGCATGATAATCCCATAAAAAATGCCCTTGCTCCAATTTTAACACACCCAGTGCATTCAACCATCCTTGCTTGTAACCTTCATTGTTGGCATGTTCAATACGAGCATCCAGGTGAACAAGGGCTTCATTGTATCCTGCCATCCAGAATTCCCTTGGCTGTTTATGGAATTGGAAGATTAATCTATCCAATTGTTCATGAAGGCTTTTGGCAAAAAGATCCTTATTGTGCATAGCAGATTTCGTCGCTGTAAGTTGATCCTCCAAGGATAGATTCTTCTTGGACATTTCTGATAGGGCCCGATCTTTGATGTTTAACTGGAATGCTTGAGTTTCTAAAGTGAATTGGGTACGAGCCTCTTCAACATTGCGACTGAGAACTCTTGATCGGCTCCGAGAAGCAACTGGAGAACTTTGCTCCTCGACAGTTCTTCCTCGCCCCCGAGAACCTCTTCCTCGCCCCCGAGCAGTTCCAGAAATGGCAGATCTTCTTAAGTCATCCAGCTCTTGCCTTAATCTGGCATTTTCGACTTCTAAGAACGAGAAACCTTCATCAGTAGCTGGTACTAATGCAGTGGAAGATGAGGCAGCAGATTCATATTGAGCCAACTTTTTCTGCAGATTATTATTTTCTTGTTCCAGGATCTCGGCAATCTGCCTACAAGCTTCAACTTCACCTTTTAGGGTTCTCTCCCTAACGTCGTACCCAGCAATGATCTTCTTATGGCCTGTTTCTGAAGAGAGCTGCTGGTATCTATTTTCATAATCCTTATGCAACGAAGCCATTGATTCGTTGTGTTGATTTTGAAGATCCTCTATGGAACCATGAAGCTCTTCAATCAACTCATAGTAAGCGACATTGTTGGCCACTGCTCGGTCGAGTAAAGCTTTCAAGTACTGATAAGCTTCAATTGCCTGCTCTGAGGCACCATGGCCAAGAATATCAGCAATTTCTGATGTACTAAGGATTGTATGACCAGCCTTATAGTATTTGTGACATTGCTGCATCAGCTCGGTATCATGTGAAGAGATCAATTCCATTCTAGCAACAAACTAAAGACGAGAAAAAGACAACAATCAACAAATATAAATCATCAACAACAGAGATGAGCAAAGATATATTTTATTAGATCATCAAAAAGTTACATTGTTCGATTACAAGGAAATAAAGAAATGATACCGAACAACTTCACACCTTTTACTTGTCCCCTAAGACTTTCTCGGGAGGCTGGGACGAGGAGCTCGGTGATAACAACAGCTTGATCGGTAGGAATCTTCTCGGGAGGAGGAGGCATGGAAGAAACGTCCTCGGTGGCAGAGGGTTGAGAGGCAGAAACTTGATCACCCATAGCCGTAGAAGACTCATCTGAGGCAAGCTCATCTTCTTCTTCTTCCACAATTGGTGGAGGAGGACCAGGGAGATGTTGTTGGAATAGCTCAGAATCGTCTTGGACCTTTAGCTCTTGCAGAGCAGCTACCCAGCCATCATGGAAGTATTTTGACTCCCCATATTGGACTTGGGATGTCATTGCAGCTATCCCTCTCTCCCATCCTTTCTCCCAACCAGCACTGAAATGTTTCTTGATTGCGACCTTTCTCCTCAATCTCTCCGAGGAGAGTTTCACCTCCAATTCCTCTTTTTTGACCTTGATATCTTGCAAGGTAGATAACTCTTCATTTTCCTTTTTCAGCTGGCCATCATATTCTTGATGTTTAACCTCTAAACCCTTTACTTTCTCCTCCAAATTCTTGGAGGTTTCGGCCATTTTCACCTTCTCAGCCTCAGCCGCAGCTAATTTCTTCTCCCAAACAGCTTTTTCGTCAATATATTGTTGACGAGATTCCTTTAAAGATTGGGTCAAACCCAACAGAGCATCCTCTACACCTGACGAGGAGCTTGAAGCTTTAATAGCTTCATCCTTCTTCACAATATTATTGAAACAATTCACCAGCTGAAAGATGAGAAAAAATAGCGAAGTCAATATAAAATGCAAGCTTTCGGAGAATGAGAAATCATAAGTATGAGAAACTTACTGAAGCAAGGTGACGAGCAGCTAGGGATGTCAGCGTATCCCTATGAATTCTTTCATCAAGACCATGGACCTCGGGTACGACCGAGCTCATTGCAAAGCTTGGAAGAATGATATTTGGAACATCAGTACCACTAGCAGGTAAAGAAGAGGCAGTTTCAGCTGGAGTAACCAAGGATGATTTCCTCAATCTCTTCAACGGGCGGTCAGAACCTTCAACCAGAGAGGTCTTGGTCGGGGAGATTGTAATTACATCTGCAGGAGCATTTTTCTTGCTCGGGGCCACTGGGGGCTTCTCGACAGGTTTGGAGGACCCAACATCTACTTTTTTAGTCCCTTCTGGGACATCAATTTTGCCTTTCTTGGCTCCAACAGCAGAGGAAATTTCATCAAATAGAGCAGGAGGAGCTCTTTTCTTGCCCATTCTCTGAGATAAGGGGATATGAGAATTTGAAGATGAACCTTCTGGTGTTGAAGCTGGTTCAACAGGGCAAGCAGTATAAGAGGTTGTGTAACTCTTATACTGTAGCAAATATGAAGCAGATCTGATGTGTTCGTCTGCAATGTTCTTATGCAAACCCCAGATAAGTTTCAGATGTTTAATATTCACTTCTGATTCCTTTGGAGTTTTTCTTTTGCTATCAACTGCAAATAAATACATGTTGAGATATCAGTCATACATTTTGTCAAACATGATGAAAGCATAATTTCATAAGTAAAATAAAATGAAAAATAAACCTATCCCATTGCCGTATGGGGGGCATCTGGGACCGTTGTATACTTCATTCCCAGATAAAGGCGCATGTTGCCAATTTTTTATGACCAACCCATGCTCAAAATAATCCCTATTTGAGTCAGGGAGATTAACTACAAGAGCCCTATTCAGATACCTAGTTTTTAAATAATAAATATTATCTAGAGTGGCCCATTTATAACAAAACATAATTTCAGGGATCCCAATACGAGTCCCATGAGTTAGATTTAATTTGTGCACCCCGTTAATTATTCTCCATGAATTGGGGGCTATTTTTGCAGGAACAAGATCAAAATATTGACAAAACTCAAGACATAATGGGTTTGGTGGAAAGGAAAAACCACATTCAGCAACAAAAAGACTGGGGAACCAATGTCCCTCAGCCAATCGAAAGTAATCTAAAGGCTCAGAAAGAACCTCTAGAGTTACCCACGAAGGAATGGAAAAATCAGAACGGAATTTCTCAACAGACTCCACAATATAAACCATATTGAATAAAAGAGATACAGAAGAAAGGAAGAAGATCTTACAGAAAGAAAGGAGGTGTGTTGACAACGAACGGAAACAAGGATGAACGCACAAGAGAAGAAGAGAATAGAAAGCTTGAATGCAGAAAATGGAAAACGTAGACGACGGTATGGTTACCAAAGAAGTTTAAATACTTTGCATTGGGAAGCGGCGAAAGAAATGATTACCAAAAAGAAACTACTGAACTTTCGGCGGCTAAAAGGACAAAAATTGCACAAAGATCGAAGCGCTTATAAAAAAGGAGGAAACTGCGAAATAAGAAGGAAATTTGAATACAATGTTCCTGAAACCCAGGAAGATTATTTAATATCGCCATATACCGAGAAAGAATGTTCCATACTCCTCTAAGTTCGAAATATGAAACATTGGGGGCTTCTGTTGATACCAAAATTAATATGCTGATGTGGACGAATAATACGAAGACACGTGCCAATCTACGTGGCACGATAGCAACGAGGAAGTTCATTTCCCGACCAACCATGTTTCTTTCCGAGCAACGAGGATACATCGAGGAATTATAGCACACCGAGGAACTCCAGCGCACCGAGATACTCTAGCGCACCGAGGTACTCTAGTTCTCCGAGGTACTCCTGATCAGCTAGCAGCTATGGCGGTCCGAGCTGCACCTCGGTCGTACCATTAATTGCCAGATAATCAACAGTTCAGATATTCATTGAATACTTATATTCTTGACGCACACGCTGCATTAAATGTATTACCCTTTCATATGTATAGCATTTAATGTATTGAACCTTTCATGTACAGCCTCAAGGCTATAAATACCTTGTATCAAACCCATTCAAGGGGACCGGAATTTCTTGAGAGAACTTGTAATCAAGAATTCCACAAACACTCAGCAATAACATAACAGTGGACGTAGGCTTTATTCCTAGCCGAACCACTTTAAAAATCTTTGTCTTATTTATTTATCTGTGATTGAAAAATTAGAAGCGATCTAGTTTTTTACATCAACAACAAGTAACCCCTCCTTTTGTCTTTTCGGACATTTATGAAAATATGTTATGTGAATAATAGTAATAAATAGGATGTTAGTTAATGTGCGATAAAAAAATGTGAATAAAAGATATCAAAATGTGAATAAAGTGAGTAAATAATTATAAATGGATAAACTAGAAAATAGATCTCCTAGAAGACTTTTACTATTGATTTTTGAAGGAGAATAGGTTGATTTTATGGTGATATAAGGGTGGTGAAGTAGGGTGAGGTAATTAACCAATGATGGTAGGAAAGATAGGTAAGAGAAATGGAGAGAATGTTGAAAAATTATTTTTTTTTTTTGGAATGACGGCACTCTCATTTCAAGAGAATGTTACTGGTTGCTGAAAAGAAGATCCTTAGGAGTGAGATCGTGGTCTCCTCAAATAGTGCCGATTTAGGGTTTAGAGAGGTGCAAATCGGCATGGCCCCTAGCCTACCAATCATCACAATTATTTCCTTTCCAGACAAGGAAAGTGCACCATGTTGATAGACGGGGGTCTGGGATGCCTTTATGCAATTCGGAATGGACTTTTTAGAAAAATGGGTATAAAATACAAACCATAAGTTCGAATCGAACATGAACGAGAGCATTGGAAAGGTAATTTAGATAATTTAAAGAAATATTGAGCCACTCTTGGGTTAAGGAGTTGACTGAAGTCAAACAGAGCTCGAAAGCACCCAATGGTCTCTCGACGGGCAGTTTCGGAGTAAAAAGGGTTGTTCGTGCGAATAGTGAGGTCGATTCACATACGATATGGACAGTTAGAAAGGGTATTCATAGACTTTTGAGAATTCATTTATCTTTACTAGAATTAGATGGTTAACTAAGGTTAAACCGGTCATAGGAGCACCCATTGGCCTTTCGAAGTAAAAAAGGGTCGTTTGTGCGAACCGTGAGGCCGGTTCATGCATGATATGGACCATTAGAAAGGGGATTCAGATCCATTAAAGGTTTCATTTAGTTTTGGTCAGGCTGGAGAGCTTCTCAGAGTCAAACGTAACCCAAAAGTGCCTCGTGGCCTTAAGATGAGGTCTTGAATTAAAAAGGATCGTTCATGTGAACCATGAGGTCGATTCGTTCACGGTATGGGTCGTTGGATGGGAATTTAGAGCCCTGTGTGGCTTCATTGAGATTCGTTCAGGTTATAGAGTTTATTGGAGTCAAACAGGTCCCAAAAGTGTGCAGTGGCCTCAAGATCAGTACATAAAGTATGACCTAGGATTTACTGAGTGAGAAGGAGTGTTAAGGACCTAAGAAGGTATTTATAAGGTACTAGGATGGGGTGTCTACATTACCATTGAAGATCAATTAGAAAATATTTTCATAAAACCTTTATAGAACCATCTCTTTGAAAATCTTAGAATGTTAATTGGGGTTTGTGCTTTCCCCATTTGAAATGTTTCAGGATTGTATGTTAGTATATATTTTACCATAATATCTTGTGGTACTAATATCTTTTGTAGGTTCTTCCCTACATTTTATCCCTTTATGATAAATTGGGGAGAACTTGAGAGTACTTATTTTTATATTGGGAAGAATTTTGTGAGACTCCTATCTTTATTGTATGTTTTAAGTCTCTATCCTCTTAGGACACATGGTGTTAGTTGAGTTATGTAATCTTCCTTTTAGGACACAGGTTATTAGTTGAGTTATGTGCTCTCCTATTAATAATCTTGTGAATAGTTGAGTTATGTATTTTCATGAGTGAGACTTATTTTTATGAGTCTTAATTTGTTTGTCCCAAATTTGGCCAAATGGAGAAATTGAAAATGTCCTTTTTAAATCCTTGGGGATTTTAGTTTGGCTCAATGTCGTAACAACAGTCCCAAATATACTTGGACCATTGCACGCACTAAACACATTTCTAAAAAGATTTCAAAACTCAATTTCCTATTTTTAAAACCCTAAATTCAATTTTGGTTCATATATCCTTTATTTCTGTAGTAATACATTATATATGTATTTTATACATAAATATTTTTATATTACAAATTTAATGGTTTTATAATTTTCCAAAATTTTTAAATTTATTTTCATATTTTTCATGATTTTTTAAGAATTTAATTTGTTGAATTAGACATTTAAAATAAATAATTTAAACATTTATAATTGTTTCTTAATTAAAATCAGCAAGGATCAACACTGTTACTCTTTTTATTGTTTGTGGATCATTTAATTTTCGATCTGGGGGAATTCGTCCAGTCAAATAGGGTTGCGAGGTGTGGCCCACACGATTTGATCACGCGTGAGCCTTTGCACGTTTGTCGTCAACTGCTGGATGTCAAGGGTCGTGAGCCTTTTTACACTACCGTATACTTTCTTAACTATTAAATCTTATGTTTAAACTAGCACACTTGTCGTGTTGGGTCCCCATATCAATATTTTTTAATATTCTACATATATCGTTTTATTATGTCATGAATCCTCGAAACTAACAACTGTCAATGCCAATAATGGATGATCACTAGTGGAATGATCTTTTATGACCTTAACTTGTTTTTAAACCCCACCATCTTGATGCTTTACTCGTGTGCATAAACAATTATAAAATCTCAAATTCACCTTACGGATTATCTTTCAACTCAAACTAGAACATCGACGGATTAAATCCCGTTCTAATTACCAATTGTTACAGTTACCCTCAATGTAGACAAAATGATGTAATACCTTAGCATAGAAAGAATATAACGGTTTACCTTTATATGAAAACGAATCATGAGCGCACAATCTGACACTCACATAACCTATTCTCTAATACCAAGTTTTGATGCCCCTATTTCAGGTGTCAATGTGAAAAACCTTTTTCCACTTTGATTTCATTTTACAAAATCCTCTTTTGAAATAAAAACTTGCTTTTACCTTTGTGTCATGAAATTTATTTGATTTATTTAAGAAATGATTTCCAACTTATGAAATTTATAGGAATACTTGAAATAAAAGAGTCTCATGGAATAAATAATATAAACAGTAAAATTCATACCATCTTGTCTTATTACAATCCAAAATTTAAAGTACTTATATTAAAGTTTAAATGATAAAAACCATAATTTAAAATGATTTACAAAATTTAAATTAATGAGTGATAAAGCTCTAATTGCGTGGACAACTCTCATTTCCTTTCTTATTATCCTTGTCGTCTCCTCTGCTTGAAGTACCTGGGGGTTTGACAAATGGCGGTGTATGAACCTGCACCCTGTAGGAGAAATACTAAAAGCGTATTTATCGTATAAAGAGATATGTATATATATTTAGTGTACTTTTGCAATTATTAAATCACCCTTTATTTGATTAAGTGTTCTCATTCAATATGTATAGTAACCATGCAATGTGCGTTATAAACATGCACCCCGGGTGATAAACCCACTCACACTTGATCTTTATTTTAATACTACTCGTACCGTGTTAATTTCACCATTAATGTACTTTAACATTTTTTATGTTATTTCATAAATTTCTTTTATATTAATGAGCGTCATGCTCAAAATCATATTTTTACATTTTATTAATGGAGGTCGCGTGTCCCATTTGTATTTACCAACTTTCACCAACTGCTACAAATATTGCACTATGCCAACTAGTTAGTGGTTTTGGATCTAAGCCAAAACCTCACCCAAGGGCTTCGGGCCCTTATTAAATTTCCCAAGTTGTTCCAAGTATTTTTTCTGTTTTTACATTTGTGTGACCCTTTTTCCTTTACCATTTTTTTTTTCTGTTTTTCCTTTGTTTTTATACATCGACCGATGAGGCCACAATACCCGCGACGAGACTAGTCCCGAACATACTTTATTTTCAAGTTTCACACTTTATAAAAAGTTAGTTTTCATTTTACCTTAGGCTTGGTATTTTATCTTTTGAAAACAACTTAAATTACCAACACTTAACTGTTGAGTTCAATTACCCGTTTCATACACTTTCATGTGCGTTTTCCTTATTCGTGCACACTAGTAACCTTGCATTTTTTTCTTTTTTCCAAAATGTTACTTTTCTCCTTTACTTTCCAAAATATGTGTTTTCATCATATACTTTAAAGTCCAACTCTTTAACTAGAGTCCTCTTAGTTTGGTAAAATCAATCTCAAGTCCATATTTCACATAAAATGGCACTCTTGTGCAAAATAGTTCTTTTGTTATTTTAAAACTTTACCTTTAAAAATATTAATTTTTTATTTTGCACCTTGTTTCTCATCATTTTATCATTTCATATTCTTTCTTTAAAGCAAACTTTCCAAAATAATACCCAATTGTGCAAGTGTTACTATTTAGTCCAAACTTATCATAAAATCATATTTTTGGACGCTTTTCTTACAAATTGATAAGTTTACATTCTTATCCTTGTTTTCTTGTTTTACTTTGGCTATTAACTTTTTAACATTACATATTTGAACATCCTTAAATTCATTACTTTTACACTTAATACCCATTTACATTATTTTCTTCGAGTTTCTCAAACTTTATTCACATAAATTGTATCATTTTATGTGATTATCATTTCATTTTCAAAAGCTCATTTTGATGTACTTTCAACATATTCAACCCATTTTCCCAACTAAACGAGTTTATGTTCATGGATGTGAGGTTTTATACCCATAAAACTTAGCAAATGTATTCTGTTATTTCTTCATACCTTCAATATACCATTTTATCATGAAATCAACGAGTTTAACATAATTTATGCAAGAGATAATTATCTTAAACATACTAAATTTTATCTTTCTTTCAAACTTTAACTTTCATACATTTTTTTATCATATATTCTTTAAAATATATTCATATGTAGTGATAATAAGTATAAATAATCATGTAAATCATACATATATACATATATCTAGCATGATTTGATTCAAACTTGAAAATAGTGTAGAATAGCTACCTCTTAAAGATAATAATTCATTTGAAGAAGAGGTAAAAAAGAAAATTCAATAAGTTTCTAGATCCTTACAAGCTTTCTTCTCCAAAATAACACCTTAAATACACTGTTTAACCCTTGCTAATGGAAGGGTGTAATGATAGTCTTACTATCTTGAAGTATAGAGAACATTATGAGGACTTAAGACTATTGAAATGGGAGAGGAAAAATACTCCAAAGTCTGAAGCCCTTATACTTTTGACTCACTTGAGTCTATATTGTATGAGTGCTCATCTAGTTTGGAAATCGTGACAAAATTATGTCCTCCCTAGAAATCAAAGAACCTCGGAAGTTTGTTTGCTACTTTAACTCTCTATCTTGTAGTGATCAAGAACAAATTGTCAACACTCACACACGGTAGAATTTATTTATTGCATATCATACTGCATAATAATGTGTGTACATATGGTGAGTGTGTTTAAATCCCTAAGTTGGAATTTTAATAATTTTTTGGGATTTTATAAACATATTTTAAATAAGGTTTTCTTAATTAAAACTTAATTTAAAAGTTTTTGTGGTCAATTTGTAAATATAATTTGTTGGGTATATTGGCCTAATGTTACCTTGGGTAGAATCCGAAAGCGGAGTAAACCTTAGGGTGTGGTTTTAATTAGTTTAAGACGCGCATTTCATATCATGTTATTGACCAACACTTGTCTTCATTTGATTGGCTGAGATTGTGTTTCTTTACTGAGTTATAAACGCGTATGTTTTTAACCCTTGGATTATTTGTTATCGACGATCTGCATGTTGTCTTGGTGAATCCCATTACAACTTTTTAAACCAATCAGGTATCGTTTAAGCACCGCGTTATTAGAACCCTTTGATCTAAGTCAATTTAACTTGACTTAATCCTGGCCCTTGGTTTTGATCCAGTCTCTCGAACCTTCTCTTCACCCTATAAAAGGAACCCTATTCTCAGACTTCGAAGACTTTTGCCATTTTCATTTTTCTGAGAAATAGAGAGAGAAGAGAGAAAACAGAGAGAAGAGAGAGAGTTAGAAACCCTAACCCTGTTCATCAAAGCCTCTTCCATCCAAACTCAAACACTTCTTTAAAACACCTTCATATCCAAAACACTATCCTGAGTGTTCTTGAGTGTTTGAGAGTTTGAGTTGAGTTTGTAATTGTTGCTGTAACCTCTTGTTCGTTAGATCTTGTTTTCAACTTAAACTTTTACTCAGATCTACTTTCTGATTTCATAGAAATTTCAGATCTGAGTTATTCATGTTACATTACACTTAGTTTCATTCTTTATTTCTCATCTTGAGAAATATATTGTTGATTATTTTCTATAAAACGTTTTCTTACTTTGAAATCAATAATAAATGCTTTATGTTTCTAGTTCTTGTAAAACTAAACCTTTGACCTAGTTTGGAATTTCACTTGGAGGTTTTCAATCTCGAAAAACTTTTCTAAATTCTGAGATTGATTAAGACCTTGTATGTCTTCCTAGCAAGGTATCCGTGGATTCTGGGAATGATTTAAAGGTCAAATAAGGTGCAAAGTTTTGTAAGAAGAGAGAAAAAGAAAAGATCGCAGCATATAGTGTTACTATAATTTGTTAGGACTGTTTGTACTTAATAAGTGTGTGTGTGTGTGTGTGTGCATGCATGTGTTAGAAAGCACCTCCACAAACACTTTCACCCTACAACACGAAAAGTGTTGGTAATAAGATCTTGTGAACAAAGAATCGACGTAAAGTGCTGGAACAAATCAAAAGTTAACAAACTGGGAGAACTACATCTACAATCAGAACTGCAGAGAAGTTTTAAGGACGCCAGAGGGTACATTCCTAAACTTATATAGGTCTGAGTTGTTTGCATATTAGTTATATAGTTTGTAACTCATATATTTGTTTTAGTGGATTTTTCATTTTACTCCGTAGAGGGAGTCGTGGATGTTTCCTCAATTGGTGAGGTTTTACCACGTAAAAAACATCGTGAACATAATCTTTCTACATCTCCTCATCTCATTCTTGGTTGTGCTGAGTTTAAGTTTTTTAAACTACTTTATAAACCTGTTATTCAAATCTTGAATAGATCTTGTACATACTGATTTGTTAAACACATCTTGTGTTCAAATAGTTTAGTTTTTACGAAAAGAGTTTCTTAAAAAAACAGATCGGAGTTACTTAAATAGTTTATTTTTAATAAATGGATTTAGTAACATTTTTCAAAGTCATGATTTGGTTCTGAATTATTCTTAGCATAATTGAGGGGATGTATGGGAAAGACCTTTCATTCCTCTCTCTTATAATGTCACCAAATCTAATTGTATTGAACTCGATCACTCAATAATGTTCCCACTTGATCTAATGGGGTAGTAATCCAGATAACATGGCAAAAAAAGTGGGAGGACAAGTTTATTTTTTTCCCCAATTATTCCAAAAGTTGATTGCTCAAAAGAGAAGCAATAGGTGGCTTCCGAAACGATTTTTCCCTAGCCCAAATTGATTCGCATGTGACAGGTGAGAAATTTGCCTTTAATATTATTTTTAAAATCCCCCATATATCCTAAATGATATTATAATATATTTAAATATAATTACTTAATTCTTTTCGTAATTTTTTTAATCCAATTAAAATGCGTAACTTAATCAACATGCATAATGCGGTAGACGACATTTTTTGAATTTTTCTCTTTAACCTAAATTTTAATTCGATAAATAACCTATTTAAATGAATCCCACTAATTTCTCATAAATTCAAGTTCTTACAATTTGTGACTCACACGGGTTCGAAAATAAAATGCTACTTTACTAATTCAATAAATTTTGGGCATTATAAAACTCCGTAGGAATTGTAAAGAAGAGCATGCATAAGTTCTCATTACCTTCCTAAATTTCTAATCCAAGAATAGGAAAATAGAGAAAATGGTGTGTTCCACAAATTTCTAATCACCTCAACATATGTTATCCACAAAAATAAACTCCCTTTGTATTTTATAAAAGAATTTAAAATAAAAATCTTTTTGATTTTTCTTAATTAATTCAAAATAAAACAGATCTTTAGTATCTTTCATTTATAAAACAAAACCAAAAAAAACATATGAAAGACAAAACAATACGTGTATAATTAAGGATATAAATAATCATTAATCAAAAATCAATCAAAGTATATAATAGAACTCACAAAAAGACTAAGAAAATAATCAATTATAAGCACATCTAGTCTATCGAGAGATACAACACCTAGCATGTGAGGAGAAAAACCTTTACCTAGTAGAGGTTTAGAACTATATAATAAACATCAAGTCTATAAATCAATTGTGTAACCAAATTAGACAACCTAATCCAAATGGATCTACTGATAGCAACGTGAGGTTTGGAAACCAATTTGGTTCCATCCCTAAAAGGTACCTTGGTCTTAGTCTTTGGGACTATAAACTTCATGGATATAGTCACATCATTCTCTAATAAGGTTCCTAAACCTTTGATTTATGTGGTTCGAGCCCAAATATCAGACCGGGAAATGATTATTTCTAGGTATCCTAGACATTCTTCCAAGAGTAAAACATAAGACTCTAAGTGAACCTTTTTATGAAAATTGGTGAAAACATATGTTTTTAGGATGTTCATTTTCTTAGACATAGGAGTGTTCCTAGGCGGCATAAGCGTAGGAGTTTTATTTGAGATTTTGACAAAAATGATCTCGATTTTGGGAGAAGACCCTTTTGAATTGTCAAAGACAAGTTTGGTGTTGTCCTTCGAGGATTGGGATGGTGATGGGAGCGTCTTACCTGACTTATCGGATCTCTCTTCAAGGTCAAGATTCACCTTCTTAGACTCCTCAAGGTCTTTATTTATCATATCATTCTCATACTCCAGTAACCATGAAGTCTAGGATATTTAGGTTAGAGAAATTATTACGAAAAATCTCAAGTTATGCATTCCCCTCTTTAAGCTTATCAACAAGAGTAGGTTCACAATCCTTCAATTAGATCGCAAGTGCCTCGCCCTCGTTCACGTCACAAATCTCCTAATTAAACTTCTTAATCTTTAAAAGAATCTTAAGATTCACTTTATCCATCCTAAGTGACATATAGCTAAGATCTAAGTGGACCTTTTCAATGTTATCCTTCCACTCTCCATCTTCACTAAACACATCATCCCTATCTTGGGAGCTATCGTAATGGGATTTTATGCCATCATTCGCAACTTTATCTTAAACAAGGGAAGAATTAGGACTAAAAATGTCCTTCATGGTGGTTAATGAGGTCAAATTGCATTAATTGTAATAATAATCACTTGTGTAGCCTAATTCACTATTATTAAGGATGGAATTAAACACCTTTCTAACTTTCCATCACGCCTTAATATAGTTATCCACTCAAATGACATGTGAGCAACACCTTGACACTCGAAGCATCTCCATGAATCCTTTTATACTATATTTTATTTTACCAAATAAAATTAATTAACTTCAATTAACACGTAGATGTTGTAATTAACAATGCATGAAATAAAGAGTAATCATACATAAGAAACATATGGTTTAAAGCGCGGGGAAAACCTCTATTGCACACAACTAAATTGTTCAGGTTGTACTGAGATACCAACATGACTCATATGCAACATTATGATAACCTACATAAAGTCCCAATCCCTGCCCTCTGCACTAATTCATCTTCCCATAATAGTGATCTGCTATTTTTTTCTAGACCTAACTTCCACATCCCTCACACCACGTATCCATCAATCTTTGACCAATGCAATCTATCCACACTTAGACTATGCATTATTCAACAAACAAGATTGCTCATACTGTAATATTCTTTATGTAAAATGCCTTCGGGGATTTTTAAACCAAAAGTGTAACACCCCGCATGTTTTAATATGAGGGGTGATCAAGCCCAAATATCATAATATACAAACTGCTATAATTTAAAATATCAATCTTATCATGTGATCTAAACGTGACACGATTTAAAAAAATTCTAAAAAGAAGAGACCAATATTCTTTGTTTCCTTCGAATTCCCAACACGCGATTCCAATTTCTTGGGCCACTCACAACCTACAAATATAATCATGAGGGCATTCTAATCGATTGAGCCAATAAAGGCGACTTTTGTCTCTCCACTTCCCCATAACTATACCTTTTGAAGGGAAACGATTTTGAGACCTGTTTTGGCTTTTACTTCATACTATTATTTCATTTAAAATGATCCTTTTGAGATTTTTAAACTCTCTTCTTAAATGTACTTCCCTTTTACCATTTATCTTCTCTCTCTAAGTGTCTTTTCAATTTTTTGCTATATATTCTCTCTTATCCTAATTATTTTACCGTCAATGGCTTTCACTTCAAAAAATCTAGTTGTTTACACCCAATTTGAAATAACTGTTAATAGTTGATGTTTGATAACTATATTGTCACCGAGGATATTATATTACCTATTTAACTATCATATGAGGCATCTTGCTTTATAGTGGGTCTATTTTTTGGGGATGAACTTTGTTTTAAACTCTCTATTTTCTATCCCAGATTTGGGGAATAAACTATTCCCATTGAAGAATCTACCTCCATCAAAGAACCGTCCTCATTTAGATTTAAGGTTTGGCCTAACGCACAATGAAAAATGACCCTTGAAGCACACGATATAGTTGACTTATTAGAAATCTATGTGCATATAGGAGTTTAAACTAGTTTGGATATGAAGATAAAATATTTTCTAGATAACACTGTGCCTCCCTTCCTAAAGGTACAACAAATTGCATCATCAAGTATAACTCCAGCAATCCCAATCATGGTTTAAGACACAAAGACATTATAGGATCACATTGCACTCATATTGCATTTAGTGTGTTTAAATTTATTTTTAAGAATTTTTAAAACTTTTAATTAATTAAAATTGGTTTTTTGAAAGTTTGTGGGCTTAATTAGAAATATTAATAACTTACCAAGAAACCTTTCGGACCTAATAAAACCGACACATTATTTTGGGGGTGAAACTTGAATTTCTCAAACATAAAAAACACATGTTTGATTGTCTGTCCTGGTGCAATATGTATCCTACACCTTCTCATATTTAATTGGTTTAGTTTGTATTTTCTGTTACTAACAAACCTGAGATTACATTACAGTCATCGATCTTTAGTTATCAACGATATACATATTACCTAGGGTTAATTCGAGTGCAACATAAACCAACGAATCACATAGCATTACTTGCAATCGGTTATAAACAGTTGATTGGCTTAAGGCGGTGCATTCCTAACCTTAGGATTTAGATCCAAATGGTAAACTAAATATCGGCCCTTGATTTCACTCTTATGCTCTAAAATCTTTAGTGCTCCCTATAAAAGGAGACTTCATCTCAGCATTTAATGAATTTGTCAGTCTAGAGAGAGAAAAAGGGAGAGAGTAGAGAGAAGAGAAAGAAATTGATTTTTAGTAAAAAAAAATTCAAATCGTTTATAAAATCTTTTCAGTTCAAGAAATGTGTTTAGGTTTTCAAAATAAAAGAGAAGGATCTCTCTTCCTATTTTAGAAAACACTTCTTAAAAACTTTTTTCGTTATTTTGAAATTCTATGGTTTTTGTGACTTTAGTCAGAGTGATTTTGAGTGAGAAGATCATATATCCCAACCTTTGAAAACTCATCTCTCTCAGTACAACCTCGCAGTGTTGAATATCTCATTTTCTTTCTAAATTTTTGTTTTTGACAATGTGATACAATACACGCACTATCTAGGTTGTTTTGTTTTATTTCTACTTTATTTTGTAGGTAGAAATCATCTCTATGTGGATCTTTTGTAAAAATTCTTTCGAATATTTCAGATTTATTTTCTTTTGTTTTGTAAACTTAAAAAATAGACTTAAATCTGTTTGCATGTCTCAGATCTGCCTTGAAATCTTAATTTTACATTTTGTAAAATTTTTGTATAACAAATTTTATTTTAGGTCTGAGTTTTCAAGATATAAAATCATCTTGAAATTTGAAGTCTGAAGTCTGATTTTTGATATTTTTAAAACAAGAGCATATAGACTCTATGTAATTTGTACGACTGGTTTGTAACATATAAGTGTGATTGTTTTCATATATTTCATAGCTTTAAACACACAAGTTACACTTCTCACATAAACATCACATATTCAAAGTGTTTTGTTAGGAGAGAGGTCTCTTTGACTAAGATGTCGTAAAGATAAAAATGAGAAGGAAGGACTTCAACTGTTGGGAGAGGTCGAAACAAGAAGTACCATGGAGGTTTGGCTCAATATATGTATATTTCTTTATTTTCTTGGTCTCGTGTTGTAGTTGTAACCTTGTATCCCACTCTATTTTTAGTGAATTTTTTATTTTATGGCGTGGAGGTCACCATGGAGATTTCCTTCAATTTGGGGTTTTACCGTGTAAAAAATATCTTGCGTACTTTATTGTTTTCGTTTCTTATTTCTTATGAAACTGGTTAGGATAAAAAGGTTTAATAAGGATTATTTTAAAAACTAGTTTTCTAGAAATCTTAAATTTCTAACTGGTTTTATACAGTTACACATCTTATATTTTTCAATCAAAAGGAGTTTCCTCAAAGAGTTTAATTGGAGCTTAACCTAATAATTAACTTTGGCTAATAACTTGATTGAGTGATTTCAATTCTAATGGGTGAATCATACGCTCAAACCGAAGATAATAGAAACGAAGAAAAGTGGCATCGTTCATGTTGTTAAGCTCAGTTTGACTCATATATAATATGATTTATTCATTATTTCAACTGCCATTTATTTTTAGAACCGAGCTTTGAATTACTTTGAATTTAATTTTTGGATGATTGGCCCCAAAATATTGGACATCTGCTAACTAACTGGTTGAAATTCATCGAGGACGATGTTCACCCTCACATGACGTCGTCCAACTATCGTGATTACTTGAAGAACAAAAAAACTTCCCTTTGTCTTATTCTAATTTTTTAGAGAAGCACGAGAAGTCTATGGGAGTTGTGATTAACGGGGAATGTTATTATTTTCTCACGCATTGGCTATCTAGGCATGCATTTTGTGACAAATCTCAATGGGTAATGTTGGAGTATTCCCATTAGCATTCACTCTTGTTGAGGGAAGAGAGGTGGTTTTATTCCCTTTTCTCCTAGATTTTCTTTATAGAATTTATTCTGATCTTCAACCTGAATCTTTTAACTCCAATCAAGGTGGGCCACTATGGGTCCTCCAAATGTGGTTGCATGCCTATTTCCTTGATGTTAGACATATCAAAAGTACCTCAAGTTTGAACCATCTAAAAGTCTTATATCACACAAAACCTAGAAATAAAAGCATTGAAGCTCTTATTAGCATGTTTAAGGGTCTGAAATTTGACCATCCATGGTTCCTATTTCAACCTTTATTAGAGGTTACTCAATCCCCTTTTTGGCTTATTTCATTTATTAATAACTCTTTTTCCCATTGAGGTAATGTAATCATATCTGGGAGATTCTTGATCCCCATGGACTTATTTGGTGTCACTTATCCGGCTAAAACCTCTAATACTTAGTCTTGTGGGGAGATTTACTTTCCTGTTCAATTTTGAAGACATTATTATCTCTATGAGGAGCGGTGTCAATCCCTTTTTGTTTTCCATAATCATAATCCCTCTTGAGGTAGAATAAGAGGTTTTTTATCCCCTAAAGAAACCAAGCCGCAACCGAATAGGTGGAAATCTCTGAAAAGCCAAATTTATTCAGGAGGTAAAGTATCCACACTAGTTGTCTAATGTAGTTCTTATATCAAACATAATAAAAATGAAGAATGTGTGTGGACTTCACCGACCTCAAGAACTCATTCCCCAATAAATGTTATCCTCTACCTTAAATTGGCAATCTAGTCTACTCCACGATAAGTCACGTCCTCAGTTCCTTTATGGATGAGTACTCTGGCTATAACTAAATCAAGACACACCCTCTTGATGAGGAGAAAACATGATTAATCACTAAAAAGGTACGTAGTATTACAAGGCACTGTATGATGGCCTCAAGAATGTTAGGTATATATACCAAAAGGTAGTTAACACAATGTTCAAAGATCTCATTGGAAAAACCATGGAAGTATATTCTAATGACATACTAGTTAAAATTCTGAACGCCAAAGATAATGCCCATTACTTCAAAGAATCGTTTGTCATTCTCAAATGAAATAAGATGATCCTTAACCCAAAGAAACGTGCCTTTAGATTTTAAGGAGCCAAATTCGTTGGATTCATGGTGATTAGAAGGGGCATTTAAATTAACCCCGCAAAAAATAAAAGTCATAGTCGAAGGCCATTTTTTTCAAAGGACATTGAAAAATGCCTACCTATATTCAAGATCTTGTAGATGACTTCTAATGGACTAAGAATGTTGAGGGATATTTTCAAAATCTCAAGAAATACCTATACATTCGCCCACTTATCAGCAAATATATAAAAAGTGATGATTTATATCTATACATCGAAACATACCCATCCATTGTAAGTTTAATGCTCATCCGAGAGGAATATTTAGTCCAATATCTTGTTTATTATGCTAGCATAACTCTTTAATGGTATGGAAGCAAATATCATAATACAAAAAGGCTAAAATTCTATCTCATTATATCTTTGAGGCGCTAAAGACCTTACTTCCAAGACAACACTAACAATATAATGATGGATCGACCTCTACGACAGACTTCATAGAGGATTGAGACTTTAGGAAGACTATTAAAGTAGTTTGTTGAGATCGAGGAATTTAATGTCAAGTATCAGCCCAGGGTGGCCACTAAAGCAAAATCACGTGTTGATTTCATTGCTAGATTTAGTAAAATAGTCATTGCTTAATTTAGCAACATAAAAAAAAGACCAACCTCATACCTTGGAGGTAACTAAAGAAACCAAGCTTCCCATCCACGAAGCTTTGGACTCAACTATCCCATAATGGATCCTACATGTGCATCTTCCAACAACTCTTGCGGTAGGGCACAAATCCATCTTTAAACCCTAAAAAGAGGTACAATTTCACTTGACCTACATTTTATGTTCAAAGATACTAATAATGAGTCTGAATATGAACCAATGGTGGAAGGATTATGCTTAACCATACATTTAGAAGAACAATATGTGGTTGCTAAAAGCGACTCTTAGTTGGTGATCAACCAAATCACTAAGCTCAATGGACCAAAAAGGAATTACATGATCAATTATCTTCATCTGGTCAATGCGATCATTCTCAAAACCCCTAGCTTAGTCATAAAAATGGTCCTCATGGAAGAAAATTCAAATTAATACCATGTGACCCGAATAGCCTCCTCAGACGAGATTGATCCAGAAGTCTTTGAGGTCACACTCGACCAATCCAACATCTTCAAACTCCAAATCAATTAGGTTGCTCAAAAAACATCTCTAGATGGTAACACACTCATTCAGGAATACTTCAGCATAAGGTTAAAACCCAAATACATATTGTAAGCTAGATGTCTGACGTTTATAACATTGTAGTACTACCTCGATTAAGAGATATTGTTCAAATGCAAGTTCATCCATTCCCCTCAAAGATTCTTGGGACTTCGGGAATCTGGATACCTCCTCAATAATATTCATTATAGTATTTATAATGCCCACCCTAGCCCTAGGACACTCACTTATAAGGCCTTGAGATAAGTCTATTTATGGACAACCCTCGATAGAGAGGCCAAATATCTATTATAAAGGTGTGATAAATGCTAGAGATTCGCCAGTGTCCCAACATAACTAACTGAAGTAATGATCCCCATGTTGAGTTGTTGGCCCTTTTCACAATGGATTGTGGACCTAATTAGACCTTTTACCCTCAGAAAAAGACAAAACAAGTTTGCATAATGGCCATAAGATATTTCATAAAGTGGCCTGAAGCATAACCCATAACCATTACCATCGGAAAAAAAATGATAAGCTTCATTTGGAAGAATGTCATATGATGCTTCGGACTACCTAAACCCATGATCTCATATAAGGGAAAATAATTTGACGGTCCCATATTCCGTGAGTTTTTCTTAAATTACGTCATTAATAACCACTATTTTTTAATAGGGCACACTTAAGAGAATGAACATATAGGAGTCACCAACATAACTGTCTTCACAAGCATGAAGAAAAACCTAGAGAAACACAAAGTATAATCAGAAATAAACTACCAAATATATTATGGGCATACACGACCACGGTTAGAAGATCAACAGGAGAAGCACCTTTCTACCTATCTTATTGAACAGAAGTGGTCACCCTGATTGAGTTCGAGGTTCTTTCAAAGGGTGAAATAATTTGAAAGCTCGAAAAATGAGGAGTGGCTTGGACTCACCTTGAAAGAGCTCGTGGAAAGAAGATAGTTCGCATTTATAATAACGGAAGCAGACAAATAAAAAGCAACCATATTCTTCAACAAGAAAGTACAATGCATTGAACTCTAAGTGGGGAACCTATCCCTCAGACAGGTCACCATAGCCCCATAAACCCATGTGAATGGAAGTTAATCCCTATATGGTAAAGGTTATATGCCGTAATAAAAATATCTAGAAATATCAAGAAGGAAATGATCTCCCTTGTCCACAGAACATTGAGAATTTGAAAAAGTATTACCAATGATTTAACTATGTTGCATGAATGAAAATAACGTTGTAGACACCCCCTCCTAGTACCCCGCCCCCCAAGTTCCTTCTCAGGTCCCTAACACTCCTCCCTCCGTAAACCCTAGATCTTACTTTGAGTGCTGATCTAAATGTCACGAGGCACTTTAGAGCCTTATTTGACTTTAGTTAACTCTCTAACCTAAGACAAGTTTAATGAAACCTCGTAGGCCTCTAAATCCCCTTTCTAATTTTACATACCGTGAGTGAATCGACCTCACGGTTCGCACTAATGACCCTATTTACTCTAAGAACTGATCAGGAAGCCACTGGGTATTTTCAAGCCCCGTTTGACTCCGATCAACACTCTAAACTGAGCGAAGATCAATGAAACATTTAAGGTCTTTGAATACCCTTTACAATGGTCCATATCGTACACAAATAGGCCTCAGTTCATACAAACAATCCTTTTTACTTTGAAAGACCACCGAGCACTTTTGGGACCCATTTTATCTTAGTAAACTATATAACCTGAGCAAAGCTCAAATAAATCTCAAAGGTCTCTGAGTTCCCTTTCTAACGATTTGTTTCATCCTCGAATTGGTCTCGTAGTTCGCATAAACGACCCATTTTACTTCGAAAACCCCCGTCTATAGACCATCGGGTGATTTTAAGCCCCATTTGACTTCGGTCAATTCCCATACCTGGGAGTGGATCATGAATTCTTAAAGGTCTATAAATTCCCTTTCCAACGGTCCCATATGTTCGCGATTCAGACTTAAGTTTTGCATTTTATGCTCATTTTTCTAAAAACTCCATTCCGGACTACCTATAGGTACCCCAGACCCCCTGCCCATCGCCAAGGTATACTTTCTTTGCCCGGTAAGGCAGGCACTGTGTCGATAAGAAGGGTAGGGGACATGCCGATCGAATTTCTCCCAAACCCTAAAATGGCACTATTTAATGATACCACGACCTCACTCCTAAGGGCCTCCTTTTCAACAATCAAAAACATTTTCACAAAAGCATAGCACCGTCATTCGTAAAAACCTAATTTTCCAATATTCTTTCCACTTCTATTACCTCACTTTCCTGCCACCTTTGGTTACTTACCTCACCCTACTTCACCACCCTTATACCACCATAAAATCATCATATTCTAGAATACAGGAATATTGATTTTTCCCGGCATAAATTAAATTCCGAGAAAAACCACTAAAAATGTCGATAACACTTTTAGCGGCAGTTTTGGTGATATTTCCATAAGTGCGATAATAGCCCATGTGGTAAAAGAACAACGGCATTTTAAAAAATTCCACAAAAAAGTTTGCGGCACTTTGATAGCATTTTCACAAGTGCGGTAGCCAATGTGGTAAAAGAACTACGGTATTTTAAAAAATGCCGCAAAATGTTAGCAGCATTTTTAACAGCATTACTTACATTGCTGCAAAAAAACTCTCAGGGGCATTTATATTAATGTTGGTAATAACCTTTTAGCGGCATTAAAAAAATGTTGATAATAATCTTTTGCAGCACTTATGAAATATTCAACACACTTTTGGAGGCACTGAAAAAATGTCAAGAATGATAATAGTGGCATTAAACAAAATGTTGATATTATTTTGCAATATATGACTATGAACAAGTGTTAAAAAATCATTTATAAGAAGTATTGTATTTATATGCAAATACATTATCATAACATTGAATTAAGAGGGCAGTAATCAAACTAAAACCAATAGCATTCATCGTAAATAAACACAATTGTGCTTGGAACAATTATCCATCCACGAAATAAAATGAATCACATGTCCAATAAGAAAAAACGGGGAAACATGAAGCGAAACAAAATTTATATAATGTACGATCCTTCTTCATCAAAGTCAAACATCCTCTTTTACCTACAAATAAAAAAATTCAATTGTTAGTCATTGATACTTATTCTTTAGTATTTTAATTAAAACATTAAAATTAAAAATTAGTACATTACCAATATGTCACGCTACAGTTTAATGATATGCATCCCCAATTGTGGACTTATTTCCATAAGGTATAGGCAATTGTTCACTTATTACAAATATTTTCTCAATATATACTTCCCAAAAGTCTTCACCCAGTGGCGTACCCTCTACTTTAGTTGAAGGGTCCTGGCTCACAATGAATCCACGTGTCACAACAACTTTTGGAAGGCCAAAAGTAATATGGTCTACAATTTTAGGAAGTGAATTATTCAGACCTTTTTTTCATTGTTGATGGTGCTTCTTCTTCTTCTTCTTTGATGGTTCTTTCTACAAACAAGATGAATATGTCATCAACCATATACTTCTAGAAAAAATTGGCAGATTTTTATTTGTTTTTAAGACATCCCAAAAATTTTAAGACTATACAACCAAATGTGAAGTATACATAAACTCCCCAAGGAGGCGCATATATAGTGTGCCCTTTGAAGTCCTTTAAATTAGTAACATACCTGAATCCAAGAAGCATTTGTTTTCTCACTAACACGAGTAGTAGTCTCGGGGGCAGCCAAGTGTTGACAATTTGCAATCTACAAAAAATGAATTATTTCAATCATGAAAACATAGAGTCTTAAATTATGGTTTTAAAAATTAGTTATCTACTTACCTGTTGAGATGGAGATAAATGGTGATTTGATTGTGGTAGCACTAAGGTTGAAATTGGTTAGTTTCTTCTAATTGTTTCTCGGGTTACAAAGTTGACCTATATGATTGTATTTTTTGCTCGTTGGAGGATTGAGGAACCTCTTAATAGCATAATTTAATATTAGAACATACATTTATATATATAAACGATAATTAAATACAAAATAAGAATAAGAATAAGAATTTTCCCATATATATATACAAAATAATAATAAGAATTAGAACATACATTTGTATACACACATTTATAACGATATGACACAATCTCCTGCATGTTACCTTTTATAATCGTGGAAATTGCAGTAGGGATAGAAGTAGAAGATCAACCCTAGAGAAGAGAAGGGCATGAGTGAATCAACTATCCTTGAGAGGTTAAATGGCTGAAATTGTAATATTCGGGGAGAAATTTATGTATGTCTCAATTTCTGTCTTTGAGAATTCTTTCTCTTATAGTCCGAGTTATATCGTGGGAAGTTGGGAAGGACAAAGATGGAGCGAAGAGCTGGAGCAAGATGGAGATAGGGTTTCCCAACGTGTTTCCTGCTAAACCATCAAAGAGAATAAGAGCCCACGAAATAAGAACCCGCCAATTTACATAAAAAATCATTAAAATTATATAATTATCTGTAAAAAGTTCTATTATGCCGTAAATTTACGTCACTTTTTTCAGCATTACTTTTAAATAACGCAAATTTTTTACACTCAAATAAAAATGTCGTAATTTTTCAGCACTTATAAATTAATGCCGACAAACGTTCTCTTCTCGACATTTATAAATAATATTGAGAAATAAGTGTCGATAAATATCATTTTTCTTGTAGTGCTTTAAAGATCAGTAGCAAAATTCTTCTAGGAGGTATATTCCTACCCTTTTCTAATTTATCCATTTAGTATTATTTACTCGCTTTATTCCCATCTTGGTATCTCTCTCTCATTCTTCTCCCCTAATGTCATCTAGGGTTCACATGCCCCCCTAATCTGCCTCCCTCATAGGGGCAGGAATGTCACCTTCTCTTTCTCTTCATCCATCGAATCATGACCAAATAGCCCATCATCAAAATACCCAAACTCATATTCAATCCATACAAGAACAATGACTTATTAAACTTAAATCTTTTGTTGTAAATACCATTGTCTTGCAGAAGATCTCCACTTATAAAGGAGAGAAAACTATTCTTTATGATGAATCCCTGAAAGATATGGCAACACCATTAAAATATACAGTGGTAGGAAAATTCTCGTATGGAAGACCTTCCATAGATGATATACGTAAATTTTTCTCTACTCTTCAACGTAAAGCTTCTTTTCATGTATGGACCATAGATAAGAAGCATATACTAATTAGATTTATTCATGAGGAACACTTTCATCGTCTTTGCTTAAAGGAAACATCATTTATTCATGGATTTTCCAAGTGTGCGTTCAAATGGTATCTTAATTTCCACCCTAATCGAGAATCTTTTATAGTTCCATTATAGATTATGTTGCCCCTCCTCCTATCCACTTAAACAATAAGAATGCTTTATTCTCAATCGCATAAGTGGTAAGGACTCCTCTAAAAGTTGATAATGCCACTGATTCTTTAGCACGACCTAGTTAAGCTAGGGTCTATGTGGAAGATTTAAAGAAGACTATACCTTTTAGGGTATGGATTGGAAAAATGGGTAAAGGAACATGCTTTTAGAATCCAATTCTATACGAGGACTTACCCCGTTTAGGTCACTATTATGGAAAAAGAGGTCATTTCCATAACAATTGGTATATGAAAAAAATAATGAAGACAAGGTGCAAGATCAAGCAATTAAGCAAGCATCAAATCAAAGACAGTAAATTAAGAAGCAAGAAACTACTAAAGGATGGGTAAGGAGATCTTTTGGGACATCAATAGTAGCACACAAAAATGATAACAAGTATGAACTAGATATTGAGGAAGGATAAATAATAAAAGAGGAAGAAAATAAAGAGAAGATGTTTAAGAATAAACTCATAACATCTTTTCTCCTATCGCAACAAAAGGAGGCTAGTAATGTGGAGAAGGAATTTTCAAGTCTACATGTAGGAGGGGATTGAAGGTAATCTCTGAATTAGAGAGAGAGACCCAATAAACAAAGTAGACTCAAGAGAAGAAAGAAACATAAAGGGAGCTCAGTGAGGCAGCTCGGTGATGCATCTCAGTGAGGAAAATTACTGAGAAGAGCTCCCTTTTATCTTCCATTCTTACTTAGTCAAATTGAATATTTTTAATTACATTGATTGTAATGATGTAACGATTATAATATTGAGTGTGAGGTCAAATGGTACTCACGAGAGACTAGGCCTAGCAGGTCTTAGGAGAGCGCACATGCCCTATCGAATGATCTCATCGCGAGAACTTCATAGGGACTTGGTTTGGAGGATTAAGAAGCGAGGTTGAGTTAAGTCTTATCTTGATCATCTTAGATACACCTGGTAAAACATTGAGAGATCTTTCACCATAAAAGTTTGTGCAGAGTAACCTTGAGTTCCAACGTATAGTGAGCTTTGAGCCAAATAGCCCTCTACCTAATGTCACATCTATTTTTGGTGGCATCACTAGCTACCTGCCCGCTGTCCAATTTGAACTTGAGTAAACCACTATGGTATTGGGGTTGTCATACGATTTGGTGAGCTACCTATATTGTGACAGTCCTTTGACACACAGTGTGAATTTAATGATTATGACATAGGGTGTGATAATCCATCAGACATTTAAGGCTTGGGACTTAAAGTGTTGGAAGGGAGGTCTTTCACATTAATAAAGACTAAGACATCTCAAGAGGGATGTGGGGATATGTATTGGCCTCAACCACTTCTGTAAAAAGGGAGTTCTTTCTAGAGAGTTTATTACGAGAGAGAGAGAGAGAGAGAGAGAGAGAGAGAGAGAGAGAGAGAGAGAGAAGACATTGAAAAGAAGCTATTGCAAACCAAAGAGTTTACTCTCCCACCATTGCCATTTAGTGTGAAGATTTTAATAGCTAACTAGAGAGATATCAGAGTTTGTTGATGTGTTGGATTCCTACCAAGGTTTATCTAGGATGCTTACTTCTATCTCCCTTTGAATGAGTTATTTCTAATATCCCTTTATTATCGTTTGATTCATACACGAGAGATTTATGAGTTCAATCTGAGTGTTTCTTATATACAATATTGTGTGTTTATCTGTCTTTGTTAAGGAGTACTTGGGTTATCATTCATTACCATACTTATAGTATTACGCCTCTATCGGTATTACTATACTCCAAGGCTTTAAGGGGACTACCCTACATTTATCAACTCTACTGGGGAGGCATTCTTCTAGAAGTATGGCGCAAGGAAATGTTAACCATACCCTTGACTTTAATGTTATTTATAGAAACGAAGAACAAGAGGCGAGGGAGCTTGAGGCTTCTAGTGATGGGATTCCTCGAGTAGAGGTTCCCCAGTTCAAATGGCAATAGGAATATCAGCAGCCATACATGCTTCCACGAGCGTCATGATAGGTCCATCACATATGGCCCTTATCATGGGCAAATTCTTTATGTTATTGAATACTCTTGTAGCTGCAATGGTTTTTGGAGGGGGACTAGACCCCAGCCTTTTAATAACACCGACAGTAGCTCCGATAGCCCCATCGAGCGCAGCTCCAATGGGACCTGCCCCCACTAACACTATACCTACCTATGTCCCAGTGGAGGGTGCCCCAGGTGTGACAAGTATTCCACCTATGGTCCTTCATCCCCTTGCTCCAACGACTGAGAAAACACCTACTTTTGCCAGAGAAAAAATGAAGAAAGAGATGCAGAAAGAAATACAAAATGATAGCAGCTTCCTCGCAGTCAACTAACGAGGTAACATCAGTATACGATGATTTTCGTACTCCCCATCCTGAGGAAGTCAATGAGGAACCATAGCCAAAGGACTACATTACTCCTATCTTTGAGAAATACACAGGAAAGGGAGAAAACTCGAAAGAGCATGTCAAACGATTCATTGAGCACTTGGGGGCCCATTACAACAATAAGAAATTGAGGTTGAGGAAATTTTCTAAATCCCTCATTGATAAGGCGTATATGTAAGAACATGATTTTACAAATGTCCGTCTAGAATCTAGGAATTTATGAGTTGTCCTGGATCACAGTTAATATGTCGTATACCGATACATTTGGCACGTCTTCATACGTACAACCTTGAAGTCCATCGTATGAATCTGTTGTATTACAAATCATCAACATGCACCAATCATTGTTAGCACACACCCATCATCATTCAATGTGCGTTGTGCATTTCTAACCAGTTTCCACTAACACCACTTCGTTACAGGTATAATGTTGAACTTGAGATATTAATATTTATGTATTTATTTAGGATATTTTTTATAAAATGTTTTTATCAAAACAGGCATTTTTTCTAAGTCCAAATAATTTTTGAAGACTTGTATGTGAGATTTTTAAAATATTATTTTTTCGCTCCAATTGTTCAAACGAAATAGCAATGTCATTCAAACGACTTTGATAAGTCGTTCAAATCACTGCTTCGGACGACATGCAATGTCGTTTGATAGGTCGCGCAAAGGGTCATTTTTTTTGTGCTTCAAACGACCACGTACTATTTTTTATTTTTATGGTAATTTATTTAGTCATTAGTAACGACATCTAATATCGTTCAAATGACATTCATATATCATTCGAATGACATGCGCCGCCTCAATTTTTTATTCAGCCTATAAATACCTCCTTTATAATCAGGTTTTGTAAGTCTTTTACAACTTCGACTCTGCAGATCTGTTGCACTTTTAGGATTTAAAACCCTTTTTGATTCATTTAAACATACCAAATCATTTATGTGAGTCATTCTTAAATCCTTTTATTCGTATTGCTCATTCTGGAGTAAAACTTGTGGAGAAAAAGGTTGTCTCCATTGCTGACCATTGGATCTCTTGTGGGATCTCTTACTAAAGACTTTGAACCAACACCTAAGGTTATTCGTCGTCACCAACGTATATTTCTACTTTGTACTTGTAAGTTGGAAATTAACAGTTAATGGGGAAATAAAAAGGTTTTGCCCCTGCTGGGGATTTTTCCTCAAATCTATATTGTGATTGTTTTGGTTTGCGTGCTAGATAATTCATATTTCTTTCAATCACAATTAGATGCATGCTTTAGGTTTTCAATTAAAATGGTGATAAAACTGAGTGTAGTTAAATTAATTTGGACAATTGAATGCAAGCGCACTCTCAAATTGGTATTTGAGCTAATTACACAATTCTACCGTGTAATTTTTTTTGCAAATTTTTAGTGAAAATCAATTTTGTGAAAAAATTAATTTTTGAAAAAAGATAAAGTTCAATGGAAAACTTATATAATTGAATGCAAGTTTTTGACGGGACAAACTATGCATATTGGAAAGCACGTATGAAGTCAGCAATAAAATTCATTGATGAAAGAGTCTGGATCACTGTTGAAAGAGGGTGCACTGCATCCACTCATGTTGTTGGTAATGAAATATTACCCAAACTTGTGTCTTTGTGGACTAAATAAGAGTTTAAGTGGAGTAATTTTAATTCACGTGGTATAAGTTCTATACATAGGGTCGTCATTCCCGACGAGTTCCGTTGAATTATGATGTGCACCACGTCTAAAGAGGCATGGGATGTTTTGCAACTTACTCACGAAGGAAATAACGCGGTTAAAGCATAAAAATTGTAAAATCTAACTACTCGATTTGAAATGATAACCATGCGTGAATCTAAATGTTTTGATGAGTTTTATGCATGCCTGTCAGATATTGTTAATTCATGCTTTAATATTAGTGAAAAAATTCCTCACACTAGAGTAGTTAAAAAATTATTTTGAGATCCTACTCATTTTATACTGAAAGTCATCGTTCTTAACTCTAAGGATATTAGATTCTTTTAGGTTAGTGTAATACCCCGTAAGTTATAAGATTTTTCAAACAAGGGATTAATTAAAATTTAAATATCGAAAATTTAATTAATAATTAATCTGAATTAAAATAATTATTAACTAGCAATATGAGGATTAGTATTTAATGATGAGAATATTAGTTAATATTATTAAGAAAATAAAGTAATATATAATTTTGAATTTATGAGAATTTTCACGAGTGAAAAATATGATAATTACGGTAATTAAGTCGGGATGCGCATGTTAGTCGTGTCGGGACTAAATTAATGGAGTAAAAAGTACATTATTTATAACTCACTCAAATGGTCATTTCGAGTGCACCAATGTTTCCAGAAGGGTCAGAATAGTCAGGAAAGTCTTCCCGGGGGTTTAGTTTGGGTCCCGGGATAGTTTTGGGCCAAACTGGAATCCCGAGAGGGCGTTTTGGTAATTTGTAGTTTTGGAGTATAATTCATGACGAAAATTGAAGGAATAAAAGTTTAAGTATGTGGGTTAGATTAGGGGTATCAGTGTTAGACAGGGGGAAGGAGAAGGAGAGGTTTCTAAGGCCAGAACCACCACTAGTGCACTTTTTCACCATCGAGACCACCAGCGCATATATTGGAGAGCAAGGATCGTAACCATACCAACGACATCAACGGATCAAAATTTCCTTCATGAAGCAAGAGTTTAATCCTTGATTTCGTTTAGAAATAATCATGTTCATTTTAGTGTAGGTGATAAACACCCTTGAATTATATGGGACTTTGATGAACAGTGATGTTTGAATGCATAAATTAGGACTGAATTGGTATGAAATTGATTTGTTCATGTCGTTAGAAGAATAACCACAAATTTATAATGAACATTGATGATTAAATCTGGGATTAGAATGCCTAAATTTAAAATTAATGAACTAGGGTTCCAATGTATATGAATTTGGGGATTTCAGATTTTAGAGTTGTTTAATAATGATTTAATGATTCAAGGTTGTTAGAATTCTCCCCTATATATTGAAACAATGTTTGGATTTGATTGCTGGAAGTTTGGGAGTATCTATAGAGGTTTTTGGGTTGAACATGGTGGGAAAACGTAACAGGTAGAGGTTGGGGATGAAACAACATCATCTGATTCGAGCAAGATTGGATCTTGTTCTAACGAGATGGCATCTCGTGTGAAGACATCATTCAAATGACCCGTGATCTCGTTCAAATGAGATAAGCCCTGGTTCAAATGACGTGTCTATTTTTCTGTATTTTTTTGCTTCAATTTATGTGACGTAGTTAATTCGATGGAGATTAAATATCGGGTAATTAATTTAAGTATAGGGCATAATTATTAAAGTTATTTGGCAATAAAACTTTAAGGTGTTTGGAGCGGTGAGTTATCCTTGAGAATTACGAGAGAGAGAGTATTCATAATTAAACAAATATATCCTAAATTGTAATGAGAATAATACTACGTATGAACTAAAATATTTGGGTTGTGTGTATACCAAATGATCTTGATGCATTGTGTGAATACCTATAGTACTGTCTATCATGTGTATGACATACCTACCATGCTTTCTATCATGGGATGTTTTAAAGAGAGGACAATCTTATCTTGATTAGCCTTCGGGGGAATATTAGATTAGTACCTCAGAGCATAGAACCTAGGAACAACTTATCTGTGAGTTGATAAGTGGGCGGTCATATGGGTTCATAGGTATGTGTGTATCCCATAGGCTTGGAACTATGTTCACCTCCAATATGTGTGACTTGTATTTATACAGTTCAAGAGTCATTCTGAACTGATTGTCCTTATTCAATACGAGATGTATCGGGACTCGATAGCAGAGTATGCTCACACCGCAACTGAGTCTAGGGGTGTTGTATTAGTATATATTTATAGTAGTGTGATGGAAAATAATTTCTTGTGATTTAATCAACCGTGTGAATATGTAGATGAGTATGTAAATGGAATCGAATCAATGATGCGAATTCTTAACCTTATTGTGGAATTTTACTTGGGATAGTAAATGCAAAAATTTCAATAATAATTATATGTTGGCAATACGGGTTATTGCTACGGGTGAGGATTAAAAGGTTTATGGTTACGACATAGTTAGGTGTGATAAAGATAATTAGGACAGATTAAAGGTATGTTGGCGTGCATAGTAGTTGGGAGGTGAGAATATCAAGTGAATGATCAAAAAAATAACATACACATAATATTTGCTTTATTACAATTTTTAAATACTTGCTAAATTATTTTAAAAGGTTTTACACTCGGGCTGTTACCCGTCTCTTGCGAAATATTTTTTTCTTTCTTGTGAAATTATTTTAGGTGTCCATCCACAGGGGTGCCAGACTTAGATTGTTGGATATTTTGACGTGTTGCGGCTATTGTGCGAGTTGTAGGTCCTCGTACTTAGACGCCTCCACATCTATGACTTCAGTTCTTTGAATTAGGTTTCTCAGTTAGGGCATGTATCGACCATTTTCATTTGAATTATGTTAGAGAGACATTGTACTCTTTTCATTTTAGTATTTCACTTTCAGTTGGCTTTGGTATTATCACAATTGATTTTTGGACTTTATTAATTGGAATGATTATGTCAGCTTCATCATATGCAGTTAGATGGTGCTTTATTTGTAAATTGTTCATTCATAAAAATAGTGAATGTGTTAATGGTTAAATTAATTGACTTTAATTGTTGGACAAAATGTTTTGACACGAGATTGATTAATTATTAGGTGATTAATAAAATAAATAGTTTCGACAGTGATGCTAAGACTGAACCAACTAGATACTCTAATTTAATTTAATAAAGGACTGATCACCCGGTATTTAATTAGCGAGGTGTCACATGTAATATCAGAGCATCAGGTTTCTAGAGTCCTTTAGGATCTGTATGGCTTATTATGCTTACAGCCTAGCGTTCTTTGATACAGAGCCGTATTATTAGGATTGTTGCATTATGAATTTTTATACATACGTCTTCAGCTATATTAAGATTTATTGAACTGTGGACTTATAAATTCTCTCTTGTTTCAGATTCCTCCGAGACGAGCATCGCGGGCTAAAAATGCCCAGCTCGAGTCGCAGCCAGATCCGGCCCAGAGTACAATGAATGCTACTGAGGTAGCTGTTGTAGTTCCACAGGCGGTTAATGCAGTTCTAGCCGTGGTTCAGCAGGCACCACCACAGGCATAGGCAGTGGAACCTGCCCCAGTACACGTGTTCCCTTCTACTTGGGAAAGAGTCAGAGATGCCTTTCAGAAGGCACACCCTCCAGAGTTCTCAGGGAGCTCAGATGTTATGGCAGCCAGCTAATGGAAAAAGAACATATAGAGGCACTTGCGGATGTATGAGTGCATGGGAGTGCAAAAGTAGATATTAGCTAGCTTCAAGTTTGTTGGAAAAGAGTTACAGTGGTGGGAGTCGACTACTACTGCAGCGAAGCATGATGTTTTGATGATCCGGGACTTCTGGGTGCAGTTTGACCATAAATATTTCCTTTCCACTTTTCAGACTGAGATGAGTCGGAAATTATAGGACCTTACCCAGGAGGGGTAGACTGTAGCGAAATATAAGGAGGAGTTTACTAGATTGGTAAACTTGGTGCCAGCTGAGGTGCCTAGAGAAGAGGATTAACATGTCCATGGTTGGCCTGACCTGGAGGATTAGACAACATATTTTGGGTAACCTTTCCTTATAGTCCTATGCAGATGTATTCAATGCTTCTTTACTACACTGTCAGGATCACCGCTTCGATGTTAAGGGGAGGAAGCTACTGGGAGAGTCCAGCCAGCAGGCTTGGACTGGGGGAGGTAGTGCCAGTGGGACAAAAATATATCAAAGTTAGCAGAGACAGGGGGAGTAGGGTTCCCAGTAGGGGGATTATGCTAAGAGATTCAATTCGGGGGGTTTTCGTTAGGGACAGGGAGGTTTTAGGCATGTCCACCAGGGTTAGTAGGGCTACTAGCGCCACTCGGGCCAATAGCAGTTCCAGCAGGGCCATTAGGGCCAAGGGAGAGGTGGCAACGACCATCAGGGCCAAGGCCTGTAGGGTCGGAGAGGAGGAAACTTTGTTGGTAAGTGATTTACTTATGTCAAGATTGGTCACAAGCACCAGGAGTGTCCTAAGAGGGGAGTATCATCCTTAAAGACTCAGTTAAGTCCTCTTCCGAAAAAAAGTTAATTGTTCAAGGAGGAATAATCTGCTCCCATCCTACTTAGAGAAAAATCATCCAGGTAAAATAAAAATAAGTCTGGTGAATACTAACCAATTGCATATACCGGCAGTCCCGCATCTGCAAGATAGGATACAATTTCGGCTATAATAGTGCAACCCATCAAAGGCATCGGGTTTGTTGCTCCGTAAGCCAGTTAACCTAGTTCTCTGTCGATAGATAAAGCTAAAAAAGGGCTTAGATAAGAAATTAGGAACGCCCGATAGAGGGAATTGGGAGGGGCTGTCAAGCGCAGCCTCTCAAAAAGTTACATGAATAGTATGACAAGGTTTCGCCATAAAAATCCATTCTAATCCTCCTTATAGGCATCTATGCCATTCAGAGTCTCCATTAGTACCACCGCAGTGGGATTACAATGATAGGACATCCAAGCGCTATTGTGGTTACCTGAGGGTCAGTCATCAGATCGCCCTTCACCAATCAAATCCTGGAAGTTAAACCTAGGGCTAGTACTCTGGAAAAGACATCGTTAGTAAAATCCCTTTGGTAGTCCGAATTCATGACTCCCGGGATGACAATGTTTCCTCCATGAACCAGCGTTCGGGCACCTAAAGGGGAGATATGAAGCAACTCCACTAAAGACACTCGAGAAGAACGTGACAAATTTGGCATAATCGTCTCTACACTAGGGCTGACACCTAGCATCGCAGAGCACTCCTTGTATGTGGAACATAACTTATATAAAAAAATAAAAAAACATTATCTTCAGGGTACCAGAATTATACCCGTACTTCCAAGTAGTTCCAATTTATGGGACGATTATGTCACAAAGAGATCTGATGCAAATCAAAAACTTTATAGTTGAAGTTATAGAAGCACATGGCCTATGAACCTTCAAGGTAAGCGTAAAAGGCTTTGGACACTGGAAGATCCATTGCAGAATAGAGAATAAGAAAGATACTAAGAATAAAAAGGGGATGAGGTGATGAAAAACCTCCAAATCCCGCCTTTATACAAAAAAATCCACAAAAATCAATCAAAAACCCATTGAACTTCCTACTGTAAAAGTACCTAGATTACAAAGAAAGTGAAATAAAATATGAGGAAGTGATTTAGACTTGACCCTTATGTCGATAAGAAGGCTAAGGGTTATGTCGATAGGCAACCCCCTTTTTTAGAAAATACATATTTTCCTCTTTCATACATATCATTTCCAAAATAAACATCTTCTTTGAAAAAATCAATCTTCGAGTTACCCCTCTGAAAATTCCTTATTTTTTCCTTTGTACATAATTTTTGAAATAAACCTTTTACTTGTGAAAATTCAATCTTCAAGTCCCTTTTTCATTTTATCTTTATCTTTGCAAATAATGAAAAAACTCAACAACAAATTAAAGTGCATGTATAGTAGGCCATTAAACCAAGACAACCCAAAAAATGCATTTCTTATATTTAACTTGTTTGGAATTATTACATTTTCTTACAGGTAAATCAGAAAAAAGAAAAGAAAAGAAAAAATATATAGTGGGATGTAGTCCGGATCCCTCAAAAACATCTCTCAGAACCCGCACCTTCATCCACCTCAGCGAATGCGCTTTCCTTGGTCACGAGTTGTGGACCCCTACTCCTAGAATCGGAGCTCTCATCAGACGTAGCCGTGGAACCAAGAAAGCACTGGACGAATTACTCATATAGTCCAATATCATTGACATCCGATCCTTAATATCCCGTAACTAGGTGTTTGACACGCGAAAAACTTGTAAGAAAAAGAACAAAAGCCATAAAATCAAAGCAAGTCAACAAGGAGAAGATAAAGAAATGGTTATACCTCTCCCCAGAGAGTCCCCTCTGGAAGACCCACCAACCTGTATATCGTGGCAGGAGGGCGGTGAGTCAATGATACCACATCCCTTCTAGGCATCTGAATGTGATAAGAGGGGGTCGAGATATGAAGAAATGAAACATTCCCTACTATCATCATCGTGCCTCCTCCAATACTATGGGTCGATGTCGTCGGTATGCTGGTACCTCTCCTCGATCCAATCACAAGTGGAGGCATGTTATCCATATCATATATGCATGATGTCATTAACAACTAATCATGAGTCCAGATAATCATAGCCCGCCTTCGCATCAGTGTAATACATATAGGACTTGCCCTCCATCATAGCCGCCCTAGCCTCGTCAGACATCTCCTTAACCCGCCTCATGTACTCAGGGGCACCGATGATGGGACCTCCACATCTTCATCCATGATCTGACGCACTACCCTCTCCAAAAGGTACCAGACGCACCAAAACTCATGCGCCAATAGCCTCCTCACCTATGCACGGTCCCCGAGGATAGACGCCAGGGGTAGAAGGTCACATATTTCCCTAACAAAGATTCAGTAATATACCCAGAAGAAAATTTTCTAAAAAATCAAAAAAGAGACAAGGACAAAAAGGCTAACTAAGTTACTTGTCAGGGCGTTTATCACTACTCGCACATCCCTCAGAGAAAGGGATTGGTTCAAACGTTTGTTCGACTTTTAATATTTGTATATCTTGCATAAGTCTCCCAGCTTGCTTACCTTCAAGGACAACAACCCCACGTTTTACCTTATCACCTCATAAAATCATATCTACAAAAGGCAACACTAAAAGTCAAAAGAAATAAAGAAAAAAGACAATAAGAAAATAAAGGGGTAATTGAACTTAAAGATTATCTCCAAGAGATACATAGGTCCTATAAAACTCTATCGTCAACACTAACTAAAAGCATCCAAGGAAGCATAAAAGGATGCCAATTTGAAGATATACTAATTATACAAATGGATGTCTGAGATGATCCTCAAAAATGACAAAAACCACATATGGACGACATTGCCACAACGAATCCCCCAACGAAAGTAGAATGAATAAATGAGTTGCTTCCCTGACCTTCCACCCGTCAATCTCATGAATCCTCATGGATGAAAAAGTATTCATCAAAATAAATATTCAGAAAAAGTCTCCCAAAATGATTCTTCCTATATCCCCCAAGGCAGCCCGCACTACCATCTCCATAACTCGTAAAGTTCGGTCCACCATAATTTGTTGTCCTTCACACTCCAACCCTGTCAACTACTGAACATCCAATGGTGTAACCATCATCTTCCTAACTCCTAAGTGAAATGTGTGGGTAGTGTCCCACCACCTCTCACCCAGCACACATAACATCATCGAAGAGTGTGATGCCTCATCCAATGTTCGTGCCAATGGGCCAAATCTAGTAGACCCCACCATCCATCATACCACCTCAGGAAGATGGTAACAAACCTCCTTCATTCTGGTCATCCCTCGATATCTAATGCTCAAAGAAGCTATGTCAACCAATGTAGAAATTAAGAAAAAAAACCTTCATTATCCCAAAGATAAGAAGAAAAAGAAAAAGGTGGAAAATCAAAGGACAAAAACTTACATTTCCTTCACCCTAAAAAAATGGTGATGTGAAGGCTCCTGCAGCAAAACCCTCTTATCCACCACTGGATCAAAGTTGTCATATACATTCTCATTGCCTAATGCTAGTGGCACAGTAACTCGTCACTCCAAGCCCTTCCAATCATCAACAGTCACCCAGTTATTATTGTCATTGCTAGAAGTACCCTCCTTTGAGTTCTTACAGAGGAAATAGACTCGAAATCGACTTTTAGAGAGAGAAAGAAAGTGATTCAATCACTTAAAGGTGTGAAGAAATGAAGTGGGTTGCCCCCTTTTTAAAGGAGGCTAAGGGGTATATCGATCAGTAGTTCCCTAGTCCTGCCTACCTACAGTGACCTTTTCTTCCTCGAGAATCCAAGGATTTTGTGCCCTATGCCCGATAGGCATCTGCCCAGACCTTCCTATCGGTAGTCCCCTCAAAATTTCGTTACAAAAATGCCAGAAATATTCAAAAAATTCCCAAAAAATTCATAAAAATTCTAAAAAAATCCTCACAAAGTCAATAACGTCATTACTCTGAGAAAAAACCATTAAGGAGTAACAAACAAGTTATATGCCCTCATTAATCCCCAATAGGATCATCGACACTTACTCTTGTCACCAACATACTCCCTAACGGAATCAAATAAACCAAGGCACGCTTGCACCCACGATTAAGGGTGGTAATTTTGGGAACGAAACGATAACAAGACATGAAACAAAACAAAATTGACACAAAATTGACACGGTCTTTCGTGTTCATGTCGTGTTCGGATCTGGTCTTTTGGACCCACCATTGGGTCGTGTCGTGTTTGTGTCCAATTTATTCCACAAAATTGACCCGATAGTAACCCAATTAAGGACACGATATATACCCTATGTACACTCGCTATTGATTCCATTTAGATCTATTATCAACCCACTATTTAGACCCACTATTTTTTAATTCCTCACTAACTGGTTTAATCGTGTCCAGTCGTTTGGTGTTAGGTCGGATCGAATCGTGTCCAATCGAATCATACTTACTTATTGTGTCGTGCCGTGTTTTTAACGTGTTGTGTTTGGGTTAAAGAAAAAAAAACACGCTATCATGGCGTGTCATGTTCAGGTCAACTGGTTTCTTATCGTGTCAGGTCAGGTCATCTGAAAACATGACCCGTTGACCCGTTTTGACACCCCTATCCATGATAATCTACACCTCTCATGGGAGATCCCTTAATTAAAAGTGACCCTCTAAATCAGTCATTTCAATCTTTAGGTACGTCAAATCGACTTTGACCTGTGAAATCGGTCATTTCACTCTTTAGGTCCACAAAATCAACCTCGACCCTCTAAATTGGTCATTTCACTCTTTAGGTCTGCAAAATTGACCTCAACCCACTGAATCGGTCATTTCAATCTTTAGGTTCGTAGAATCGACCTCGACCCACTGAATTGGTCACTTCAATCTTTACATCCACAGAATTGATCGCGATCCTCTAAATTGTTCATTTCACTCTTTAGGTCCACAAAATCGATCTCGACCCTCTGAAACAATCATATCAACTCTTTAGGTTCGAATAATAGAACTCCACCCACTAAATCGGTTGAGATCGAAGAGAAAGAAAAAGGGATCGAGTGAGATGGAGATTAACTATGTGGGGAGCTACATTTTTTTGTTGTCAGTAACGACATTTTATTTTAAATATTTTTAAAATAGAGCTACTGAAGTTAAATTAAAGTCAATAGGACTTAGATGAGGACTGACAAAAAAATTAGGGCTAAAATACAATAATCCCTTAAAAAATAGGAGTTATAATTATACAAGGGCACCAATCAAAAATCAATTGGTATATTTAAGTCTGAGTGGAATTGGGGGTTGGCCTTGTTTAATCTGGTGGTTGATCAAGTATAAATATAAAATTATACAAAATATTTAAAACAAATAACACACCATTATCAACATGGAGAGATCAAACAAAGATTTAGGTTCCCAAATGAGACATAACAACTTAGAACCATAGAATCCTTGGTACTTGTACTCTTTTAGGACTGAAGGCCCAAAATTTTTAACGAATACTTAGCCCCCCATAGACCATACAAAGCATATATATATATATAAGGAATGAGAGAGAGAGGGAGAGAGAGAGAGAGGCAAGCTCATGTGCACACTAAGTTTGCACAAGTGCTAGCGCATACCAATTTTTTTAAAATATTAAAAAAAAATTAGAGTTAATTTTTTATGTCATATTTAACATTTTAAGGGACCCATATAAAAAACAATTAAAAAAACTTTTTTTTCTATTTTAAAAAAATCGATCAAACTTTCACAGCTTTTAAAGTGCTTTAAAGAAATGAAAGTTTGACCGGTTTTTTTAAAATAGCAAACAATGTTTTATTGAGCTGAGTTTTTTATATGGGACCATTGAAATTCTTAAATATCACAGAAAAAAATCATCTCAAAAATATTTTTTTTGCTATTTTAAAAAAATTATGTGCAAACTTAGTGTACATAGGAGTCTGTCTCTCTCTCTCTCTCTCTCTCTCTCTCTCTCTCTCTCTCTATATATATATATATATATATATATATATATATATATATATATTCAAAATCGAGGTTATACAATGTATGAGCAAAAAGTAAGATATAATGTAAAGGCAATTATTCTCATAATTATCATAACTTGATTTCATAATTCGCAAATTACAAACCCTTGTCTTAAATATTAGCACTCTAGTCAATTATTAAATTCACCATTGAGGAACAATATGCTCAACACTAGGGGAGCATTGTTCTCACAAGAGAGATCATCATCAACAACAAACGTGGTGGGAGCATTATCTTTTAAGGTTACATTTATTGATTCCATGATCTTTAAGATTGGGATTGTGTAAAGGACTTCTCTTCTTGGTTTTGTGAACCAAAAGTTTGTGACGCATGGATGATTAAATTTAGGGGGTTTTCTTTGACATTATTTTTAATTATCACATGTTATTTACTACACACTTAGTAAATTTACTACATAAATATTAATGTTAATCTCACCCAATTAATATTTATAAAAATACGTAATGTTTCATTAGAAAAGTTACCGACTTGGGGTGTTCACCATAAGGAAGGTATTCTCTCACCCTCCAAGCATTTAGCAGGTCTACGACATTGATAACTTGAAAGGAAGGCTCCTTGTTTTTCTTCGGATTCGATTTGTTTGTATTGTATCTGAACTGAATCTTAGGTTTTTTATCCAATCATTAATTGGTCGTGTATTAGCGGATTATATCTGTATGGGTCCACGTTGCACATGTTATCATGTTCCAAAATTTAACATAAAAATTAGAATAAAAAAAAAATTAAGATGATTTGGCAATATATGGCTCATCCTTAGCTGTATTGTCTATTTCAGTGAGAGCTGATAGGTGGTGAAATATATCCATGAATGTTCCCACCACGTCCATGACCTAGAACATTATTGTCTTAAAAATGATTTCCTTTATTTTATAGGCCATATATCTTATGAGTTTTTAAAAAAATCGATCAAAATTTCATGGATTTTATTCTCATCTTTTAAATCATTTTAAAACCTCTGAAAGTTTACCCGATTTTTTTAAAATAGCAAAAAAGGTTATTTTGAGTTGTTTTGTTATTCGTGTTCGCACTGCGTGCTCATCCTCAGAATGTGAGAGTGGAAATATTACCCAAAAGAACATGAAAGGAACTGTCTTTCTCCCTTTAGAGAGACAAACTTTAAAAAAACTTTGTCGATCCTAAAAATAATTCTCAGCCTCTCTCCCTCCCTTCCCCTTCTCTTACCGCCCTCCCCCACCACCTTCATCCATTTTAGTTTATCTCCCACATATCACTCCATGTGAGAGGAGGGGAATATCACTCGGTCTTCCTTAGATTCAAAAATAAATAAAAATACAAACTTGTCTTATGGATCTTATACAGTTTTGTCAATCTTGATGGTGACACGAGAAAAATATTATCCTCGACTATAAAAGACCTTCTTGAAGAAAAAATCAAAGTGAATGGAAAGGAGAGTCGTCTAAGGCTATCTCAAACCTCGCAGGTTGTTGTTCGAGTTCAGTCTCCTCCTACTAATCAGATGGCATTTTTAACTCATACCGATCCTCGTCCTCGTGACGGACGACTGACATGTCTTCACTGTGAAGTTGTAGGCCACTCTTGAGACCGAGGCTTCAAAACTCATCCCGAGTTGAGGAAGAAGTTTGCTAAGGCCAAACACACTGGCCCTCCCAGGACTGCTGCCATTGACGATGTTTTTGCTTCTTCTTCTCCTAGTGCTCCCAGGGATGATAATCATCTTCAGGCTCAGATTGATCTTCTTTAGGCACAGTTAAGCTCTCTTGGGCACCCTACTCCCACTTCCACTACTACTTTTGGTACCTCATCTTCTTTTCATATTAAATATGTGAAGCCTACTTGGATTTTGGATTCCGGAGCGTCTTATCATATGATTGGTGAGTTATCTTTTTTTACTTCCCCCACTACACTGGTTGTCGTAATGTGTGTCTTACGGAAGGTTCACTTTCTCATATCGCAGCAAGGGAAACATCTTTCTCTCACCCTCTCTCACTTTATCTTCTGTCTTACATGTTCTTGACCTCTCTTTTAATCTCATCTTTGTTCGTCAACTGTGCAAAAATCTCAATTGTGCTATCATATTCTTATCCTCACATTGCTATTTACAAGACCAGTGTTTGAAAAGGATTTTTGGCAGGGGATATGAGCGCGATGGTCTATACCACTTTGGGGATCCTCCTACCTTGACTACTTGTGTTTCTGGACTCTGTGCCTCTGCTTCCACTGAGTACAATATTTTTAATATTTCCTTATATACTTTGCATCTATGGCATGCTCGTTTAGGACATGTCAACTTTCAGTACTTATGTTTACTTTTTCCCTCTTTGTCTAGACTTGTAAAGACAAGAGGTTTACTTGTGAGACCTATGAGTTGTCTAAACATATTCGTACTAGTTATATTTCTCATATGAGTTGTGAACCTAGTATGTTTGATCTTATTCACTCTGATGTTTGGGGACCCTCACCTGTCACTGCTTTATCGGGTCATTAATACTATTTCACTTTTATTGATGATTCTTCTAAGTATACGTGAATATATTTACTTAAACATAAATTTGAAGTGTTATCTTTATTTGACCAATTTATCCAATTGATTAAAACACATTTTAACACCATTATTCATAACATTTGGTCTGATAATAGGGGGGGCTATATTTCTGATGCTTTTCATTCAAAACTTAACAAAAAGGGAATCTTACACCAACTTACTTGCCCCTATACTCTGGAGAAAAACCGGGTTATGGAACGTAAGAATCGTCACTTAATGGGAATGATTCGTTGCCTTCTAAGGGGTATGCATGTTCCTAAATCTTATTGGTACCTTGCTCTTCTCACTACCACATTTATTATTAACTGCACTCTGAGCGAAGTTGTAAACGAAAAACACCTCTTCACTCTATCTTTCATACTTCCCCCCTTTTCACTATATCATCCCATTTTTTGGGTGTGTGTGCTATGTTTAGGATAGGCACCCCTCGCGTCACAAACTTGATGATAAGGCCATTAAATGTATTTTTGTGGGTTATTCTACCATGTCTAAATCTTCTAAATGTTATGATCCTCTCTCTCAATGGATGTATCACTCTCGTGATGTTACCTTCCATGAGGACATTCCATTTTATGGTAGGTCTGCTACTCCTCCAGCCCCACCCACCCCTCCGCCTCCTCCTGTTCCTCCTCTTGAGGATTATTTTCCAGTGGCCCATCCTATCCTTTTATTAGATGTATCTCCTTCTCTTCCTGAGATACCCCCTTAGCAGATCTATATTCGTCGTCCTTGGTTGACCTGCCTCCTCATACAGACTTAGGTATTGTTGATACTCCTTCTTTCCCACCCCACCCCCTTATTTCTGTTTTTTAGCCCCTCCCCTTCCCACCTATTTCCAGTTTTCAGTCCCGTTATCCCACTCGTGATCGTCGCCTTCTTTCTCATTATGCTAACTCTTATAGTACTAATTATTCTATTCTTAATCATCTTTCCTATGCATGTATTTCGGGTCCTATCGTGATTTTTTAAAATGTCTTAACTCTATTTTTATTGCCTAGTCTTAGCATGAGGCTTTTTAGAATCCAAAATTGGTTGTTGCCATGAAAATTGAGATGGATGCCTTAGAAAATAATGGTACTTGGGATTTAGTGTCTCTTCTTTCAGGGAAGAAACTTGTTGGTTGCAAATGGGTGTATATTATTAAGTATTTGGTTGATGGCTCCATTGAACGATATAAGGCTCGTCTTGTGGCATGTGTCTTTACTCCGATTCCGGGTAAAGATTTTGATGCTACCATTTCCCCGGGTGATAAGATGACTTATGTTCATCTCCTTATCTCTCTTGATATGTCTCACTCTTGGCCGCTACATCAATTGGATATTAAGAATGCCTTTCTTCATGGGGATATTACTGAGAATATTTATATGTCTCCTCCTCCTAGTTTTTAGGCTGAGATGAAGTATGTGGGCAAGGTTTGTTGTCTTCATAAATTTTTATACGGGTTGAAGCAGTATCCCCGAGCTTGGTTTAGCCAATTCAGTGGGGTCATTACCTCTATGGGATTCTCCAGATGTCAGTCTGATCACACTTTATTTTATTCGACGCCAGCCCGACCACCGATGCATTATCCTTTTGGTCTATGTTGATGATATCATTATTACTGATGATGATCTTGAGGGGATTGCCTAAGTAAAGAAGGACATTGGAGCAGTTTTTTATTCTAAGGACTTGGGTCCTCTTCAGTATTTTCTGGGGATTGAGGTTGCGGGATCTCGTCACGGGATTTCCTTCTCATAAATGAAGTATGCTCTAGATCTATTATAAGATACAGGGATGATTGGTTATTGTCTAGCCTATACTCCTATGGATCTGAATGTGACGTTAACTGGTGAGTCTGGGATTTACTTTTTGAGTCGTCTAGGTATCAGCATTTGGTTGGTTGCCTCATCTACCAGACCAACACCCATCCTGATTTGGCCTTTTCTGTGAGTGTTGTTATTCAGTTCATGCATGCTCCTCACACCGCCCACACCATGATGTTGTTTATCATATCTTTAGGTATCTCAAGTATTCACCGGGTCTTGGTGTATTCAATGCTTCAGGAGACCAAAGGGATCTCTCTTGCTTCACTGGTGTTGATTATGTAGGATGTAGGATTGATAGGCATTCTACTTCTATCTTCTGTACTTTCTATGGTTCTCTTCTTATATCATGGAAAATTAAGAAGCAAGAAGTGGTTTCTCATTCTTTCGCAGAGGCAGAGTAGTGTGTTATGGCCCATGATAAATGTGAACTCTTGTGGCTTCGATCAATTTTGGGTGAGCTAGGCTTTGCTTAGGATGGTCCTTCTGATTTGTTGTGTGATAACAAATTATCCATTATGTTATCATTTGATTCGATTCTTCATGAGAGAACCAAACACATTGAGGTGGATATCACTACAAAAAAAACTGCTTTTTACTACGGTGCTCCAACCGTCACAAAAAGTCCTTTAGCCATCTCAAAAGCCTTTTGTGACGTCATTTGAGACGACAAAGGAGTGTAGTATTAGACCCCCATTTTAAAAGCTTTTTGAGACAGCAGCAACCGTCTCAAAAAGTTCTTTTGAGATAGGAAATACGCCATCTCAAAAGGTCATTGCTTATAGGACCCTTTTGAGATGGCGAAAAAACCGTCTTTTAAAGTTTTTTTTAGAGACACCAACATACGTCCCCAAAGAGTTTTTTGACACGATAACTTAACCGTCTCAAAAAGCCCCCATTTATGAAACCCTTTTGAGACGGCAAAGAAGTAGTCTTTAATAATTTTGGCACCAAAATTATAATTTCATCCATTCCATAATATACTCTATATAATTATAAACAAAACCTCTTCAAAACAATATGACATATTTTGCATCCCATTTCAACATATAATATATAATTTTCCATTCAATTATAATTAAAGTTCATACAAAGAAAAAATACACAATTTAAACATTTTGTCCAACATAGATCTCTCTATACAATTTCACTCATCTCATTAGAAAAAATACATAAAAAACCATTTATCCCTAACATAAAATGATGTATGCAAAGTAAACTCGCAATCTTCAAGCATACGACCTCCAGCAAAATGACTCTAATATCTTGCCTTGTCCATAAAAGGTTTTCACCTGCAATAAATTTATTAAGTGTCAGTTACCTTAAACAAAAAAGTAATTTTTTTTAATAGTTCCTATAGATGACAATCTTTAAAAACCTTATCAAATTTGAATATCTTCGTATTATTTACTTTTAAAAATACACATTACGATTCCTTTTACCGTTGGACAACATAATGAACAAAATTTAACTTGAATATGTCTCACCCCTGCTTGTGGTTGAGAGAAAGACTAAAGAGGACTTAAGCGACAAGGTGTTTGCAGGAGAGAATAGATGCAAAAGCTCCAACGGTAAAAGTATCAAGTATACGTATAACAAGTCCTCGTGGGATAGTAAACTTCCTGCAACAAATGGGATACAAAACGCAATGATTATATAAATATATGGGATAACTCTATGGTTCTGAAAAAGTCAAGAAACATTAACTTGATTTAGATACTTGGACAATACTTGTTTAAAACCTGATAAAAAAAACCAGCTCCAAAGATGTCATGATTATATAAATAAAAAATAAGAACAAACACTAAAAACCTAGTTGATTTAACTATGTAACACTTAACGGACTGATTTCAAACTAAACTAATAACCTGACTTAAAGACTGAAACAATATACTTATAATGCTAAAACAGACACAAAAAGAGTAATTAAATGCCCCATAACCGATTTACGAAGTAATAAAGCAACTAAGCCTACCCACCATTCGAAATGGCAAATTATATATAGTATTGCTTTTTTAGATATTTACACATTATGAGTTTAGAAACAGAACTCTAAAAGGAGTGACATAATACATAACTCATCCATCCTTAAATATCAAATCTTATTCCACAAATAAAAATTAAAGTGCGGTGTAATGAAGGAATCACTAGCAAGTTTGTTAGGAGAGTTGAGAAAACCGTTGACATGCCTCTCCATAGTGATATCTTCCATCCCCATACTATCTAAAATGCGCCCTTATAGTGCGTATAACACAAGGAGATCATGTGGACAAGGCGGTAATATCTTTTGTCCGCCTGCTGTCTACAATGTACCCCAAAATGAATACCTATTAAAACCTTTCCATCATATCAACCCCATATCAATATAGGTTTACTGGGTTCTAAATAAAAAGAACCTATTGGCAAGAAACTTAACCGAATACGTCGAAAGAATCTCATTAGTAATGACTTTACCACAAAGTCCTATTTTTAAATATCCTAAAATCAGTCATCAAAAGATATTAAGATTGTCATTCGTGTGATGACTTTAATCATATGTATGAATCAGATAGAACTAATACACACACGTACATATATATGTTAGATGATAATGATAATATTTCGATATTCAAGATAATAACGGTAGAGAAGAGTGTCATTTATAATCTTTACCTACTAGTAGACAATTCACGCAGAACAATGTCCAAAACCTGAAGAGCTTCTTAAGGTGCATCTGCCTGCTTCCCCTATAAAAATATTCCCAAGTGAGGCAAGTCAGTGTGTGAAGCTGATAAGAAGCTTTTTGCGTTTGTATCATTGTTGTGCAAAAGCCACTCTCAAAATTCCCTTGAGTACCTACAAAATTTGTCTAAAAATAACTCGTATTGCAGTAAGTGCGGGTATCAATCCAACTTTCAAGGTGAAACAATTAAAGTGAAAACGTGCAATTCCAAATTTTTTTTATGAAAATATATTTTTTTATATTTAAAAACAATTTCAAGGGAAAAATTAACTAACAATTCCTAAAAATTATAAAATTTACTAAATAATAAAAAATAATGTGCAACCGAGTGTGAAATATTTGAGAAGATCAAGAGATGGGATTACACTACATTTTCAATTATTTTAATTTCTCAATTTATTAATTTGAAATATTTCGAGATAATATTAAATCGATAATCTAACTCTCGTTAAAATTATAAATTTAATAAAATCTTTTTCAGAAAATTAATTAAAAAAATGTCACACGATGAAAAATTTGGACTACACTATTTTTAGAAAATTACTCGCTAGGATCAATTTAACGAAAACAATAGCAATCTTCAAATTTCAACACCGAATTAATATTCAAATTTTGGAAAAACCTATCTCTAGTTCGATTCCTAAAGATAAAAACATTAATTCGTTCAATTAATTTATTAACTCTCTTTACATAAATTAATTGGTGACACTTAAAATTAATTTACCTAGAAATATAAAATTAATGAAACCTTTTAATTAAAGTAACATCATACGTAGTACATCCCACCCCTTGAACGGGATGCTTAAACAAACATTCTCATGTGGGCATAAACAACAATAGATAATATGTCAAGAAGGAAATAAATTGAAAAGAGAAGGTAGAAATACAATACGTATTTTTTTCCCCAAATTTGTCTTGAAAAGCGCCTTGACACGCGTCCAACTTCGTCACAATTTCCAGCACTTGATTACATCAAAAAGAATAAAAAATAAACCTAAAAATTTATTCTAAAACAAAAACTATTTTTTTATATTTTTTGGAATTTTTTTATGAACCTAAACTGTAGATAATAGACACCCTCTTTTTCTCTCTCTACGTATCTCTTTTTTGCTGTTCTGAGAGTCTTCTTTTATAAGCTTTACCCCTTCTCTTTTGATTGACCCACGATTTGAATTGGATGTGGAGATTTTGTTGGGATCTCATTTGGATAAGTGAAAGGCTTTTTTTGAATTTTTGTTTTGAGATTTTTCAGGTCCGAATCTTTTGGGTTTGCTGTTAGTGTGGTTGACTTGAGATGAGATGGTTTGGTTTAGCTGGTATGGGGTCGCACATGTGGTTTTAGGGTCCGGGTTATGGCGGTAAGATGTTCTCGGGTAGGGGGTAGGATCAGTGCTGGAAGCAGGTGGATATGGTTGGGTATGGGCGGAGGTAATCGGGCTGACCCGGGGAGGTGGTTGAACACAGTTTTTACCCGGATTGCGGCCTGGTTCTGGCGCGGATCCGGGCTGGTGGGTTTTCGAGTTTTTCGTGGTCGCCGGAGGGGGTTTGGCTCTGCCCGGTCGAAAATGGTCGGATTGACGTGGGAGTGAGGTTGGATCGGAGGTTGTGGTCGGCGTCAGAGGGGGCGGTTAGGTCATCGGCCATTGGAGGCAGGTTGTTTCGGCCATGTGGGGGTTTGGGTTAGAGCTGTTGAAATGGGTATGTTGGTTTTGGGGTGAGATGAGAGAGGATAAGGGGGTAGTGATTTTTTTTTGTTTGTTAATGGTGGTGAGAGAGTGTCGTGGGTGATGAGGGAAGAGAATGTGGTGTGGATGGAGGTAGGAGATGATGAATAGTGTAGGGGGTGTTTGATGTGTGGGATGTTTGTGTGTGTGTGTTAATTTTGTACCCCTAAAATAAATTAACACTACTAAAAAATATAAACCTAAAAATAAAAAAAAATAAAAAAAATAAAATCTATCTAAAAATAAAACAAATTAAAAATAAATAAACAAATAAATAAATAAATAAATATTAAAACTAAAAAAATAAAATCCTAAGCTTATATAAAAACTAAAATAAAACAAAAGAAATAAAATTTTAAAATCTAAATGAAAACTAAAGTCCTAAAAAAATATAAAATATAACAAACTAAAAATAAACTCCTAAAAACTAATCCTAATAAACTAAAAACTAATAAAAATCAAAATAAAATAAAAAAATAGAAAAATAGAAAATAAATCCTAGAAATTTCTAAATAAATCTAAATAAATAATAAAAATAAAAGTCTAGAAAAATAATAATGGTACAAACTCAACACACACGGGGCTCGGGGAATAGTCTGGGCTCGGTGTAGGTTTAGGTTTGGGTTACGGAACTATTTTAAACATAGTTTGGATTTTAATTTAGAAGATAGAAACATGAGAAAATGGGTGTGAAAGATATGGGAGTGCACAAAATCCCATATTGTCCCACATTGGAAGAATACTACAAAAAGTAGTGGTATATCAACTAAAGGACAACTAAGATTCTTAGTTGACAAGTCAAACAAGGGGCTATGATCCTACGCATCGCGGTGGTGCTTAAGTACCACAAATTGCGACACGTGACACGCAAAAGTGCGATTGGAAGACTTAGGGTGCATTGCGCACTTTGATGCGCACTTGGCACTTCGCACGTGTGCATTATCACTTGGAGCGTGGGAGCCTAAAGTTTTGACGAGGTAAAACGGATCAACGGTTGTGATTAAACGATCCGATCAAAGGGTTTAAAATTGGAAATGACTTGATATGAACCGTTAGATGAACTCGTAGAATTTCATATAGGGGATGTCGATTCGTTTACGATGGGACGTCAAATCTGAACCGTTAGATCGAAGTTGTTCCAAACAAGCACCATCCAATGGTTGCTGAGTCGCTACATGAAGAGCAGTGACTGTTGAAGAAAAGTCACAGAAATGGCCATAAAAAGAGTTCCAAGCCTCTGTTTTGGACACTGAAAATTGTTAATTTCTCCTCTCTCCGTCCCCTATATTTTGGCATTATCAAGTTTCAAATTCAAAGTGTTCTCGATTTGATCAAATAGTACATAGTTTGAATCAAATAATTTGTTCATACACTGCATTGTATCCTGAAAGCAAATTCTATAAAACCCATTGTGTACTCGCGGTTCTGTCCCAACCGGATTGGGAGAAATTTTTTCCTAAAAGAAAGTGTTCCAAGAACGTGCCTTGCAGAAATTAATTAATATATTTCGTTCTTTCCATTACAAAACTCCAATAGTTTTAAGAAAAAATTATATTCTTATTACTTCACTCAAATGAAAGGAACAGTGGCACAATCTATCCAAGTCATGACTCAAGACTTACTCCGACTTGACCGTTTTGATGGTGGAAAATTCACCCGTTGGTAAGAGAAAGTTATGTTCTTTCTCACATCACTAAAACTAGCATACATTCTAGATGATAGCCTTAAACAAATTCTCGAGCCCACACCCGAAGACACCGAAGAAATAAAGCAAAAACGTGTAAAGAGGAAAGAAGACGAATTTATGTGTTGAGGACATATCCTCAATACCTTGTCTCAAAATATTTATAGCGCTCATCGAATGATTCCAGTGGCAAAGGTATTATGGAAGGCTTTGGAGACAAAGTATCAAAACGAGGAACAGTAAGTTTCTGATTTCAAACTATATGAATTTTAGAATGAGTAATGATAAATCTGTCATTGCACAAGCACATGAACTCCAATAAATTATTGGTGACCTTAAAGCCGCTGGAATTAATCTTCAAGATGAATTTCAAGTAGGGGTGATTGTTTCAAAACTACCGTCCTCTTTTAATGTCTTTAAGAAGAACATTAATCATGATGAAAAGACTTATACTGTGGAATCCCTTCTTCGCCACCTTCGTATTGAAGATGATACTCGTATTCGAGAAAAGAATGATGAAAAGGTGAGGGTCATTCAAAATCCAATATGGTTGAGGATCAAAAATCCAAGATTACCAAAGACTCAAAATTTAAAGCAAAGAATGATTCAAAATTTAAGAACCAAGGTAGAAATAAGAAAAAGAAGGGAAAATGTTTCTTCTGTGACAAATCGAGCCATTATTCCTGAGAATGTCGTCTTAAAAAGAAGGCATTTAAGGAAAAATAAGGGTCGAAGGAAACCAACAATGTTGAAGATCTTATTGCTACTGTATGCGAAGAAAATTCAATTGATAATGAAAGTGGATGGTGGTTGGATATCGGCATAACGGACCACATATGCAAAGAGCGATCTTCATTCAAAACATATCAAGAAATTTATGGAAAAAAAGTGAAGATGGCAAACAATCTTCTCACTAATGTAGTTGGAAAAGCACAGTGGAATTGAAGCTAACTTCTGGAAAGACACTTACTCTAATTGATGTACTTCATGTACCTGATATGTGTAAAAATCTTGTGTCTAGGGACCTTCTCAATAAGAGAGGTTTCAAACTAGTGTATGAGTCAGATAAGTTTGTCTTGTCAAAGAATGGTAAATTTATTGGCAAAGGGTACTCTTATAACGGCATGATCAAAATTAATGTAATCAATGATATTAGTTATGCTTATATGGTTGAGTCTCTTTCTTTATGGCATAGTAGATTAGGTCATGTGAATTATAAAAGTATACAAAATATGACTAATCTCGGCTTAATATCGGATTGTAAATTTGATAACCTTTCTAAATGTGAAATTTGTGCTCAATCGAAGATAACTAGAAAGTCATTCAAATCTGTTTAGAGGACATTCGAAATGCTTGATCTTATTCACACTGATGTATGTGATATGAAGAGCAATATGACTCGTGGGGGAAATAAATATTTCTTAACTTTCATTGATGACTACTCTAAGTATGTATAGACATATTTACTTAAAAGTAAAGATTAAGTTTTCGAGAAATTTCTAATTTATAAAGATAAAATTTAAACTCAACAAAATCGAAAAATTAAAGTCCTACGATATGATAGGGTTGGTGAATTTTACCCGAGTGAGTTTATATAATTTTGTAATACTCATGGGATAATCCATCAAGTTACGGCGCCTTATACGCCACAACAAAATGGAACGACGGAAAGCAAAAATAGGACTTTAGTTGAAATGATAAATGCAATGTTAATCTGTTTTAATTTACCTTTGTCGATATGGGGAGAAGCGGCTTTATCCGCATGTTATATTTTAAACAGAGTTCCATTGAAAAACAAGGATGTTACACCATACGAATTATAGTTTAATCGTAAGCCTAATCTTAGACGTCTTAAAGTTTGGGGATGTCTTGCTTATGTAAGAAAACCCGAACCTAAAAGACCTAAAGTAGGAAATAGGACATAAAAATGTGTTTTTATTAAATCCTCTAGTAAGAGTACGACTTATAGATTTTCAAATCTTAAAACTCAAGAAATCATTGAGTTGGTACATGTGCAAATCTTTGAACATCTAACGAAGTTTAGTACTTTGAATCAAGGTTTAGAAAATAATAATCCGGCTGTTGACTCCTCAACTTTAGAAGAAAATTCATAATCAATATCTTCTTCAGAAACAACAAAGGACATTGAACCGCGAAAGAGTAAAAGACAAAGAGCTGAAAAAACATTTGGGCCTGACTTGGTTATTTTTTTAGTTGAAGGGGATTAAATAAGACTAAGAACAAAACTAAATTTGTTCTTAATGTACAAGATGAACCGACCACATTTCATAAAGCGGTAACATCTAGGGATGCTATTTTTTGGAAAGAAGCAAGTAATGATGAAATGAACTCAATTTTGTCAAATCAAACTTGGGTTATTTTCGATCTTCCCCCCGGAGCTAAACCTATTGGGTGCAAATGGATGTTTAAAAGAAAATTAAATCCGGATGGTTCTATAAATAAATTTAAGGAAAGACTAGTTGCTAAAGGCTATAAGCAAAAACATGGAATTGACTACGTTAATACATATGCTCCTGTTGCTCGAATCACTTCCATTAGGATATTGATATCTCTTGCTTCTATTCATAATTTAGTTATTCATCAAATGAATGTTAAAACTACATTTTTAAATGGTGATTTAGAAGAAGAGATTTACGTAGAACAACCCGAAGGGTTTGTCTTACCTGTCCAAGTAAAGAAAGTGAGTAAACTGGTTAAATCTCTTTATGGCCTTAAACAAGCTCCTATGCAATGGCATGAGAAGTTTAATAATATTGTTATATCCCATGGATATAAAGTTAATGATGCCAAAAAATGTATATGTAGTAAATTTAAAAATGGTGTTGGTGTTATTATTTGCTTATATGTGGATGACATGTTAATATTTGGGTCTAATCTCAAATATGTTGAAGAAACCAAAAGGTTTCTTTCAACACAATTTGATATGAAAGATCTTGGTGGAGTTGATGTGATTTTAGGAATTAAAATTGTGAGAAAAGATAATTCTTTAGCATTTTCTCAATCTCAATATATAGAAAAAGTTCTTAAAAGATATAATCATTTTGAACTTAAGCCAGCTGCTACACCAGTGGATCTTAGTATCAAATTAATGAAAAATACTGGGCGTGCTATGGACAAACTTAAATATGTTAGTGTTATTTGGAGTCTAATGCATGCCATGCATTGCACTAGACCAGACATTGCTTATGTAGTGAGTGTATTGTGTAGATTTACAAGTAATCCTGGACAAGAGCACTCGAATGCAATTTCTAGGGTGCTTAGATACCTGAAGAGGACTTTGGATTATGGCTTACATTACGTAGGATATCAATATGTTTTAGAAGGATATAGTGATTCAAGTTGGAATAATATTGAATAAAAATCCAAGTCAACTACAGGTTAGATTTTTACGCTAGGAGGAGAAGCTATTTCTTGGGGATCCAAGAAACAAACATGTGTGTCAGATTCAACAATGCAATCTGAATTTATAGCCCTAGCAGATGCATGTAATGAAGCAGAATGGCTTAGAAATGTGTTTTATGATATTCCTTTATGGAAAAAGCCATCACCTTCTATTATGATAAGTTGTGATAACCAAGCCACGATTTATAAAGTTTCGAACAAAACTTACAATGAAAAATCTAGACACATTAGTCTAATGCATCAAATTATAAGAAAATTACTCAAGGAAGGAGAAATTACAGTTGACTATGTTAAAACGAACAAGAATTTAGCAGATCTCTAACTAAAGGTCTTGTTAGGGAGATGATATATATCACCTCAAAAGGAATGAGACTAAGGTCTATTAAATAACACAACTATATTTAATGGGAACCCAACTCATATCTTGAAAATATAGATAGAGTTCAATGTGGTACAAACAAGTTAAATTATAGTTATGGAACACTAGGAATTTAATACAAAAGTTCCATTCCTATATGCCTAGTGTTGGTTTTCTGCATGTTAGAGGATGAAGGTTACTTCTTAATAAATCATATAAGTGTGACTCGCAGAATCACTAAAGTTGATTTACCTATACGAGTGTTCAAAGTGTGGCCGCTTTCTATGGAATCAAAACCGATCCTAAAACGCTCGTGAAATCAGGTTTAGCACAAGGCCATAAAAGTGCATGCTAGAAGAACACTTATAAACTCACAAATCGGTATGTGTGATAGTTCCGGCTAGTCTTAAAAGGTCCTTGGTTCAAGATACGTTCACCACAGCACCTTGATAAAGCTTTGAATTATTTACAGTATATGAAAGTTCAAGTGCGAAATACACTTCTCATTTTTGTACAAGATTTTATCTATAGTACCAAAAGTTATTTATTGTCTCTTTATTTTGCTCTCTTGTGTATATTAAAATTGGTGGGGGAATGTTGGATAAATTCCAATATAATATAATATTTTAATTATATTACTGATGCATTATTTTAGTTGTTAATATTTTATTATATTATTGGTGTTTTAATTTTAAACATAGTTTGGGTTTTAATTTAGAAGGTAGAAACATGAGCAAATGGGTGTGAAAGATATGGGAGTGCACAAAATCCCATATTGTCCCACATTGGAAGAATACTACAAAAATTAGTGGTATATCAACTAAAGGACAACTAAGATTCTTAGTTGACAAGTCAAATAAGGGGCTATGATCCTACGCGTCGCGGTGGTGCACAAGCACCACCGATCGGGACACGTGTAAGCGCGACACGCGGTGCGCAAAAGTGCGATTGGAAGACTTAGGGCGCATTGCGCACTTTGACGCGCACTTGGCACTTCGCACATGTGCATTGTCACTTGGAGCGTGGGAGCCTAAATTTTGACGAGGTAAAACAGATCAACGGTTGTGATTAAATGATCCGATCAAAGGGTTTAAAATTGGAAATGACTTGATCTGAATCGTTAGATGAACTCGTAGCATTTCGTATAGGGGATGTTGATTCGCTTACGAAGGGATGCGAAATCAATACCGTTAGATCAAAGATGTTCCAAATAGGCACCATCCAACGGTTGCTGAGTCGCTACATGAAGAGCTGTGACTGTTATAGAAAAGTCACAGAAATGGCCATAAAAAGAGTTCCAATCCTCTGTTTTGGACACCGAAAATTGCTAATTTCTCCTGTCTCCGTCCCCTATATTTTGGCATTATCAAGTTTCAAATTCAGAGTGTTCTCGATTTGATCAAACAGTACATAGTTTGAATCAAATAAACTGTTCATGCACTTCATTGTATCCTGAAGGCAGATTCTATAAAACCCATTGTGTACTCGCGGTTCTGTCTCAACCGGATTGGGAGAAATTTTACCTAAAAGAAAGCCTTCCAAGAACATGCCTCGCAGAAATTAATTAATATATTTTGTTCTTTCCATTACAAAACTCCAACAGTTTTGGGCAAAAATTATATTCTTATTACTCCACTCAAATGGAAGGAACAATGCCACAATCTATCCAAGTCATGACTCAAGACTTACTTCGACTCGACCGTTTTGATGTAGGAAATTTCACCCGTTGGCAAGAGAAAGTTATGTTCTTTCTCACATCACTAAAACTAGCATACATTCGAGATGACAACCTTAAACAAATTCCCGAGCCCACACCCCAAGACATCGAAGAAATAAAGCAAAAATGTGTAAAGAGGAAAGAAGACGAATTGATGTATCGAGGACATATCCCCAATGCCTTGTCTCAAACTATTTATAGCACTCATCGAATGATTCCAGTGGCAAAGGTATTATGGAAGTCTTTGGAGACAAAGTATCAAAACGAGGAAGCGAGCAACAGTAAGTTTCTGATTTCAAACTATATGAATTTTAGAATGAGTAATGATAAATCTATCGTTGCACAAGCACATGAACTCCAACAAATTTTTAGTGACCTCAAAGCCGCTGAAATTAATCTTCAAGATGAATTTTAAGTATGGGTGATTATTTTAAAACTTCCGTCCTCTTTGAATGGCTTTAAGTTGAAAATTAATCATGATGAAAAGACTTGTAAAATGGAATCCCTTCTTCATCACCTTCGTATTGAAGATGATACTCGTATTCGAGAAACGAATGATGAACAAGGTGAGGGTCATTCAAAAGAAATATGGTTGAGGATCAAAAATCCAGGATTACCAAAGACTCAAAATTTAAAGCAAAGAATGATTCAAAATTTAAGAACCAATGTGCAAATAAGAAAAAGAAGGGAAAATGTTTTTTCTGTGACAAATCGGGCCATTATTCTCGAGAATGCCATCTTAAAAAGAAGGCATTTGAGGAAAAATAAGGGTCGAAGGAAACCAACAATGTTGAAGATCTTAGTACTATGGTATGCGAAGCAAATTCAATTGATAATGAAAGTGGATGGTGGTTGGATACCGACGCAACGGTCCACATATGCAAAGAGCGATCTTCATTCAAAACATATAAAGAAATTTATGGTAAAGAAGTAAAGATGGCAAATAATCTTCGCACTAATGTAGTTGTAAAAGGCACAGTGGAATTGAAGCTAACTTCTGGAAAGACACTTACTCTAATTGATGTACTTCATGTACCTGATATGTGTAAAAATCTTGTGTCTCGGGACTTTCTCAAAAAGAGAGGTTTCAAACTAGTGTATGAGTCAGATAAGTTTGTCTTGTCTAAGAATGGTCAATTTATTGGCAAAGGGTACTCTTATAAAGGCATGATCAAAATTAATGTAATCAATGATATTAGTTATGCTTATATGGTTGAGTCTCTTTCTTTATGGCATAGTAGATTAGGTCATGTGAATTATAAAAGTATAAAAAATATGACTAATCTCGGCTTAATCTCTGATTGTAAATTTGATAACCTTTCTAAATGTGAAATTTGTGCTCAATCGAAGATAACTAGAAAGTCGTTCAAATCTGTTGAGAGGACATTCAAAATGCTTGATCTTATTCATAGTGATGTATGTGATATGAACAATAATACGACTCGTGGTGGAAATAAATATTTCTTAACTTTCATTGATGATTACTCTAAGTATGCATATACATATTTACTTAAAAGTAAAGATGAAGTTTTTGAGAAATTTCTAATTTATAAAGCAGAAATTGAAACTCAACAAAATCAAAAAGTTAAAGTCCTACGATCCAATAGGGTTGGTGAATTTTACCCAAGTGAGTTTATACAATTTTGTAATGCTCATGGGATAATCCATCAAGTTACGGCGCCTTACTCCACAACAAAATGGAACGGGGGAGAGCAAAATTAGGACTTTAGTTGAAATTATAAATGCAATGTTAATCAGTTCTGGTTTACCTTTGTCGATATGGGGAGAAGCGGCTTTATCCGCATGTTATATTTTAAATGGAGTTCCATTGAAAAATAAGGATGTTACACCATACGAATTATGGTTTAATCGTAAGCCTAATCTTAGACGTCTTACAGTTTGGGGATGTCTTGCTTATGTAAGAAAACCCGAACCTAAAAGACCTAAAGTAGGAAATAGGACTTAAAAATGTGTTTTTATTAGAACTCTAGTAACTGTACGACTTATAGATTTTTAAATCTTGAAACTCAAGAAATCATTGAGTCGGTACATGTAAAAATCTTTGAACATCTAACGAAGTTTAGTACTTTGAATCAAGGTTTAGAAAATAATAATTCGACTGTTTATTCCTCAACTTTAGAAGAAAATTCATAATCAATATCTTCTTCAGAAACAACAAAGGACATTGAACCGCGAAGGAGTAAAAGACAAAGAACTGAAAAAATATTTAGTCCTGACTTAGTTATTTATTTAGTTTATTGGTATTTAAATGAGACTAAGATTAAAACTAAATTTGTTCCTAATGTAAAAGATGAACCGACCACATTTCATGAAGCGGTAACATCTAGGGATGCTGTCTTTCGGAAAGAAGCAATTAATGATGAAATGAACTCAATTTTGTCAAATCAAACTTGGGTTATTTTCGATCTTCCCCCCGGGGTTAAACCTATTGGGTGCAAATGGATGTTTAAAAGAAAATTAAATCCGAATGGTTCTATAAATAAATTTAAGGAAACACTAGTTGCTAAAGGCTATAAGAAAAAATATGCAATTGACTACTTTAATACATATGCTCCTGTTGCTCGAATCACTTCTATTAGGATATTGATATCTCTTGCTTCTATTCACAATTTAGTTATTCATCAAATGCATGTTAAAACTGCATTTTTAAATGGTGATTTAGAAGAAGAGATTTTCATGGAACAACCAGAAGGGTTTGTCTTGCCTAGCCAAGAAAAGAAAGTGTGTAAACTGAATAAATCTCTTTATGGCCTTAAACAAGCTCCTATGCAATGGCATGAGAAGTTTAATAATATTTATTATATCCCATGGATATAAAGTTAATGATGCCGATAAATGTACATATAGTAAATTTGAAAATGGTCTTGGTGTTATTATTTCCTTATATGTGGATGACATGTTAATATTTGGGTCTAATCTCAAATATGTTGAAGAAACCAAAAGGTTTTGTTTCATCAAAATTTGATAAGAAAGATCTTAGAGAAGTTGATGTGATTTTAGGAGTCAAAATTGTGAGAAAAGATAATTCTTTAGCGTTATCTCAATCTAATTATATAGAAAAAGTTCTTAAAAGATATAATCATTTTGAACTTAAGACAGTTGCTACACCAGTGGATCCTAGAATCAAATTAATAAAAAATATTGGGCGTTCTATGGACCAACTTAAATATGCTTGTATTATTGGGAGTCTAATGTATGCCATGCATTGCACTAGACCAGACATTGCTTATGCAGTAAGTGTATTGTGTAGATCTACATGTAATCCAGGACAAGAGCACTGGAATGCAATTTCTAGGGTGCTTAGATACCTGAAGAGGACTTTGGATTATGGCTTACATTATACAGGATATCCATCTATATTAGAAGGATATAGTGATTCAAGTTGGAATAATCTTGAATCAAAATCCAAGTCAACTACTGGTTGGATTTTTACGTTAGGAGAAGCAGCTATCTCTTGGGGATCCAAGAAACAAACATATGTATCAGATTCAACAATTCAATCTGAATTTATAGCCCTAGTAGATGCGTGTATAGAAGCGGAATGGCTTAGAAATGTGTTGTATGATATTTATTTACGGAAAAAGCCATCACCTTATATTATGATAAGTTGTTATAACCAAGCCACAATTTATAAAGTTTTGAACAAAACTTACAACGAAAAATCTAGACACATTAGTCTAAGGCATCAAATTATAAGAAAATTACTCAAGGAAGGAGTAATTACAGTCGACTATGTTAAAATGAACAAGAATTTAGCAAGTCCTCTAACTAAAGGTCTTGTTAGGGAGATTATATATATCACCTCAAAAGGAATGGGAGTAAGGTCTATTAAATAACACAACTATATTTAATGGGAACCCAACTCATATTTTGAAAATATAGATAGAGTTCAATGTGGTACAAATAAGTTAAATTATAGTTATGGAACATTAGGATTCTAATACAAAAGATCCATTCCTATGGGCCTAGTGTTGGTTTTCTGCATGTTAGAGGATGAAGGTTACTTGTTAATAAATCATATAAGTGTGACTCGCAGAATCACTAATGTTGATTTACCTATACGAGTGTCGAAAGTTTGGTCGCTTTTTATGGAAACAAGACCGATCCTAAAGCGCTCATGAAATCAGGATTAGCACAAGGCCATAAAAGTGCATGCTAGAAGAACACTTATAAACTCAGTAATCGGTATGTGTGATTGATGATGCTAAAATCTAGAACCACCAGATAAGTGATGATGAGCTCAAATTGTAAATACCATGGTAGTCATAGATGTATAAGTGTGTAAGTGTGTATAATGAGATGAGTATAAGAGGAATAAGACAATGATGTATAGTGGTTCAGCAAATTAGGCCTACATCCACTGTGAGTGTGTGATCCACTAAGTATGGGCACTAATGGTCTTGAATACAATGCACATAAGCTCCCTTTCTCTCTCTACTGTGTGTACAAGCAGATTTTTTGCTAGGGCAATAATTTTTCGATCCCTTTGTAGGGTTGTAGGTGATAAGTATATATAGGTCTTGGGGGGTATAGTGTACCCCCAAAGCATGCATGGTTCATGTGAATGGTGATCTAGCCAATCCCCTGTTGACACCTATAGATGCCACTTGTGGTTAATGATGACATAATATTCCCAGACGTGAGGGGGTGATATTATTATAACGGTCTTCCACGTGCCATATGAGCCTCATGCGCAGTGTTCCACGCGTCTCCCAAATCACGCGTTGTGATGATGTCACCCTCAGCCTATGATATAAGGCCGAGGAAAAAGTTCCTTCTGGTAGTGTCTGGCCTAATCTGGGTCTTGTACTGTCGTACCCTCGGAGGGTCGTCTAGACCATGATGAGGGGTCGGCCCCTTGAAGGGTCGTATGGGCCGGATGAGGGGTCAGCCCCTTGAAGGGTCGTCTGAACCATGATGAGGGTTCGGTCCCTTGAAGGGTCATCTGGGCCTAGTGAGGGGTCAGCCCCGTGAAGGGTCATCTAGACCATGATGAAGGGTCGACCCCTTGAAGGGTTGTTTAGGCCTGATGAAGGGTCGGCCCTTTGAAGGGTCATCTATACCATGATGATGGGTCGGCCCCTTGGAGGGTCGTCTGGGCCTGGTGAGGCCATCCTGGCCCTGTCCAGGTGCGGGGAGCCCTCGGCCTGTCCGAGGGTATATATGGGTATATCAATCACCCCCATCCCTTAGTCATCGATGTTATTGAGACGGATGAGGGATAGTGTTGCTTTTGAGATGTGTGTATGGATTGTTAGATGAATGACACATGTCGAGCTGATGTGACACTTAGGCAGATATCCATTGTTGTTCCAGTTTCCTAGACGTGGCGGCTGCACACTTTGCTTGGGACTCTGTGCCCTAATGATGCCCTCCTCGTGGGCTGTTGATTCGTATCGAATATTGCATATTTCCGCCCGTTATCTTTATGCATTCTAGCAATTTTACGGTCCTAAATGCCTATAATTATGCACATTAACCATACAACCTTGGATTTGGATATATACGTGCTTTGCTGGGGTTATTTGTGCTTTTGTAGGTATTGGAACGCTAAAAGTGAGGTTCGGTTGCATTTCAGAGAAGGTCCGTCATCGAATGCTACTTCAAGGGAAATTTGGTCTTTTCAAACTCACTATTTTTTATGTAATGAAGTTACCAACATGTAGATCATCAAATTATCTTTTCGTGGCCACTAACCGTGCATCATTCCGACTCCGTATGTGGAAGTTATGCTCATTTTTGGAAGGTTTTAGTATTTTCTTCTACTTCAAGGGCATTTTGGTAATTTCATACTGCATAATTTGGAGGGTTTCAAAACAGAATCATGTATAGAATTGAATTAGCTTCGCGTCGGTTCTGACCACGCCTCATTTCGATTCCGTATGAGGGAGTTATAGCCGTTTCCGTGCAACGCATCAAAATTGGTTCAAAGTGGAAAAGGGGGTTGTCTCCGGCCCAAGGCAAATTCCAAAAGTGCGATCGATCGGTCCCATCAGATATGGACGAAAATTGACTTATTTTGGGTTTTTTGGCTTGGTTTTGTTTGGGGTTTATTTTGGGGTATTAATAGAATGTTGTAGGCTTTTATTTGATAGATATCTTTCATTTTTAGGTTAGGGTTAGGGTTTTGAGAGCTCATTTTCTCTCTCATTTGGGTTTGCCTCATTTGTGGATTGTAAGTGCACTATTCATCATCCTCTCCATTTATATAGTTGTATTTCTTGATTTCTTGCTTTGATAACTAGTTTCCTTGCTTTCAAATTAGTTTATTGTTGTTATTTATTGCTTTAATTAGTTTAGTTGTTGTTTAAAGTAGTTTAATCCATGTATTGTCAATAGATAACGGGTTGGGATTGCGTTTCCGCCATTGATGGGCGTTGAGTTCCGAAAATTAGGTTTTGTGTAAAATTGCATTTAATTGAAACCTCACGTATTAAAGTCAGATTATTATGCGTTTAACTTTCTTTGTCACGCAATGTTAGTGTTTATAGCGGTAATCCGAATTTAAGATGCGTGTAACCATTTAATGTTAAATGTTTATTCTCGCAACTTTGGGTTAAATTCTTTATTTTGTGATGTTTATACTTAATTGAAAATGCTCGATTAAATGTTTCTAACCGAAATTCTAATTATTAGTTGTTTAGCCCATAGTGGGGAGACGATCCCGACTCTCGTTTTATTAATTCTAGTTTAGACTTAACTTCTTAATTTTTCCCTTTTCTTTATGTCCATCCTATCACCTTTTACACTTTTATTTTAGGAGTATTAAATCCTATAAATTCTAGCAACTCATCTCTGTGGATTTTCGATACCCGACTTACCGCTATACTTGTATCGCAAGTGCAGTTGTAATTTAGGTTTATGTATTAATGCGGTGAAACGAATTCAATGATCAGCGTTTGACACGCGCTACTTTTCACCCTTTAATCAAAATGGCGCCGTTGCCGGGGACTAGTGTGTTTTAGACTTTATTTGATTTAGTATTTCATAGTATTTTCTTTTTATTTTTATTATTTGTTAATATTTTGCAGGACTTCCACATTTGAGCACTTAGAAAAGCTTGAATTATTCCCGCGTGCACCTACTTTGTGGAATTCGCCACTTCGAGCCATTTTTGGGGTAAGCATGTCTTATTCCAATTCTTTCGGTAATCCTTGTTATAATTCTCAAAATTTTCGCAAGGCTATGACTTTCGGTCAATACTTAGAATCCCAAAAATTTGCAAATTCACATATTACTTTGGGCGAGTATAACGAAAGTCAAAATTTAGGTTATTGGAATTTTGATGATGATGATGATAATGATTTTGGGCCTTTACCTCCTTATAATAGGAATTTTGAAACGAATTCGAATAGTTTTCAAAATTCCTATAATAATGAGTTTTCGTTTAAGTCCGATAGTAACTTTCAAAGTTCCCATTTGCATGCATCCGCACCTCGACCTATGACATTCGGTGAGGGTTTACGTATGTATGAGAATGAAAAAATTGAAAATCGTTATCGGGAAAAAAATCGTTATCGGGAAAAAAATCGTTCGGGGGAACATGAGTTGGATTTATTATTTGAGTCCGACGACGATTTTGCTTCCGAGACTTTCGAAGTCGAGGAATGTTTTGAACCAAACGAGGTACTTGTGCCTACTTTGGAACAAACCATTCTAGACTTTTCCCATTGCGTAATAGATATTGAAAGTGAGGATGAAAATGATGTAATATCTATTTGCAATGAAATGATTTCTTCTTTGGCCCCCAAAGAAGAACATTTCATTGAAAATGATATTATTTCCTTCGAAACTCAATCTTCATGCGATGATTATTCATCTCATGAGTTTGAATTTCTTTCATCCCCATTTTCATTCTCTATTATCCCACCGTCACAAGTACCCAATGATTCGATTTCAAACTTTAATGTTTTAAACCCTATCACCGATGAGGAGTACTTGCTCGAGTTGCTTTCTATGAAGGCATCTTTGCCCTCGTGTGCGCCACCTCCCATTCCTCTTGCTAGATCTTTGGGAGGATATTCTTCTTTTATCGGTCCCCACATATTTTTGTCACCCGTTCAATCCAAATCCCCCATCGTCCCTCCAAAACTTTTAATTGACGATGGTTCATTTTTTCCGCCTTACACGTGTCTTCCGTTGTTCAAACGGAATTCATATTTTTCGGAAGGCATGCTTTAGAGTGAGGGTACACTGGTTATCCTCCAAAGTCAAATCATTTTTACGGTGGACCCTCAGTTATTTAGAATTCTAGTGTATAGTTAGTGTGAAGTCTAAATAGTAGGTTGTATATAGTTATCTTTCTTTCTTTTTATTTTTTTTCTTTCCCTTTTAATTTAGTTTAGTGTAATTAGTTAACTATTTAGTATTTGTTTTGCTATGCTCGGTACTAACTTGTTTTGTAGATTCTTTGGACTTGTTCTTATGGGGATCGCTCCAATTTTGGGTAATATTGCTCTTTTCCTCTCTTTAACTTGGTTCTTAATTCACATTGAGGACAATGTTAGGTTTTAAGTTAGGGGGTGTGGGATATTCTAACCATTTCTTTCTTTAGTCCATGTTTTTTCTCACATGTTAGTTACTTAGTATGATTTTCTTAGAAAAATTAAAAATTTCAAAAAGATTTTCTTTCTTTTTTCTTCTTTGTTGGGCATTTTGCATTTGTTTCCGATGATAAATTTCAATAATTTCCCGATCAAATAGACAACTCAACGATGCATGTTCTCGATTTTAGAAGTTATTAGACTTTAGTCCTCAATCATTGGTATTATGAATAACTTCATGAATTAAACTCTAATCCCATGGCCACATGCACTTTTTTTGGTTTATTGATTTGGTTTAAGATTTTTATAACTCGATAATCTTTTGTTGCATTGTATATACTTACACCGAGTAAGCTTTGTACCTTTAATCGTTTGTGAGTGTATACGCTATTCTTTCCTCTTTGAAAACGTTACAGACGTCGATAATCTCTCTATTCCTTCATTGATCGTTCATTAATTGAGGTTATATCTTGAAATGTTTTACTTGAGCATGATTTTCATATATTATTTTGATTCGAGAATTGCGTAAACTTTTGGAAATGATCATAGGCCCTCTTTGTTATATCACCCATATTAGCCTTGACCTCACCCTTATATGTTTACCCTCGTTAACCCCTTTGAGCCTAAATATAGCCTTTCGTTTCATAACCCCAATCCCATATCCAACTCTAAATTGGAGTTATAAACCATACATACGCTTTCCATACCATTGTTTGGAATGTTACTTGGGATTGAATGTTGTTGTTATGATGTCGGTTGCAATTTGGGCATATGAGAGTTTAAAAAGTAAATAAAAGAGAAGTGAAGAAAAAGAGTGAAAAAAAGAAAGCAAAAATCAAAAGAAAACAAAAGAGAAACATGAGAAAAAGAAGAAAACAAAAGAAAGATAAAGTTGTAAATGTTGTGTATATAGTTCAATAAGCTTTGATTACTCTCCCCGATGATATATCTAATGCCTTTTTGGAACTTGTTTCCCAAATTTGATATTGCCCGCATCTTCCCATTATTTTGAGTTTTCATTCCGAACACTTTGAATCTGTACATACATTCCTTCGTTTCGCACCTTAGCCATACCTACATTATAACCCTATAAAAGTCCTATGTGATCTTAGGTTGATGTAATTTAAAAGTCATAATAGTTGTGATAATCTGTGAAAATGCATTTCGCCTCTTTTAGTGTGAGGTATCCTTTCATTGAGATTACATTTTTCAGTTTATATATAGCGTTCTTCTTTTGTGACATGTGCGCGGCCTAGTTTCCATTTACAATTACTCTTTAGCTCGCATGTTCTGTGTGTTACCTCCCTGTTTTGAGTGAAATCACTTGATGAGAGTAATGCCCGTGAGGATTGAATATATGCTTGCTTTAATTTTTATCTGGATTATATAAGTTTTTGCCAAATCACACTTTGTATGTGCTCGCCCCCCCTCCCATATTTTAAGGTTTCAATTCTATGAGGGGCATTTTATAATGTTAATGATTTGAACTTTTGTTTGAATTCGTTCATTATTCTAATAACATGTTGAAATCTTGTTCGTATTGTTGGCTTGTCGCATGTTGGGATGGGCATATTTTGAGAAAACCATATGATGTTTGTTTGTTTCATCCCTAAAAATCCTCACGAGACGACACTCGTCCACTAGGGTAACCTAAGGGTTTAACGGCTTACTGCATATGCTAAATGCAATCGTGTTCCCTACGAAAGTGGCAATTATATTTCGATGCATATTTGCGTTTTGTATTTCCTTCTGTGAACTAGTTTTGTTTGTTTCATCACTACGGACAAGCAATGTTTAAGTTAGGGGTGTGATTCGTATCGAATATTGCATATTTCCGCCCGTTATTTCTAGCACTTTTATGGTACTAAATGCCTATAATTATGCTCATTAACTAGACAACCTTGGATTTGGATATATACATGCTTTTCAGGGGTTATTTATGCTTTTTTAGGTATTGGAACGCTAAAAGTGAGGTTCGGTTGCATTTCAGAGAAGTTTCGTCGTGGAATGCTACTTCAAGGGAAATTTGGTCTTTTTAAACTCACTATTTTTTATGTAATAAAGTTACCAACATGTATATCATCAAATTATCTTTCCGTGGCCACTAACCGTACGTCATTCTGACTCCGTATGTGGAAGTTATGCTCATTTCTGGAAGGTTTTAGTATTTTCTTCTACTTCAAGGGCATTTTGGTAATTTCATACTGCATAATTTGGAGGGTTTAAAAATATAATCATTTATATAATTGAATTAGCTTCGCGTCGGTTCCGACCACGCCTCATTTCGATTCTGTATGAGGGAGTTATAGCCGTTTCCGTGCAACGCGTCAAAATTGGTTCAAAGTGGAAAAGGGGGTTGTCTCCGGCCCAAGGCAAATTCCAAAAGTGCGGTCGACCGGTCCCAAAATAGAGGTCGACCGGTCCCATCAGATATGGACGAAAATTAACTTATTTTGGGTTTTATGGCTTGGTTTTGTTTGGGGTTTATTTTGGGGTATTAATAGAATGTTGTAGGCTTTTATTTGATAGATATCTTTCATTTTTAGGTTAGGGTTAGGGTTTTGAGAGCTCATTTTCTCTCTCATTTGGGTTTGCCTCATTTGTGGATTGTAAGTGCACTATTCATCATCCTCTCCATTTATATAGTTGTATTTCTTGATTTCTTGCTTTGATAACTAGTTTCCTTGCTTTCAAATTAGTTTATTGTTGTTATTTATTGCTTTAATTAGTTTAGTTGTTGTTTAAAGTAGTTTAATCCATGTATTGTCAGTAGATAACGGGTTGGGATTTCGTTTCCATCATTGATGGGCGTTGAACTCCGAAAATTAGGTTTTGTGTAAAATTGCATTTAATTGAAACCTCGCGTATTAAAGTCGGATTATTATATATTTAACTTTCTTTGTCACGCAACGTTAGTGTTTATAGCTGTAATCCGAATTTACGATGCGTGTGACCATTTTCTGTTAAATATTTAATCTCGCAACTTTGGGTTAAATTCCTTATTGTGGGATGTTTATACTTAATTGAAAATGCTCGATTAAATGTTTTCGAACCGAAATTCTAATTATTAGTGTTTTAGCCCATGGTGGGGACACGATCCCGACTCTCGTTTTATTAATTCTAGTTTAGACTTAACTTCTTAATTTTTCCCTTTTCTTTATTTCCAACCTATCAGCTTTTACACTTTTATTTTAGGAGTATTAAATCTTATAAATTCTAGCAACTTGTCTTTGTGGATTTTTGATACCCGACTTACCGCTATACTTGTATCGCAAGTGCAGTCGTAATTTAGGTCTTTCTATTAATGCGGTGAAATGAATTCAACGATCAGCGTTTGACACGCACTACTTTTCACCCTTAATCAACAGCACATTGCATTGATTATTGGGCCCACTTATGATAAGGGATTTAAAGGATTTTTGAAACAATTATTTTCTTCTTCTTCTTCGCGCCCAAGCTTTCTCTCTCTAGTTTCTCAACAGACAAACCACCATTTCTGCAATCTTTAAAATTTTGAGTTTGGTAGTGTCATTGTTCCTTCTCAAGTAATCCTTCTGCCTAGTGCCCTCTTTATCTTCATTTCTATTTGCTTTCTTGTTTTAGGCTTGTAGGACTCGACTTTTCTTTGGTTGTTTTTAAACCTTCCGGCGTTCTTCTCCGGCGAGTTATTCTTGAGTGTTCTTGATCAAAACATTTTCCTTACTTTGGTTTTGATCCAAAAGTCCAACTTAGTCAACTGTGAGATTGTTTGTAGTTGGGCCAGCCAAATTCTTCTAAGTGTTCGGTCTTCCTCTTAATGCTTAGGAGGCTTTATGATTTAGCCACTGAATTCCCATCTCTGAGAGAGAAGTTCTTCATAGAGATTAGACGAATAGAGGAAGAGGAGGAAAGAAGACAAGGGGCCGACCCTATTTGGGTATGACCCATTTTTCCCATTCTATTAGCCACTATCATACCTCCTGAGTCCTACGAGTCGTCTGGTCATCCAATCGAGAGTCAATCGTGCGAGGGAGAAATGGATCAGAGAGTGTCGTCGCCGACAAGTGCTGGGCATTCTGGGAGGAGAGAAACGTCTGATCTTAGCCCTGGCCGACAGGTCGAGGGAGTAGTCCCTTCTGAGGCTGTTCCTGTGACAACTTTATCCCCTCATGCCTTCCAGATGGACTTTCCCCATGGACCTATGACAGGTGATGAGGCCGAGGGAGAAGGGACTGAGGATAATGGTGAGGACTCAGACGCTGACCAAGTTGACACCTCCCACGCCTCGGCTTACATTTCCACCGTCAGGGATCGTGACCTCCTGCTGTGGAGGCATACATTTGGTGTGTCGCTCAACATAAGTATGAGGGTCCCCTCTGAGTCTAAGAAAGTCTTTGAGGGTGACTAGGTAGAGATCGTAGTATATGAACAGATGTTTAAGGTCAGTGTTAGGTTCTCTCTGCACCCTTCCATAGTCAATATATTGTCAGCCCTCGGCGTTGCCCCCTCTTAACTTCCTCCCAACTCCTAGAGGACGATCCTCGGCTATGTCTCCTTGTGGAAGAATACCTTCACTGACGAGCCTTCAGCCGATGTGTTTTTGGCCTGTTATAATATCACTTCCTCGTCCAAGGGTACTATCATCTAGGGGCGAGGAGGTCTGATAAAAAACTTCTCCACGTGGCACAAACCTCTAACCATGACTGAAAGAAGAGATTTTTCTTCCTATCTGGGGAATGGGAATTTGCTTCCAAGGCTCAACCTTTGGACGATGGTCCGAGAGTTCCAAGGAGATGGTATAACTCCTCTATGAAGGCTAGGTCAGACCCCGGACTTAGTCTGGATGAAAAGGACATAGTCAAGTATCTGAGAGAATAAGGGAAAGAGGGTGAACTTGCAAAGTTTGAAGATTTGATGACCCCTCAATTCCTCAAAGAAGCTGGTCTGAGGGTCGGCCCCTTGACAGAGCTATGTGAGTTATTATTATTTTTTGCTCAATCTTTGATTTTTTCCAAGTGTTTCATCTTTGCCTCTATATTTTTCTGACGTGTCGTCTCCTTTTCAAGTCGTCCTGCAGGTATCTCTGACCATCTTCGGGAAATGAATGCCCCAAGATTACTGTCTGGTCTAGGCAATAAAAAAGGTAAGTATCCTCAACAGCCTCTGAGGAAGACAAAGGTCGTGGGGCCTATACTTGTTGAGCTAACTGCTGACAGTCATAAAAGAAAAGAGCCAGAAGTACCCGCTGACCCTTGGCCGAATTCAAGGACGAGGGTAAGGGTGGAGTCGTCTGAGGGGACTGGCTCCTCTTCTAGCATGGGAGCCTTCTGGTCCCAAAACTTAGCATTTTTAAAGGTTGTGCCGTCTTCCCTGATTGCCAATCTGAGGGCGGCCAAAGCTTCTATGTTCTCTGACCCCTCGGCCGCCGACTATGATTTCCTGTCAAAGATGCCCCCAGCCAAGGTGTATGACTATGGTCTGCATACTCTGGATCAGGTGTTTGTTTTCATTTCACTTCCTTAGTTTGAATTTTTCACTAACTGTTTCCTCGGCCCCTTAACAAGTGTCCTTTTCTGTGCAGTCTGTTTGTGCCTTCACGTCTGCTACCAAGTGGATGGCCGATAACCAATAGAAATTTCATGAAGCCGAGAGGACTATTCAGCATAAGGCTGACCTGCAGACTGAGCTCGAGACTACAAGGGCCGAGCTGGAGAGTGTGAGAATTGAACATGCAAGGGTCCTGAACGAGCTAACGAGGCAGCATGATGCAGATCTGAAGGCCAATGACTTGCTTATAAAAGAGAAGGATGAGGCCTTGATCAACCCGGGGGCTCAATTCAAGACTGAGCTATTCGAGGCAGTGAAGAAGGCAGAGGTCGATGCTATGGCGACCTACAAACTCTCATACGAGTTTCAAGGCTTCGGTCTTGAGTACTTAGAGAGGGGGATTAGGACAGCCTGTCGGTGGGTCGTCCTTAAGTTCGTTGATGCGGTATCGTCTGTCCGCCCCTCTCTTGAGGCAGTTCAACTGGATGATCCCCTTATTACCGAGGCCTTGGCCCATGTGGAGTCCCAAGTGCACGTCGAGGGTACCAGCACGTCTGAGGATTGACCCGTCTTGGTCATATAAGAAACCCCCATAATTAACGTTGAAACATTTCCCTCCGACGTTGCTCAATAGGGTGGTTGTCTGTAGCCCATACCCTCTTCATGTAACCAGTATTTTTGTACTCTATTTTTGTTGAACAAGCCTTTGTAACACTTCGTTTATAATATCATGTCTCTTGCTGTCTTCTATACTTGTCTCTTGTTGTCTTCTATACTTGTCTCTTGTATGATTTGCACCCACACATTTTTAAATTAACAATATCACTACCCCCTCCCTCGTCTTTCTTGAGGGTAAATGAGGGGTCGTCCCCACCATTTTCCCTCATCATAGCTGAGGGTGGTTTCCCACCAACTGAATGGTGTTTTAAACTTTGAAGTCCCCCCTCGTCTTTCTTGAGGGTAAATGAGGGGTCGTCCCCACCATTTGCCCTCATTATAGACGAGGGTGATTTTTCACCAACCTAATGGTTTTTCAAGTCCCCTCTCGTCTTTCTTGAGGGTGAATGAGGGGTCGTCCCCACCATTGACCCTCATTATAGCCGAGGGTGGTTTCCCACCAAATTAATGATGTTTTCAATTAAGTCCCCCATCGTCTTTCTTGAGGGTAAAGGAGGCGTCGTCCCCACCATTGACCCTCATTATAGCCGAGGGTGGTTTTCCACCAAACTAATGATGTTTTCAATTAAGTCCCCCCTCGTCTTTATTGAGGGTAAAGGAGGGGTCGTCCCCACCATTGACCCTCATTATAGCCGAGGGTGGTTTCCCACAAAATTAAGGATGTTTTCAATTAAGTCCCCCCTCGTCTTTCTTGAGGGTAAAGGAGGTGCCGTCCCCACCATTGACCCCCATTATAGCCGAGGGTGGTTTCCCACCAAATTAATGATGTTTTCAATTAAGTCCCCCCTCGTCTTTCTTGAGGGTAAAGGAGGGGTCTTCCCCACCATTGACCCTCATTATAGCCGAGTGTGGTTTCCCACCAAATTAATGATGTTTTCAATTAAGTCCCCCCTCGTATTTCTTGAGGGTAAAGGAGGGGTCGTCCCCACCATTGACCCTCATTATAGCCGAGGGTGGTTTCCCACCAAATTAATGATGTTTTCAATTAAGTCCCCCCTCGTCTTTCTTGAGGGTAAAGGAGGGGTCGTCCCCACCATTGACCCTCATTATAGCCGAGGGTGGTTTCCCACCAAATTAATGATGTTTTCAATTAAGTCCCCCCTCGTCTTTCTTGAGGGTAAAGGAGGGGTCGTCCCCACCATTGACCCTCATTATAGCCGAGGGTCGTTTCCCACCAAATTAATTATGTTTTCAATTAAGCCCCCCCTCGTCTTTCCTAACGGTAAAGGAGGGGTCGTCCCCACCATTGACCCTCATTATAGCCGAGGGTGGTTTCCCACCAAATTAATGATGATTTCAATTAAGTCCCCCCTCGTCTTTCTTGAGGGTAAAGGTGGGGTCGTCTCCACCACTGACCCTCATTATAGCCGAGGGTGGTTTCCCATCAAATTAATGATGTTTTCAATTAATCCCCCCCTCGTCTTTCTTGAGGGTAAAGGAGGGGTCGTCCCCACCATTGACCCTCATTATAGCCGAGGGTGGTCTTAACGAGTATCACCCCAATCACACTAGAATTAATCAAACACAACATGAGGGATCAATGTGACATTTTCATTAACATTTCAAGCATTGTGTTAGATCAACACATTCATTACAACTGTGGTTCGATAGGACTTTACAAAATTATTGATAGTATTTCTTCAAATGATCTGCATTCCAGGGGTTGGAAAAGGGTTCCCCTTCTAGGTTTTCTAGTCTATAGGTTCCAGAAACCACTTCATCGATGACCCTATATTGGCCATGCCAATTTGGGTGGAGCTTGTTAGGCTTCTGCCAAGTCTTTTTGAGGACTAAGTCCCCCACTGCAATTGGCCTCTACTTCACCCTCTGGTTGTAAAACCTTACAGTCCTCTGCTGGTAGGCGGCTTGCCTTATCTCGGCGTCTTCCCTCCTTTCCTCAATCAGGTCTAAGTCAAGTCTCCTCTCTTCCATATTTCTCTGGGGGTCATACATTTGGACCCTGTGAGTAAGAAACCCAATCTCGGTGGGGATGATGGCTTGTGAGCCATAAGCTAGTATGAACGGGGTTTCTCGGGTAGAGGTCTTTGTCGTCGTCCTGTAGGCCCACCGTACAGCATATAACTCCTCAACCCAATATCCTTTTGCCTCCTAAAGTCTCTTCTTGATCCCATCTAGGATTGTCCTATTTGTAACTTCCGTTTGCCCATTGGCCTGAGGTCGACCTGGGGTAGAGAAGAATTGTTTGATACTCACCCTTTCATAGTACTTCCCTAGAAATGTATTCTCGAATTGAGTCCCGTTATCCGAGATGAGAGTGTTGGGGAGACCATATTTGCATATAATATTTTTCCAGATGAACTGGAAGGTCTTCTGCTCGGTAATCGTGACCATAGGCTCTGCCTCCACCCATTTTGAAAAATAGTCAATTGCCACGATGAGGAACCGATAGTTATTGATGGTCCTAGGCAAGGGGCCTACTAGGTCGATCCCCCACACTGCAAATGGCCATGGGGATGTAATGGAGGTAAGAGGTTGATGGGGTTGGTGAGGGATGGTGGCAAATCTTTGACATTTATCACACTTTTTTACATATGTCGTGGCATCTTTCCCTAAGGTCGGCCACCAGTACCCTTGGGTGACCACCCTCTTCGCTAAAGATTTGCCTCCAATGTGGCTTGAACATGACCCCTCGTGCACATATTGAAAAATTTGTGGGACTTCAGATGGGTGCACACACCTAAGTAAGGGGAGAAAAACCCCCTTTTTGTACAAGGTGTCTCTGATGACAGTGAATTTCGCAACTTTGTATCTTAACTTCTTCCTTTCTTGCCTTGCTTCTGGCATCTCCCCCTCTTTAATGTATCTGATCAGAGGGTCCATCCATGAAGCTTCCTTAGAAACATTTAAGCAAGTGCCAAGTGTTCCCTCAGCATCTTCAATAGTTGGTAGAAGCAAAATTTCCACTGGGACTGTCCTCTTGATATATGTCCTAGTTGTCGAGGCCAACCTAGAAAATGCATCATCTCGGCCTTTATCGAGCCTAGGTATCCTCTTTAATTTCACTTATCTAAAGATCTTCAGTAATGACCTCACCTTCTCAAGGTACTTGGCCATTCGCTCATCCTTGGCCTCGTAGGCTCCTAGTATCTGGTTCACTACTAGCCTTGAATCACTATGAACCAAAATCTGGCCGACACTAAGAGATATGGCCAAGGAGAGGCCTGCTATCAAGGCCTCATATTCGGACTCGTTGTTGGAGGCTTTGAAGTTGAACCTCAGGGCATACTCAATGTCTGTGCCATCGGGTGCTGATACTATCAGTCCAGCTCCACTTCCGCTGTCGCAGGAGGACCCGTCAACGAAGAGGCTCCACACAGTCTGTTCTTCTTAGAAACTTCCCTTGGTGAGGACCCCCTGTCTAAAGAGATATTTTCCCTCTTCATTTTCGGCCACTTTCCCTCTAGCGGTGCTTGTCTCAGCCTTATCTGCAGGTGTGTCGATGAGTCTGCCTTGTAAGGTATCTGTCTTCCCAAGGCTCTCATCTTCGGCTTCATTATCTTCCCATGTAAATTCGGCCATGAAATTTTCCAATGCCTGCCCCTTAATGGCCATCCTAGGTTGATACACAATGTCAAACTCCCCCAGCTCTATAGCCCAGGCCATTAACCTACCTGATTTTTCTGGCTTGTGTAAGACCTGCCTAAGAGGAGAGTTAGTGAGGATGACCATTATATAGGACTGGAAGTATGGCTTCATCTTTCTTGATGCATGGATCAAGTCATAGGCTAACTTCTCTATCCTTGGGTATCTTTGCTCTGCCCCCTGAAGTGCCTTACTGTTGAAATACACTGGCTTCTGTATTCTGTCCTCTTCTCTCACAATGGCTGCGCTGATAGCTGATTCTGAGACGGCTAAGTAAACATGTAGCTGTTCACCTTTTACTGGTCGTGACAACAGCAAGGGAGACCCTAGGTACGACTTTAGCTCCCTGAAAGCCTCATCACACTCCTCACTCCATTCAAAGGTCTTTCTGAGAATTTTGAAGAACGGTAAACACTTATCTATGGCTCTGGACACGAACCTATTCAAAGCAGCCACTCACCCCATGAGCCTCTGGACGTCTTTAATGGTCTTGGGGGTCTTCATCTCTATAGGGCCTTTATCTTTTCAGGGTTGCCCTCGATGCCTCTTTGGTTGACAATGAACCCCAAGAACTTCCCTGCTCCAAACCCGAAGACACACTTGGTCGGGTTGAGCTTCATTTGGTACTTGTCCATTATATTAAAGGTCCTCTCGAGGTCAGCCACATGATCCTCTGCCTTCAAACTCTTAGTCAGCATGTCATCTACATAGACCTCCATAGACTTCCCAATTTGGTCTTCAAACATTTTATTTACAAGGCGCTGATACGTTGCCCCCATATTTTTTAGGCCAAAGGGCATGACCCTATAATAGTATGTCCCCTTGTCGGTAATAAAAGCTGTCTTCTCTGAGTCTTCAGGGTTCATTAAGATCTGGTTATACCCTAAATAGGCATTCATGAAGCTCATGAGCTCATGGCCTGCGGTAGCGTCTACCATCTGATCAATACGGGGGAGAGGGAAGTTGTCTTTGGGATAATGCCTGTTGAGGTCTGTGAAGTCCACACACATCCTCCACTTCTCGTTGGCTTTTGGAATAATGACTGTATCGGACAGCCATTCGGGATAGATGAACTCCCTGATAAACTCTGCATCTTCCAGCTTCTTGACCTTATCCCTAATGACCTCATACTTCTCTCGATAATAAATTATCCTCTTCTACTTTACTGGCTTTAAACCCTCTACCACGTTGAGCTTGTGGCACATGACTTCAGGGTCGATCACCGGCATATCTGTATGACTCCATGCAAAGATGCCCTATCTTCACCTCAATAGCTTGATGAGGTCTTTCTTGATGTTTGGCTTCAAAGTCTTGCTGACTTGGATGGTTTTTTTCGGCTCATCCCCATTGAGGATGATGGATTCTACCTCTTTCACGGCTTCTCCTTTCTTCAGCTTTGTCTTGTCCCTGGGGTCAAGGGTATCAATATTGTAAGTGGTTGTTGCCTTCTTGTGTGCCTCTCTTTCTTCGGCGGAGTTGAAATAACATTCCCGTGCTGTCGTCTAGTCTCCCTGAACTTCCCCTACCCCATAGGGGGTTGGAAATTTAATCATCTAATGGATCGTAGACGGCATAGCTTCAAATCCCTTGAGGGCTACCCGCCCCAGTATAATATTGTAGGCCGAAAAGACATGTTCATCCATCACAAAGAAGCTGACCTTCATGGTAATCCATCTCGGCCACTCGTCCCCCATCCAGACATCGGCCTCATATACTCCAAGGGGATGAACCTTTTCCCCACTGAACCCAATCAATGGGTGATGGTATGGGACGAGTCTAGTACAGCTGAGACCTAAGGCTTTGAAGCATGGCCAAAACATCACATCTGTAGAGCTACTCCCATCTACCAAGATCCTCGGCACCTCGCATCCGTGCACCCTGGTAGTGATGATGATATGGTCATCATGTGGGGCTAAGAGGCCTTTGAAGTCCATTCTTGAGAACCCTACTATCAGGGTATCCATATCGACCTTCTTCCTCTTTTCTGACTTTACCTCCAGGGAGGTTGAGTGTACAGATTTGGTCACTGCCTTAGCTTCAGCTACATGGGCCTTCCTGTCTGCGACCTCTGACCCTCCTCCTGCTAGTCCCCGAAGATCATCCCCACACCGAGAGAGATAATATTAAGTCTTTTGACAGGGTCGTGGTCATCTCTTGGAGGGAGGTCAAGGTCGTTCTCATCATCAGAAGGGTCATCCCCTCTTTTTGGAGGACCTTCTCTACATGCCTCACCCCGCTTATTTTTGGGGTCGTCCCCTCGACCCCTCTTGAGGGCACCTTTGTCGACGTACTTCCTGAGCTTCCCTTCTTTCAGCATCTTCTCAATCTCATCGTTCAGAGCAAAGCATTTGTCTGTCATGTGGCCATGGTCTTGGTGAAATTCACACCATAAGTTTTTGTTCCTCTTGTTGGGGGCTACCCTCAACTTCTCAGGCCACTTCAGGGACCAGTCACTCTTTATCTCGTTGAGAATATGTTCACAGCTGACCGTTAAAGGGGTGTAATCAGCGAACTTGTTGTTCGTAGGTCTCTTCTTCCCCTCTTTGTTCTTCTTATGGTACTTACCCCCACTAGTGCCTCCTTTTTCATCTTCGTAATTTTCAGCCATCGCCTCTTCAGTATTCATCACCTTTCCTGCTGTCGACATCAATTCAGCCATCGTCCTCGGAGGGTCTTTAGCAAGCTTCCATAGCATCTTCCCCTTTTGGAGTCCTCCAATCAGGGTCGTCATAGATATGCTCTCCTCATAGTCTTCCACCTCTAACTTTTCTTTGTTGAATCTGGCTATGTAGTCTCTTAAACTCTCATTCTTCCCCTGCTTAACATAGACCAGGTGCGTGGTCTTCTTCTGTGGCCTCACCCCAAAGCAAAAGTTGTGGATAAACCGGTCTGCCAGCTACTTAAAGCTTTCAATGGAGTTTTTTGGGAGAGACATATACCAGACGTGTGCAGCCCCAGTCAGAGTGCCAGAAAATGCACGACACCTCATCTCATATGAGATAGAGTATATGTCTATCGCTGACTGGTACATCTCTATATGGTGGATAGGGTTAGTACTCCCATCATATCTTGGGGTGACCACATGTGGCTTAAACTTTGATGGCGTAGGGAAGTTGACTATCTTCGCTACAAAGGGTGAGCCTACGGAGTATCCTCTCTGAAGAGGGTCCCGGCTCTTCAGTATATCACCGATCTTATCCTCTAGTCATTGGATCGAGTCATTCCAGGGCCTCGTAGGGTCGACCTGGACGATGTTATCCCCTACCGCCTCTTTGAGTTGGACGGAGGGTTCTGCTGCAGCAGGCTTGTGTTGGTTGTTTACTTCCCCTTGACCATCATCCCGTCCTTGGGGTCGGCCCCCATGGGGTCGGCCATCTGTTGCCTCCCTTCTGGACCTTGTAGCACTCCTTGATCTGGACAATTTTTCTCGCAGGTCATTTATTGGGCCGAGCCTCTCAAAGGCGGACCCCCTTCTTAGGCGATCGAAAGCAGAGCCTCTCGGGCGATCGTCAGGATTTTTCCTTTCACACTTCCCTCTGCTCTCCTGGAGAGGTTGCACAATATTGTTGGAGACCTCATACGGATCCCAGCACTCTACTGGGGCCTCCTCTCCCTCAAGATCATCATACCTATCCTCAGGGCAAGGGTTTCCTTGCCTCCCCAGGTGTAGATGTCAGGGGTCAGCAACATCCCTCCGCCCCTGTGGGGGTAGCAAGTCTTTTCGTGGTGCCTGGGGTGGTCCCCTGGCCTCATGCTGCCCCGGAGCTGTTGCCGGAGTAATCATCTCTGGTAAGACGCCTTGTGGTCTTAGTATGTTTTGGCTTAGGGTTGTAAACTGCTCCTACATGATCCACTGGCTTGATGCCAGAGACTTCAAGGCTGCTGCCACATCAGCCATCTCAGACTGAGGTGGTGGTTGACTGGAACTGGGTCCTACTCCACTATCCGGTGGAGGAAGTGGTGGTAGTGGCATCTCCGGTGCATGTGTTTGAGCTATGAAGAGCTGAACTGAAGAAAAGACTGGTAAGATTGAGAACCTTAATGGGTCTCTTTTAATGGTGAAACAGCTCCACAGGGAGGGAACTGGTTCACCACCAGAGTGCCCGGTGAGGTCAAGCTGTACAGGGGAAGAGATGTCTTCTCGTTCCCACAGATGGCGCCAAACTGATGATGCTGAAATCTAGCACCACCAGATAAGTGATGATGAGCTCAAATTGTAAGTACCATGGCAGCCATAGATGTATAAGTGTGTGAGTGTGTAGAAGGAGATGAGTATAAGAGGAATAAGACAATGATATATAGTGGTTCAGCCAATTAGGACTACATCCACTGTGAGTGTGTGATCCATTAAGTATGGGCACTAATGGCCTTGGATACAATGCACATAAGCTCCCTTTCTCTCTCTACTGTGTGTACAAGCAGAGTTTTTGCTAGGGTTACAATTTTTCGATCCCATTATAGGGTTGTAGGTGACAAGTATACATAGGTCTTGGGGGGTGTAGTGTACCCCCCAAGCATGCATGGTGCATGTGAATGGTGATCTAGCCAATCCCCTGTTAACACCTATAGATGCCACTTGTGGTTAATGATGACGTAATATTCCCTCACGTGAGGGTGTGATATTGTTATAACGTTCCTCCACGTGCCATGTGAGCCTCACGCGCACGGTTCCACGCGTCTCCCAAATCACGCGCTGTGATGATGTCACCCTTGGCCTATGATATGAGGCCGAGGGAAAAGTTCCTTCTGGTAGTGTCTGGCCTAATTTGGGCCTCGTACTGTCGTACCCTTGGAGGGTCGTCCAGACCATGATGAGGGGTCGGCCACTTAAAGGGTCGTCTGGGCCTGATGAGAGGTCGGCCCCTTGAAGGGTCATTTGGACCATGATGAGGGGTCATCCCCTTGAAGGGTCATCTGGGCCTGATGAGGGGTCGGCCCCTTGAAGGGTCGTCTGGACCATGATGAGGGGTCGGCCCCTTGAAGGGTCGTCTGGACCATGATGAGTGGTCAGCCCCTTGAAGGGTCATCTGGACCATGATGAGGGGTCAGCCCCTTGGAGGGTCTTCTGGGCCTGGTGAGGCCATCTTGGCCTCGTCCAGGTGCGGGGAGCCCTCGGCCTGGCCGAGGGTATATATGGGTATATCAGTGATTGTTCCGGCTAGTCTTAAAAGGTCCTTGGTTAAAGATACGTTCACCACAACACCTTGATGAAGCTTTGAATTATTTACACTATATGGAAGTTCAAGTTCGAAAGAAACTTCTCATTTATATACTAAATTTTAGCTATAGTGCCAAAAGTTATTATTGTCTTTTTGTTTTGCTCTCTTATGTAAATTGAAATTGGTGGGGGAATGTTGGATAAATTCCAATATAATACAATATTTTAATTATATTATTGATGTTTTATTTTAGTTGTTAATATTTTATTATATTATTGGTGTTTTAATTTTAAACATAGTTTGGGTTTTAATTTAGAAGGTAGAAACAAGAGCAAATGGGTGTGAAAGATATGGGAGTGCTCAAAATCCCATATTGTCCCACATTGGAAGAATACTACAAAAAGTAGTGGTATATCAACTAAAGGACAACTAAGATTCTTAGTTGACAAGTCAAATAAGAGGCTATGATCCTACGCATCGCAGTGGTGCTTAAGCACCACCAATCGTGACACGCGTAAACGAGACACGCGGTGTGCGATTAGGAGACTCGGGGCGCATCGCGCGCTTTGACGCACACTTAGCACTTCTCACGTGTGCATTGTCGCTTGGAGCGTGGGAGCGTAAAGTTTTGACGACGTAAAACAGATCAACGGTTGTGATTAAATGATCCGATCAAAGGGTTTAAAATCCAAAACGACTTGATCTCAACCGTTAGATGAACCCGTAGCATTTCGTGTAGGGAATGTCCATTCGCTTATGATGGGATGCCTAATCTGAACCGTTAGATCGAAGCTATTCCAAACAGGCACCATCCAACGGTTGCTGAGTTGCTACATGAAGAGGTGTGACTGTTGATGAACAGTCATAGAAATGGCTATAAAAATATTTCCAGGCCTCTGTTTTGGACACCGAAAATTGCTAATTTCTCCTCTCTCTGTACCCTATATTTTGTCATTATCAAGTTACAAATTCAGAGTGTTCTCGGTTTGAATCAAACAAACACTTCATACACTGCATTGTATCCTGAAGGCAAATTCTATAAAACCCATTGTGTACTCGCAGTTCTGTCTCAATTGGATTCGGAGAAATTTTTCCTAAAAGAAAGCGTTCCAAGGACATGCCTTGCAGAAATTAATTAATATATTTCGTTCTTTCCATTACAAAACTCCAACAATTTTTATTGGAATTTTATGAAAGGAATAATTAAAAAATAATAATAATTGCAAGTTACTGCAAGTCATGTTCTAAGAACGTTGTCTTTTAGGTAAGATTTTTTTCCTTCCGGATGAAAGTTGTGAGTACACAATGGTGTTTATAGTAAAAAAATTTCATTCAAGATACAATATATTGGTATTATTTATTTGATGCAAACTATTTACAATTTTATCAAACCAAAAACTCTTTGAAATGTAAACCTGATAATGCCATAAGTTTGAGGATGGAGAGAGAAGAACACCAAGACAATTTTTATGTCCAAAATAGAGACCTGAAACTCTTTTTATAGATATTTTGGTGGTTGAAAAGTCATCTCCTTTCAGGTGCCCACTCAGCAATCGTTAGATCATGTTTGTTTCGAAATCTTTCGATCGCACGATCTAGATTTGGCATCTTATTGTAAGCGAATGGATGCAACGTATAAGAATCGCCATGAGTCAATCCAACAGTTTAGATCAACTCGCTTGGGTTATAACATCCTTTGATCAGATCGACGCACGAAGTTCCAAGTGCGCCATTAAAGTGCCCAATGCGCTCTAAGTCGCCCATTCGCCCTTTGGCGCTAACGCGCGACGTGTGTAGCGATTGGTGGTGCTTTACATCACTGCAAAGTATCGTATCACAGCCTCTTTGGCTATAAGACTACTAGTCACCTTTTGTCTTTTAGTTATATACCCTTTCCTGTAAAGTTTCTATGTGCAACTTTGAAATCACGCTCACCTCATTTACACCCATTTTCTTTAGCTTTCTATCTAAAGAAGACCCAATATAAAATTTTCAAAATAAAAACTCACTTAGACAATATTAATACCCAATATATTTTGAAAATTCCAACAATCCCCCGCCATTGCAAAATACACATAAATAAGAAAGAATACTATATTATAAGGAATCTAATATACAAGAGTATAACGACAATAAAATGGGTTTTGCCATTATCATTGAAATCTGGTATATAAATGAGAAGTGTCTTTCGGATATGAACTTTCACTTAGTGAAAATAATTCAAAGTTTCATCAAGGTGCTGTGGTGAATGTATCTTGAACCAATAACCCTTTTAGACCAGTTATAACCATTACACATACTTATATTTATATTGAAAAGTGTTTTGTTAGCATGCACATTTATTTCCTTGTGCTTATCTTAATTTCATGAGTGTTTGAGGATCGGTTTTAGTTCCATAGAAAGCGATCACACTTTCATCATTCATATAGGTGAATCCACTTCAGTGATTCCGTAAGTCACATTTATATGATTTATTTATAAGTAACCTTCATCCTCTATCATGCAAAATACCAACACTAGGCACATAGGAATGTACTACATATAAGTTTCTAGTGTTCCATAACTATCATTTAACTTGTTCGTACCACATTGAACTTTGCCTATATTTTCAAGACATAATTTGTGTTCCCATTACATATACTTGGTTTATTTTATAGACCTTAGTCCCATTACTTTTGAGGTGACATATATCATTTCTCTAACAAGACCTTTAGTGACGGGATCTGCTAAATTCCTGTTTGTTTTAGCATTGTCAAATGTAATTCCTCATTCTTTGAGTAATTGCCTCAAAATTTGTTGTCTTAGACTAATATGTCTACATTTTTCATCATAGGTTTTGCTTGAAACCTTGTATATTATAGCCTAATTATCACAACTAATCATAATAGTGGTAGATGACTTTTTTCATAAAGAAATATCAAATAATACATTTTAAGCCATTTCACTTGTTTACTTGCATCTGCTAGGGCTATGAATTCCGATTGCATTGTTGAATCAGACACATACATTTGTTTCTTGGATTTTCAAGAAATAACTACTCCTTCTAATGTAAATATCCAACCAGTCGTGGACTTCGATTTTGATTCGAGAGTATTCTAATTAAAATTACTATATCCCTATAATACAGGTGGATACCCTACACAAAGTAAGTCGCAATCCATAGTCCTCTTCAGGTATCTAAGTAATCTAGAAATCGCATTCTAATGTTCTAGTCCCAGATTACTTGTAGATATAGATAGTATACCTACCGCATAGTCAATGCCTGGTCTAATGCAATTCATTTCATACATAAGACTTTCATTGACACTGACATATTTAGGTTGATCCATAATATATCCACTATTTTTCATTAATTTGATAATAGGATCAACTGGTATGGTTATTGGCTTAAGTTCAAAATGATTATATTTCTTAAAAACCTTTTCAATATAGTGAGATTGAGATAATGCTAATGTATTATAGTTTCTTACTATTTTGATTCCCAGAATCATATCAACTTCCCCAAGATCCTTCATATCAAAGTTTGATGTTAGGAACCTCTTAGTTTATTCCACATATTTGAGATTTGACCCAAATATAAGCATTTCATCCACATATAAGCAAATAATGACTCCAACACCATTGTCAAAGTTAGTATGGATACATCTGTCGGAATCACTTAATTTAAAACTATGGGATCTTATTATCTTGTCAAACTTTTTATGCCATTGCATAGGAGCTTGTTTAAGGCCATAAAGATATTTAACTAGTTTACACACTTTCTTTTCTTAGCCAGTCAAAACAAACCCTGCAGGTTGTTCCATGTAAATCTCTTCTCCTAAATCACCATTTAGAAAAGTCATTTTTACATCCATTTGATGAATCACCAAATTGTGAATAGAATTAAGATATATTAAAAACCTAATGAAAGTTATACATGCAACGGGTGAATATTTGTCAAGATAATATATTCCATATTTCCGTTTATAGCCTTTAGCAACTAATCTCTCTTTAAATTTATTAATTGAACCATCCCAATTTAATTTGCTTTTAAATATCCATTTACATCCAATTGGTTTTGCTTGAGGAGGAAAATCTGTAATAACCCAAGTTTGATTTGACAAAATTGAGTTCATTTTATCATTGATTGCTTCTTTCCAGAAGATAACATCCCCAGATATCACCGCTTCATGAAATGTAGTCAATTCATCTTCTACATTAAAAACAAATTTGAATCCCTTAATAAGATAAATTACAAAGTCAAGTCCAAATGTCTTTTGAGTTGTTTATCTCTTACTTTTCCTTAGTTCGATGTCATCTACTGATTCCAAAGGTGATATTGGTTATGTTGAAATATTAGAAAGTGAGGCATCAATAGTCGAATTATTATTTTTCAGTCCTTGATTCAAAGTGCTTGACTTTAATAGATTTTATAAAAATTTCATATCCACCGACTCAATAGTTTCTTGAGTTTCAAGATTCAAAAATATATAAGTCGTACAATTATTAGAGTATCCAATAAAAATACATTTATAAGTCCTGTTTCCTAACTTGGGTCTTTTAGGTTTGAGTTTTCTTACACAAGCAAGACATCCCCAAACTTTGAGACGTTTAAGATTAGGTTTATAATGAAAGCATAATTCATGTGGTGTAATATTATTGATTTTCAATGGAACTCTATTAAAAATATAACATGCAGATAAAACTGCTTCACCTCACATAGACAAAGGCAACCCAAAACTGATTAATATTGCATTTATTATTTTCACTAAAGTCATATTTTTCCATTTTGTTGTTCCATTTTGTGGCGGTGTGTATGGTGCCATAACTTGATGGACTATTTCACCAATATTACAAAATTGAATAAACTCATTTGGGTAGTACTCACCACCTCTATCGGATCGTAGGATATTGATTTTTCTATTTTTTTGGGTTTCAAATTCTGCTTTAAAAATAAAAAAATAAAATATCGAATACTTCATCTTTACTTTTAAGTAAACTAGTTAGTGAACACGTGCGTTGCATCTGTAACCAATGTTTGAAGTTGTTTTCTCCAATGGCATGTCATTAAAAGACATTTTAAAGTCAGTAAATGAGGAGATTATATGAATAAACCTATGTGAAGTTAGATTAAAAAATGTTAATTGAATCGCAAGAGAATTAAATCAGAAATAATATAGAAAGAGCAATCGCATAAAAATATAAAATTATCATATTTTGTTACATAGGACCCACAACTAAAATTCAATTTGTAACCGCTCGTTTCCATGCTTTTGAGAATGACATGTGCTCCATTTTTATTACATAGAACTAACAACTAAAAATAATAAAAGGTTGTGTTAGGGAAAAATAATTATAATTTGATCATAAAAATAACATGTGTAATTTGAATGGATTTACCCCTTGTTGTTTTGACAACTTTATAATTTTGCAAGTTTATTGTACTTCTTCATCTTATACTACAAAAAAACATATGAAAATAGAGGAAAACTATAATTTCATTGAAAACACTTACTATTTAAGTAGTAATGTTGAGCAAGAGTACTTACACCAAATGTATTTAATTACATGAGAAATTTTTTCAAATAGTTGGGAATCAATTCAGCTACATCAAACATGGATTGAAATATGAAATACTTAAAAAACAAATCCTACCACACCCAACGAATAAATATAATTTTTAACTCCTAAAAAGGAAAATATACAAATGAAAAAAAGGAAAACAATCGGGTGGTTCGCTTTCAACAACTCGGGGGATTTTTCTCTTGAAAAACTCAGAGGGACTACTACACCCAACATATACATGAAAAAAGTTCACTCCTAGAAAGAAAAATATAAAAATGAAAAACAAAAATGATGGTTTACTTTCAACAATTTAGGTGGATTTGTCTCTTGAGTACCCCTTCGTACTTGTAGCATTTTTCTAGAGGGATAGAGAGGCTTTTGATACTAAAGTTTGAAGACCAGGATACAGGTCACTAAAAGACAGAATGACTCTTGATACGTAAGTCTTGAAAATTGATTATCATATAATAATGCTACATGAGTAATTATGTTTGTATGAAAGCGTTCAAAACTATTTAAACCCAAAAATGAAAAGAAAAAAAAAACTAATTTATTAAGATATCAAAAAAGTTTTGTTTGTAAAAAGGTCAAACTATTTTGTTTTTCGTATAAATACCGTATTGTATTTTTTATAAATTTAATAAGAGCCTTATTTATAAAAGTAATGTTTAAAAATAAAAATAAAAAATCATAAAAATTCCCAAAATATTGCAATTTTTTAATTTTCCAAAATATTTTTTCTAGAGTATTACATTTTTTGTTTTCAAGAATACATGTTCCTCACATATATATATATATATATATATATATATATAGAGAGAGAGAGAGAGAGAGAGAGAGAGGCTAACCTCCATCATACCTAGTTTTAAGGTATAAGATTTTTTTTTTAACTTTTTATTTTTCTCATGAAATTAAACTTCCAATCAACCCATGTTTAAAAAAATAAGTCAAAATATATTTTGTAGCTATTTTTAAAAAATTCACAAAATTTTACTTTCACAGACCCTTATAAATAATGTATTTTCAGCAGGGTTTTGTTGGATTTTTTAAAAATAGCTAAAAAAATATATTGACCTAATTTTTTGAACATGGGTTGATTGGAAGGTTAAGTTCAAGAGAAAAATAAAAAAAAAATTAGGACATAGAACTAGATGTGATGTATGGGTGATGTATAGAGTATGATGTAAGCTCACCTTCTCGTGTATATATATATATATATATATATATATATATATATATATATATATAGAGAGAGAGAGAGAGAGAGAGAGAGAGAAATGCTCACATACATCACACCTAGTTCTAGGCACTAAAAAACTTTGTTTTTAATTTTTTTTTAATATTTTTATTGAAATTAACTTTTCAATCAACGCATGTTCAAAAAATTATGTCAAAATACATTTTCTAGCTATTTTTAAATAATTCACAAAAATCTGGTGGTACAGGCCCTTATAAATAAGGTATTTTCAGCAGTTTTTTATTAAACTTTTGACAAATAGCTAGAAATTGTATTTTGACCCAATTTTTTGAACATGTGGTGATTGGAAGGTTAACTCCAATGGTAGAATAAAAAAAAAATGATTTTTTAGGGCCTATATATATATATATATATATATATATATATATATATATATATATATATATATATATATATATATATAGAGAGAGAGAGAGAGAGAGAGAGAGAGAGAGAGAGTCAGGCTATAGTACATCATGCTATATACATCCCCGTGCATCACACCTAATTCTAGGGCCTAAAAAACTTTCTTTTTCAAATTTTATATTTTTTTTCCTTTAAATTAACCTTCCAATCAACCCATATGCAAAAAATTAGGTCAAAATACATTTTGAAGCTATTTTTTAAAAATCCACAAAAAACTGCTAAAAATACCTTATTTATAAGGGTCTGCGCCAGCAGTTTTTTGTAGATTTTTTTCAAATAGCTACAAAATGTATTTTGACCTAATTTTTTGCATATGGGTTGATTGGAAGGTTAATTTCAAGGAAAAAATATAAAATTTGAAAAAAAAGTTTTCTAGGGCCTAGAATTAAGTGTGATGTACGATATGATGCATAATGCATGATGCATATATATATATATATATATATATATATAGAGAGAGAGAGAGAGAGAGAGAGAGTGGAAGGATGATATGTGTTCTAAATAAAGATGAAATAAGTAATATTTGTCAAACAGAGTCCTCACATTGAAATAAGTTATATTATTTAAGGATTAACTTGCAATAAATAAAAGATTAAGTAACATTTAAAAATCAGTAGTTTTATTTTACTTTGACTAGTTAGTGCATGCGTGTGTTGCACTTGCAACCAATGCTTGAAGTTGCGTTCTCCAATAACATCTCATTAAAAGACATTCAAAACTATTAAATGAGAGGTGGTATGAATAAACCTATGTGAAGTTATGCTGAAAAATGTTAATTGAATCATAAGAGAATTAAATCAGAAATAATATAGAAAGCGCAATCATATAAAAAATAAAAAGTTCTCATGTTTTGTACATAAGACCCACATCTAATATTCAATTTTTAATAACCTGTTTTCATGCTTCTGAGAATGACACGTGCACCATTTTTGTAACATAAGACCAACAAATTAAAAATAATAAAAAGTTGTGTTAGGAAAAAAGAATTAAGATTTGATCATAAAAAATAACTTTGTAAAATCCCTTGTTGATGTGACAACTTTTATAAGGTTGCAAGTTTGTTGTACTTCTTTATCTTATATTATATAAAATAAAATAAATGAAACAAATATCGAGTATACAAATAAAGCTCATCGCCGCATTAACACATGGATTGGAACTTCAAATATAATAAAAATAAAGGAAAACTATAATTTCATTAAACACGCTTAATATTTATGTAGTGATGTTGAGAAAGAGTACTTACACCAAAGGTATTTTATTACATGGAAAATTCTTCAAATAGTTGGGGATCAATTCAACTACATCAAACATGGATTGAAATATGAAATATTGCTTAAAAAATAGATCCTACCACATCGATTGTATAGATACAACTTTTCCACATTTAGAAAAGAAAATATATGAAGGAAAAAAGGAAAAAGAAAATTTGGTAATTTACTTTCAATAACCCAGGTGGATTTTTCTCTTGAGAAGTTAAAAGGGCCTACTACACCCAACATATACATAAAAAAAATTACTCCTAGAAAGGAAAATATACAAATGAAAAAAAAAAATATTGTTTGCTTTCAATTATTCAGGTGGATTTGTCTCTTGAGTACCCCTTCATACTTGTAGCATTCTTCTAGAGGGATAAAAGAGAGGCTTTATGTATTTAAGTTTGAAAACGATAATAGAAATCATTAACAAACAGAATGACTCTTAATACGTAAGTCTTAAAAATTGGTTATGATAAATATTGCTACATAAGTAATTATGTTTTATTTTACTTTGACTAATTAGTACACATGTGTGTTGCACATGTAACCAATGTTTGAAGTTGTGTTCTCCAATGACATGTCATTAAAAGACAATCTAAAACCATTAAATGAGGAGGTTGTACGAAATAAACTTATGTGAAGTTAGATTGAAAAATGTTAGCTGAACCATAAGAGAATTAAATCAGAAATAATATAGAAAGAGCAATCACATAAAAATAAAAATTCCCATATTTTGTTACATAGGACCCACAACTAAAATTCAATTTGTAACCAATTGTTTTCATGCTTCCGAAAATAACACGTGCTCCATTTTTTTTATTACATAGGACCAACAACTAAAAATGATAAAAAGTTATGCTACGGAAAAATAATTAAAATTTGATCAAAAAAAGTAATATTTGTAATTTGAATGGATTTACCCCTTGTTATTGGGACCACTTTTATAAGGTTGCTAGTTTGTTGTACTGCTTCATCTTATACTATAACAAATAAAATAAATGAAAAAAATATTGAGTATACAAACAAAACTTAGCCCCACATCAACATATGGATTGGAACTTCAGATAGAATTAAAAAAAACATATGAAAATGGAGGAAAACTATAATTTCATTAAAAACATTTAATATTTAAGTAGTAATGTTGCACAATATTACTTACACCAAAGGTCTTTGCTTACATGGAAAATTCTTCAAATAGGTGGGGATCGATTCAATTACATCAAATAAGGATTGAAGTATGAAACACTACTTAAAAAAATAGATCCTACCACATCCAACATATAAATATAATTTTTTCACTCTTGTAAAGAAAAATATACAAAGGGAAAAAAGGAAAAAGAATCTCGTGGTTTGCTTTCAACAACCTAGGTGAATTTTTCTCTTGGGAAGTTAAAAGGGCCTATCACATGTAACATATACATAAAATAAATCCACTCCTAGAAAGTAAAGTATACAAAGTATACAAATGAAAGATAAAATAAAAAAAATGATGTGATTCGTCCCAAATCTTGCACATACATACCCTCGATACTCATGCATTTTAGCCCCTTCGGGTACTTTAATGCCTATAATTAAGCTCATTAATTAGAAAACTTTTGTTTTATATGCTAACATGTTGTTTGAGGTATTATTGAGTGTTTGTATGTGTTACGGTGCTTAGTGTGGAGTTTGGGTGCATTCCAGTAAAGTTTCGCCGCAAATCGCACGTTTAGGGGCAATTTAGTAATTTCACACTATGGGATTTTATGCCTAAAGTCTTCGCGGAAGTAGACACTCTCAGAATATGCTTTGCGTGACAATGAACGATGCGTAAATCCGAGTCCGAAGGAAGATGGTGCGGGCCTTTGATTGGAGAGGAATTATAAGGGAATTTAATAATTACAAAACAAATAATTTTATTAATGCCCCTTGTGTCCTTCTCCCCAAAATTGCAGCTATAGGTCCATTTGTATGATAATGTCAATTCGGACCAAACACGGGTTTGTGCTCGATTTTTGGTTTTATCCATTTTTGGGCTTCGATTTTAGTGGGTCTTGATTATCACGCAAAAGCTCGGGTCTTGGATCAGATCTTTGGCCATACACAATCTTGGCAGATCCCGTGGCTTTGAAACTATGAGGTTGAGGTTTTTGACCATTAGTAGACATGGGAGGCCTTGGTTTACTATTATGACAAAGAGAAATTGCAGGTCAGAACAAAAATTAGCCGATTGGATTTGGTCTCGGACATTAATATGAGAGATAGCAGGACTCGGCTTGTGGTGATTTGGGGTCGTGGAGTTTTATTGAGCAGCAGCATGCAGCAATAGCATGGGCATGAAACAGAGGACCGATCGACCATCCCCTGACCACCGATCGACCAGTGTTTGTATTTTTGGCTTGCGACCTAGGCAGTGTGCCCATTTCCCTCTCACCGGTCGGCTGACCATGCTCTGGCGGTCGACCGGTCCCTGTTTTGGCCGACATTAGCTGTTTCCCTTTTATTTTCTTTTTCTTTTTTTCTTTTATTTTCTTATTTTCATCTTACTATAAAGAGAACCCTTAGTTTATTTTTGTAAGGAGAATTCATTTTACTTAGTTTTAGGGTTTGGTTCTCTTAGGTTAGGGTTCAGGGAAGGATGAAGAGTGTGCCATTTTCTCCCTCCTAGGGTTTGCTCTAGGTTTACCCATTTATGGTTGTGTAAGAACACTATTCCTCATTCTTATCCATTTATGTAAGTTTTTTTTCTTACATGTTTTCTTTCTCTTTCTTTCATTTATTGCTTTGTTAATTAGGTTTACTTTCTTGCATTTAATTCATGTCATTTAATATGCTTTATAGCTAGTTTAATCTAGGTTGTGTTAGATTGAACTCACTTAGGGTTGATTGGTTTCTTTTCTTTGGTGATGTAGTTTACGAGTTTATTTCGATTGGGTTGTCCTAGTTATTACGCCTAGGAGATTTGACGGGATAAATCACGTATGCTCCGTATTTATGATATTGCGTGTGTAATTTCTGGGGTATTTGTTACCGCCAAAATCATAGAAGTCTTTTATGCGAATTTAGGGGTGTGACAAACCTTAATTTAATTCATTGACGAAATGAGATTCAATTTAGGGGTGAGGGATATATGTCGCAACCTATAGTTTTTATTCCTTTTGTTAATCTAGTTTAAATACACTCGCCTAGATTATCTTTTCCTTTTTGTAAAAATACCTTTTACACTTGTATTTTAGAAGATTAAAGCGATTAAATTCTAGTTAGTTGTCTCTGTGGATTCGATACTCAGACTGGCCGTTATACTCCCTTAAAAGAGTGTAGTCATAGTTTAGGTCTTTGTATTGAGTTGGTGAGCCGAATATAACAAACGACCCGCATCGGTGACGCGACACTGCGGCAAAATCCCAACTTATCAAATGGTGTCGTTTCCAGGGATGATTTTCTTTGAATCTTAATTTATTTAGTGCTTTGATCCCTACAACTTGCTCTATAAAATGGCGACGTTGTGGGGGACTTGTTGTTTTAGAATTTATTTGATTTAGTATTTCGTAGTATTTTCTTTCTATTTGTATTTTTTGCTAACAATTTTTGTAGGACTTTTACAATTGAGGGCCAAGAACCGCTTGAATTTTTCGGCCGCACATCGCTTTGTGGAATTTGCCATCTCGTGCCTTCTTTGGGGTAAGCATGTCTTCTTCTAATTTTTTCGGTAATTGTAATGATAATTCCTAAAATCCCCCTACACCTATGACTTTTGGTTAATACTTACAAGCCCCAAAAATTGCAAATTCTAAAATGTCTTTGGGTGAGTCTTAGGAAAGTCAAACTATGGATTATAGAAATTTTGAGAATGATCAGTTCGATTTTGGGCCAAAAAATTCTTATGTTAATGATTTTGATTGTAGTTTCGAGAATATTTCTCAAAGTTCTCATTTGCAAGAATTCGCGCCTCGGACTTTGACTTTCGGTGAGGGATTGCGTATTCTTGAAATTGAGAAACTTGAAAACCGTTACCGGGAAGAAAATCTTTGTTGGGAGCATGCATTGGATTTATTATTTGAATCCGATGATAATTTTTCTTTTGAGGGTTTCGAAGTCGATGAATGTTTTGAACCAAATAAGGATTTTATGCCTACTTTGGAACAAACCATTCTTGACTTGGCCCATAGCATAGTAGAGAATGAAAATAAGGAAGAAATGGACATAGTATCCATTTGCAATGAAATGATTTTTTCTTTGGCTCTCAAAGAAGAAAGTTTCATTAAAAATGATCCTTTCTCCTTCGAAATTAAATCTTTGAGCGATGATAACTCATCTATTGAGATTGAATTTCTTTCCTCCCCATCTTTATTCTATATTGTCACACCGATGCAAGTACCCGATGAATTGGTTCAAAACTTTATAGTTCTAAACCCTTTCAATTGTGAGGATTACTTGCTCGAGTTTCTTTCCATAAAGACATCTTTACCTCCACGTGTGCCACGTCCCATTCCAATTTCAAAATATTTGAGAGAAAAATCTATTTTTTTCCTTGTGTATTTGTTGCCCGTTTTATCCAAATCCCCCATACTCCCTCCAAAAATTTTAATTGGGGATGGTTCATTTCTTCAGCCTTACACATGCCTTCCGTTGTTTGAATGGAATTCTTATTTCTAGGAATGTATGCATGAAAGGGAGGGTCCCCCGTTGATCCTCCAAATTCAAATTGTATTTTGGGCAGACCCTAAAAAATTTCAACTTCTAGTGTATAGTTAGTTAGAAGTTAAAATTATAGGTCGTACATAGTTAGTTTTATTTTATTTCTATTTTTCTTCTTTATTCTTACTTATTGTCTAGTGTGATTAGTTACGTTTTTGTTATTTGTTTTTGCTATGCTTGGTACTAACATGTTTTGTAGAATCATTGGGCTTGTACTTTCACGAGATCGCTCCATTTTGGGTAATATATCTATTTTCCTCTTTTTAACTTGGTTCTTAATTCACATTGAGGGCAATGTCAGGTTTTAAGTTAGGTGGTGTGGGATATTCAATCCATTCATTGGTAGTTTCTTTGATTTGATTACTTTCCAAGCATGCTTTTCTTGTAAAAAATTAAAATTTTCAAAACGATTTTCTTTCTTTTTTCTCCTTTATTGGGCATTTTGCCTTTGTTTCCGATGATAAATTTTAATAAATGCCCTATCCAATAGACAACTCAATGATGCATGTTCTCAATTTTAGAAGTTATTAGACTTTGGTCCTCAATTATTGATATTATGAATAACTTCATAAATTAAACTTTAATCCCATGAACATATGCACTTTTCTTGCTTTATTGATTTGGTTTAAGATTTTTATAACTCGATAATCTTTTGTTGCATATATACTTACACCGAGTGAGATTTTGTGCTTTTCTTCATTTGTGAGTGTTATACACTTATCTTTACTCTTTGAAAACGTTACACCTAAGGAATTTAATCATTACTAGGGATTTTGTGTTTTATACTTACACCTAGTGAGATTGTATAAAAATACTTACACCTAGGGAATTTAATAATTACAAAACAAATAATTTTATTAATGCCCCTTGTGTCCTTCTCCCCAAAATTGCAGCTACTGGTCCATTTCCACGATAATGGCAATTTGGCCCAACCATGGGGTTTGTGCTCGGGTTTTAGTTTTATCTATTTTTGGGCTTTAATTTTAGCGGCTCTTGGTTATCATGCATAAGCTCGGGTCTTGGATCGGATCTTTGGCCATACACGATCTTGGCAGATCTCGTGGCTTTGCAAATATGAGGTTGAGGTTTTTTACCATTAGTATCCATGGGAGGCCTTGGTTTACTATTATGGAAAAGAGAAATTACAGGTCCGAATAGAAATTGGTAGCTTGGATTTGGTCTCGCCATTAACATGAGAGATAGAAGGTCTCGGCTTGTGGTGATTGGGGTCTTGGAATTTTATTGAGCAGCAGCATGTAACAACAGCGTGGGCATGAAATAGAAGACTAGTCGACTGGCCCCTGGCCATCGGTCGACCGATGCTTGTATTTTTGGCTTGCGACCTTAGCAGTGTGACCCTTTCCCTCTCATCGGTCGACCGACCATGCTCCGGCGGTCGACTGGTCCCCTGTTTTGGCCAACATTAGTTGTTCCCCTTTTTTATTTTATTTTTCCTTTTTCTTTTATTTTATTATTTCCATCTTACTATAAAGAGAACCCTTAGTTTATTTTTGTAAGGAGAATTCATTTTACTTAGTTTTAGGGTTTGATGCTCTTATGTTAGGGTTTGGGGGAGGATGGAGAGTGTGCCATTTTCTCCCTCCTAGGGTTTGCTCTGAGTTTCACATTTATGGTGGTGTAAGAACACTATTCCTCTTTCTTATCCATTGATGTAAGTTGTTTTTCTTACATGCTTTCTTTAGCTTGATTTCATTTATTGGTTTGTTAATTAGGTTTACTTTCTTTCATTTAATTCATGTCATTTAATATGCTTTGTATCTAGTTTAATATAGGTTTTGTTGGATTGAACTCACCTAGGGTTGATTGGTGCTTTGCTTTGGTGACAGAGTTTACTAGTTTATTTCGATTGGGTTGTCCTAGTTATTATTCCTAAGAGATTTAACGAGGTATGTCACGTATGCTTCATAATGACGACCTTGCGTGTGTAATTTTTGGGGTATTTATTGACGCCAAAATCATAGTAGTCTTTTATGAGGATTTAGGGGTGTGACAACTCTTGATTTAATTAATTGACGAAACGAGATTCAATCTTAATCACTTGTGAACCCATGTAACCATTTATACCAATTAACTCGGGGTGAAGGATATCTATCGCAGCCTATAGTTTTTATTTCTTTTGTTAATCAAGTTTAAATACACTCGCCTAGATTATCTTTTTCTTTTTATAAAAATACCTTTTACACGTTTATTTTAGAAGTATTAAACCGATAAATTCTATCAACTTGTCTCTATGGATTCGATACCCGGACTGGCTGCTATACTCCCTTAAAAGAGTGTAGCCATAGTTTAGGTTTTTATATTGAGTTGGTGAGCCGAATATGACAATTGACCAGCATCGGTGACGCGACACCGCAGTAAAAACCCAGCCTATCATGATGGTTTACTTTCAAACAATTCAGGTGAATTTGTCTCTTGAGTATAATTTCGTACTTATAGCATTTTTCTAAAGAGATAGAGATAGGCTTTTGGTATTTAAGTTTGAAGATTAAGATAGAGATGACTAATATAATGACTCTTAATACGTAAGTCTTAAAAATTGGTTATCATATAGTAATGCTACACAAGTAATTATGTTTGTATTAAAGGGTAAAACAGTCGAAATGATGAAGTTTGGTTCTAATGCTTTTATAGGTAGTATAGATATGTATATGCCTATTTAAAGTAATCATCGATAAAAGTTAAAAACTATTTATTTCCTCCACGGGTGACATTACTCTTCATATCGCATTTATCATTATGTATAAGATCAAACATTTCGCATGTCCGCTCAACAGGCATAATGACTTTCTTGTAGTCTTAGATTGAGCATAAATTTCGCATTTATCGTAATGGTCAATTTTACAATCAACAAATTAATACTTCTATAATTAATATGACCTAATCTATTATGCCATAATAAATAGAATCAATCATATAAACAAATCTAATATCATTTATTATATTAAATTTGATCATATTATTACAAGAGTACCCTTTGACAATAAATTGACCATTCTTATATAGGACAAGCTTATTCGACTTATACATAAGTTTAAAAACCTTTGTTATTGAGATGGTTTCCAAATACAAATTTTTTACACATATTCTGTACGTGAAGTACATCAATCAAAGTAAGAACCTTCCTAGAAGTCAATTTCAATTCGACTGTGCCATTCTCAATTACTTTACTGCGAAGGTTATTTGCCTTTTTTATATCCTTTCCATCGATCTATTGATATGTTTTGAAAAGAGAACGATCTTTACAGATATGAATGGTTGTGGTGATATCTTACCACCATCCACTTTCATTATCCACAGAATTTTCTTCACACACCATCTTAATAAGATCTTCAACATTGTTGGTTCCTTTGTCACTTGTTTTTACTTAAATGTCTTCTTTTTAAGTTGATATTCTCAGGTAAAATGACCCGGGTTGTCATAAAGGTAGCATTTTCCCTTCTTCTTTCTATTTGCACCCAGGTTTTTGAAATTTGAATAATTCATTTCTTTAAGTTTGTAATCTTTGGTATTTTTAGATTTTTGATCCTCAACCATATTTGCCTTGGAATAATTATCTCTTTAATCTTCATTCTTCTCTTGAATACGGGAATCTTTTTCAATATGAAGATGGTAAAGAAGATATTCGAATGTGTATGTCTTTTCATCATGATTAATTTTCTTATTAATTTTCATCTTGAAGATTTATTTCAGCGACTTTAAGATCACCGACTATTCATTGGATTTCATGGCTTTGTGAAACGACAGATTTATCATTAGTCATTTTATAATTCATATAATTATAATTAAGAAACTCATTGTTGATCGCTTCCTTATTTTGATGTTTATTCTCCAATGCCTTCCTTAATTCCGTTATCGTAGGAATCATCTTATGTGCACCATAGACCGTTTGAGATAATGCCTTAAGAATGTGTTCTTGCCACATAAATATGTTTTCTTTCCTCTTCGGGTGTGGGTTCAGGAATAGGTTTAAGTCCATCTTCAAGAATATATGCAAGTTTAAGATATGTGAGAAAGAACATGATTTATCTTGCCAACGGGTGAAATTTTTGCCATCAAAACGATCTAGTCGAACTAAATCTTGACTCATAACTTGGATAGATTGTTTTACCATTCTTTCCATATTTATTTTCAGAAGAATATTGCCTAAAACTATTGGAACTTTATGAAAGGTATAATTAAAAAAATAATAAATCAAGTTTACTGCGAGGCACTTTCAAGGAACGTTGTCTTTTAGGCCATATTTCTCCCCTTTCAGATGAAAGTCCCGAGTATACAATGAAGTTTATAGTAGAAATTTGCCTCCAGGATACAATGCAGTGATGTTATTTCTTTGATACAAACTATGTATGGTTTGATAAAATCAAGAACACTTTGAAATGTAAACTTGATAATGCCAAAAGGTAGAGGACGAAGAGAAAAGAATGAGGCAATTTTTGGCGTCCAAAATAGAGGTCTGAAACTCTTTTTGTAGCCATTTGGTGGCAGTTCATGAGCAATCACCTTGTTTCAAGTGAGCAACTCAATAGCCGTTAGATCATGTTGTTCAGAATTATTTCGATCGCATGGTTCAGATTTGTTGTCTCATCGTAAGCGAATGGGCACACCCTATATAAATCGCCATGATTCAATCCAATGGTTCATATCAACCTGCTTGTGTTAAAAATTAATTAATCAAGTCGACTAACCACAAGCGTTGATCTAGTTGACTTTGATAAAACCTTAGGCTTTCATGCTCCAAGCGAAGTGTCAAGTGCGCCATCAAAGCGCCCAATGCACCTTAAGTCTCCCAATCGCCCTTTTCGTACATCACATGAATGTGCATCGCGTGTCGCGATTGGTGGCGATTTGCACCACCGCAAAGCGCCATATCATAGCCTCTTTGACTATAAGACTAATAGTCATCTTTTGTCCTTTTATATACCCTTTTACTTTCTCGTAAAGTTTTTATTTGGGACTTTAGAACCATAATCACCTCATTTACACCTATTTTCATTAGCTCTCTCTCTACAAGAAGACCTAATATAAAATTCCCAAAATAATAACTCATTTATACAATATTAATACCCAATTATATTCTCCAAATAAAAACTCACTTACATAATGTTAATACCTAATATATTTTTTAAAAATTAGTAACATTAAACAATCGTTGCTTTCAATATGTTTAGGCCCTCCACGTCTTAAAGTAGCCTAAAAAGGTATAATATATGAATCCGATCCATCTATGTGGATACCATGTGACCTAAAGCTCATTAGTAAGTTCGGTAGCATATCCAGGGGTGGAGGCAATGAGTTTTAAGTGGTGCAGTCACACACACTGAGATTTACGCGAAAAATCTATACACAATGGAAAAAATTATGGACCAAATGTAAGTTCGTAAAGTAGAAGGAAGTTAAATATATCTTTTATAAGGTTCAGGGTTAGAAAATGTAGTTTTTTTTAAAGTGGTCAAATAACCTAGTTATTTTTCCTTTTAATTTGAAACAAAAAAATGAGCTCTTATATATTAGTCTCATTTCAAAGGGTTTTCATCATATCAATCCTATTAATGTAGAGATTATTAAATAAGTTTTATTAGTCTAAATTAAAAAATAAACATGACAAAAATACTCCTAACATTTTAAAAAACACTAAGCCCTGAGTTATCTATCAACGTTGCCACTGCCGCCACCACCACCACTACCTGTCCCTGCCACTACCATCACCACTAGATACTCCACTACCATCTGCTTCCAACACCACCACCTTCTTCCATCTCCACCACTAGATTCGCCACCATCACCATCACTGTAGTACAATAACCATCGTTGTTCTTACAACCACCACAACCTGCCCACCACCGCTTCCACTATCTCCACCACAATTATATTCACTAAAAGTTTAGAAGAACAAGAAAAAAAAAGACTTACTGTAAATATTTACTCCGAGTATAAAATCTGGACATTTTTCTCCTTGTTCTTCATTTATATACGTTCTTCGCATTCGTGGTAAATATCTACTTTAGATTATGTAATCACTCTCTTAAAGTGGAGTAATATTTATACTCTAAAGTGAATATTTACTGAGAATGCTTTTTATATGCACAACACAATATCAAACCAAATAGAACATGCACATTCACCTATATGTCTCTCTCTCACGAGAACATACACACATATATACACTGAACAAACATATACACATTGAACACACATATCAAATATTTACCGTGAGTGTACATGTTTATTCAAATAATAAAATCAAGTTAAAGTAAATATTTACATCCAATGGAAATATTTATTATCATAACAAATTAACACTAATTATATTCTTGGAAATATTCCCATTCTCCACTTTGTTCTTTGTCTTCTTCCCTCTTTTATAAATATTTACTTAAGATTGTAAATATTCACTTTTTCAGTTAAAGGTAAATATTTTTACTATAAGTAGATATTTACTTAGAGTGCATATAAATTACTCTCTTAACACTCTTTGCTTGTTTCTCTCTCTTCTATCAAAGCACACAATCACACACACACAATCGCATATATATATATATATATATATATATATATATATATATATATATATATATATATATATATATATATATATATATATATTATACACACACACACACACACATATATATACATACATTCATATACGTATATTAACATATACACACATTCAAACATATACATAGACATATTCTCTTATGCACATACACACATATACAGACTCGCACATAACTATACACACACTCGAACACATATATACATATACACACAACATCACACATATATACATAAATCGCACACATCATACGCACGCAGGCACACACCCATATATACAACAAATCGAAGATCGATTTTGTGATCGGGGAGAAAGAGACGAGAGAAAGAGTGAGCTGAAGATGTAAAATTGGAAAGTGACAATGCATTATTTAAATGAGTTAGATGTGTACGCTAGGGTTTAATGGCTATAACCAATATTTTAGTTAAAGAATATTTTTAAAATAGGATCAATATAGTTAAATAAAAGTCAATAGGACTTAAATGAGGGTTGACTAAGAAAATATGACTAAAATAAAATTAATCAACAAAAAACTAAATATTTTACCCCCTCCCCCTCGCTTAAGTGGCTAGAGTTTGGAGCCCCCATCCCCTCCCCTATGGACTTCAAGGCAGCTCATCTCTCTCTCTCCCCTCTTCATATTGGAAAAGTATTTAACACGCGTGCAAGCACGCACGCACGCACGCACACACACACACACACACGTATATATATATATATATATATATATATATATATATATATATATATATATATATATATATATATATATATATATATATATATATATATATATAACACTGTTAATACTATTGTTGCAATTTGAGTTTGATTTGCTATTTTTAGTTTCAAAATTATTAATTGATTGGGTGTTTATTGAAATATAACTTGAATTGAATGAGAAAGTGCTTAAAGTAAAACATCCAAATTATAATTTGCTCAAAATATAATTTCAGTTTAAGTGGGGGAGGGAATTTAATGTGGTTCGATTTTCATCGGAACCGAGTGGGGGAGGGATGTTGAGTATATGTATGAGGGACTTTTCAGATTTCATTGACAAGATGGATTTTTTGGATTTACTACTAGAAGGTGGAGTGTTTACTTAGTCAAGTAATATGGATAACCCTTCCTTATATCGGTTAAAGCGCTTCTTATTGTCGCATGATTGAGAGGATAACTTTTCGAGGGTATTTCAATCTTGTTTACCTTGTGTGACTTTAGATCACACTCCCCAATCCTCTTAGAGTGGGGTGGGTTGAGGGAAGAGAGATGTTTTTTCAAATTTGAAAATATGTGGTTCAAAGATGATGATTTTGCATATAAAGTGGAGGAGTGGTGGCAGCTTTACGTGGTTTAGGGTAATGTGAGTTATGTTTTGGCTATAAATCTTTCTCTGCTCAAGGAGGATATCAAACGGTTGAATAAGGAGATACTTGGCAATGTTAGGAAAACCACTGTGAGAGGCCTAGAGAAGATTCGGTAACTAGTTGAGAAATAAGGACGGGATATCACCGGGAGAAGGGAGGTTACTGAAGGAAGAAAGAAAAGGGGAGGTTTCTTTAGGAATAAATTATTCGGAAACAAAAGTCACAAGCCTTGTGATTTCATTATATGATTTGGACGATTTTATTATGACTTTCTTTCAGTACTGCTGGTCAGTTGCTAAAGAGGATGCGATGACCTTCTTCGCGTAATTTCATCAAAGAGGTAGTTTTTTTAGTAGTCTGAATGTTACTTTCATAACTTTGGTTCTTAAAAAGGGGTATGATCGGTGGATGTGGGATGGTGGGAAGTGTGTATAAGTTAGTTTTCAAGGTATTGTCGGTAAGGCTTAAAAGGGTTATGGATTCAATCATATCTGAAGATCAAAATGCTTTTGCAAGGTGCGGGCAAATCCTTGACATAGTGTTGGTGGCCAATGAGTGTGCAGAATCCAGATTGAGAAGTGATGAGCCAGGAATTATACGTAAGCTTGATATCGATAAGGCACATGATGATGTGAATTGGGGGTTTCTTCTGTATTTGTTTGGGAAGACGAATTTTGGGGATAGATAGTGTTGTTGGATCAAATTTTGCATAATCTCTGTTAGATTTTTAGTGTTGGTGAATGGGACGCCAGAAGGGTTCTTTTTGAGTTCCAAGGGTCTTCGTCAGAGTGATCTTCTATCATTTACTTTTTATTTTGGTTATAGAGGCGCTTAGTCGGATTTTAGGTAGAGTTGTGGAGGATGGTATGATTAGTGGGTATATGATTGGAAACCCGAACGCCCATTATGTTCGGATCTCTCATCTCATGTTTACTGATGATACCATTATCTTTTGCGACACTGAAGAGGTGAATTTAAGGACTATGAGTTTGCTACTATTGTGTTTTGAGTCCATGTCGGGAATGCATGTGCATTCGGGTGATAAGAGTGCAAGGATGGATCTATTCTTTCATTATATACTGGACTTCATTAGGGAGCCCGTTTAAGTTTAAAGAGTTTTGGAACCCAATCTTAGAAAGGGTTGAAAGGATATTGGAAAGAGGGAAGAAGTACTATCTTTCAAAAGAATGAAGGTTAACCCCAATAAAAAGCACATTGATAAATCTTCCCATAAACTTTTTTGTTGATTTTTCCATTACCAATTACAATTTGTCATAAATTGGTGAAGATGGTGAGAGATTTATTATGAAGAGAAAATGAAAATATCTTCAAATATAGTGGATTAGGATAACGTTTGTAATCCGATAAAGGAACGGGGTGCAGGTGTGAAGAGCCTAGCACATTTCAACTTGGATTTATTAGGAAAATAGTTGCAGATATTTTCTCAACATAAGCATATATTATGGAGAAAAGTTGCGGTGGTAAGGGGTGGGGTTACTCTAAATGGATGGGGGCAAGAATGGGCCCTTCGCTCTCGCGGGGTTATGGAAGAACATATCGAAGGGTTTCGATGACTTTTTATGTTGCACAACATTCCACTAGGGAGTGGGAATATAGTCAGATTCTGGAAAGATTAATGGGGGAAGGGACTTTAGAGGAGGTTTTCGTGGGGATTTATTTCATTGCGAGGGAATAAGAGAAGTTAGTGGCAAATCATTTGATGAGGGTGGGGGATAGGGCGGCGGTATGGAACCCAAAATTTTGAAGAGCCTACGAGATTGGAAATTAAATAGGGCAGAAGTATTTTTGGCTAGTTGGAAGCGAAGACAGCACCTGTGGGAGGGAAGGATTATCTGAGATGAGCAAGATGTAGAGATAATGTTTTCTCTGTGAAAGACTATTATGCAGTTTAACGGGAGTGGGGGAAGATTCTTTTCCATGGAAACATGTTTGGTGATCGAAAGAGCCACCTAAAGTTGTCTTCTTTGTGTGATCCAAAACTAAACAGGCTATGGCGACAAAGCGTTTGTAAAAGAGGGGTAAAAGAATGGCTAGTCGATGTTGGTTATGCAAGGAGGCAGAAAAGATAACTAATCATTTCTTTATGCATTGTTGGGTGACGAGAGATCTATGGGATGAATTTTTCTCCCTATTCTGGGTTCATTGGGTGATGTTCGAGATGGTGCAAGATTTGTCGTCAGGTTAACAGTTTCCAAAGAGAGGGATGGGTTGAGGAAAGTTTAGAGAATGGTCTCGCACTGCATTTTTTAAATGGCGTGGAAAGATAAATAATAAATGTTTTGAAGGAAAAGGAATTAGCTCCATATAGACTTCGTTACTTGTTTTTGAGTTCTCTACTCATTGGCGTAAGGAGGATCTTGCCTCGTCTCTTCCTCTTTTTGAGGAATTTTTGAAAGAGTTTGACATCGTGGGGTAGTTTTTGTATTTTGGGTGGGGCACATTTGTTTATCCATATTATTGTTTTGGGGTATACTCCCTGTATATAGATTTATGCCCCCTTAGGTGGGCTTTTAATATGACATACTTACCATAAAAAAAATTGCTTAAATATTTGTTAGTTATTTTTTAATTTATAAGATATTTGTTTGTTGAAATTTAATTGCTATAATATAACTTAAATTAGTATTTGTCAATCATTTAATATATATTTAGGGGAAAAATGCATCAAACATAAAAAAAACTAATGGGTGGATAATGTACATGTTTAAGAGAAATGTGTTTGAAATAGGTACCGATAGTACAATGATTGCTTAAAGTTAGGAAAGTTTAAGGGGAGACAATCTCTCCTAATAAAAATGGGACGAACAAGAGGCATACGTATCACCATTGGAGTTAGAAGAAGTTTACATTCAACTATTAAATGGAAAACAAATTTACATTTATATAAATAGAAACAAATATTAGATAAAAGCTTGAATGTATATGTTATTCATGTCCAATTTTAATATTAAGGCCAAACCACAACTATGGAGTAGTTTTACATTTGGAACACTTCTAAAACTAGTTGGCAATGCATATGCAAGTAATGACTTACATGATATTAGAGTTAATTGACATTAAGAAGTGGGTATGCATATCCTTTTATCATTCAATTGCCATAATTTATTTGGGTATTTAGTTAATTTGATATTATGATCAAATTTAGTTTTTTTAATACATTAATAATCTTCGATTTTAAACTTAAATACAGTCTTGTTGAAAAATTAGACTTTGCTCTAAATACTCAAAAATTCCATTAATTTAATAACTACACGTCATTTTGAATTAAAATAATATAAACCCCAATATAGAAAAAAATAATATTTTGTAATTGTCTCATATTATCGTCACGTGCTAAGAATGATAATTTTTAAATTATAATATTTTTGAACTTTTTTAATATTCCGACTTGATCAACTCTAGTATTAAAAATGTGGGGAGTCATAAATCCAATGTAAATTGATTCAAGAGGGAGAGAGAGGGCTTCTAATAGGGGTGGTCACAGTCCGGTCAGGTTCGATTTTGGAGTTTTTTTTTACCGGACCGAATATGTCGGTCCTCTGAAACAAATGGACCAAGACCGGACCGATAATGTCTTTAAATCGACCCTATTCGATTCGATTTTTTTACAAGTTTGGCTCGGTTTAGTTTGTCGATCCTAACATTAATTAATTATATTATTTAAAGGAAATCTTGAATATGAGTAGTACAGAGGACCAATGGAGTAGGATGGTATTTTGGAACTTCATTATAATGACGATTTTAAGCATGAAAAATTCTCCAATTAGTGAATTTCAAAAAAATAAAATTTAATAAAATTTAATAATTAGGGAAGCAGTAGTTAGTATTAATTTAGAAAAAAATGCCTCAAGCACAATTAGCTTGGGAAAAGCGGGATCTTTGTATATATATATATATATATATAATAATGCTCTTGTGCGGACTAGTCCGCATTTTAAGAATGCGGAGCGAACATGTGTCACCTAACCATGCACCTAGAAATTATCACCTAAATTATAGGCACATTATCTCTTTTCTGAGCTCACCGCCAAGTGTGTGTGTGTGTGTGTGTATATATATATATATATATATATATATTCACTATTTATTTATCTTATATATATAATATATATGTAAAAATATATTTTTTATATAGAGTCAGTCCGTTTCGGTTCTAACAGGGTTTTTGAAACTGTAAACCGTGAATCGAACCGACTAAGTCGGTCCGTCAAAAAAATAAACCGAGATCATACCGATTAAAAAAAAAAGACCGAAAAAAAAGTGCCCGTTTGACTCGGTTCGGTTTGATCCATCGGCCCAGTCGGTTATTTTATCACCCCTAGCTTCTAAGTTTGTATATTTTGGGTAATTTTAGTTTCAATCTGATAACGTTTAAGGAGGAAGTAGGGTTGCGCTATCCTAACATTGGTAGTATCCCCACATTGGAGATGCTCTAAACATAAAAGGAACCAACTCACATGTGTGCTTGCACGGGGTCATAAAGAAAGAGAGAAGATGTCTTTTGGGGACAATTATATTTTTGAATCCGCCCCTGCCCACAGGATGCCATTAGTGTGAGCTGTCGCCTTAGTGTCTTGCGACCTCTTATTTTAAGGAAAAAACAGCAAAAATAATAGTTTGACTCCATGTATGTTGGGGGACAAAATTACATCTGAAATGCTAAGCCGATGCAGATTTGCAACACAGAATGGTACGACACAATTACGTGTCGCACCGGTATTGGTTATTGCCTTAGGGATGTTGGTCCGTGTCAGTTGCACTAGCCAATACCGGAGCGACACCTCACTGTATAGAACTCAATTTGCATACATTACAAATTCTTTGAACTATCTCAAAAGTTGTACATAAGTCCCTATACTCAGCTAAAAATGTTTTCCAACGAATTTTTGAGTGACACGGATATATTTTCAATTTTTCATAGTTTTTTGGATTTCATTTGCAATTTACCTTTTTATAATATCAAAACCCATTGTTCTAAATAATGAATATGATTATATATGACGAACGTCCACTGGCGTCTCTGAACAAATAGAAAAATATCACATGACCACATGAAATATGCATTGAAAGTTTTATGCCCAAAGATTACAGGAGAATATTATAAACCCTGGAACCCTACTTTTATGAACAAATTAAACAAAAGAAATGTTGTCTATAGAAGTTATCTTATTTTTTTATGTAATTCGAGACCATCAAGGCAATCTTATGCAATAATTTAGATGCATCTCCATTATCTGGAGAGAAAGGGGAGGTCCATTCCTGGAAATTGTGGAGACTGCCTGTAAAGTCTGTAAAGAGTCCATCAACCCCTACCTTATTTATCCAGTAATCATATTCGACGTATGGGTCTTCACTAAAGTTGAAGTGTAAGTATGCGTTCTCATTCCGGTAAGTGTAGGGGTGCACCTGGAATTAGTTTGCGAGTTTTTCATCAGACATATACATGAAACTTAAAATGACAGTTAAAATCTCTGCAAAATCCCTATTTAGACAAATCTAAAAGAGAAAAGATTTGCTATTAAATTATGTAAAATGAAATCTGTACAGGCATTGAAACCCTTACTATAGTATAGCAGACAGTTTCTTAGAAAGTCACGTTGAACAGATATATAATCTCAAAATGGTCCAAAACAATCTTATATTCTCGTTTCTCTAGCACATCCAGAATGAAGAAACTCAATTCTCGATTTGACAAGACACTTCCAAAGAAATTTACTCGCTTTACGATTTTAAATTCTCAAAATGCCCTTCAAGTGTGACTTGACTGAGCTAATCACGTAAGTAGATATATTGGGTGACGGGAAGTACATGTAAACAAAACAGGCCTGAAACATGGATGAAATTACCTTCTCTGATATAAAGTAATAGTTAGGAGCTCAAACTAAAGAATTAATTGACAATGGGGAGGCCCCATCATCTTATAATATTCTTAGGTGTAAAAATTAGAATTCGATGCATGAGATTATTTTTTTCAACATGCATTCCTTAAATAAGTTTCTTACTGTCTTCGTACCAAATTAATAGTTCCTATCTAAAAATGATAGTTTTTGAAGATACACTCAATCAACGGCCAAGATCAAGGCTCCTTCACTGTAGTGAAATTTGGTTCGTTTATTACATCCAAGAAAGGAAAGTGGACTCCTAATTTGAGACGTCCCAAAAAATAAAGTAGGACTATAAGCACATGAACTCATATATCAATGGTAAGTGCACCACCACAAGTGAGAGGTTGCGGGATCAAAATTCCAAGGGAGGAGTTTCACCATATAATTTGAAAAAAAAGTCAACTCCTTAATTCCGTATAATGCAAAATTTTCTACAGTTGGAATATCAGAGCAAAAGTATTGTGGGAACTATTTGGCAGACCTAGAGCAAAAGTAAATCTTCATAGCATGGAGGCGATAGAATGCTCAGATAGTAAGTCAAAATAATTTTGTAATAAACGGACTCTCCAAACACAAAAGACTAGATACATAATTACAACGTTACAAAACAATATTAATTATGAATAATGATGATAACTTATTAAAACTGTCAACAGAAAAAGTTCCGGAATAGCAGACAATACCTGTAAGTTACGTGCATGTGCTCTGGCAACAAGATCAGTAGGTGTTTCCAGATAATTATTTGATACAGGAACCAATGTATCCTTCCAAGGTCCAATCCCAACCACATATTCCTTGATGAAGTCAAGGTAACTATCCGATGTGATTTCCCAATATGACTGCACAAGTATCATATTGTTTTCTCAACACTATAACCATGAACAATTATCAATTGAACAAATAAATTGTTAGATGCATTTTTATATGTGTAACCAAACCAAACCAAACCAAACCTGATTTGTGTCTTGACAGGGTATAGTCACATCATCGATAAGGAAGATTTTTGGCAAGTCCGTCTGGTTCGAAATATAAATAAGTGATGTTGGAGCAAATGACTGAATAAATGCAGGCTTTTTCAACCAGTCTTTTGACAAATATGACCCTTTGTATCCATATTTCTTTAAAGCCTCCACAAATTTGTCCTCGAATTTCTTACCACCAGGCCATTTCACCTATTGAGAGTAGCAGTTTAAACGAAGGTGATGTGGAAATTATCACTAATTAATAAAATGGAGAGTAGTTACTTCATTCATGCCAACGCATTTCGTTTCAAAGCAGACAATTCCCTGAGAGTGTATTTGGAAATCAAATTTCCATTCTTTGGAATTGGAATTTGAAACATTTTCACTCAAAAAAGTTATGTTTCGAACTAAATCCAGTTCCAATTCCAAGGCACCGAATTGTCGTTCCCAAACACACCTTAATAGAACCTTTGTTTGTAGCAATGTAGGTGGGAATAAATCACTCACCCGTTGGTTGATAAATACTGGGTTTTTCATCTCTGGATATATACCAACAACTCTGGGTGCATCCAGAGCAATTGAAATGAATTCTTCAAAAGTAATAATAGAAAATTTTCCTGGATTGTATATCAAAGAAAGTAGTGAAAACAAATCAACAATATTGTACTGCTGTGAATTAGATCAGATTCACCATAGTTTAGAACTGAGATGCTAATCTATCATGTTTTTACAACGATGAATCATGTTATCATAAAAAAGTGTACAGTGTTGATAACCTTATGGGAAGAGGCCATGTAAACCAATATATAGGCAGGTACATATTTTCAGAGACTGATGAATAAAGTTTCAATTGACAAATGTCCTGAAGCGAGAGGCATCGAGCTCAGATAGACAGTCTGTTGAACATTTCATTGCATATAGAACATACTCAGATTGCCACAACTATAGGTTTATATAATATAATTGTCTCACAACACCAGCATATCTGTGGTTGCACAACACCACCATATCTGTGGCCCATCTCAGGGTGTCATTTAGAATAGTCTAGCAGAGTTCAAACTTGAAGGGTTCCCCACCTCAACTTGTTATGCCCACTTGGCAAATTCACGGCATCCTTCTAGGAAGTTTGTCCAGCACGCCCTGGATGCCTGAAAATTTGGTGAAGTTTTGTGTAATTATCCACCTGCTAAAGAGAATCAGTGGTCCACCGATTTTCTTATATATTCATTGCATAGAAAGTCAACCGTCAGCCGTTTTTTAATAGCGCTGGTGATGGAGTCCTCGAAAGTCTCCAATCAACACCAGGAAAGCAGCGCGCCTTCCTCGTACGTGAAGTTTCTCTTCTTGTGGCTAGCATTTTTGATGTTTGTGTTTCAAAATCCATTTGGTTGAGAGTGATGTTTGCAAAGAACGAATATTGAGTTGGAAGAGCATTAATTTGACTTTGAAGTGGTGAAGAGTGACTATTAAATGCTCAAGGTATTAAGTAGAATTTTGAATAATAGCCATTGAATCCCGAAGTCGCGCGATAGAAGATCTGCCGACAGAAGAGAGTTGCACTGCAGTATAATTGCCTCCCTTCTCATTTGCCTAAATGCTGAAGTTGGAAGGTGGTGTTATTTTGCCAAAACTTGAAATCTGCGTGTATGTGGCATGGCAAAATAGCATGATGCTTGGAGTTGGTCCCAAAATCAGAGCCTTACCATAAGTAAGTGAAATTGCAAACCGAACTCGAATTGGCGAAAGACAATCTGGGGCTGAATTTGACTTAACCAAAAGTGACATTGGCCAACCACCCAAAATGCATTTTCATATGCTTTCATGCCATTTATAAGTTGCATAGACAGGAGATCTATAAACCACTAGATATTATTAAAGGAATCTAATGTTAGTCTGTTACGCAGAAATCCAGCCTACCCTTTGCCAAAACTGCAATTTAGGCAGCCTTAATTTTGTTGGCAGAATCAACACTAGTCATTTTACCAGACAACTCAATATGTTTCTGATTATTACTTCAACTAAACATTTGGTTGCACCAATAATGTGATTTCAGTGCGGTTGAAGAGCCAGCAGACTCAGCACCATATCATACAGGTCAACATTCAATTTATGGAGGCAAAATCTCAACTCCACCACAAAAGGAATGAATACAGGGGAAGCAATACAAGGAATGCATAGAGGGGAAGCAATACAAGGAGTTGTTCAATCAATACTTCATGTTGTAATCCAATCAGGAAATTGATATCAAGTAAAACACACAAAATCCAACTAAATGCTTTCATCCAAATATTTGGTAACTTTTTCACCGATCAGCGTAACTGGATTTGTCTGATATATCATAGGCGCAACTCTAGTTGATTCCCCACCACCGAAAATGACCAACATAACTTTCTTCCCTTGCACATGTAACAATTTAAAATGATATTTCACCAGTAATCCTCATGGGTTTAGCAATTGGATGAAACTAAAAAATTCGACGTGACATTAAACTTAGTACTTTAAAGAAAGTATTCATAGGTTATGAGAATGATTTTATGACATGGCTATGTACATTAACTGTTAAAAAAAAATAAAAAATGCTGGCCATGAATTCGTTGGGTCAATCTAGGTGGCAACATTTATCAAAAGGAGTTGTTCAATCAAAACTAGATATTAAGTGATAAATGTTGGCAAGTCAAACCTAACCCAACATACAAATGGGAAAGCTACGCCAGATATTTTCGATGATGCTTGATTTGGGTTCAAATCCAGCAATCTAAGGCTGGGATAAATTGGTTGAGCCCTTGAGCGACACAAAAAACATAAACCCAGTCTCGTAGGCAGACCCTCTTAGCAGCCATAACCATGTGAGTATCATATATCTACTTTTTTAATTTTCTGAGAAGTTGCCAGAAGTATTGGTCTTTAACAGTTCATACCAATATTTTGACGTAGTTCCTATATCTAGGCAGTGCAGCATTTGAGTTGAGTGTTCACAGTGTAAGCATTAGCCATGCTAGATTAGAACATGAGCTATTATCGATTTTAAATATTTCTTATTAAGACATAAACTAAAATTGAAAACTACATATTATCCAATTAAAAGTTCAATGATTTTGAAAATAACAAATTATGGGCCCCAAAGAATAAAAGGTTTCTAAAGTTTCATCTAGACGGGGGAAAAAATTCAAAAGTTTCATAATTCAAAAGGAAACTGACCATTGTACTGTTGATCCCGGAATGGATACCTCTGATTAACCCGCAATGACTTTAGCTCTTTTAGAGTGAAATCAACTGTGTGATCAAATCAATGCAAACCAAACTTACAGGAGGTAAAAAGGTATTATATATAATTTATCAGAAGCTTAACTAAGAACTTCAATTAACTAATATGTACAGAGTAGTGAAAATTGGTCATTTTCATTTAGCATCAAAACAATGAATAAGCATCATTATATTCCAAGTGTAAGAGAGAGGATGATGAGTATACCAACGAAATAGCCAGTTGTGTTGATCCCCTGGACTTCATAGGTCCTCTTACGATTTGCAAATTCCTTGTATTCTGCTATATCAGTCGTTTCATCCAGTGTTACATCATGGAAGCATATAAGAGCACCGTCTTTGGAGGCTAGGATATCTGTTTCTATAAAGTCAGTACCCTCTTCTATAGCCCTCTGCAAGAAACTCAATTTTTAGGGATTTATTAACTATTTCAAAGGGAATAGCCAGCTGAAAAGAGAGCACAAGAGATAATATTAATACTAATGAATGGAGCTTTAGACACAAGACATCCATCGCTATAAATTTGGTGCTGTGCTGCTACCATTAATAGGCAAAATTAATGATTTCTCTTTTAATAATCCTAATTTTTTCTTCTCAAAATCACGTATACATATATTACAGATATATTGGATTTGCAAAATGTATGTGCTATATATATATACCATGTATGCAGCTGAAGTTTCTTCAGGAATTTCTCCATTTGAACCTCGATGCGCAATATTAAATGGACGAAAAGTCTGTAGGGGCTGCTTATTTTTATCGTTCCTTCTGCTAGGGAGTGGATAGAGAGGCCTTGCAGAACACCCAAGTAGGAGGAGCAAAAAAATGAAAGGGACAACACCTGTCACGTGCATTACCATAAGGATATATCATAATATTTCACCCATCAATCAGAGTAGCTAGAAATATATGCATGATTTCACTAGTGCATGAATGATCAGATTATCACAGGAGCTTTCACCAGGGAAGCCACTAAAATTTCCGTCTATGTTTAAATATGATATATTTCATCAGCAATTAGTACATCAGTAACAATTTTCTTTAGAGATACACCAAGAGCAAGTTCGACTACTACTAATCTTCCAAAATTTTCAGAGAAGTGAACTACCATCACGTTGAAATTTCTTCAAGACAACAACAATTTAGCTATAAATTAGATAAATCAACTAGTATATCAGTCCCCCATTTCCCCAAACAAAGCAAAGAAGCAATTCACATATAACAGTAAGACTGCAAAGTCATCAAAAGTAAAAAAAATCAACACAAAACTTGTATGGGTCCATTTGTACATACCAGTCTCCTCGACAACACCCATTATCACATATTTCAGAGAAAGGAAAAAAAAAGAAAATGAGCCATTGGCCAATATTAGTGACATTACATAATTACAACTACTTGAAGTCATTAAAATTTATTGCTAAGTTGGTACAAATAGGGGAATGTCGGTCCTCTGTAAGTGTAATTTAAAATGTTCATAATTAAATGATTTAACATGTTTTTGCCGTCATTGCAAAGGGCCTTCAAGTTCACAAAGAAGTAATATTGTGCCTTCTTAGTTCTTAGGCAAGATGTGGCTGATAATTTTGTAATGCCACAGATTTTGACCAATATAAATCAACATAACAAAAAACTAATCGAATATAAAATGGGTTATTGTACAGGAACATCACAGTAACACACACATTATAATAGTCGAAAGAATCAACAAATATCGACTTTACCGGACCATATTATAACTTAAAAAGGCAACTTTCCATTTTATACACACGCTGTTAAATATAGCTTCATTGATAGCCCCATTCCATTTTAAACCCGGTAAACAAATATAGCTATTACCTAAAAATATAGATCATTTATTTTAGAGTGGTGATATGGGTACCAAATAACTCTCCCAAATAGCATTGATGAGTTGTTTTCTGACGGGACCCATACCATAAGATATAATACTTCAAACTATTTGGGGATGATTTGGGGGAGTTGTTTGGAACACATATCATTTTTCGTTATTTTATCCAAACCCAAAACTTAAATGTCATGCTGTAAGCCTGTAACTGATGAAAATGTTACTACTTATAAATGACAATACTTATAAATGACAAGGGGCCAATATTTGTCCAGAAACATTTTTTTGAGTGACCATGTAATATGCCATCATTCGAAATCAAACTACCCAATACTAAGCAATCAAAAGTGAATCAAATAAGGAAAAAAACATACATACAAATTGACACTTACTAGATGAAACCATGGTATTGGCACTCTTCATTTTGGTGCTGCTTTTTTATGTTGAATTATTTCTTCCCAAAGTTAGGGTGGGTGAATAAAGTACGTGTGCAGTATGTTAACGTAGCTATTTACGAAAATGCCTTTGCGGATTTTAATGAATTTGGAGAATATCCAATTTTATAGATGCTGATGAGATAGAGAGCGCTGCTAGAGTAACATCCCAGTCTAAATCTGAAGAGATGACAGTTTAACATAGGTCGTGAATTTTAGGGACTATGAAGACGTGTAGGGTTGAGATTTTGTTAGTGGTGGTTACGTTAGAACTTTACCAGTAATGTTGGTGTTTGGTGGGCATTAGGAGACTAAACAGCTATGGCCAATCCGGGTTCGTGGTTTAATTTCAAACAGGTGAGGCCTGCCTCATGTTTAGGTCTCCGTGTCAACTAAACACTGGTGTACTTCAAAGACTGCCGTTCGAATTCGATCTAGGACTAATTAGGGGTATGCATTTATCTCTCTCTCTCTGTGAAGGTACACATACACCAGTGCCGATCTGTTTTTTTTCTTCTTCATACGATCTGTTATTTTGGGTGCTCTTGATATGTGATTTGTGGACCATTTGATATGTTGTGTGTGACAATATTGACATGTCTTTTTTTTTTGGATCTGTTATCTTATTGGAAATAATGAAATGTGTTTTTTTTTATCTTATTTATTGAAAATATTAGATCTGTTATTTAATTTTCAAAACAGGTATGGACCTGTGGATATCTTTTTTTTTTGGATATGTTATTTTTTTGTTTGGAAATATTGAATTTGTTCTATATTGAAAATATTGAAACATTGGATCTGTAATTTTTTTTGGAAATATTGGATATGCATATATTATTTATTGAAAATATTTGAAATATGTGCTGTTTTTTATCGATATGGACCGAATAGGACCGAGACTGAACATGGACCGTTTGAAAACCGAATAGGACCGAGACCGATTATTTCGGTCTGGTCTCGGTCCATAATTTTCTAGGACCGATTAATGCGGTCCGGTTCAAAAAATACTTCAAAATCGGACCAGACCGGACCGGACCGGACCGCGAACACCCCTAAATACTAGCTTTATTAGCTTCCATTTTACTTTGATAATACACAACTTCAAAACTACTTTTTTTTGCAAAAAATTCAACAAAGATTTTAATATTTTGTTAAACCTCATGAAATGTTAGAGTATTAAAAGAGTATTTTTAACTAGTATATAATTCGTTCAATGTATAATAAATAAATATAATAATAATTATAAAATGAATATATATTTTAAATTCAACATTTTATCTTAAAGTCATTACGAAAAGTTAATTTTTTCATAAATAAAATTTGTTTATTATCTTTAAAAGTTTTTTATCACATAAAAAAAATTGTAAATAAAAACTTCAACACAATTGTATGTATTTTTATGTAAAAAAATTATACCTATTTTTATTCGTTTTTAATTAAAAAATTGTATGTCATTTATAGCTACAAACAAAACGTTTTTACTATAAATAAAACATAAAAATGTTTTATAACCTAAAACTTTTTTTTATTTATATTAAAACAATTTTGAAAATTTGAAAACTTTTTTAACTTAAAAACTATTTTTTTATAAATAAAAACTTCAAAAAAGCTGTGCGTAATTTATATAAAAAAATTATGCATAATTTTATTTGTTTTTCGTTTAAAAAACTTCATGACATTTATAGATAAAACTTAATGTTTTATCTATAATTACAACGTTAAAAATATTTTTATAACCAAAAACTATTTTATTTATATAAAAAATAATTTTCAAAATTCGAAAAGTTTTTAAAGTTTTTTTTCTAGAAATAAAAATATTATATAGATGTAGTAGTATTAGTAGCATTGTATAATGTGATTTGAGTGGAGAACGATAAAAAGAGATTAATTGAATCTAGATTGTGTTGGATCGAGAGATAAGAGACTTTTGATTTATTCACTTTTTTGTTTCCAAGAGATTCTTAATTTATTCATTTTTTCCAGTTTAAAGAACACATCTCTAATACTATCATATTAATTGCACATTAACACCTCTAATACTATCGTATTAGAGGTATAATAAGGATTTTTAAGCGCTCTTCACTCTCTTTATTGTACTAGTAAGTAGGGGTGTGCATAAATCCAAATGGACCGCAATAATCGAACCGAACCTCCATTTGCGGCTTTTTATGAATGCGGTCCAAAATTACAAAGGACCAAATAATTCGGTTCGATCACGGTCTTGGGCCGTAAAAAGCGATTTTGGACCGGACCAGACCTCTTTTATTATTATTATTATTATTATTATTATTATTATTATTATTATTATTATTATTATTATTATATATAATTTTTAATTAGTAACTTACACAAATTTACACACTTTAACCAATCCTACTCTCTCTCTCTCTCTCGTCCTCATCAAACCCTAGGGTTCCCAACGCAATCGTCACTCTATCCTCCAGCAGAGGCAATCCAAGGTCCAAACCAAACTGCTCTGCAATCAACAACCTAATGTCTTGCTGAGTTTTCTTGCTGAGTATAAACAAGGTTTGTATTCAACTATTTGTTTGATTTACATCTATATATATATATGGTATCTATATATATGTATGATATGTCTTTATATGCCTAATGTCAACCGCAACCCCACCTTCTTTCATATATTAAAACCTTGCAAACCCATTTCTTGTTTGGCATTTCCTATCCCAGGTTTGATTTTCTCGAAAAAATTAAATTTTCAAAAATTTGTTTCTTGGGAGAACATGGCTTTTGGGGTGTCCACATACCATGAACAATTTTCCATGGTTGTTCGATTCCTCACAAGTCCTGTAGTCATGGCTGGTGCATCAATTGCAATTGGGCTTCGAGGCGTTCTTTTGCAGATTGCAATTGTTCAAGTAACTAAGTATATATATATATATATATATATATATATATATATATATATATATATATATATATATATATATATATATATATATATATATATATATATACACACACACACACACACACACACACACACACATAAATGTATTATGTGTATATAATTTGTGATTTCCTCCTTTCTTGCTTTAAATTTGATATGTTGTTGGTATTGATGTGCTGGTGGTATTATTTTATTGCTGGTATCTCATGTGTTCATGAACTCGTGCAATTATATTGTTGTGGTAAACCCCCCCGTGCTGTAAGATGGCCTTATGAACTAATACAGTTATACTTCTGTGGCCAACCCCCTGCATGATGTCCTCATGATCTTTGTTTAGTTGCAACCCTCTGCCTAAAAATTTTAATGCAAATTTAATGTTATAAGTGAACTTATCACTTATACTATTGGGTATATATATTTGTTTTGAATGAAAAATTCTACACTATTAATAATTGGACCGAGATCGAACACGGACGCTTGAAAATCGAATAGGATCGGGATTGATTATTCTGATCCGGTCTCGGTCCATAGTTTTTTAGGGCCGATTAATATTATCCGTTCCCAAAAATACCTTAAAACCGGATCGGACCGGACCGTGAACACCCCTACTAGTAAATGATCACTCACGATTGAATCATATTCATGTAAACTGAGATGCACGATGAATTTTCAAGACAAAAAATCTATGCCAATATGCATTCTTATAAAAATTTACCATTTTCACTTGTCATTATTGTTTTTAAAAATAATTTATTTATATCACAATTAGTATATATTTATGGCATGTTAGGGAATCAATTTTCATCGTAGAGTAATTACAAAAATAATCCTATGATATATGACACACATAAGTAAAACTAATATTAGTTCCTATATAGTTTCATATATATGAGATAAAAAAAATACTAAATGAATATATATATATATATATATATATATATATATATATATAGAGAGAGAGAGAGAGAGAGAGAGATAATTTTCAATCCAAAGCATACAAATCTAAAATCACATTCATCATAATTCTATAATTATAAATAATGTTAGTTTTTCAATTATAAAAAATATATATACTATATATGGATGACAAATTTAGACATGAGATGATAACACAAAATATAACAATATATAATTTATCCAAAATTAACACAACATGTCGTGTATGTGTCGAGATTTTTTACACGAAGTCGTGTCACGTCTTTGCAAAATAATGACTTGCATTAGTAATGTTATCTTGTCTTCTCGTGTTATTCATATTTTTAAGTATTATAGTGCTTAATTGGATGTAAAAATTACCAATCAGGTTTGTTGTGTCGTGTCATTTTTAAGTAGATTGTGTTCGTGATTTAGGTAAGCAAAAAAAATTTGTGGCATGGCATGTCGCATCGTGTTAGTTTCAAAATTATAACTTGTGTTATTAGTGCTATTGAGTCATTAAGTTGTTCATGTATTATCATGTAAAAATGACGAATCATGTTAGTGTCACACCCCGCGAAATTCTGGCGTCGTCCGCCACCAAAACTAAGTCGGGTGCGAGTAAATTAAATATCATCCTTAACATGTGACAGATATGAGACATAGAAAATTTAAATCGACAAGATACATTATTTTAATCAAACCCAAATATGAATGACATCCAACTGATAAAACACCAAAGTGCGATCAAAATCCATCATATGTTATCTCCGAATATCTCAATATTTAAATAAATAAATCCAACTGAAATTTTAAAACAACTTTGGAACCGAAAGGCCTAATAAACTCAAAAGTAGTCTCATAAATAATACGACGGAATGGAAAGACAAATCCAACTACTAAAGCAATGAAATAAATCCAGTTGCACCTCCAAAAGATCTCCAATGAATCTTATGCAGCAACTCTCAAATAAATCCTGAAAAAGATTAGTCAACGCATTTGTTAGAGCCAAAGCACCTAGCGTGAAAAAACGGCTACTCTTCTCAATTAGGGTCCTTGAACCCAGACAATAGTGCTATATATACCGACCATAACAATAGAATATTTTAATTACGAAGGTTATTAACCCCCAAAAATAAATTTTAACTACCCGCAAGGTTTCTTTAAAATGTGTCACACCAATAACATTTTAATTAACCCACATTCCCAACAGTATTCAATTTAATTAACAGAACCACAATTATAATTTACCAAGATACACATGTAATACCTCGTAATTTTATTGATTTTTATTTAAGGGATTAATTAAATTAAATGAGAATTAATTGGGAATTAATCCGGATATAAATACTAGCGAGATGCGAGTTAGTATTTGATTATGATATTAAAATTTAATATTTCATGAGTATTGAAAGTATTTAAATTGTCACGAGACAGAAATATGACAATTTGATAAAACTTAGTTGGGACGCGCGTGTCAGTCGCGTTAGGAACGAAATGATTTAAATTAAAAAGTGAATTATATTTTTATCAATCTAATGGTTATTTTGAGTGCGTCAACATGTCCAGAAGGGTCGAAATAGTCAGAAAACACTAGCCGATGGTTTAATTTGGGTCCCGGGGCATTTTTAGGCCACACGGGCAACCTAGAAGGGTATTTTGGTAATTTTAAAAATATGAGAATTAAAACTCACGAATTTTAGGGTTAAATAATATATCACTAATGAACCCATTAAGTCCATTATCATCAGGTAAGTTAGTGGGCTACGGGAGTTAAAGAGAGAGTTTGAAGAGGTTCCAAAATAAACCTCCAACCACCATCACCATCCTTGGGAGATTTCTGTAGAGAAAGGGGAGAAATCAGCCTTCATTCACCAACATCAATTCAGAAGAAACAAATCTAAGGCAAGTGTTTTGATGTCGTTATTTGCAATGAATATTTCCTCCATGTGTAGTGTAGAAAACTATTTATGTCTTGGGAATTTTGATGAAGAACACCCAATGAAATTATTGTGAAACTTGTGATTTTGGGTAGGAATTTATATGTAGATGATCATGGACGAATTTAACATACAAAACATAACTTTTAATGATCTGAAAACGGATTAATAAGGAGTCTTTTTATGAAATTAAATTATGGGTTCAAGTTCATAGGGTTTGGAACAAGAATTTGGGGATTTATGAGTTTGGCATGTTAATTTGTAAGATTTGACCCCAAAAGCATGTTTAGGAATGATCTAGGATGAGTAAAAATGGTCTACCAGCATTAAAACGTAGTTGGATAGTCTTAGGGTGGATTTAGAGAAGAGGAGAAAGAAGAAAAAACGAGTTTGGGATTTTCTGGGGGTATTCTGCCATCTCGTTAGAAGACCTGCCCAGGTCGTTCGAACGACCTCGTTCGAATGAGCTTCTAATGAGATGACAGTATCCCTTCTAATGAGTTGGTAGTTCGTTCAAAGACTTTCGTTCGAATGACACTCGTTCAAACGTCCTCGTTCGAACGAGACTTCTAACGAGTTGACATAATGGCCTTTTAGGCCTGATTTTTATTTCAAATGTCCCGTAGACTTATTTAATGGAGTAATCACCTTCCCTTATTGACTAGTGGGTATAATTGTGAGATTGGAGAACGTTGAGGAGTAAAACTTAGATTCTTGTAGTAAACCGGAGGACATTTGTGGGTTAGAAAACGAGTACCTAATTACGACATGAGAAGAATGGAGAACCTTAATGTACATAAACCGGGGGCTTGTAAACGTATAACACTAAACGATGGTATAAGAACGAGAAGTATACCTCTATTAATATTTTGAGATATCTAAGATGTGCGAATGCTTAGTATATGTAGTTATCTGTGTATAACATACCTACCGTACTTGCTATCATGGGAGGTCGGCGTTCGACCAGGGCCATCTAATCTTTGTGTGCCTACAGGGGGATTTAGATTGGTACCTCGAAGACATAGGTCAGAGAAAGACTTATTGAGAAGTTAATAAGTCTGCTGATCATGGGAGCGTAGGTATGTGCGTGACCCATGTGATGTGAACTATGTTCGCCTCCATTATGTGTGATCGTTGCTATTTGAGAACGATTCCTGAGATATTCGAAATGCGTGGTCCTTATGTACGTGATGTACCAGGATTTAATAGCAGAGTATGTGTGCACCGCAGCTTAGTCTCGGGGTGCTAGTATTGTATATTGATGATGAGAATAATATATTGTTAACTGAAATGAATTGTCATGTATAAATGTGAGCATAAATAATAGCAACGTTTTGTAAAGATAAAATGGAAGATTTCTAGTAATTAGTATTACTAATATGGAAAACTGTGAAGAAAAGTAAAACTCTCTGTTTAAATGAAGATGCCGGAATTAAATTGTGAATCGTATAGTAATGTTAGATTTTGTATTGGAATAGTTAGAGATGGGAATAACTAGAATGGGTACGGGTACGATATGAATGCACAATTAGTTGAGAGGTGGGGAACTCATGTAAGTGCACACACTATCATGTACTTTATATTCACTGCTTAATGATATTAAACACTTGCTATTTTTAAACTGTTTTCACAATCGAGCTTTGACCCGTTTGCTTTCAAATCTATTTTTGTAAAACCTTTTAGGTGCCTAGCCACAAAGACACCAAGCATAGGAGTTCCATTCCGGTGACGTACTGTAGCTACTGTGGAAGTTACAGGACCTTGACAGTAGGCGCCTCCACTTTCGATCTTGACCCTCTATTTCAGATTTATTCATCTGTAGGGCATGTCGCCCCATTTCTTTTAGAGACTCCTCATTTACTCAGTTTTATTTCATATTTTGGGTTGTAATTAAATTAATGATTCAGGCATGTATTTGTTACTTCAGTATTTGGATTGTTGTGAGGTGTATTCCTCCAGATTTAGTTTATTACTTCGTTATTTATTTGCGACTGTGATGTGGTTGTGGTATCAGTATTTTATAAATTAAATGGATTGTATGTTAATCGGATTTAATTAAAATTGACAACTCACTTTTTAAATAAGGCTAGTAATGTTTAAAATATTTTCGACAGTGATGCTATGAACTGAACCAACTTGGCATTTTGTATTAATTTGAATAAAGGAGTAGCTGCCCGGTATTTAATTAGTCGGGGTGTCAGAACACATCCCTGTGTCAAGCTCACCGTCTGTTCTGTTTTTATCTTGCGATTCTCGAGATATGACAAGGTTCCACACACACACACATCCCCTTGTCAAGTCCACCGTCTGATCCATTTTTATCCCGCGATCCTCACGATATGACAAGGTTCCACACACGACATAAATCGTCCTCTGACCTGTTTAAACCGTCGGTCCCAAACACGTTATGTCGCCAATACATTTTAATATCCGTTTTAGTCCTACGATATTAATTTCCAAAATTTCTTTTATTCATTAATCAAATTATTTCCCCCCACCCTTAAAAAGAGAAGTGAAAATCCTCAAAATACCCCTTGGTCCCAACTAAGGGTTCCCAAAACACAAATTCGTCCTATCTTAAGTAAGGGATGATCATCAAAATTTCACTCCACCTAGATATCAATCCTAGGGTATCGTAACAATGGTATAATATAGAAAATCAGCCCTCACCCCAAATTATATAACCCGCATTGACTTACACTAACTAGTCACATACCTAATTAACATAAATCGCAACTAAGAACCACTTACTAGTTCCATACCTAACAAGTATACTATAACAAGGGGTGAAAACAAATTACCTATAATAACCAATGTCCTCGAGATATAAAAAATTATGATACTTCCATAAAGTGGAACAGTTAACAAATTATAGCAACATTCTTATCAATACTAAATTCCCAATAAAATAATTTTAATCTAAATAGTGGAAATCAAGGACATCCAGATATTGTTATTTTCAGAATAATAGCTACATGCAAGCCCTATCATAGTTATTATTTTCTAATACAAGTAATTAATTTCATCTAGTGTTCTCACATGAAATATCAAAATTTACTTTCTAAGGGCTCTTCTACATGCACATGCCCATAATACAATCGACTATACCAACATAACCCAAAGAACAACAAAGTTATAAGTATTCGGTAACATTAATTTTTTCATGCAAAACAGTCCCGAAATTTATCTCTTTAATAATTATATTCATAACTTATTTTAGATAACATGAGTTTAATGGACGCTACAATCAAGACACATAACACTAAAGGAAAAGAATAGGATAAACATGCCTGTGATTAGTTTGACAAAAATCTTATTAGATATATGAGTTTCTCTCGAAAAACGAATCAAAAACCCTTCTTGAACCAACTTCGGACAGATTGGTCTTGGCCTTCAAAACTGAGCTTGAAAAGTAATTTTAATGGTGGCTAGGGTTTTGAGGTGGAAGATGATGAGAATTAGAGAGCCTTCTGCTCTTAGGGTTTTCACAAATGAGTGTTTAAAAATCTATCCCCATCACTTTAATTATATATAAGTGAAAGAGTTTTAAAAGTAACAAAATTCATTAAAAAAAATATTGTAGCGTACAAAAACTGCTGGGGTCGATCGATCGACCCCTGGCGTTGATCGATCGATCGCCCAGTTATTTTGACAGTTTTGCTTAAAAAATTTATAAGGGACAAATATTTAAAAATTCATATAAAATCCGTTTTAACTCTGATTTCAATTCCGCTTGAAGTTTTATTCTTGTAAAATCATAACCAACATATTTAACCAATAAAAATTATAAAATTCAGAAATTTATTTTTCCCGAATTTTCTAATTAATTAATTAATTAAGCTAATGAAAACACACGGTGTTACATACTTCCCCACTAGCAAGAGGATTTCGCCCTCAAAATTCAGCAAAACTAAATGTGCACACTGAACTAAAATTCACAAGAGTCTACCATATCGTACTATAATTAGGCACCCATTCTCCTAATTCTACCCAAGCGAAAGTATATATACTACACATTAATACGCAATAAAATATTTTATGTACCAATCCTCTATTTAGCCACGTCGTGGCTCCTGCGATGCCTACTCCTCTCGAGGATGGAGTAGATAGCACCTCTCATAACCAGTGTTGGTTTGTGCTGTAGTCGCTCCCTGTGCACCAGATGCTGTTGGCGCTCCTTGAACGCCTATCACCGCGAGTGCTACTGGCGCTCCCCGCACTCCGGGCGCTGCCGGTGCTGGAGGCCCTTAGCCTTGCTGGCGCTGAGTAATTTAACCCTGATGGCCCTCTCTCTTGAAACACCTATTCTCTTTGTATCCCACTTTCCCACAAGTGAAACAAGTACCCTGAAAAGGCTCCGAACTTCCATTCCAATTTTGCTCCCCCTGACGACCCTGTCTTTGGTTGTCTTGATGAACATAGTTGTTATGCTGTCCTTGGTTCGGCCTCTGCCTCTTCCATGATTGGTCATTGCGACCCTTGTTGTCTTCTCCCTGACCCTCTGTTTCTTGCCTTTTTCCCAACTTCTTCTGATAGCTTATTTTCTCCTGCTAGTGTAACATCGCAACATCCACTACTTGGGTGTAAGCACTGTATCCCGGATTTCCTAAAACCATTTGCCTAATGGGCCAGGACAGCCCTTTGATGAAACACTCCATCTTTTTCCTCTCAGTGTCTACCTCCTCTGGTACGAACATAGATAAATTGGTGAACTCTTATTCATACTCGACAATCGATTTTGACCCTTGCTCCAACTCCAGAAATTCTCTTTTCTTTGCACTCCTGATAGCATATGGAAAGTACTTGTTGTTGAACCTAATCTGAAACTATGCATAACTCAATTGATCTCGCTCCTCTGGTGTGGTGGTACTCTCCCACCACTGTAAAGCATTCCCTAACAATTTGAATGTTGCTAACATTTGCTTTTGCACCTCCGTGCATTCCACTAACCTCAAGTGTCGCTCAATTTCCCTTCTCCATTGGTGAGTGACCGTGGGGTCACATCCTCTTGAAAAGGTGGAAGGGTTTCCATTGAAAAATCTGGTCCTCACTCTGTCCCAGTTTAAGACGGGTGCCCCTTTCTATTGGGGTTCTAACGTCACCCCTCTCTGTCTCCCAATCTCAATACCGGCCGCTGTTGCCTCTGGCACAATTACCGCAAGTGCTTCGACATCCAGAACAAATTGTCCCTGCCTCTCCTGAGCTGCAAGACCAGAAACGGACTCCTCTCTCCTACTACAAACTCTCCTAGTGTTCGCCATCTGAAAGATAGGAACAAACAACATCAAACTCAGAAAAACTAAGAATACAAATCATCGAAAGAAAATCAAAGATAAGCAACGCGGAAGCTAAACGGACACACAACATACGAGACCTAAGACCATGCTCTCATACCATCTGTCACACCCCGCTAAATTCTGGCATCGGTCGCCACCAAAACTAAGTCGGGTGCAAGTAAATTAAATACCATCCTTAGCATGTGAGAGATATGAGACATAAAAAATTTTAATCCACAAGATAAATTATTTTAATCAAACCCAAATATGAATGACATTCAACTGATAAAACACCAAAGTGCGATCAAAACCATCACATGTTATCTCCAAATATCTCAATATTTAAATAAATAAATCCAACCGAAATCTTAAAACAACTTTGGAACCGAAAGGCCCAATAAACTCAAAAGTAGTCTCATAAATAATACGACGGAATGGAAAGACAAATCCAACTACTAAAGCAATGAAATAAATCCAGCTGCACCTCCAAAAGATCTCCATTGAATCCTATGCAGTAACTTCCGGATAAATCCTGAAAAAGATTAGTCAATGCATGTGTCAAAGCCAAAGCCCCTAGCATGAAAACCGGCCACTCTTCTCAATTAGGGTCCTTGAACCCAGACAATAGTGCTATATATATCGACCATAACAATATAATATTTTAATTACGAAGGTTATTACCCCCCAAAAATAAATTTCTATCTGCCCGCAAGGTTTCTTTAAATGTGTCACACCAATAACATTTTAATTAACCCACATTCCCAACAGTATTCAATTTAATTAACAGAACCACAATTATAATTTACCAAGAAACACATCCCCGTGTCAAGTCCGTCGTCTGATTCGTTTTTATCATGAGATCCTCGCGATATGACAAGGTTCAACACACACACACATCCCCTTGTCAAGTCCGTCGTCTGATCCGTTTTTATCACGTGATCCTCGCGATATGACAAGGTTCAACACATGACACGACATAAATCGTCCTCTGACCCGTTTAAACTGTCGGCCCTAAACACATTATATCGTCAATAAATTTTAATATCCGTTTTAGTCCTACGATATTAATTTCCAAAATTTCTTTTATTCATTAATCAAATTATTTTCCCCCACCCTTAAAAGCGATGTGAAAATCCTTAAAATACCCCTTAGTCCCAACTAAGGGTTCCCAAAACACAAATTCGTCATATCCTAAGTAAAGGATGATCATCAAAATTTCACTCCACCTAGATATCAATCCTAGGCTATCTTAACAATAGTATAATATAGAAAATAAGCCCCCACCCCAAATTATATAACCCGCATAGATTTACACTAACTAGTCCCATACCTAATTAGCATAAATCGCAACTAAGTCCCACTTACTAGTTTCATACCTAATAAGTGTACTATAACAAGGGGTGCAAACCAATTACCTACAATAACCAACGTCCCCGAGATATAAAAAATTATGATACTTCCATAAAGTGGCACAATTAACAATTTATAGCAACATTCGTACCAACACTAAATTTCCAATTAAATAATTTTAATCTAAATAGTGGAAATCAAGGACACCCAAATATTGTGATTTTCAGAATAATAACGACATGCAAGCCCTATCATAGTTATTATTTTCTAATACAAGTAATTAATTTCATCTAGTGTTCTCTCATAAAATATCAAAATTTACTTTCTAAGGGCTCCACTACATGCACATACCCATAACACAATCGACTACACCAACACAACCCAAAGAACAACAAAGTTATAAATATTTGGTAACATTAATTTTTTCATGCAAAACAGTCCTGGAATTTATTTCTTTAATAATTATATTCATAACTTATTTTAGAAAACATGAGTTTAATGGAGGCTACAATCAAGACACATAACACTAAAGAAAAATAATAGTGTAAACATGCCTATGATTAGTTTGACAAAAATCTGATTAGATATATGAATTCCTCTCGAAAAACGGATCAAAAACCCTTATTGAACCAACTTGAGACAGATTAGTCTTGGCCTTCAAAACTGAGCTTGAAAAGTAATTTTAATGGTGGGTAGGGTTTTGAGGTGGAAGATGATGAGAATTAGAGTCTTCTGCTCTTAGGGTTTTCACAAATGAGTGTTTAAAAGTTTAGCCCCGTCGCTTTAATCTCTACTACTTAAAAAGAGAGAAGTTTCTCTTCAAATCTCAAAGTACTAAACTACCCTCATTAAATTAATATTTTCTATCATACCCTTAATATTAGTCTCACACATTCATTAAATTAAAATAATTTCAAGAATCTTAACTTGATACGTTCTCTCTCCTAATACATTCATCTAACAAAACTTTCAAATACATTCATCTTCTCATTAAATTAACATTTTCTATCATACCCTTAATATTAGTCTCACACATTCATTAAATTAAAATTATTCCATGAATCTTAACTTGATACGTTCTCTCTCCTAATAAATTCATCTAACAAAACTTCCAAATACATTCATCTTGAAACTTTAGAAATCAAAAGTCATCTGCCCAAGTTCCTTCATCTTCCCATCAGATTCATATTGCATAGTTTCTTCGTTGCTATTGTTTCTTGTCCAAAAAATAAGGTCAATACTCCTAATTTCCTCTCTAATTTTTTACTCCTTTCTCATTTGCCATCAAAAGTATGCATTTGTTAATTTTAAAGCAAATACATAATTTTTGTAATTATATATATCTCATTCACGAATGTTGTCTATCTTTTGTGCTCACATCTTGTATTTTCAATTTTATTGTTGTTCTATTCATATTTTATAATAATTCTAAATTCAATGTTAATTTCAGAAAAATAATATATATTTTTTAAGTTAAGGAATTACCAAATTCACACCTTATTAGATTATTATTTCTTATGCATTCATATGTATTTCCTAGTTGGACATATTTGTATTCATGTTTATTTCTTAAAGATTCTAAAAATTCTTAAAACACTTCAATTACTTTTTAAAAGACAAACTTGTCATTTGCTCTAAAGATAAAACAAATATTTTTTTATTTGTTATTTTTTTCAATAAAAAATAATATTTTAAAATATTTTTTTATTTTTTAAAATTAAAAAATAATTGTTTATTATAAAAACTGTTATGATAGTTTAAAAAACTGTTATGATACTTTTATAGAAGTTTTTTTTTAAGATAGATTTAAAAACTGTTTTTTTTCAAAAAAAAATGTTTTTACATAAAATTGGGAAACAAATTAACAAATAAAAAACTGTTTTTTAAATTGAAAATTGTTTTTATAACCGAACACGACTCAAATAAAAGCAACTCGACACAACACGTCACGACAATTTTTTTTAACCAAACATGAATACAATCTTAATAAAAGTGACACGACACAACATGAAATATTATTTTTTTATAAATCAAGAACACGACCCAAGAAAAAGTGTCACGCCACAATATATGTTATTTTTTTAACCAAACACGAACCCAACTAAAATAAAAATGACACGACACGGCTCAAAATCTTATTTTCACCTATAAAAGTAATATGACACAACACGAAATCTCATTTTTTACCAAATAATAGCACTGTGTCGTGCCATATCACTTTCATATGTTTTATATTTATTTTACGTAAAATTAAGATTTTGAGGTGTGTCGTGCCATGTCGTGTTAATTTTATTTTGATCGCGTATTATAAAATATTTTAAATAAAATGTACAAAAAAGCAGTTTTAAATAAACAGTTTAAAATAATTTTTGAAGTGCCTAAAGATTTTATTTAAAAAAAATTAATATTCTAATAGTTACTGTTTTGGAACTAGTGACTTTTTATTTTTATAAAATAATTTTTGTAACTATTAGAATTTTTGTAACTATTAAAATTTTTGTAATAATTTTCTTAAAACACTCCCATGCTTGGATTTTACTTAAAACAATTTTTTTTAAATAAAATCTTTAGGCACTTAAAAAATTGTTTAAAAGTGTTTTTTTGTACATTTTTTTAAAAATGTTTTATAATATCACCTATACATACCGCTGGCGCGTACCAAGATACTAAAAAAATTGTACCCGCCTATGCGTATTGCTGGCGCGGACCATTTTTTTAAATAGTAAAAAGATTATTTTTGAAATTCCTCTTTATTGAAATTTTTTCACACTATGGTTCAATGTATTCATTTTGTCTCTCTATATACATATATTCTTCTTATTAACTCTTACGTCGGTTCCGGTTGTAACTCCCCACCTAAGAAAAACATAACTTCCAAGACAACCAAATAAGTGAGCAAAATGAGTCCAAATTTTCTTACTGAAGCTGCAATTACATGCGTTGGTTGAATTATCTTTGTCAACTCAAACACACACTCTAAATTGTATCTTTAGCATCTTTAGATACATAGTTTGTTCTTCCCTGCTCTTAATATTTAGTACCGAGTGTAACTTATTTAATTCATGGTTTATGGATACTTATGGAATACATTGCACTTATTCAAGTACCATAATTTTTTTTAATTTTTTAAAATTATTGTTTTGAATTCATCTTATTGTTGAGTAAATTGTTTTAATTTCTTGGAAACTTAGGTTTGGCCATATTTATTAACCAGATGGATTCTCTTTGTTATTTTGTAATTTCTATTCAATGAACATGAATGCAGTTTCTCTGTCTCACATAATTTATCTTTGAAAGTTGTTTGTATTGATATGTTAAGACTGATAATCCATCCATCATATTATATAAATGTAATGACTAAAAAGAACTAATGCCCTATTTAACTTCATAGTGATGATTAAGTAATTAAACATTTGAGTATCAATTCCTCACTTAGTGATTTCCTTCTAAGGAATGACAATGGGACGGAAGCATCAATACATGATGAGGGCTCCGAACAGTCTCTCATTGACGTTATCTTCCCATCATTAAATATAACTGCCAACTCGTCAAACTTCTTGACAAATCGAGCAATTCTTGCAACAACAAACGAGCACGTATACTCATTCAATGATATGATGATTGATATGTTCCCCAGAGAATTGGAGACATTAAATAGCTTTGATGAAGCTGTGGATGACACACACAACTATTACCAAGAGGAATTTTTAAATTATTTGATGCCGAATGGATTGCCACCACACGCATTGAAACTTAAACATAATTGTCCAATCATTCTTGTACGCAATATAAATCCATCAATTGGATTATGTAACGGAACAAGAATGTTGTACAAAGGTTATTCGGATAATGTCATCCATGTTCGTCGCTCATAAAGTTTAAGAGGAAGAAGAACATTTGAATCCTAACAAACGTCAAAAGTAACACATTTAAGCATTAAATTTTCAGTTTTTAGGATTACATACTGTTTTTATCAAATGTCATCTTTCAATAACTGCGATTTGGAATTTGCTTGCTGAAACATTTTTTAACTTTTTTTTTAATGATATTTCCCTATAAATCATTTCAAGCTAATTTCATTGTGATATATTTATTCGGATTACATATACATACATGTTTGTGTGTACTTCTTCCTTATTTTGAGTAGGGAGTTCTGAGTTCGTTTGTGATAGATTTATAGTATTGACAAGAATATCTTGTAGAGTTGTTCAATGGAGGTTTGGTTTTGGGGGTAATGATTGATGCTTCGTACTAGGTACTTTATGTTATATTCTAACAAAACAGATTCTACATAATATGTTGCAAGTATTTTTATTACTTTGTCCTTCACAGATTTGCAGTGAAAGATTAATATCTGAAAACGGTCATACATGCAACGCACGTGGGCACAACTAGTTATATATAAGTGAAAGAGTTTTAAAAGTAACAAAATTCGTCAAAAAAAAAGATTGCAGGGCACAAAAACTGCTGGGGTTGATCGATCGACCCCTGGCGTCGATCGATCGATCGCCCAATTATTTTGGCAGTTTCGCTTAAAAAATTTATAAGGGACAAATATTTAAAATTTCATATAAAATTCGTTTTAATTCTGATTTCAATTCCGTTTGAAGTTTTATTCTTCTAAAATTATAATCAACATATTTAAGCAATAAAATTATAAAATTCAAAAATTATTTTTCTCGAATTTTTCAATGAATTAAGCTAATGAAAACACGGGGTGTTACATAGTTGTGTCGTTTTTCAAATGAATCATGTGTTTGTCGCGTTATGTCAAATTTAAACATGACCCCAAAAGACGAATCGTCACTCCTACTAAATAATATGGAATAAATAATAAGTTATTAAAAAATTATAAATTTCCAATCCAAAATACAAATTTTAGTGTCAATTACTGTATCTAGTCATACCAAATTCCTTTTAAAATCTTACAAATAGAATTTAATATACCACAATTGTCCTAAAGTACATTTTCTTTTAATTAATAATATAAACAAAAGTAGATAAGGGTCATTTCCACGTCACAGAGAGTTAATTATATGTGGAATTCTAGCTCTCTCTCTCACCCCATTAATGAGCAGTTGTTTCATCTTCTCTTTATTATACCCTTTCATATTCTCTTTCAAAACAAATACTACTACGACCAAATCACACGAACTTTTGTTTACTCTACTCGTCCCTTTTCCAACCATTACCCTTCTCTTTATATAGATATAAAATCAATGAAAATCAAAGTAGAGCAGCTCCACCGCCCAGTCACCAGATCAGCACTTTCGAGGAAAACCCAAAACACACGTCAAATGTCAAATGGGCTCATCACAGGCATCAAAAATAGAGAAATCAAAACGAACACCATTCAAATCTCCTTCAGGTCCTGTAGCAGCTCCACCTCCTCATGATGAAGCTTATCCTACCCAATCCAGTAAATTCAATATTTTGTCATTTGGAGTTAACGATGATGGAGTTTCTAATGATTTTATAAGGTAAATCAGAGCATGTACATTATTTTTTAATTTTAGGATTTTTTTGCGTGTGAAGGCAGATTTGATTTAACTCATTTTCCCCTAGAGTTATGAGAAGGTGATTGTAATATAGAAATCCTTATTTACACAAGCATGAAAATTTAGTTCAATCCGTAGTATTAAAAAAGAAAGTATTAGATGTGCGGGAGGGAGATGAGAGAGAGATTGTTATTTATCTAACAAATCATTATGTTAACCAAATGGACAGGCACTTATAGCAGCATGGGAAACAGTCAACAGGGGCTACTCTACAAATTCCATCAGCAATTGAGTTTCTGATCAAACCCATAACACTCCGAAGACCATATAGGCCAAACCTTATTTTATAGGTACATACACACTAAAAAACAATTAATGAGATTGTAGAAAGTATATTCTTTGTCGCAAAAAAGTTCATTTTTTGCAATTAAAAGTTAGGTTCGTTGGGGTTTTGCCCCTCTTATACAGTTTGGTGCAAAGAATATTAGTCCCCATAAGTTTTATTTAAATTTATTTTTGTTGGAAAATTGGACTTGAATGGGTATTATAAAGCTGTCCAGATTTTTCTTGACAGATTTTTGAGCAACTTTGAGCTCAAATTTAGGTGGGACCCACACTACGAAAATTGTGGGACCATATACGAATACGTTCACCTTCGCAAGGAGATTAACATAGTATATTCATATGTCCAATTTCAATAAGTTATGAATGATAAATATGTCTCCAAAGTGACTCACAAAGCTATGAAAGTTAATGAATTGTGTATGTTTTAACTCTTGTCCCACATTAGAAGAGTAGTGAAATTTTGATGAGTTAATAACACCCCAAGTATGGACTAAGGGTTGGATGCCTTGGGGGTATCCCAACTCTTTGAAGGGGAGATGACCTAAGCTATGCACGGGGTGACTTTCGGTCAAAAGTTCACACGCGCGCGCGCGTCCGTCCGGCCGGCTCGGCTTGGGCTTGGGCTTATAAAAATCTCCTACATTTTTTGGCCGAATTTATTTAACTTTCTGGGTTTTAATTATTAATTAATTACGAAATTAATTAATAAACTGTTGGCAGTTATTGCCAACAGTTAATTCGTTTAACTGTTTTTGACAGTTGTGCCAACCGTCAACTACTTTGCTATAAATACAGATGCCTCCCTCCGTTTTTAAAACAATGAAAAATTTCCCTCCTCCTTTTTCCTTCCATTTTCATACCAAAAGTGCTGTCATTTCTGTTTCAGAAAAAATTCTTTTTCTGCATAGCATCTGTTGCATGGTTGTTGAGTATGAGACACAGAATTTGAGTTCGTTGTAATTAATTATTGTTGTGCTATATAATTAATTGGTAAATCCGTTCTATCTTGGGAGACATTATTCATCAATCTCGGAGCACATTGGAGGGAATAAATTGTCTTAAGGAGACTGTTCTTAACAGGGCTTGAATTATTCTTTTATTCTTATATTATTTCTGCAAATTCAAGTAAGTGTTTCATTTCTGTAATTCTGTTTTAATTCCGTAATTATATTATTAATTCATAATTCTGTACAATTGTTATTTATAAATAGTAGACATAACAATCTTAAGACAATTTATTGTTCTACTGTTTTTTAGTGTACATAATTTTTTTTTATTACAGAAATTTATTTGTTGAAAATAAATCTGTGTTGACAGAATAAAATGAATTAACTTAATGCTTTATTGTAGAAATTAGTAAAAACAGTTTTGGTACAGAAATTAATTTCTATACTGTTTTTATGTTCTGTTTTAGAAAATAAAATTTTATTTGTGTATTCTTGTTAAAATCTGTTTATCTAAATTTTTTTAATCTTAAATTATAATTCTGTTTTGTACGGAATTCCTTTTATTATTAAAAATTAGTGTGACACAGATTTTATAATTTAATTCTGTTTTGTACGGAATTCTGTTTATATTATAGTTTAATTCTGAATTATTATTTGAATTCTTTTGGAATTCATTTATTGTGAATTATATTTGGAGGAAATTGGTGCACAGAATTTTGTATTCTGTTTTGATTAATTCATTATATATGAATTTTATCATTGATAAAAATTCTGTTTTTGTAACAGAAATGGAATCACAAAGTGCGAACACTACTCCTACGAAACTGATTGTCACCAACACAAATGTGACTGCACCCGTATCTATGCCACACGGGGAGAAACCGAAAAAGTTCATTGGGGCTGACTTCAAACGTTGGCAAGGACAAATATACTTCTATCTCGCTACCTGCCAACCGGGCAGGTTTGTATACGAAGATTGCCCCTCTATTCAAGAGGGAGATGACGCTGAAAAGGTTGCTGCTGTCGATGCTTGGAAGCATTCGGACTACCTATGTCGAAATTATATTTTGGCATACTTGGACAAGACTCTGTATCATGTCTACTGCACTATCAAGACATCCAAAGAATTATGGAATTCTTTGGAAAAGAAGTATAAAACTAAAGATGCTGGGATGAAGAAATTTATCGTCGGGCGTTTTCTGGACTTCAAAATGGTTGATTCAAAATCTGTGATCTCGCAAGTGCAAGAATTCCAAGTGATCCTCCACGACATTCATGCTGAAGGAATGTCAATTAGTGAAACTTTCCAAGTTGCTGCAATTGTTGAAAAGTTGCCACCTTCTTGGACTTTGTTCAAAAACTATCTCAAGCACAAGCGTAAGGAGATGAATGTGGAGGAGTTGGTGGTCCGGCTAAGAATCGAAGAAGACAACCGTGAGTCTCAAAAGAAAAGTGGAAAGAATCCGATGAAAACAAAGGTCCATGTCGTTGAAGGTCCTAAGAAGAACAAACAAAAGTATGATGGGGAAGGCACTTCCAAACATAACAAGAAAAAGTTCAAAGGCAAATACTACAATTGTGGTAAACCTGGACACCGCTCAAGCGAGTGTCGTAAGCCGAAGAAGCAAAATCAAAACAATCCTCAATCAAATGTAACTGAGGGTGTGAATATCGTTAATGATTTGGCGGATATGAATCTTTCTGCCGTTGTCTCTAAATGTAACTTGGTTGAAAATACCAAGGAATGGTGGGTGGACACTGGAGCCACACGACACATTTGTGCAAACAAATGGATGTTCTCCACCTATAAGCCTTTGGAAAATGAGGAGAACCTTTTTATGGGAAATTCTTCCACTTCTAAGGTGGTGGGACAAGGAAAGATTTCTTTGAAAATGACTTATGGAAAGGAACTTACTCTCAACAATGTTCTTCACGTGCCTGATATCCGAAAGAATCTGATTTCTGGATCTCTCCTTACTAAAAATGGTTTCAAGCTTGTGTTTGTGTCTGATCGCTTTGTGTTGTCTAAAAATGACATGTATGTAGGAAAGGGCTACCTAAATGAGGGGCTCTTTAAACTCAATGTTCTTATTGTAACCCCTAAAACATCTATTTCAATGAATGAAATTGCTAGTTCTTCTTACATGATTGAGTCATCTAATATTTGGCATGCTAGATTGGGACATGTTAATTTTGATACATTGCGTAGATTAATTAACTTGAAATTTTTGCCAAAATTTAATATTGATAAAAATCATAAATGTGAAATTTGTGTGGAATCTAAATTAGCTAGATTACCTTTCCATTCTATTGAAAGGATAACTGAACCTTTAGATTTAATTCACACCGATATTTGTGATTTAAAATTTGTTCAAACTAGAGGTGGGAAAAAGTATTTTATTACTTTTATTGACGATTGCACAAAATATTGCTATGTATATTTGTTACATAGTAAAGATGACGCTATTAATGCATTTAAACAATATAAGAATGAAGTTGAGAATCAATTAAGCAAAACGATAAAGGCTATTAGAAGTGATAGAGGAGGTGAATATGAATATCCATTTGAGGAATTTTGTTCTGAAAATGGGATTATTCATCAAACAACCGCTCCTTATTCTCCTTAATCGAATGGTGTTGCTGAACGCAAAAACCGTACTTTGAAAGAAATGATGAACTCAATGTTATTAAGTTCAGGAGCTCCACAAAATTTGTGGGGGGAAGCCTTACTTTCTGCTAATTACATTCTCAATAAAGTACCTCACAAAAAGACTCACAAGACACCTTATGAATTATGGAAAGGTCGAAGACCTTCCTATAAATATTTACGAGTGTGGGGGTGCTTAGCCAAAGTGATGGTTCCTAAACCTAAAAAGGTAAGAACAGGGACAAAAATCGTGGATTGTGTATTCATCGGTTATGCTTCTAATAGCAGTGCATATCGATTTCTAGTTTGTAAATCTGAGATTTCGGACATTCATGTAAATACGGTTATTGAATCGAGGGATGATTCATTTTTTGAAAATGAATTCCCGTATAACATGACCCGAGAATCTGGTCCTTCTAAAAGGACAAATCAAGCTACTACAAGTGGTACTCATCAACCTATTGAATCAATAGGGGATGAACCAAGACGTAGTAAAAGAGAAAAAACTTCGACGTCTTTCGGTCCGGATTTTCTAACATATTTGTTAGAAAATGAACCTCAATCGTATAAAGAAGCTATATCCTTACCCGATGCTTCCAATTGGAAAGAAGCAATTAATAGTGAAATTGAATCCATATTACAAAATCATACATGGGAACTAGTGGATCTTCCACCAGGTTCAAAACCGTTAGGTTATAAATGGATCTTCAAAAAGAAATTGAAGGCCGATGGATCAATTGATAAATATAAAGCCAGACTTGTAGCTAAAGGTTATAGGCAAAAGGGAGGGTTGGATTACTTCGACACATATTCACCGGTAACAAGAATAACGTCCATTCGGATGTTAATATCAATAGCTGCTATTAATGGACTTGAAATACATCAAATGGATGTAAAAACTGCATTCTTAAACGGTGAACTAGACGAGGAAATTTATATGGAGCAACCTGAAAGGTTCAAAGCTCCCGGACAAGAAGAAATAGTATGTAAGCTTGTTAAATCACTATATGGATTAAAACAAGCACCTAAACAATGGCATGAAAAATTTGATAATGCAATGTTATCAAATGGTTTCAAAATTAATGAATGCGATAAATGTGTTTACTTTAAATACATTCATAATGGATATGTCATTGTATGCCTCTATGTTGATGATATGCTTATCATGGGTAGTAACTTGGAAATTTTCAAAACTACAAAACAAATGTTGAGTAGTAGATTTGACATGAAAGATATGGGAATCGCCGATGTTATATTAGGAATTAAAATTTCTAGAACATCGGATGGACTTATATTATCTCAATCTCATTACATAGAGAAAGTACTTGAAAAATTCAAGAAGTATGATATTAGTCCTACCAAGACACGCAAGAAATAATGGTGAAAGCATATCTCAACTAGAATATTCTCGTATTATCGGCAGTTTAATGTATATCATGAACTGTACGCGACCGGACATAGCATACTCAATAAGTAAGCTAAGTCGATTTACGAGTAATCCAGGAAGAGATCACTGGAAAGCAATATTGAGAGTTTTGGGTTATTTAAAATATACTCAAAACTATGGATTACATTACTCAAAATATCAAGCTGTTCTTGAAGGACATTGCGATGCAAATTGGATATCTGATACAAAAGACTCTAAGTCTACGAGTGGGCATGTGTTTACCCTCGGAGGTGCAGCCGTATCTTGGAAATCCTCAAAACAAACGTGCATTGCTTGATCGACAATGGAATCTGAATTCATTGCACTAGACAAAGCTGGAGAAGAAGCTGAATGGCTTCGAAATTTCTTAGAGGATGTTCCAAATTGGTCTAAACCTGTGCCCGCAATATGTATACATTGCGATAGCTAATCAGCGATTGGAAGGGCACAAAATCACATGTATAACGGAAAGTCACGACATATTCGTCGTCGACACAATACCGTTAGACAACTTCTCTCAAACGGAATTATCTCAATTGACTATGTAAAGTCAAAAGATAATATATCGGATTCACTAACGAAAGGTTTAAACCGAGAGCAAGTTGAAAGATCATCGAGAGGAATGGGTCTAAAGCCTATAAATAAATAAGAATCAATATAGTGGCAACCCAACCTAGCTGACTGGAGATCCCAAGATCTAGGTTCAATGGGCAAACCGAACTACGTTGTATTCAGTAAGCACTGGAGGATATTTAATCCTATCCATTCCAAAGATGAGACAGTGCATATCTGCTGCGAAATTAGGATAAGTTATGATTTTAATGACATTTATATCTTAGTACGTCTAAGTGGGGTATTACAGAATACTCTTTATGGAAGTCACCTACGTGAGTAAGAAGGGGGCCACTTCTATGAGAATAATGAAAGGCATATTCTCTAAAATACTTGCGGAACCAAGTGGTGTTCACGGCCAAAATGAACACAAACGTGAGAACCAACTGTGTTGAAGAATTGTTGTGTGAATAGTGTTGTCTAGGTTTACAAAAATGGTTGACGGTTCAAGGACGTGAAGTCTACTGATTAACCAAGTAAATCCGATAGTATATCACTAAGGAAAGTTCAAGGCCACTAGGCTACTTCTCCCGATGCAATAAGTCTTCAGTTTTACTCAACTTGTATCTGCATCTGCATAAGCATCTGTTTTGTTTTATTTATAGCGATATATCATTCATGTGGGGGATTGTTGGAAAATTGGACTTGAATGGGTATTATAAAGCTGTCCAGATTTTTCTTGACAGATTTTTGAGCAACTTTGAGCTCAAATTTAGGTGGGACCCACACTACGAAAATTGTGGGACCATATACGAATGCGTTCACCTCCGCAAGGAGATTAACGTAGTATATTCATATGTCCAATTTCAATAAGTTATGAATGATAAATATGTCCCCAAAGTGACTCACAAAGCAATGAAACTTAATGAATTGTGTATGTTTTAACTCTTGTCCCACATTAGAAGAGTAGTGGAATTTTGATGAGTTAATAACACCCCAAGTATGGACTAAGGCTTGGATGCCTTGGGGGTATCCCAACTCTTTGAAGGGGAGATGACCTAAGCTATGCACGGATTGACTTTCGGTCAAAAGTCCACACGCGCGCGCGCGCGCGTCCGTCCGGCCGGCTCGGCTAGGCTGGGACTGGGGCTTATAAAAATCTCTTTCATTTTTTGGCCGAATTTATTTAACTTTCTGGGTTTTAATTATTAATTAATTACGAAATTAATTAATTAATTAATAAACTGTTGGCAGTTATTGCCAACAGTTAATTCGTTTAACTGTTTTTGACAGTTGTGCCAACCGTCAACTACTTTGCTATAAATACAGATGCCTCCTTCCGTTTTTAAAACAATGAAAAATTTCCTTCCTCCTTTTTCCTTCCATTTTCATACCAAAAGTGCTGTCATTTCTGTTTCAGAAAAAATTCTTTTTCTGCATAGCATCTGTTGCATTGTTGTTGAGTATGAGACACAGAATTTGAGTTCGTTGTAATTAATTATTGTTGTGCTACATAATTAATTGGTAAATTCGTTCTATCTTGGGAGACATTATTCATCAACCTCGGAGCACATTGGAGGGAATAAATTGTCTTAAGAAGACTGTTCTTAACAGGGCTCGGATTATTCTTTTATTCTTATATTATTTCTGCAAATTCAAGTAAGTGTTTCATTTCTGTAATTCTGTTTTAATTCCGTAATTATATTATTAATTCATAATTCTGTACAATTGTTATTTATAAATAGTAGACATAACAATTTTTACCTCTAAAAATGTTTATATTGTACTCATCAAACATTATAAATGATCCTGAAAAGAATCATAGTGAATCATTATGAGGCGTTCATGTGCCAAAGTTATTTATATGAAAGCTGAGGAGAAACAAACCTTTAAAACTTTTGCACACAAAGATAATATCAAATGGAATCCAAATAGATAGATGGAACTTTGTTGGATCCTCCAAATATAGGTGAATGGCCCAAATCCAGTTTATTTCAATGGATGAAGTTCAAATGGTTTCATAATTTCACCAGCTAATGTCAAATGTTCTTTGTTTTAAAAGAATGAGGGGGCAATTACCTGTTAAGTATCCCATGCTCATGTTCTGTTTTAAATGTGTGATTTTATTCATTTCATATTGTATTTTCATTTTATCAATTTTAATCTTAAGGTTCTAGATTTGGGTTAATGTCTTCGAATTTAAGATTTGGAGAAAACTCATGAATTGGTGAACACACGATTATAATATAGTAAAAGGTGAATAAAATTATTTTTCACTAGTATCTATTGCATTTGTGAATGAAAATACTTTTGCATCTTTATTTTTTCCAGTTTACAGATTGTTTTCGAGCATTTGCAGAAAAGTATTCTATAGTCGCCCATGCATCGCGCTGGTTAACACCTAGTATATATAAATATGGTGTCTCTATGCGTGGCTTTGCCACTGTAAGGACACAAATTTCTAATTGATTCCATATATAGTTTTGGCTCAATTCCGGACAAAAATATTTATTCATAGGAATGTATTTGATTGTAATATTATCAAGCCTATGAAGTGTGTGATGAAGACGTAGCGGCAAAGAATATAAAGCTTCATCAAAATGCCGGGTTGCGTGCCTCGTTTCTACGTCATCAACTAAGGTTACATGCTCCCAAGGTATGAATGTAATTATATTTATATAGGATCTTGGAACAATATTTATTGGGTGTTAGGTGTAATAAAAACTGCATTTTATTTTCAGAAAGAATCAATTAGAACTTTAAAATAAGTATATAAAAGTTTCAGGGCCAAAATCGAATTTTACAAACTTTCTGGTCGTTCGTTAGAAATGTCGTTCGAACGAGTTTTTTCGTTCGAACCAGGTTTTCGTTCGAACCAAGTTTCGTTCGAACGAGTTTGCCAACGACCCTAAACTGGTCAGTCGTTCGATATGTCGTTCGAACGAGTTTTTCGTTCTAACGAGGTATCTAACGAGCCCAGGCTGGTCGCTCGATAGAAGTCTCGTTCTAACGAGAGTCAAGTTAGTTCGAACGAGATGCCAGGGCGGGAACAGTTTTAAGCAGTTTTTTGGCAGTTTTTCCCCACTTCTCCACTTGGTTTTCAACCAACTTTTTTCATACATTATTATGTGCGGGAAACACATTTTCCAAGACAACTTTTCCATTCCATATCCATCTCTTAGAGAGAGTTTGAGAGCTAATTTATTTAGGGAAAATGTTTATGTTTTGAGTGTTAATTTTTAAAGAAAAAATCATACACACTCTAGTTTACACCCAATAGTTGTTTATCCAAGTTCTATATATATACATATCTTTACTTGGAGTTTTTGGCACCGGTTTTCTCTACCGAATTCAAGAAGAGACGTTTCGGGTTTGCTTCTACACCCCATCACAAAGAAGACTTTTGTTGAGATTCTACCCACTTGGAGAAAGGCTCCATACTTGGGTGACGGTGACCATATAAAGTCCCATCGGTGGATTCCGAGACCGCGGTGGTGTTCCGAGGTTGTTCGCTAGGAAGAGGTTTCTACGAGAAGGAGCGTCGAGGCTTGAGAGGGATCGAGTCAGTCGTTGTAAGTCTATCTGTCTTGTAATTGTAATTCCATATCTAGTGGACTTGTGGCTAGGGCCGTCCGAGGTTGTTTCCCGTCTTGGGTTTTTCCTCGTACATCTCGGCGTAGTGTGACATTGTTTATTTTATCTTGCACAATAATTTAGAATCCATGCTTAGGATAATTTCAAGATAAAATTTGGTTTAATTATCACACTCATTTTATTTGGGACTAAATTAAATATTGGGTAAATTTGGTTTATTCAAGTCATTTGCTAAAATTGGTTTCGCCTAACTTTGGATGATTGAAAATTATGACTTAGGCAAATTCTAGGACTTGAATTATGTTTTAATTTGTTTTGAGAAATTAAAACTTGTTGTTGTTTTGAAAGTTGAACCATCACCTGTTTTACAACGCTTCCGCATCATCTATATTGTGTTTTATATTAAAAAGGAAATTAACTTTGATTTTAATTGAGAAAATCACCATCCGGGGTTCCATACTTTTCAGCCACGTTTCAATAATAATGTAATACCCCGAGATTTTTGGGACAATATTTATTTATTTTGGGAGAAATAAATACTATTTTAATTGGAGAATAATTAAATGGGCATTGAGGTCAAAAAATTTGAAGATGTTAGAAAGTGATTCGAATGGTGATTCTGAGGGTGCGGTTGTTTCCGGAAGGGTCGAGATACTCGAAATGACTGTACTTGGGGCTTATTTGGGTGCCGAAATATTTTAAGTTCGTTTGGCTCGGATTAAAGTTACCGAGTCATTTAAAGTGTGTATTATCATTTAAAATTGTGTATTTTGGGAGTTAAGGTTTATTAAGCCTACGGGGGAAACAATTATCCTTAGAGAGAAAGAGAAAGAAAGAGAGAAATAGAGAGAAGAAGAGAAAGAGGAGAAAAGAGGGGTTTTCGGCCAATCCGCGATCTCGAGGAAGATTCAGACTCTACGAATTTGAGGCAAGTGATAAAACTTGCTAAATAATTGTTGTGTATCATTTATTTCATGATTTGTGGATAAAAATTGTGAATTTTGGGTTTAAAATGCTAAAACCTAGATTTTGGATAAAATCTTAGATTTGTTGTGTATATAATGGATTTGGGGTTATAAATTAGTTGGGTTGAGTTATATTATGAATCTTGATGTTATATATATGTTTGGGTTGAAGAAAAATGAAGAGAAGATGGTATATATGAATTCTGGGATTTTTGGCTTTTGAGAAAAATAGCCTTACCGAATCGATTCGGAAAGTTGCAGGTGCCCAGGTCTGAGTGACCGAATCGATTCGGCCCCAACCCGAATCGATTCGGCCTGAGACAGAATCCCAGGTCCTTTGGACCGAATCGATTCGCATGAAGGGAGAATCGATTCGCAGGGCCGAATCTATTCGGATTTGGCCTGAATCGATTCGGAAACAGGGCTGTTTTAAGGAAGTTCTTCTGGAGTGAGTTTTATCCGGGATCGTATGAGTTTATCGATTGGGACTCTCTATATGAGTTATGAGAAGTGTGTTTTGGAAACTTTTAGGGAGTTTCCCTTATGAGAAAGTGTTGGAGTCATATTGACTTAATTCGAGAGAATACCATTTGGAGAGTATCGCTCCGATTAAGTGGGGAAGCCCTGGAGATAATTATGGGTTCATAAGAGAGAGATAGAATGCGTTTAGTGATAATGGAATTTAGAATTGAATCCTAAATGGGATAAATTTAAAGGTTCATATGATTGATTGAACCATATTATGGATGGATAATAATAAATGTTGATAGATGTGCATATGGATATAGGGAATATTCTTAACGTAAATTGAATTAGGAGATGTTTCACATAAATGATAAATGTTGATCGAGGTGCATTAGGATATAGAGAATATCCTCAACGTAAATAGAATTGAGTGACGATTCATACCAATAGAAGTGATGTGAGAATTTCAAGTGAGAAATAGTATAGTGTATACTAAGTGGAGAAGCTATGTGAGTTTTTGACGAATAGTATATCGAGAGTAAAATATACTAATAAAGAATATTATTTCATTCACGCCTAAGGGCGTAATAAGAGTATGTAAATAGTGTGATATATATACCTTGAGTGATGGTATACATTTATATGATGTGATGATGTATGTATATCTTGTGTGAACTATATATATATATATATATATATATATATATGTGAAGCATACCCCCTCTATGCTATCATGGGAAGTTGCGTGATGTGGGTAAGGCCCCTGACTTGAGGAGCAGGGTGCGTATAGTCCCCAGGTCATAAAGTCCATTTATTATTGTGTGATTGTTGGGTATGTTTCGTCTCATTGCCGGGGAGGAACTATGACTGCTTCTCATACGTTTTGATTTATTATTTTATCATGGCGGTGTGATAATAGTCCGATACATGGTAACCTGGGATAAAGTGAGTAATTCCTGGAAGATGATAGCATTGAGAACCTGCGTTCTCGAGTTATAGCTCGTTGGGATGGTTATTATTATACTTGTGTGAATAGTATATTACTTGAATATGATTATGTGATATCATATGTGTCTCTAGAGTAAAGAGACATAAGAAGATTGCTTGAATCTCATTCCGGGAGATTTTAACCGGATTTGATTTGTGATAAATCAGTTATGAGAAAATGAAGAGTAGATAATCATATGAGTATATATAGTACTTTGGGTATCGAGGGCATAATGGACCTCAACGATCAACATTGCCAAGGAGTAGTGTATCGGGGGGATTCCTTGTTTAAATTTCGCTTGCGAGACGTCCCACGCACGAAACGCAGTGCAATGTTGGGAGTGAGGAGAAGTTAGTCCTTAGTGCTCATATTTATATATTAGTATATATCTCGACGATCGACAGTGCCAAGGAGTAGTGTATCGGGGGGATTCCTTGTTTGGATTTCGCTTGCGAGACATCCCACGCACGAAACGTCGTGCACTATTGAGAATTGAGAATAATTAATTAATCACATTGTATAAGAATTGGGTTATACGCGTCATTCATTGAGGGCATAATGAATCTTAATAATCCATACTGCCAGGAGTAGTGTATCAGGGGGGTTCCTTGTTTGGATTTCGCTTGCGAGATGTCCCACGCACGAAACGCTGTGCAATATTGAGAATTGGGAGAAATTTAGTCTTTAGCACTTAGATGCTAATAACTCATATATATATATATATATATATATATATATATATATATATATATATAAATGTCAATAACTAGAAAATGAGAAATTCTAGTAAAAGAGAATGTTTATGTATATTTTTATATGTTTAGAAAGTGGGCGAATATTTGTGATTGGAAATAGTAGAAGTTGAGAGTTATCATTTAGATGGATTTTAGAGGAGTATAATTTGGGAGTAAGTTAGATTCCTTTGCCCCTAGATAGATTTGGGCAATTGTTTGGAGACCATATGAATACGTTTAGTTGCGCGCTTTAGTTGAGAGGTGAGTTGGATTTATGGAGAGTGCGACTCCACCTTAATCACGTCATAATGCATTTATAATTATTATGCATTTTAATGCAATTGCTATAAAATATTTCCACACCTCGGGCTCTGACCCGTTTATATCTTCTCTTGCTATGTATATATATATTATATTATTTTAGGTGTTCCTCCGCAAGGACGCCATTGATGATATCCATCCAGTGTATTCGTGGAGCTGTGGTAGTAGCGGACTGTTGCAGTATTTTGATATAGTCATTTGCTATCTTTCGTGTATCTAGATCAGGATTCAGTTTGTGTATCGGGTTATACCCAAATATTGTAGAGTAACACTTTTATATTTTCTCTCTCAGATTATTGTATTATTTGTGACCCGACAGCATATTCGGGTATTTTACTTTGTACGTTGTGTTGTACTCTTTTATATATTAGTTTGAGCAGGTGTGTGTCTCCTATCATATTTAGTTGTTATGTTGTTGGTTAGTTGTTGCATGGTTGGTTTTAGAAAGTGTTGAATAAAAAAATGCTTTAAAATTTTTGATACCCTCTTTTTATGGTAATGGGTAGTTAGCCGTGTTTATTTTAGAATCGGTAGTAGATGCTGAGAATGATCCCCTTGAGATTCCTGATTATTTTAGTATAGGGCTGGCCACCCGTTATTATTTTAAGCTTAGTGTCACAAATAACTACTAAACTCCATCTTTCCATTAGTTACATTATTATTATTATTATTATTATTATTATTATTATTATTATTATTATTATTATTATTATTATTATTATTATTATTATTATTATTATTATTATTATTATTATTATTATTATTTTATTCCTTTTAACCTTTCATCTCTGCAATTTTCTTCACCTCTCAAAGAATCCAAAAGATTACCTCCTTTTGAATTTTTGATAGTATACTATGTAAGTGAGGATTTGCGAATAAATTAGATTTTAGTTAAAAAAAATATGGTTTGTTCATTGTGCATGTAATACAAAAAAATTTAGTTTTAAATGCATATATGAGTGTTTCTTTTTGCCATCAATTTTTTTGAGGTTTATGTGTCTAGTATGTACTTAAATTTTCAATCATCATTTCTCATGTTTGATTTAGATTTAAAGATGACAAATGTTTGGACTTGAAAAAGTTGCCAAAAGTTTTCGCACAATATTTAGTAATTTTATAATTCGCTTTCACCAAACTATTTTTCCCTACATATTTTCTTTGAAAATATTATAATTTAATGTTTTATGATATATAGTCATATGAATAAATATGACATTTGGGAGCTTTCCTGCCCATGTTCAAGTACTAGTTTTGTTACTGATTTCATTTTTTGATTATAAAATTTCAGTACATGGATGAATACTTTTTTTATACTACTTTTTTAAATACTTGAGAAATGAATTCACACATGTTAGTGATGTTTTGAAAAGAAAAGTATGATCTTAATGAATCCTCGAAAAAGATATAATTTATTTATTTTACTTATATTTTTGGTGAAAATATTAAAGTAAAGGTAGCTAGAAAATACTACAAATTTTCATTTTCATTTTTATTTTTCATTTTATAACAACCCGCGCGTGGCGCAGGTTAAAATCTAGTTTGTTTATCATAATTGGGGGTTGGGGTACACTAATTTGCATTATAGTTGCTTGGGTGTTATTTTGACGATTTCTGTTAATTACCGTCTAATTGTTTCCATCTTCAAATGTCAACTACCATATATATATAGGATGATTTCCAGCAAACGAAATTTTCAACAAAAGAAATAAAATTCCAACAAAAAACGTTATCCACCAAATAAAATGGTTTTCAATAAAACAAAAGTTGTTCCACCCAAAAAATTGATTTCCATAAACGAAAAAAAATAAATTCCAGCATAAAAATAAAAAATAAAACTGATTTGAGCAAAAAAAATTATTTCCAGGAAAAAAAAAAATTTCCTTCCACCCAAAAAAATGATTTTTAACAAAAGAAAAGAAATCCAACCAAAAATGATTTCCAACTATAAATTTTTTTTATTTCCAGCAAAAAAGTAAAAAATAAAATTGCTTTTAATTAAAAAAAATAATTTCAAGAAAAAAAAACTATTTCCACAAATTAAAAGAATTTTCAACAAAAGAAATATTTTTCCCACCCAAAAAGTGATTTCCAACTAAAAAAAAATAATTTTCAGCAAAAAAAATGAAAATAAAATTGATTTTAGTTTAAAATTATTATTTTTAGAAAAAAAACGCTTCCCACCTAATTAAATGATTTATAAAAAAGGAAAAAAAAATTCCACCGAAAAAATAAATTCCTGCATAATCTAATAAAGACAAAAAAATATTTTTTTGTTGAAAATAATTATTTTTGATTCCAGCATAAAACTGGGAATAAATAATAATAATTTCTACTAAAAAAAATAAAATAAATTCCACTAATAGTAATTTCCAGCATAAAAATAAAATTCTTCGTTTAAAAAAGTATTTCTAGAAAAAAATGTTTTCCACCAAATCAAATGATTTTCAACAAAAGGAAAAAAAATTCCACCAAAAAATGATTTCTAGCGACAAAAAACTCATATGTCTAAAAAAAAACATATCATTTCCAGCAACAAATCACTACTAAAAAAATCCATCTCAACCTAATCAACTCTTACTTGATTTCAATTAAATGATTTGGTGGTAAACCCATCTTACAAAAACCCATCTAAAACCCACCAAAAGAAAAAGGTTTTCCACCAAAAAATGATTTTCAACAACAAAAAAATAATGCAGTAGGGACCTATTTACCTCCAAATCATGGTTGTTAGTGGCTATTAGACGACAATGTAGAGGGGTGGAGAGGGGGGCAATAGGGGTAGGGAGGTATTGCGGGGTAGAAGGCGGAAGTAGAAGGAGGAGTGTACCGTATAGCCATGGCTGAGAGAGAGAGAGAGAGAGAGAGAGAGAGAGAATTTTAAGGGTTTAAAAATAGTGTTGATGTATTTAAAGATCAATGGTATTTTAGGTACTTGATAATAGGATATAAAGCTTTTAGACGACAACTGACGACAAACATTAGAATAATACTCGTGCAACTATAAAGTAAATTAGTGTACTCCACACCCCAATTATTATAAATAAAACAGTAAATGACCAATAAATAATATATGATACATATTTAGTTTGAAATGAAAATCAAAACAAGTGATTAACTATGACATTTTTATGAAATATTTTCTCATCGATATTAGTTACTTTGCCTCAATTAATGCATGAATTTATGTTCTTCTCCCTTCTATGACAAGAACTTCTCATTTAAGTTTTTAATTTTAATAAATAGCACGCCAACTTGAAAGAAAACCCAACTTCTAGAACAAAACACCTAAATAAACATTGATGTAATCAAATAGTAGACTAATGGTATATCATTTAAAAATTGATGTAAATACACCACATAACTTGTAGTTATAAGTGTCTGATTCAAATGGTTTGTTATATAATTAATTGATTGTAATACTACTACTATCACTTCAATCAATCTCTCGAATTACAAATAAAGGACCATAAAACCTAGACACAACTTATATCTTAAAGAAGAAAACATCAAGGAGAGATTGAGAATGAGACCTTTGATTCTGAATTGAGAAATAAGGATGTAAGATTTTAGGGCAGGAGGGATGCAATCTTCGGAGAAACATCCGCGTGTATGTATATATAAGGAGAGAAAGATGCTATTTAAATTCTAAGAACCTGATTGATCTGAACGGTCAAATGAGATAGCTTAGCAGAGAAAGAGAGGGTCGTTTAACATATGAGAGTAATAAGTGGTAATTATTAAGTAAATTTTACATCAATTGAGGGTATAAACGTCCACAAGGGGAATTGGTGTTTTAGTCGCTTTTTAAGTTGTTATAATATGGATTGAAAAATGCTACTTGTACAAATCGACGTGACATTAATTAATGTCGGGATATTAAGTATTTAGTTTTATTTTTAAAGATTCATTTGTAGTCACCCTAATGTATTTATTTTTTTTACTTGTTGGTCTTGTTGTAATATTTATGAGATAAGCAGTGGCGGATCCAGGATTTTAGTCCAACTGGGGCGAAATCGATTCAAAAGTTTTTTAATGACACTAATAAATAATCAACACATAAAAACCAACAATTGATAAAACATAAATACTTAATATGCCAAAATTTCATATTGATCCGTACATAACCAGAAATTCCAAATACAAAGAGATTTTTTACAATATTCCCCTACGTGGCTTCATATTCTGAAAATGTTGAATAATATCTTCCGTATCAATATTTTTGAAAATATCCTGTTCAATGTACGTCACCAAGCAGTCATTTGTAAAATCATCTCCCATTCGGTTACGTAATGTACTCTTAACGATTTTCATTGCGGAAAATGCTCTTTCCACGCTTGCAGTTGCAACCGGCAATGTCAAGGCAAGTTTTATAAGCAAGTACACTAATGGAAATAACCGATCCCTATGCGTTTCAACCATTTGTTGAGCAAGAGCACCAATCCCTTTCAAATCTTTGAATTCATCATTATCACGCACGCTATAAATATAATTTTCGAGTTGTTCCCCAATGACTGTGAGTTCAATGGGATCAAAATCATTCGGATAAAATTCTGCAAATCGAACTAATCTTGTCGCATGAAATTTGGAGAAGTTCATACTTGGATCAAGACATGTCATACATAAAAGTAACTCTGTATTCACCTCATTAAACCGATGGTTCAACTCCTGAAGTTGCATATCTATCACCGAATAGAACAATTCAACACGATAGTGGTGAAGATTTATCCTCTCTTCGACATTTCGACGTGATCTTCCACCGGTCAAAAAACAATCCTCCATATTTATGATTACAATGTCATGCGTACTACAAAAGGATGATACTACTTTCAACAATTGATTCCATCCATGCTCCCTCATTTTTTGTAAATGCATTTTAGCTATTCTAACAAGATCCATTGCATTAACAATATCTTGATCCCTTCGTTGTAGTGATTGCGACAAATCATTGGTAATCCCAAAAATTTCTTTCATTAACTGCAATTTGAAAACAAAATCAAAGAACTGCAAAGAGCTAATCATATCATATGCTTCTATTCTCTGAGTCCCTACATCACCATCAACTTGAACCACCTTAAGAACACCAATCACAGAAGAGAACAAATGATTTAAACTCAAAAGTGTACCATAATGTGAACCCCACCTCGTGTCCCCTGCCCGTGTGAATGCTTCTTCTTGATTTAAACCACGACCCGTCTCCCGATCACCATTGTATATTCCTTCAAGTATATCATCATATTATTTCATCCGAAATATATCTCTACGCTTGCAAGATGCTCCAACAACATTAGATAAAATTGAAACTTTGAGAAAGAAAGAACCAATTGCGTTATGATTGTTTGCGACCGCTACTAATGCCAACTGTAGCTGATGAGCAAAACAATGAACGTAATAAGCTGAACTGTTTTCCCTTAGAATCAAACTCTTCAGCCCATTGAACTCCCCTTTCATGTTGCTCGCCCCATCATAACCTTGCCCACGAATACTTGACATACTCAACCCATGTTTCAAGAGAAGTGACTCCAGGCTTGCCTTAAGTGTTAAAGATGTAGTATCAATAACATGTACAATGCCAAGAAAATGTTCAACCACATAGCCTTTTTTGTTCACATAGCGTAAAGTCACGGCCATTTGCTCTTTCACAGAGATGTCACGGGACTCGTCAACTAGTATGGAGAATACCTCATCCCCAATATCTTTAATTATGACTTTAGTGGTCAAATAGGCGGCGGCATTAATGAGCTCTTTATGAATTGATGGAGCTATCATTTGGTGGTTTTCGGGGGCATTTTTGAAAACAACTTTGTTTATAGCTTCATTTTGCTCGGCAAGGAACTGTAAAAGTTGCAAAAAATTACCCCGGTTAGATGACCCCACAGATTCATCATGTCCTCGTATCGCCAAACCTTGGCGTAGTAAGTACTTGAGGCAATCCAACGATGCAATAAGACGAATTCGATAATCAACTCTTGTCTTTTCGGAATGGTTAGACAAAGACACTTCAATGTGTTGATCTTGTTTCATCAAGTCATCACAAGCATTCATGCATTTGTTATGAATACTTAAGTGGGGACCAACATGATCTTTAAACATATGTTTCTTTTTCCAATTTGAAAAGCCTCCACTAACAAATACACCACCACCCCCTTGCCCCCCTGTATTTGGTCGGAACAAATAGCAAAACAAATAAAACGCAGCCTCCTTTGCCACACTATACTCTAGCCACCTTCCAAACTCCTCAAACCATGACGGAATAAATCTACGTCTATCATTTCCAATTTGTATCCATGGAAAATTATGATTTTTTGGCTGACAAGGGCCCCTAGTAAGATAGGTTCGATGAACTAACTCCATTTGTTTAGAATCACCATATTCCGATATAGATGTTCTCAAACCGGGATCTGATGGTAGTTCATCCAAATTGACAGCAATATTTGGTGAGTATTGAGATTGTGCGGTTTGTGCCACAATTTGGGGTAGATTGTCGGATTCCGCATTGAAAGTGGGAGATGATTGAACCTCAGCTTCGGATACGATTGGTGCGTTGTCTCCTCTTTTTCACTTAAAAAATTTCTCCATAGATTCCCTAAATTTACAAATTTAATTTAATTTCATATAAACAACATAAAAATTTCACATATAAATTTAATTTCATATAAACAACATAAAAATTTATATAAATTGACACATATAAATTTACATATAAACAGCATATAAATTAACATAAAAATTTTCATTAATTTACACATATAAACAGATATACACAAAAGAAATTTAATTTCATTTTAGTATAAATAATTTCATACAAATTACACATATAAATATATTTTGGTGGTGGTCCGGTGGGGGGAAATATACCTGGAGCAGCAAGTGGCAGGTGGTGGCAGCAGAGCAATTACAACAAGTGGCAGCGCAGGGGGCAGTGGTGGTCCGGTGGAGCCTCCGGAGGCAGGGGCGACAACAAGTGGAAGCGCAGGAAGTGGGGAGAGGAGAGATTCCGGGAGAGAGAGAGCGGAGGCAGATCCACCCCGTGGAGCAGGGGCAGCGGCGGCGGCGGAGTGTGGAGGGAGAGAGAGAGCAAAGAGGGTTTCTATTTTTTAGGTTTAGAAATCTTTTTTTCTTTGGTTCGTTCGACCGACTGCAAAGGTAAGGTTTGTTTATTTTAAGTTATGTTTTTATTTTATGTTTATTACAAAGTATCCCCTTAACTTTGAAACTAATTAAAAGAAACCTCCAGGTTTAATTGTTTACCAAAAAACCCTTAAATTTTTTTTTTAACAAACTGAGCTGGGGCGGCCGCCCCGCTTCGTCCTGGGGTGGATCCGCCCCTGGAGATAAGTGTCATTCTCTGTGAAAATAAAGAAGGTGGTTGCAAGGCGATTGGAGGTGGTTTTGAGTCATTATGAAACTTACTACAATTTAAAAAAATACATGGGATGAAAGTCAAACAAAATTTTGAAAATGGGACTAAACCCCAAAAAACTAAACATTAAAAGTATGACCCTAAAATTATTGATTGGAGCAACATAAATTTGTACAATTTATTTTTACATGTAACATTAAATAAATTATAATTAATAGGAAAATGATTGTCACTAAACTTTTTACTTTTTACTAGAATTATGAATCATATTTTTTTAGAAATCAAATTTTATTATTTGGTTCATGCGAGAAAGGTGACATTAAAATGTTATTATATATCAATTTGTCCTTTGAAAATCTTATTGCTATTGATATTTTGAATTCATCTGTTTTGGATATGTACTAAAACACAATTATATCTTTCACTATTTATAAATGTACAAACACATGTTTTATTTTTATTTTTATAATATTTAAGAAACATGATAATTTATTATAGATACGCGTATATTGTAGTGCAACTTATTCAAATTATTGTATATGAGTGATTAAAATACAAAAAATAGCAAAATAAAAATTATAATACTTTAAATTTATCATAAGTTGACACAACCAAATTATCTTCAGAAATTACATAATTAGGTGTTACATGTAGTTTTTCTAAATACAATATATTTATGCCCATTTTCATTGTCACAAAAAAAAATTTGTATGGATTCTCATGGAAAGTAGGAATCTAACTTACATTTGATGATTTTGTTTCTCATGGAAAGCAGGAATCTAATTGTGATGATGGATTTTATGTGTACATCAGGTTTACATGTAAGGCATGGTGGGGGTACTAACCTTTAGTTACGGGCTAGTTGCGATGATGGGATAGGTATTATATTTGTGGAGATATAGTTATATGTGTGTGTAGATGGTAAATCCCAACGGTATAAAGTTAACACGGTCAAAGTAGAACAATCTAAAAGTATGCACAATCACATACAAGAACATGATATACGTGGTTCGGCAATGTGCCTATGTCCACGGGTGTTGCGCACTTCTTTATTGATCGTATTTTGGTAACAAAGATTACATGCCCCCTTTTCCAGGGGTGATGGTTACATTTATAGAGAAAAGATGAAAGGTTAATCCATGTGGGACTCCATGGCCTTATACAGCAATCCGAGCTTGGCCGACTATATCTAATTATGAGATTCTTATTGATCGGCTTTAACCGTTCTTATCCTCATGAACTATGATTTCTGATCGGACTGACGGACACGTGTAATATTCTTAGACATGATTAAATAGCTTCCCACAATTTACCTTGAATATTTGGAATTAATTAGGGTGCATAGATTTGTTTGTCTTTTATATGAAGTCTTGATCATGGTTGATAGTGAGGTGTGGTCACCCTCGTGCGTTATGTTCAGAGGATAATGACACTTATATTATAAGTTATAAACTTTCTTCATTCTACCTGTTAAATTATGAGGGCATGCACATAATTTGCCCCTGTGATTTTAAGGACACGTTGGTAATTGTGCGTTGATTGAACCAAAGGGCGGTAGCATACATTTACCACCAGGTGTGCCTACAATGATGGAAGTTAAACCCTCCCAGTAATGCCTTTGATTTCATCAGTTTGGCTTGATGCATCTGTTGTCATATTTATAGATCATCTCATGACCTGAAGAGAATTGAGTAAAAAAATTTAATAGTAAGTAAGAGCTCATCCTCGATCGAGCAGACTAACCAAGAGATGACCTTGACTCAGTATAACAGATCGGCCCCAGGCAATATGGTCTGTCTTTTTTTCATCTGAACAAACGAGATCATTGCCAATAAGTCTAACTGCCATAATACAACTTTAATAGTGTTGTTAAAAGCTGACGAGTACTATGTGAGTGTCACCATTATTAGAAACCATGTGAAGAAACATTTCTTCATCGGTAAACCTTTAAGCCATGCTACATCTTGGCTAGATGCCATCAAAAACATGTTCTTGCCCGACCTATTAGGTTTGGATATGTGTAAACCACTTGATCTTTTCCGGACATAAATTCTCTTATACTCATTTACTATAAAATGAGAGATCCCCCATTGGGATTTGGATAGGCAGTGAGATATTCATACAATCAGATTGTCAAATCACGAAGTGAGGAGATATTAAGTGAATTGTATTATTATTAGACCTTTGGTCACTTGAAACTATAGTACAAAAAGCTACATTGTGGATGTAGGCTCCTCTCTGAGGGTTGAACCATGTTACTCTTGGTGTGATACTTCTTACTCTCCTCTCAGTCTTTTCATATCTGCATTTTATTGCTTATTTATTATTTATTATCTCAAATTGGATCTCAACTTGTTAAGACGAATCTTAAAACCAATTTTAGACGATAATAGAATGGTGTCGTCTATGGTAACGACTAAGCCAAGTTATTTCTCACTTGTTTTCTAATTTTTAATTGCAAAATTTTTGCATCTAGCTTATCAAATCAGTAGATTCGTTTGATTTCTTAATTTAAAATTTTAATTTACTGTTCTATTACACAACTCCGTTAAATTTAACCTAGATACTCCATTTTCTAGTCTAAAATAGCCCCTTCACTTTTAATTTACAAATCTTTAATCATATTATGTTTTTATGTCATTATACTCTGTTTTTCTCCAAATCTTGTGAAATATGGTCGAACATCTTGAAAGTAGTAGGGATAAAGAAGTAGCGCCGCCCTTAACCCCTATTGGAATAGGGGATTTAGCAGGATTTATGCATAGCTTGGTTAAGATTCAAGAATCCATGCAAGAAAGCATGAGGCAAGTCACTCAAAGTGTTCCGCCCTCACAGAATTGACCAGTTCATCCAAAATTAGTTATAGTGATCCCAACCGTGGAGAAATCCTAGATAAGTGCAGGAAAATGCCCCTTCTTACCCCATACAGGGATATGAGGCAAGATAACTATAGTAAAGCGGTAGAGAACCCCTAGAGGCTAAATTTAAGGTCTGATATTAGAAGATCTTCTTGGAGAAGTGGGTCATAATATGAAGGGTCCTTATACTAACTAGGTAAAACCTCAACAATGAGGTCAAATGGATATGATAATGACCAAACATACTCAGTCGAAACAAGTTCCTTTTAGAGCTTCAACAGGGTAATAATATTTGATAGATTAGGAAGGAGAAGGGAGTGAGCACATATGTACCCTGAAGAAAGTGCGAGATGAGAAGAGTTTAAGAGACATGATTTGGGAAAGGAGAATGGATCAAGATACAGTGCTTGAGCGCCAGTCAGGTCTGAGCAAATGGTCTAAAGAGAAGAGATCTCGGTCGAGAGTCGAGGATGAGCTGATAAGGTAGTAGTGACAAAAAAATCCTAACTATGGAGGGGATCAATATAAAGGATAGAGGATCTCCTGGGCGACCTCATCGAGACCAAAAACCCACTCCAAAGTGTAAGGATCGCCATTTGCGACCTCTGTGGTTAGGTATCCCACCTCTCCAAAATTCAATCCACTTGTGATTGCTCATAGGTATGATGGGAAATTAAATATGATCTTGTACGTTGAGAAGCACCACAAAACTCGCAATATATTTTCTGTAGTTGACGAGATGCGTTGTAAAAACTTTTCAAGCACTCTCATAGGTCCTGCTCATATATGGTACAATAGGTTATCGAGAGGGAAAATCTCCAACTTTAAAAAGTTAGCCATCTTTCTTGTTAATAATTTATGTTTTAGAGAAGAATGTGGTAATAAAGTAGATCACTTTTTAAGCATCCATCAACATGAGGATGGAACGTCAAAGGCAGTATATTGCCAAATTTAATAATAAAAAGTTAGAAGTAGTGGACTACGATTTAAAATTTACCATCACAGTGATTATAAGTGGGTTGTTACCTAGGAAGTTGTACTGGGCATTGTCCAATGAGCCTCAAAACAATATGGCCGAGCTGTTAGCCAAAGAAAGAAAGATCACAAATGTCGAAGAAGCAATGGTTTTAAAAGAGTTCGACTATAAAAAATTAGAAGAAAGTAACAGTTCAAGGAGAAAGGAAAAGCCTAAAGAGGGATCTAATTCGAAGAACGATAAGAAGCTATATCAGAAGTACGATGAATATACTCCCCTGACAATGGGAGTTCACCATGTTGTGACACCCCGCCCAATTAAATACCAGGTGATCAGTCCTTTATTAAATTTAAAATAGAATGTTCGGTTGGTCCATTCTTAGCATCACTATCGAAAACATTTAACCTTATTAAAAACCTAATAAATAATTAAGCTAGTGCCAAAACATTTTTCATTTTAAGTTATACCCAAAATAATTCATTAATAAATTCCAATTATTAAGACACAAACCAAATACCATACACATGAATAAAATACACATTGGATATGAATCAATTGCTAAAATAAAAGAAAGACTGGATAAAAACATTCCAGTTCAAAGTCTCCAACCATAAACTAATATACTGAATCCAACTAAATAATAAATATGAAAATGAAGGAAGTACAATCTCTCCAATAAAATAACTGAGGATGGGCAACACATACCCTAAATAAAATGTCTAGAGATAACTGAATGAAATGAGAGTGAAGGCGTCTAGGCACGAGGACCTGTAGCTACCACAACTGCTACAACACGTCAAACAGTTTGAACGTCTAGGCCTGGCGTCCCTGTAGTTGAAAACTTGATATAAACAGTACAAGAGAAGAAAATATGCAAGATACGGGTCAAAGCCCAAGTTGTAGAAATATTTTAGCAAGTATTTTAAAATTTGTATTAAAGCAGGTATTATGTGTATGCTAGCTTTTCGTACTCTCACATGGAATTCTCACCTCTCAACTATTGTGCACGCCTAACGTACATCTAGTCCAATTTAGCTATCATAATCTCATTTAATTAGATTATAGACTTACACCACCAACTATATCTCGAAGTAGTATCCTGCATTCCCTAATACTTGTATTAACTATTTCAACATTTATTAATTCGTTTAAGGGTTATCACCCTAAAGTTAAGTATTCACATCTTAAGGTACTTAGGATTTCATCATCTTAATCATTTATAAATATCACACGGTAGATAACATCACTAGTATATATATATATATGTGTGTATATATATATATATATATATATATATATATATATATATATATATATATATATATACATATAATCATCACTCTATAATAAATATACTAATACGAAACCCCTAGACTTAGCGGCGGTGCATGCATACTCTACTATGGAGTCCTAGTACATCTCGTACTCCAATAAGGACAATCGGTTCGGAAATCTCCCATAAACCATAAAATCAAATCTGAGGTTCCAAATCTAAAATCCCTCTGGCTCATCAGGATAAGACTACCCTTTATCATTTTCAAAACCTCCCGTGATAGCTAGGTATGTCAATAAACATATTCAAACATACTATAGGTATTCACACCACCCACTAATATAATTAGGTACACACACAACCCGAATGTAGGTTCATATATAATATTTGCTTATTTAAGACATTCGGTATACTATAGCGTACGATTTATTCTCTCTATCGCACCTTATGCAACATGATTAAACCATGTGAGTCTTTCCAAGTAGTGTACCCAAGTCCCTAACTATTAATCTATGGCACTAATTATCGTAGGAAAATCCCTCTCTCTCGAATTAGCTAAGACATATCGTTTGAATCCAAGTCGGGAAAAATTTCCAGTTCCGAAATCTCGTTGGAAGTGCCCCCAAAATTGTTGTTCGAATGAACTTCAAACAGACTAGACTATGAATTATCGTTAGTAATGTCATTCGAATGAGTTCGTTCGAATGAACATCAGACAAAACTTAACTCTGAATTTTCATTCTTAATCTCGTTTGAACGAGGTCATTCGAACGACTTCCCCAGGTCATTCGAATGAGTTCTACCAGTTTCGTCCCTAACCTCTAAAAAGTCCATTTTTCACCATTTTTAAGACTCCAATCCTCTACCGAGTTTAACCAAACACTAATATAACTATACTAATTGATAACCCAATGTGTATACTCAATTTCTAACATCCTAATATCCTTAAATCATCATCAACCAGTAATAAATTTTAAAATCCCCAATTAAATCTATAAGAAACCCCATTTCTTTAAAATTATGCACAATCTTCAAATCAAACTCAGATTCGTTCATCATATTACATCAAAAATTCGGGATTCCTATTCTAAATGCATAGGGACTCATTCTTTGATCAAAATTAGTCCTAACATATGATTTAAATTCTCTAAATCCAACCAATTCAATTCTAAATCTTGAGTTTAATCCCTATTTTAACATGAACACAATTATTGCTAAAAGGAAGAAAGTATTAAACACTTGCCTTGATTATGATGGTCTGATCCGCTGATGTAGGTGGTATGAGTGTGTTTCTCATTCTCTGATCTACACGGTGGTGGTCCTGGTGTTGCAAGGTAGTGGTTCTAGGCCTTAGTTCCTTGGGTTTGTTTCTCCCTCACCCTCTGTGGATCTCCTTTGAAACTTGTGAATAAAAACCCTAACTGGAATTACGCAGAAGATATATTCTATCTCTAATTTTCGTGCATATTAATTACCCAAAAATTAAAATTACCAAAACGCCCTCTCGAGATGCCGGTTTGGCCTAAAACTGTCCCGGGACCCAAACTAAACCCCCAGGTAGATTTTTCTGACTATCTCGACCCTTCCAGACACGTTGGCACACTTGAAATGACTATCCGGAATACTTATACTTAATTTAATTCCTAATTCCTTTAAATTAATCCTGACACGACTCACCCGCGCATCCCGAAGTAATTTTCGTAACTATCGTATTTTTCACTCGTGACAATTATACTAATTTAATAATCATATATTACTTTTTTCGCTCAGTAATATTCAATATAACTAACCCTTAACTCGCTAGTTAATATCTATTTTAATTCAGATTAATTATTAATTAATTCTCAAATTAAATTCAATTAATTCTATATTTAAAAATCATAAAATATGCGAGGTGTTACACATGTCCTAGACAAGATTCGAGGAAATGGTGAATTGGAGTGGCCAAAAAAGTTAGAAACCCTAGCTTGAAGAATAGAAAATAACAAATATTGAAAGTTCCATAAAGCGCATGGTCATGAAACCAAAGATTGCCTAGCCTGAAGGATAAAATCGAGGCCCTCATTAAAAGAGGGAAGCTAAATAAATACGTGGCTAAAAATGACAGGCTAACATCATCTCGTAATGATTGAAATTCGAAAAGGAGATCATGGTTTCCTCGTGAAGAAAATAAGGAGATGAAAAGATCTTGGGAAAATAATGACGAAGAAGATCCAGACCTCCCTATAAGGCTCAAGAAGCTAGTGGAAGAAGTGGGTATGATTTCTCTTGCATGAAGTTTCATAGATGGAGGTGATGGACTAATTCAGAGAAAGGCCTACCTTAATGAAGCAAAGGTTTGTTCCACTAGTAGAGAGGTCGATATGGAAGCAACAACGGACTTCGACCTTATAAGATCGCCAATGATCAAATAGTGATAGGTTTTTCTTGAGATGACCTCTTGGGGTTGTTGTATCCTCTTGACGACCCACTGGTGACAACCATGATGGCCTATAAAAGGAATGTGAAGAAAATTTTAGTAGACAATGGGAGTTCAATAGATTTACTATTCTATGGCTATTTCACAAAGCTGAAGCTGTTCGAAAGAAAATTGCAAGACTATCATCATCCACTGATCAAATTTGTAGGTAAGAAGTTATGCCCACTAGGAACAATCGAGTTATATGTTGATTTTGGAACATGGATAACCTGTAGATCATAGAAGATAAGATTATTCATCCTTGATAAGAATGCATCATTGGACTACAACATTATTTTAGGAAGAGTGGGTCTAAAGAAATTCGAGGTTATTGCCTCAACTGTTTATCATTGTCTAAAGTTTGCTACCAATTTCGGTGTGGGAATCGTGAAAGGAAATCAGATGGAAGCACGTGGATGTTACTATAGCTTGGCGCATAAATATGAAAGAAAGAATTATTTTAAACTTATTAGATTGAGAAACTAGATCCTCGAGATCAAGATAAGTTGGTAACAGGGGAAGCCATTGAGAAAATAAATATAATAATTCGGATAATGAGCACCCTAAAGGGATAGCCCATATCGACCCGTCCCTATATACCGTCTTTAAGAAGTAATTGGCTGAATTCCTACGAGCTAGAAAAAACATTTTTCCTATAGCCACGAAGAATACCTGGAATGGATCCAACTATTATTAGTCACATGATCAACATAGTAAAGGAAGAAAATCCAGTAAAGCAAAAGTGATAAGTGTTCTCGGAGGAGAAGAACATGGAAATTGAAGAAGACATGACCTAGCTAAAGAAGGCCTGTAAGATTAAAGATGTGAAGTATCTCTATTAGTTAGCAAACGTGGTGATGGTACCAAAGAAGAATAACAAATGGTGGATGTGTATGGACTTCACATACTTGAATAAGGCATGTCCCAAGGATTTTTATCCTTTGCCTCAAATTGATCAACTTGTGGATGCAATAACTGGGCACAAATTATTGATCTTCATGGATGCTTATTCTGGTAATAACCAGATTAAAATGAATCCAAAGGAAATAGGGAAGACCTCCTTCATCACCAATCGAGGTACTTTTTGTTATAATTTTATGCCCTTCGAGTTTAAAAAATGCAGGAACCACATATCAAAGGCTGGTGAATAAAGGGTTTGAGAAGAAGATAAGGAAGAATATGGAAGTTTATGTAGATGACATGCTAACAAAAAGTGTGAAGACAGACAACCAGATCGAAGACCTCATCCAAACCTTCAACAAGATAGAGAAATATAAGATTAAGTTAAATCCAACCAAATATGTGTTCGGAGTCAAGCATGGAAAAGTTTTGGGTGTTATTGTTAATATAAGGGAAATAGAGGCCAACCTTGACAAGATCCAGGTGTTGATTAATATGCAACCTCCAAAGAGCAAGAAGGAAATTTAAAGCTTAACATGTAGGGTGGAGGCTTTAAATAAATTCCTATCCAAAGCAACCGATAAATACCTCCCTTTATTTCAAGGTGATTAATAACACTTTTGAATGCCATGTGCATAGAGCTGGATGAATATGATATCGTATCTGAGCGAATGATTGAAATTGAGGGCCAAACTGTAGAAGATTTTATTGGAGAATTCACTTATGAAGATAAAGGACCATTCCAGCAAGTTGTTGTAGTTCCAGTCGACCTAACCCAAAGACTAGCAGGGTCCTCGTCCGAGCAAACTAAGACAGACTGGTAGAGTGAATTTTTAACAAAACTATTTAAAAGTGGTTCCATAGTAGAAGGTGGTTTTGAAAAAGAGATGATTGTCTAGAAGATATTTGTGGATGGATCATCATGTTCAAATGGTGGCAAAGTTGGACTAATAGTTAATGTACCTGATGGAGCTGATATAGAATATGCTATTCGGTTCAAATTTGAAACATCCAATAATAAAGAAGAATACGAGTCTTTGATTACTAGATTGGAGTTGGGTGTATCACTTCAAGCTGAACAGATAATGGCCCACAGTGATTCATAGTTGGTGGTGAACTGGTTTCTAGGAGAATATGAGGCAAGAGAGGAAAATATGTTAAAATACTTGGTAAGGGTAAAATTGCTGATATCAAACGTAAAAGTGCTCTAAATGATCAAAATTCACATAATTGAAAATACCATAGCAGATGCATTAACTCATCTTAAATCAACCACTAGGTCTGATTTAAGGAGAACTGTGACCGTAAAGATACTGTTGCAGAGGAGCATTGATGTAGAAGGACTCACCATAGTCCATATCGTGGATGGACATTAGAAGATACTTGGAGAAAGGTACTTTGCCAACCGATAAAAAGGAAGCAAGGAGAATTTGTTACAAGGTGGCTAAATTTATCATGGAAAATGGAGTACTATACAAAAGATTTTTTTTTATCTCAATGATGACATGTATTCACCCCATGGAGATACTAAACATGGTCAAAGAAATATATAAAGGATCTTGTGGTGCCCATGTAGCAGTTCAGTCCTTGATAAAAAGAATAGTAATCAAAGGTATTACTTCCCCACAATGAAGAAAGACTGTGAAGAATAAACACATAAGTGCGATAAGTGTGAGAGATTCGTAGTGGTGCATAAGAGAACGGGAAACGAGTTGGTGTTGATCACATCACCTTGGCCTTTTCCATCTGGGGTATGGATCTGGCTGTCCCACTACTAAAGAGAAAAGGAAGATTCGGGCATCTGGTGGTAGCGGTAAATTATTTTACAAAATGGGTAGAGGCCTAACCACTAATTGAAATGACCTATGTAAAGATGTTCCATTTTATATGGAAAAATGTGGTATGCGGATATTGATGAGTGCATTATTTTGTATATTTTATACCCGAATTTATACTTTGTTAGTCCCATTTTAGTTTATTTCATAAGTTTTTGGGACTATTTGATTAAGAAGAGGAAAAAAACGCGAGAATGATTGAATTTGAATTAAAAACGGAAATTCTAAGTAAAAAATGGGCACTTTGATAATTTTATAATATTCTTGTGGTAATTTGTTAAAGAAGTTGACTAGTGAATATTTTGCAGGTAATGATGGAATTTGGTGCAAATTGATGGTCAACTCGAAGAAGGCACGAAAAGGCTGATTTTTTTGGTCGTTCGAAAAAAGTTCTTTTTACACTTGGAATTTGATGCAAATTGATGGTCAACTTGAAAAGGCGTGAAAAGGCTGATTTTTACGATCGTTCGAAAAAAAGCTATTTTTACACTTATGAGATTTATTTTCTGATTTGGATGAAACTCGGCATGCGTGTTCAGCAAAAAAAGATAAGAGTTTTCGAGTGGGGGGAAATTCAGTCACTTATACCGATCCAAAGATTAAAGAGTGGAGATATAGCTTCCAATACTATTCGAACAATCAGGGAGAGTCCCACCACAACTCAAATGCCTCACCACTTATCCTATAAAAAGGACCCTCGGGCTTATAATTTTGAGAGGGATTTCGGGGAGGAACTTTAAGTGATTGTAATCAATTTGAGGGCCAATTTTTTTCTATCATTTTTTAGAGGATTGAAGATTATTGTGAGAGAACTTATTGTAAGTTTGATTTATTAATGAAAATCGCCACTTATTCTTGCAATTTCTCGTTCATTATGGTAGCTTGATTCTTATATTAGGAGTAGGGTGAAGTTTATCATAGTTAGCTAATATTGTCACATTAATTTGATTATTGTTCATTCTGAACTTGTTTTAATTGTTATTAAAGATTCGGTATTCATTTTAAAACTACATGAGAGTGTGTTTTATAACCTTCAAAATTATTTTGTCAAATCAAGTTTTGAAATTTAAAAATAGTAATTTTTGATGGATTATGCTTGCACTTTGATTGTTTTGATAGTCCATTCTTAAATACATTTGCGAACTTTGAAACTTGTATTTTTGAAGGAAATAGGGATTTTAGCTGTATATTAGAGACGCTAAAAATATTTCGAACGTAACTTTCATATTTCCTGAATTAAACGCGACGAGAGTCGATTTAATTTGAGTTATTAAAAGGGAATGACAATATTAAATTAGTATGCAATATTAGTTACATGATAAATGGACACCGAATCATAATCCTTCCTAATTGTTTACAAATCTCGCGTGTTACTCTCATTTATCGTAGTTGCTTTTATTTAATGTAGTTCATAATTATTTTTTATCCCATTTTATCTAGTTGGACAGTTGCAATTCTTTTAATAGTTAAAGTTGACAAATCTCTGTGGGTTCGACCTTAAACTCGCTATTCTATAATAGCCCCTGAACTTGCGGTATTTTATAAAAATTAACAATAGAAATGACATCCACCATGCCTTCACTGTCGACAACAACACCCAGTTTGATAACGAGGAATTTCAATACCTTTATGATAAGGCCAAAATCAAAAAGTTGTTCTCATCACAAGCTCATTCACAATACAATGGACAGACAGAGGTCACAAACTAAATATTACTAGAAGGAATGAAGCAAAGGTTGGATTCATCGAAAGGGTATTGAATAAATAAACTATAAATCATGTTGTGAGGCTACATGACAACACTGTGAATAAAAATACGAAAAACACCCAGTATGTTAAATTTTGGCAATGAGGCTATGGTCCCTGATGACACCAGAAATGGTATCACCAAATCTGTGTGAATATATGAGATCAATCCAGTATATCAATGGAGTATAAACATATATGTAAATATAAAAGGAGGCGAGTTAAAGAGGAGATGAGACTGTATATAAGTGGTTCAGCCTATCTAGGCCTACTCCACTATGGGTGTGTGTGTGAATTCTACTGAGAAAGGGTTCTAATGGCCTTCAGATACATATCACCCAACTTTCTCTCTCTACACTGCCATTTTAGTAGAGTTTTAATAGGATTTTGAATTTGAGGTCCCTTACAAAGATGTAGAAGACTAGTATATATAGTGCTTGTGGGGTGTAATGTACCCCCAAGTATGTAATATGCACGTGTGGAATGTTCCTAGCCAATATGGATGAGCCATCTGTCATTGTCACATGTAGGTCACGATGATCAAATATTCCCTCACGTGAGGGGTTGATATTATTATAAAGGTTTTATGTGCATGGGGTTTGTAACCCACGCGTACCCTTCCATGCGTTCTCCAATCCTCGCGCCCTGCCAGTTGTCAAGTGTCGACCATCGGGGCAAGACCGAGGCCTAGTTGTCTAATACAACTCTCTGATGATATGATAACTATCGTGTTGCATGTTTTTATTCGGTCCTCATATTCCAAGGGATGGATGAGGCCGAGGATGCTTGAGTCACAACTGTTAATGTTGATATCGTGGGATATGTCCTAAGAGGAGGACGAGTCCTCTTATGTTGAGGCTGAGGCTGAGGCTGAGGATGAGGGACTCACTGTAGATTTTGAAGTCATGTCATAACTGTCTTTATTGGATGCTTTGGTACTGGTCTGCCTTATCCGAGTTGGTCCGTATTACGGATGAGGTTATACTTGGTTTATCAATCACCCCTAGCCCTTAGTCTTATATGTGAGTGGGAGACTTAGGGATAAAGCATATGTAGGCAAATATTGGTGAGTCATCTCTTCAAATGTTAGGTCTGATGCATTGACTGAGGGTCTTGAGTGACACTTGGTAGCCATTTTGTGGACTCTCTTGTGGATTAAGAATGATGGCTATAAGTGTGCCCTAGGGAGTTGTTCCCTAATGATGATTGCATTGGAAGTTGTGCACAATCATCACAAGTATTTAAATGGTTTAAAAAACATTTTCTCTTTCTACACTTTCTTCTTCGCGTGCAAGTTTGTTCTTTCTCTCGGACCAGTCTCTCTCTCCTCTAATTTAGGTGAGGTTTTTGGGTCCACAATTCTTCTCTCATCTTCTTTCCCTTCCAGGTAACTTCATATGTTGCCATTTGAAAGATTTAGACTTTGTTCTTTGCTGTTTTTGAAGTTTCATATTTTTTGATGGGGTTTAGTTTTTTTGGTAGCCCTAACTAGCGGTTATAGGGTTGCCTTTAGGTAGACTTGTGGTGATTTTTTGGAGTTAGGCGACATCCTTTAGGTTTTTAAACCCTTATTTAGTGTTGCCTCCCTCAAATCTTCCATTTGTTAATTATGGTATAACTTCGGTGGGACTCCAGTGTGACTGTTCTTCATTTGTTATCGGGTAAAAAATGATCCAATTGCTCATTTCAATCTTTGAGTCAACGTTGGTCAAACCTTAAAATGTTTGTGCCTTTTTAGCTCTTATTGCTTTAGCTTAAGATCGACTTCTTGGATGTTTAGACTCTCTACGAGTTAGCATAACAGTATCCCACACTTAGGGAGAGATATGATTAGGAATAAATTCTTCTGATTTATCCCCTTAATTTAGAGGCTTTTATCACCTCGTACGATGTAAACGACAATGATTTATCTCATATTTTTGCTACTAACATTTCCTATATAGTGCATCGATTTTTGTGTATTTCTTTTACATTTTGCAGGAAATTCATTCAAGAGAAGAAAAGAGAAAATTCAAATTCAAGAAAGAAAGACAAAATGCAAGAGTAAGAAAGTCAAGGGCAAATACGTAATTTTACACCCAAAATTCAGGCGCGATTGCCAAGAAGAGTTGAAGTTTGTGGGTCCACGAGCGCGTAAAAATAAACGGCATCCAAAATTCGAGATTCGAGTGAAAAGTTATGAAGGTTTGAAGTTTGGAAGAAATCATGGCAAAATAAGGAAACAAGAAGAAAAAGACTTAGAAAAATTTCAGCTCAACTTTTCGCTTCAATACTGGAAATCCGAACCGGTTCGACCCTGTGAAGAACAAAAATAGCGAACCGGTTCGCCCTGCGGAATATCCATTTTTTTTTATTTTAGAAATAGAGTTGTTCATGGTTACATCATTTAATATAACGTGATGTACTTAGTTGTTTTTTTATACCAGACGGGGGAGAGATCTTTTTTTGATAGTTTTAGAGGGCTCTTGTTCCAAAGAACCCTAGGGTTTACTTTCTTCAACAATATTTAAGTTTTTATGCATGAATTCAAGGTTTTCTTCTATAAAGTTTGTGTTATTCGTCTCTATTATTCAAGGTTAATAATTCTTTGCATGATTTACATATTTTCTGGGATTCCAAGTGTTTCTTATATGCTTAGGTATAATTTCTTTATGATTACGATTACATACACCTTAGATAATATGTTTTTCATTAGAAAAATCATGTCTAGATAGGTTTTTAAGGGTTGGATGTATGAACCCAACCCGATATAGTTTACATGTATAGAAAATAGGTTTCGAATCAAATATTGATTGAATCGTGTTGTGTAGTGAACACAACTGTCGTAGGTCTTTTAACCTTATTTTCCTAGGTAATCGAGGTGTTTAAGAATGCGATGTGCGTGTTGGTTACTGCGGCACCGCTTTATTCTTGCACTTGATTACATATGATTCAGGCTAGTACCCTTATATATATGTAATGATTGGGATAAATAAATACTAGGTTTAATCAATTATCTAATTCAAAAGCTAGTTTTCTATCTGGTAAATGTGCTAGGGTTTAGGGGATTGTATCCTCACTTGCTTTTCTTCATTCATAGTTAATCACATACAGTAGTTTTAATTTTGCCCACTTAGTTTAGGTAATAATTTTAATTTTAGTTTTCATTTAGATAATAGCCTTTCATCCTAAAGTTAAATCACCTTTTCTTTTTTCTTCTCGAATCAGTTTAGGGCTAGTCTCCTTTCCTTTGTCGTTATGAGCAATCGTAATAATTCCTTAAGGATCGATCCCGTCTACCGGGTTTATTACTTACGCGACAATCTTGCACTTGAGCCTATATAAGCACGCACTTTAAACACTTTTGTGGCCGCATCAAGTTTTTGGTGCCGTTGTCGGGGAATTAGGTAGACTTTTAGGTTAGGTCAATTTAATCCAAAATTTGACTCTAATTCTTAAAAAAGACAAAAAAAATTATAAATTCAAAATTTCAAAAAAAAAATAAAAAAATCAGAAAAAATTTGAGTCTTGAGAACACCCCACGGGATAGCAACACAACCGAATTACCTTTAGATATAAGTCTTGGATATTTTAAGAAAGAATTCGTCCCGGTGTATGGGGACCTCAATCTCGAAATTCAATCGTTTTTGGACTCATTTGGTGACCTAGATGAGAGCGACAGGAATGACGTGATAGATAAATTCATTCTTTATGAATGTACACCCAAGCCTTTTGAAAGTATGTTGAAACGTGGATTTTATCTATTAGTGACAAGATTGAGAAAATAATTCGAGTGTTTCCATCCGGTGCACATGGTTTGTCATACCGCATTATCACTTTCCACCACGTTCACACATGTCATTCGAGTTCTTGGATGAGATCGATGACATAACTGGAGTATCATCTTATTGGAAGCCCAATTTATTCGTTCTCGAGTTAGAGAAAAATTTAGGCTTAATGTGTCAGTCGAAATTTCAGCATGATAGAATCTTTAAATGTGACCATTTATGTTATGACGTGGTGGTGCAAGTCGATTTCACTCCCCGCATTAATTACGTGCTTCCATATGTATACTTGTTCTATTGGGTTGACTTCCAATTGTTCAGACTTTTGATTTATGATTTGGAGGACCCTCCACACGGGGTTGAGTGAGTTTTAGGACAGATGTCGTCGCACCCCCGACGCGTATGGGGTGATTTTTTTTGTATTTTTGAGTAGTGTGTTGGTGTTATAGTATCTTATCGTTTTTTTAATATTTTTTCATTTTATTTTCGCACTCTGCTTCTTAGTTAGATTTTAGTCCTTTTGCTTAAGGACAATGAAAAAGTCTAAGTTGGGGGGGGGGGGGGGGAGGTAACACGTGCCTTTTTTAAAAACTTCACAAATTTTAAAATGACAAAAAAAATTAGAAAATTTTAAAAAAAATTGAAAAATTCGAAAAAGCCAAAAATCTTTTTCTTCAAAATAAATAAAAATTGGAATTTAAAATTTTCAAAATTGTCATAAATTTTTATTTGAAGTCTCAAATTGTAAAAATCAAGAGCACTAAGCCAAAATTGACCAAAGATGGAAATTTAGCGAAAATTGACGACTTTATGAATAAGTGTGGAGATTAACCAACTCGGTGAGATTTCAAGCCTATCACTTTTTACGAGTTTTTAAATCAATTCGAGTTAATGGTTAACTCAAAGTTCAATTCAGTGTTTAAATAAGTCGTTGAAGATCTCAACTCCTTTATTTTGATCGGTTATGGGAAAAGTGTCAGGTGTCTTCTTAAAAGATTGCTAAAAAGATCTCTAAACTAAATTAATCTCGAGACGCATATGATAAATTAATTACTAATTCGGACAATGAAGTAGGCCCTCGTTTGTCTAACCTAAAAATATTAACAAAAAAAAGCTGTGAATTTTTTTCCCTTTGCAACCCATTTTGAGCCTAATAAATTTTTTCAATTTCGTTTGTAACCCGAAAAATCCAATTAACCCGAAATTGCGAAAATTGAACATTCATCAATTACGTCCGAATGGTGCAATAAAAAAGGGGAAAGAAAAAAAAAAGAAATGCTCAACAAAAATATCAAGAAAAGAAAAATGTGAAAAATAGAAAAAAATGAAAAAAAGAAAAAAACAAATGAGTACAAGCCTCTCATTATACCCAATGCACCTTAAAACCCAAAAAAGTCCTAACCGAGTCCGAATTGTGAAATTAATTAACGCATGAAGAGCTAAGTCACAAAAAGAAAATAAGAGAGATTAATTCCGTCTTTCAAATTGTGTGCATGAATTTGTGTTCCTTTATATTTACTCTTTATATCATGCATACCGAGCATTCTGAGTGATTCATTTTTTAGAGCATCCGTGAGAAATTGAATCAAAATGAATTTTTGAAAAAGTAACGTAATGATCAATCGATGGAAATTAGCGGTTTGATTTTCGGCATCGCGCGCGCGCGCACGCGCGCACACACACACACACTATGAGTTGAGAATTATGAATATAAATTTATGGTGACCATTTTTTGGGAGTTTAAATTGTACGATTTTTAAGTATTTTCATTTTTCTTTGAGTCAAAATCGAATTTTATGGGTATATTCACTTCAAACCCTCACGGGACACCACTCGTCCTACTAGGGTAACCTAGGGATTTAACCGCTTGTTGCATATGCTAAATGAAATTTCTTTTTCGCAAAAAAGGTATTCTATCCCTATAAAGTTTTTGAAGGGTCCTTAACTCATACTCTTATGTTTTTACATTGCTCGGGACGCGTAAAGTTATAAGTTAGGAGGATTTGATTAGGCATAAATTCTTCACATTTATCCCCTTAATTTTGGTATTTTTATGTTCCCGTGCATTGTAATTTATATGGATTTATCTCATATTTATGCTACTAACCCTTTTTGGCAAGTATTTTGTGTTTTTGTATCTCTTATGTGTTTTACAGGTATGTCATGCAAGAAAGTGCGAAAGAGAACTCGAAACAGTGAAAGAAACCAAGAAATGGGGAGTTCAAGGGAATTTTCGTGATTTTGAAGCCATATTCCGGACGTGGGGACAGCTATAAAGTTGAAGAGATCAGAATTAAAAGAACATTGGAAAAAACTACACCCTAATCCGAGCTATGGTAAAGAAGTTATGCCCATTTGAAGTTGAGAAAGAAATCCAAGCAAAACTGTACCGAACCAATGGACCATAACCGAGTCGGTTCGCTTATTAGTCACACTCAAGATCCATTACAAAATTAGTCATGCTTTTAAAGTGTGACAAATTTTTAGAAGCGGGATTTTTATTTTGTCTTTATCTTTTAGCGAAAAGAGTTTTATGTTTGGGGAACTCTTCTAAGTGACCCAAGACTTATATATAATCATATTGGATTCTTTTAAGGGTGATGTCATTCATTAAAAGCTCCTAATCAAGGATGAACATCTAGGAGAATATTTTACATGTTTGCACCTTAAATTCAAGAGCTTTTCTGATTTTTCTTTAAGATACTATTTCTTCTTGCATGTTCATGTTCTTTAATCTTGGTAACCTTTATTTCGAACTCTTTGATTATTATTTCATTATGTTTTCATGCATGTTAATGTGTTTTTACGCAGAGATTTATAATACCATGTCCGGCTAGATTTCTAAGGGTTGGGATGCATGAACCCACCCCGATGTGGTTTGCATGACTATACAATTAGTCCTCTAAACTAAATAAATGATTGAATCATGTTGATTGGTTGTCACAACCGTCGTAGGGATTTTTATCTCATTTTCCCAAGGTAGCCGGGGTGTTTAAGAGTTCGATGCACGTGTTAGCTATATCGTCACTACCTTATTCTTACTTTTGATTATGTATGATGCGGGCTTGTACCCTCATATATGTAATGCTTGAGATTAGTAAAGATAGGGTTTAATTAATTATCTAATTTACGACTTATTTTATATCTCGTAAACATACTAGGGTTTGGGGGATTGTATTCGAACCTATTTTCTCATTCATTTTACTTAGTTCTTAATTAATTTAGTCTTGCATGCTTAGTTTAATATTTAGTTCAATTGATTTGCATATAGTTGTTAGATAATTTTCAAATCAAAATCATTTTTCTTTCTTTTTCTTTTATAGTCAACCTTAGGATTAGTCTTCCTACCCTTTGTCATCACAAGCGATCATCCTATTCCCTGAGGATTCGACCTCGACTTACTGAGATTATTACTTGAGCGACCGGTTTGCACTTGAACCATAATTAGTACGCATTAAAGACACATTTGTAGTCGCGTCAAGTTTGCATGATTATATAGGTTCAAGTGCAAGCCTGTTGCATAAGTAATAAACCCAGTAAGACGGGATCGATCCTCGGGGAATTGGGACGATTACTTGTAACGACAAAGGAAAGGAGACTAACCCTAAACTGATTTGAGATGAAAAACAAAAATGTGATTTAACTTTACGATGAAAGGATACTATCTAAATGCAAACTAAAATTAGAATTATTACCTAAACTAAGTGAGAAAAATTAAAACTACTGCAGGTGATTAACTATAAATGAAGAAAAGTAGGTTAGGATACAATCCCCCAAACCCTAGCACATTTATCGGATAGAAAACTAGCTTTTGAATTAGATAGTTGATTAAACCCAGTCTTTATTAATCCCAAGCATTACATATATTAGGGTATTAGCCCGCATCATACGTAATTAAGGGAAAGAATAAAGCGGTGCCGCAGTTGCCAACGCGCACATCGCATTCTTAAACACCCCGGTTACCTAGGGTAAACTAGGGTAAAAGACCTACGATGGTTGTGTTCACTACAAAACACGATTCAATCAATATTTAATTCGAAACCTATTTTCTATACATGTAAACTACAATGAGTTGGGTTCATGCATACCAACACTTAAAAACCTAGCTAGGCATGATTTTTCTAATGAAAAACATATTATCTAAGGTGCATGTAATCATAATCATAAAGAAATTATACCTAATCATGTAAGAAACACTTGGAATCCAAGAAAATATGTAAATCATGCAAAGAACTATTAACCTTGAAGAGTAGAGATGAAGAACACAAACTTTATGGAAGAAGACCTTGAATTCATGCATAAAACTTAAATATTGTTGAAGAAAGTAAACCCTAGGGTTCTTGGGTGCAAGAGCACTCTAAAACTATCAAAAAATATCTCTTCCCCGTTTGGTATAAAAAATAACTAAGTACATCACATTATATTAAGTGATTCAACCATGCACAACTCTATTTTTAAAATAAAAAATTTGGATATTCCGTACGCTAAACCGGTTTGCTATTTTTATTCTTCACTGGGCCGAACCAGTTCGGATTTCCAGTATTGAAGTGAAAAGTTGAGATGAAATTTTTCTAATTCGTTTTCTTCTTGTTTCTTTCTTTTGCTATGATTTCTTCTCAACTTTAAACCTTTATAACTTTTCACTCGAATCTCGGACTTAGATACCGTTTCTTTTTATGCGCTCATGGACCCACGAACTTCAACTTCTTCTGGCTTCCGCATCTAAATTCTCGGTGTAAAATTACTTATTTGCCCTTGACTTTCTTTCTCTTGCATTTTGTCTTTCTTTCTTGAATTTGAATTTTCTCTTTTCTTCTCTTGAATGAATTTTTCTGCAAAATGTAAGAGAAATACACAAAACTCGATGCACTATATTGGAAATGTTAGTAGAAAAAATGTGAGATAAGTCAACATCGTTTACATCGTACGAGGTGATAAAAGCCTCTAAATTAAGGGGATAAATTGAAAGAATTTATGACTAATCAAACCCCCATAACTTAGAACTTTAATCGTTCAGAGCAATGTAAAAGAATCTAAGCATGGTCAATTACTTAACAAACACGTGATAGGTATAGAATACCATTCTCGTTGGCAAGAGATTTCATTTAGTGTATGCAACAAGCCTTTAAACCCCTAGGTTATCCTAGTAGGACGAGTTGTGTCTCGTGAGGGTTTGTAGTGAATATACCCACAAAATTCGTTTTCGACTCAAAGAAAATTCAAAATACCTAAAAATTTTACAATTTAAACCTTTCTAAAATAGTCACCATAAATTCATATTCACAAGTCTCAAATCATAGTGTGTGTGTGTGAATCCAAAATTAAACTACAAATTTCCACCGACTGATCATTACGTTACTTTTTGAAAATTCGCTTTGATTTCAAAATCTCACGGGATGCTCTCACAAACGAATCACTCGGGTTGTGACTAATTCTCTCGGTATACGTGATTTATAAGAGTAAATGCAATGGACACAAGGTCATACACACAATTTTAAAAGAGGAAATTTACTTAGGTGAATAGATCTCTTCATCGGAATTCGATCATTTGAAAAACAAGAAACATCGTCTCTTATTCACACGAATTAATCACTTTTATTATATTTTTGTGTCTTAGCTCTCCATGCGGTAAATAATTCGCAATTCGGACTCGATTAGGACTTTCTCGGATTATAAGGTGTATTGGGTAAAAATTGGGAATGGCTAGGAATTTTGGAATTTGAAAATGTTTTCATGATATCCGTTAGTGATTTTTCGGGCTATTGCTCTTTTTTTTTCTACTTTGTTTTCTATTTTTCAAAATTTTCTTTTCTTGTTATTTTTTTGTTGAGCTTTATTCTATTATTTTTTCTTGCTTGCCCCTTTTTATTGCACTTTTTGGACTTTTCAATCTTTCACAATTCCGGACTAAATGGTTTTTCGGGTTATCAAACGAAAAGGGAAAATTTTATTAGGCTCAAATTGAGTTGCAAAGGGAAAAAATTTCACACCTTTTTATGGCTAATAGTTTTGGGTAACAAACAATGGCCTACTTCATTGTCCGAATTACTAACTATATTACCATATGCGTCTCGAGATTAATTTAGTTTAGAGATATTTTAGCGCATTTTTGAAGACAACATCTCACACGTTTCTCGTAATCGATCAAAGAAAAAATTTAGAGATCATCAACGACTTATTTTAAACGCTGAATTGAACGTTGAGTTAACCATTAACTCTGATTGATTTAATTACTCGAAAAAAGTGAAAGGCTCAAAATTTCACCTGGTTGGTTAATCTCCACACTTATTCGTAAAGTCGTCATTTTTCGCTCAATTTCCATCTTTGGTCATTTTCGGCTTTGTGCAAATTGATTTTTTCAATTTTGTGACTTCAAACAAAATTTGAATGATATTTTTGAAAAATTAAAATTCTAATTATTATTTCTTTTGAAGATTTTTTTTTTTAGTTTTTTCATTTTTTTTTTTTGGAAAATTTTGAAATCTTCCAATTTTTTTGGTTTTGGGGGCATTTTTATCTTTTGTGAACCAAACCCGCATCTACGAGGAGGGAGGGTGAGAAGGACCAGGAGCACTCAGACCAGATGGATCGTAAAAATAGGTGGGGAGATATACATTTTGACCCACTTGCAAGTGGTACATTTCCTCTTGTAGGCGGATCATCATAGAGGTATCGCAACGGTAATCCATCATGAACCCATCAAATCGTGCTTCAAGTTGGGCAACGTTGGGATGGTAGTCGGAATCCTCCTCCTCGTTATACTCTTCCTCTTCCCCCATCTTTTCATCTTATAATGGGGCTATTGGGGGATGGAGCACCTCCATCTAACGTGCACTCCTTGTAAGGGATTCCACCCCAATGGGCTTGGGAATGCATTTGTGAGCTTGATGAGGGAAAATTCTCACATCCTTGAGAAGAGAAGTGATGATCCTGGCATAGGTCAAGGTGACTCTTCCCTTTCGGTCCATCGCGGTGTTGATGATTTCCCTGTAAAAAATACGGGGGAGGTTGATGACGCTCGCCACATCGAGGAGGTGATGTAGAAAATTGTCGCAACGGATGCGAATTTGAGAGTTGTTGGAGGTTTGAAGAATTTCACCATAAGTGATTAGGTAGGCGAAACGGGTGGTCTCTATAACACGCCGCGCGCCCGAGAGGACACGCGACGTGCTACTGTGATAAAAACTAAGCTAAAACCATCCAAAATAAGTACAAATCATCTAATTTCCACGATTTAAATATAAAAAAACCAAAATTCTTCTATTTCCATAATAATGATTTACAATAATGTTTCTCCCAAAATACAAAATTCTCCAACTATAATTACACCACCAATTTATACACTAAAAAAAAAATCTTCCAATCCAAGCTCTAAAGTAATTCTCCAAAATAGTCCATAACATCCCAATCCACGCTAGCCTGCCACTAAAAGAAAATACGGGGAAGTACATAATATGACAGAAATAGATGCTCAAAAATAATTTGCACGGTGAATAAATTGCAATAATACGAATGCACGTATACAAATCAAATGCAATACTCAAGCATTATATCAATATTAATTTCTCAACAATACATCAATGGGTCGCCACGCCTCACCTCACCTCACCTCACCTCACATATGCATCCCAAAGCCATATACCGATTTGTGGGACTAGTAGCAGTTGTCCATGCCCCGTTCCATATTAAAATCTCATGACACGATGCTCAAATCAACAATATAATATATCTCAATGAATCAAATAATAGATTCCAATAATTTTTTAGGATTCCAATGAATATCACAATTCAACATGAGTGCAAATGACACAAAAAACAAAGGGAATACTCTTGAGAGAATTTAGGAGCATATTGTGTAAGTCCCATACCTCAAAATCATCACATGAATCGTCACATATATTTTCATCCTCAAAATCTGATCGCACCATCACGTTCATCTTACACAAAATAATCAAAACCCGTTCTAGCCCAAACTCAAGAAAACACCAAATAAGCCTTCAAATATTGAGTCAAACACTTGATTAAGTTTGGGGATAAAGTTTGTAGATGAAAGGAAATAATTTTGAAGAGGTATTATGGTTGAAAAGTTGATGAAAATTTAATTTGAAAATCTAAGCCACGAATTTGTTGATATATAAAGGATTAAGAGTTTGATTAAGAAAAGAGTTCTAATGAGATATAAACACTAAAAAACATTCTGGAAGATCGGACCATTGTAATTGGCTAAAATTTAAAGGTGGAGTAGCAGAAGATGATGGAAGATGCATAAACAAATTCAGCTCGATCGGACGGTCGAATATTTTTATATATTTTTTTGTAGAGAGTTATATGTTTTGAGGAATCTTAGAGACTTTTACGTTTTAAGGACTCTTCTAAACATCCCAAGACTTGTATATACTCATATTAAGAGTCTTTTAAGATAGATTTCCAAATTTCGAATATAAAAACCAATATATTTCATTATTAAAAATAATTAAAACCAAAATTTTATTTTTCTCGAATTTTCCAAAATAAATTTGAAAATTCCCACTTAAAAAATTCGGGTTGTTACAGTTTCATCTAAATCCCCCATCGAGAATGTATCGCAATCCCAAACTTGGTTGGGAGCGGTTCTCTCAATGCACTAGTTCTTGGGAATGGGGTTTCCATAAGTTGGGGGGATTGGGAACTTGGTTCACATGCATTTTTTGGTCTATGGTATGGAGAGAAAAGGGCACCGGGGTTTGATTGATGTACGCACGGTAGTTTTTTCCATCCACTTTGACAAGCGTGCCATAAAAATAATGCACCTCGTCCTTCCACATGTCATCATCTGGATTTGCCAAAAATTGGCGCCACCGTTGACGCTGAAAGATAGTTGATACGGGTTATTCCAAATGATTTCTCGTTCGACATAAATGGTGCGGGCGGGTGAGAAGAAGGCGGAGATCCGAATTCTTTCTTGTACGGACCAGTAACCGTGGTTGCCGTCGTGAAGGATTTCATCGAAATCATATTTGACCGGCAACTCATCGTTGGCCATTTTAGGTATTGGAAATTTGGATGTAGGATGAATAGGAAGAAGAATGGAATGTGTAAAATGGAATGGTGGAGGGTGAATGTATTTATAGTGGAAAAAGGGAGGTTTAGGAGGGAAGAATTAAAAGGGAAAGAAAAGGAGGGAATAATGTGGAAGGAAAATGTGGGGAGTTGATTATGGTTTGGAGGGAAGGGGGAAGAATTGGGAAGAGAGAGAGACATTGAAGCTTATGAACTGTCAGACCTTCTAGGGGAGAACCGATTCGGGCTTGGGGTGAACCGATTCGAAATTCCAGTATGGCTCTCCATATTTTCATTTAAAAAAATTCCAAGTGTTGGAACCTCGAAAATTTGACTTTTCCAAAAAAAATTCCCTAAACCTTCGTACACATATTGTAGCTTAGAAAATCCAAGGAATTCACGTTACCTTCCCCTGAACTCTCCCAAATTGTTCATTAGCTCCCTCGAGACCTATGGACTCTTAACTCATGGACTCCTACTAACTATAACTAAACTTCCTACTATACACAATAATTCACCCCATACACGTCGGGGGTGTGCCGACTTATCTCTCTCTCTTAAAACTCACCCGACCCCATGAATGGGGTTTGTTGATTTCCTGGTCTCCCCCATTTTCCTGTCATAAGTAAATAGATGGAACAAGTTAGGCCCAGTACCATAGATAAGGGAGAGATCATTGGTCTCGGGATGAGTCATTGGGAAGGGATACTCGTGGTGCCTAATTGAATATCTGCCTACATGCACCGAATTGGAGGGGACAACTTGATTTCTTTTAGTTTCAGGAGTGCATGGGTCGGGCTCTAAATTGGACTATACTTGAGTCTTTTCCTCAATCTCATTAAAGGACTCAAGTGGTATGTGGATGGTCACAAAAAAGGAATTTATCTATTGTTTCTTGCCATTCGCTCTCTTTTAAGTGACAAAATGCGTCCAATAAAGGTTGGACTTTGACATTAAGGTTCTCATCCACCGGCTCAAATTCTTTCTCAAAGTCATTTAGACTCATATCACATAATTCTCTCTCATGATTAATTTTCGAACAACTTCTCTCACTTTCTTCTAATATTTCTATCCCCCTCATGCCTATGTGCTCGCTCTTGCTCTCAATCGCGGTCACTAAACACACCTCCCCTACTTCTTGTTCAATGTCACAATTATCGTTCTCACTTGGTGTAATAAAGCCTACTCCTAACGGTTCTCACTTGTGAGTCCCCTCATGATCATCTACTTCCTCTATAAGATCTGTCTCTCGTGGTTCACTTTCATCACCCTAGAGCTTGTTGTTGTTAAAGATGTTTGTCTCAAGGGTCATGTTCCCGAACATTAGTTTCATTCACCCATTTTGAGTATTAATAAGTTCATTAGCAGTAGTTAAGAATGGGAGACCAAGGATTAAGGGAACATGATTGCTCGGAAGAATGGATGGCTCCTTATCCCAAATGATAAAATCCACCACCAAGTAGAAAGTGTCAATTTGGACGATCACATCCTCGATAATTCCCCGAGGCATATTCATCGAGCGATTCGCGAGTTGGAGAGTCATATTTGTGGGCTTAAGCCCCCCCAAGTCTAGTTGCTTATATATGGAATATGGGAGAATGTTAACACTCGTCCCTAAATCTATTAGCTCTCTTTCGATTCATTTTTTCCCCATGATGCACGAAATGGTGGGTGCACCTGGATCTTTACATTTTAATGGAAGATCACTCAACAATAATGAGTTTATGTTCTATGTTAAAAACATATTTTTCTTTACCTTTTGCCTACGTTTCATCGTGACTAAGTCCTTAAGGAACTTAACGTACGCAGGAATTTGCTTGATATTCTCAGAAAAAAGGTAAATTGATATTTACGTGCTTAAGAACGTCTAGGACATCATCCCAGAGGTCTCTTTGGAGTGAAAGACCAACCGTTGAGGGTATGAGGCTGCACTGGGAGGTTTCACAACCACTTTCGGCCCGCCTGTGTCATCATTACCACTCTTTTTCAAGGAGACATCTCCGGCCTCTTTCGTACTGGGCTAAATCTCCTTTTCATTTTGCTCATCGCATGGAGGAGGTGACAAATCAATAACCCTTCCACTACGTAGAATGGTAATTACACTACATTTCTCTTGACTTGCATTGGATGTAGAACTAACACTAGGTCGATCTTGAGGAGGTCTTTGGCCTTGGGCCAAAAACTTGCCTTTTTCTTGGATACTTAAGGATCCTTGCAACCTAGAGATACTTGAATTCATCTCAATGAACATGCGCTCAAACTTAGCATTGGTTGCATTTTGAGATTAGATGAATTGATTTAAACTATCCTCGAGAGTTTTTCGCAGTGGGGTGACATACTATGCGGGAGGTGGTACTTGCATATGTGCTGGCATAGGTGGCGCTTGTTGAAATTGGGGAGGAGGTGGAGGTGGGGCAATATGTGAAGTAGGATTCAACGCAGCTTGTTATTGCCCGTAGCTAAAACCATGATGGTTTCTCCACGATGGGTTGTAAGAGTTCCCGTGAGGGGAATTGAAGTTACCCTTAAACTCTACTACCCCATTTACTTGTTCTTGAAGCATGATCTTATAGTCAGGTATCGTCGGGCATTCCTCGATTGAATGTACCGCCTCACAAATAACGCACACATTCTCTCTCGTTTTATTGGATCTGTAGGTTTCTCTTAGTCGTGCCTTGAGTATGTCTCTCATACTTTTCTCAAATTGATCAAGGCGACGATCTAACAAGGTACAATTGGTACAGACTAGACGTAGAAGGAGTGGTGGACATTTGTCGAGGTCGGTTTTAGGCATTGGGATCAGATGTATCCCATGCTTGATTCGTCTCGATGACATACTTAAGATTAGCATCGACATCGCTCGCATCTAACTCCTAAAATTGTCTTTCACACATAGTTTGAAAAAGTTGTTTAAACGCTATAGTTAGAACTTGATGGAAGAAAGAGATAAGGTGATGCTCCTCAAATCCATGATATAGGCAAGTGTAAACTAACTCTTGGAAGCATTCCCAACACCGATCAAATGACTCATTATCTTGTTGTCGAAAGGCTTGAATTTAAGCCTTGAGGGGGTTATTTTTATGTTGTGGAAGGAATTTTGAGAGAAAATTGGATTGCGTATCCTTCTATGATATAATGGAGTTCATTGGTAAAGACCAAAGCCGGGTCTTATCTTTATCCTTTAAGGAAAAAGGAAAAAGTTTTAGGCGAATGACGTTTTGCTTGCAAACTTGATCACTAAATGTGTCGTATGCCTCTTCGAACTCACGGATGTGGAGGTATGGTTTCTCCGAATCCATGCCATGAAATATGGGAAGAATTTGTATCATCCCATTACGAAAGTGGAACTGTCCTACATTATATGGAATTAGAATGAACCCAAGGTGACAGTTCGCTCGGGAAATAAGAGTTCTTTCATGGGATGATATGGTAAATCTCACTCACCCGGACCGAAACTAGCGTGGTAAGACATCGCGCTCTCTCCAATAGACTTGAAGTCCTCACTAGGTTCCCTAGAAGTGTGACTCAAAGTGTGACTCATGATGGAATTAGGCGGTGTAGGAGGTGGAAGCCAAAACTGCAGAACATGAAGGGTATGTGGGCAATCGGGATTATACTCCACGATGGGATTTTTATGGATTCTTGTTGGAGTATTTTGAGGAGTTTGTTCAGGATTTTGCACGAAAGGACTTTTGAGGGATGAGATTATTTTATTTATTTGTTTGTTTATTTTTTTAGGATTTGGAATCAATTTTTTGGATCAAATCCATCTAACCTAACAGTCTACCTAAGTCCCCCACAACGGTGCCAAAAAATTAACGCGGCTAAAAATGCGTCTCTAGTGCGTACTAATTACGGTTCAAGTGCAAATCGATCACTCAAGTAATAATCCTGGTAAGTCGGGGTTGAATCCTCAGGAAATAGGACGATCGCTCATGACGACAAAGGGTATGAAGACTAATACTAAGGTTGAATCTAAAAGAAAAAAAGAAAAATAATTTTGATTTGAAAATTATCTAACAACTAAATGCAAATCAATTGAACTAAAAAAATTAAATTAAGCATGCAAGACTAAATTAATAAAGAACTAAGTAAAATGAATGAGAAAATAGGTTGGAATACAATCCCCCAAACCCTAGTATGTTTACCAGATATAAAATAAGTCGTAAATTAGATAATTGATTAAACCCAGTCTTTATTAATCTCAAGCAGTATATATATGAGGGTACAAGCCCGCATCATAAATAATCATAAGTAAGAATAAAGTAGTGTCGAAATAGCTAACACGCGCGTCGCACTCTTAAACATCCCGGTTACCTAGGGCAAATGAGGTAAAAAGCCTTACGATGGTTGTGTCAACCATTCAACACGATTCAATCATTTATTTAATTTAGAGGACTAATTTTATAATCATGCAAACTACATCGGGGTGGGTTCATGCATCCCAATCCTTAGAAATCTAGCCGGACATGGTATTATAAATCTCTACGTAAAAATGCATTAACATGCATGAAAACATAATGAAATAATAATAGTGCTGGAAATAAAGGTTGCCAAGATTAAAGAATATGAACATACAAGAAGAAATCGAATCTTGAAGAAAAATTAGAAAATTTCTTGAATTTAAGGTGCAAACTTGTAAAATATTATCCTAGATGTTCCTCCTTGATTAGGATCTTTTACATGAATGAAATCTCCCTTAAAACAATCCAAATATGAGTATATATAAGTCTCGGGTCTTTTATAAGAGTCCCCAAAACATAAAACTCTTTTCGCTAAAAGATAAGGACAAGATAAAAATTCCGCTTCTGGAATTTTGTCACGCTTTAAAAGTGTGACTAGTTTTTGTAATGGATCTTGAGCGTGAATAATAAGCGGATCGGTTCGGTTTTGGTCCATCAGTTCGGTTTGGCCTTAACAATTTTGCCTTGGATTTCTTTCTTAACTTCAAATGGGCATAACGTCTTCATCGTAGCTCAGATTGGGGTGCCGTTTTTTCCAATGTTCTTGTAATTTCGAGATATTCAACTTTTTGGTTGTCCCCACCTCCGGAATATGGCTTCAAAATTATGAAAATGCCCTTGAACTCCCCATTTCTTGGTTTATTTTAATGTTTCAAGTTCTCTTTCACACTTTTTTGCATGACATACCTTTAAAACACATAAAAGATACACAAAACATGAAATACTTGCCAAAAAGGATTAGTGGCATAAATATGAGATAAATCCATATAAATTACAATGCATGGGAACATGAAAATACTGAAATTAAGGGGACAAATATGAAGAATTTATGCCTAATCAAGATACTTCCAAGAGATACGTAGGATAGAGGAAAAGGACGAGGCAAGAGTAGAGCGGACCCAAATTTCATTCGTCCAATTTTTCCCATTCCACTAAAGACTATTTTACCCTCTTCCTCTGAGGTTGCCACATATTAGTTGCCTAACTCATCCTCTTCTCCCGTCGATAGTAGAAATTCATTTGAATAGGCTATGAGAGTATCAACCACAAGCCCTGTGGGGTTTGAAGCAGCTGAGAGATCATCTCGGACGTCATCCTCTAGCTAGGCTAAGTACTTTGGTCAAGATAACTCTTTAGTCCAGATTGTGGATGATGGGTCTTCTAGTGAGGATGATTCTTCGATTGAAATCGTCTCAGAACCTGTTGAGCCGAGAGTCAACGTTGATGTATCTCCAACTTCCATCCCTCTCAGAGCCATGACCGAGAGTGAATTTTAAGAGAGGTTTCTAGACGAGTATCCTGTTGCTGAATCTCCTGATGAGGATGAGGATCCAGATGGAGAGGGCTTAGAGGTCAAGGACTCAGAGGAAGTGGAGCCAGTAAACTACTCTTATGCCGAGACTTTTTAATCTTCTATCAAAGAAGTGGACTTGCTACTTTGGAGACATCTATATGACATTAAATCTAATGTAGTCATGCATGTCCTTGACAATAATAAGAGAGTCTATGGCGGCCAAGAGGGTAAAGTCGTTATTTATGAACAAATGTTCAAGGTTGTCATCATACTGCCTTTCCATCCTTCAATTAGGTTCATTCTATCTAGCCCAGGACTCGCTCCCTCCCAACTAGCGCCAAATTCCTGGCAGATCATACTTGGCTACATCTCCTTGTAAATGAACAAATACAAGAACGACCCTTCGTCGACATTTTCAAATCTTACTATAACGTCTCATCCTCAAGGACTCAACCCGATTATTACCACCTGAGGGTGAGAAAACCTGACAAGAAGATTATCCAGGTCGTCCAAACATCCAACCATTCTTAGAAGACTAGTGTGACAACCCAAATATAATTATGATAAATTATCTTTAAATCATGCTTATATTATGTGATATGAATAATGTGTTATTAGTATATCTAATGTTAAGTGATTATGTTTAGTCTAATCCTACTTTCATAAATCGTGAAATGTGGAGTTATGTAGGAACACAAAATTTTGTTATTTTCGATAGAAATGTTTCTGTTTAAGACTAGTTTTGACCCTTATAACATTACAAATTACTTGAGGTGAAAAATAGATAGTTGTATACATGTGAGTTAGGGTTATAACACAACAAACAGTGCATCAAACGGATGTCCGAGTAAAAGGTTAGGCCGAATTTACGAACAAGGGGCAAATCCGTCCATTGTCTTTTAGTAAACAAAATGGTTTAATTTGATTAGATGGAAAGGAGGCATGCCTTTACCGACTTAAAACTATTCTTCTAACCTATTTCTTAAGCAAATTTAAGCCTAGGTTCAGTTTGAACGGTTTTTATGCTTGAGGAAAGAGAAAGTAGAAGTTAAGGAAGAAAAGGTTACATTAAAAGGTAGGAAAAATTCCAACAAAATCCTTAAGGTGTTTCCAAGGTAAAAACTTGTGTTAATATTGTTTTAATCTTGTATTATACTTATTTCAAAGTATATAAATCGTAAAAATTATTGATTAAAATTCCATTATCCTTTGTGATAATATGTATTGGATCATATGTGAGATCAGTGGTGTTTATAGACCATATTGCTTTGTTTTGAAACCCCTTGTATTCAAACTTGCATATGTTTTTGTGTGCTTACTGTAATTGAGAAATTCCAATTGGATATGAAAGTAAACTCATATATTCATATCATATCTGAAAATTAGAATATATCTCCTTGTGGTCAGGCCTTAATGATGATTTCAAGTTAGTATATAGTTGTTGTTTGTATATTTCATTTCGGTATGCCCTGAGTTTTGTCAAGCTTTTGACATAGCAAATGAAGTCAAACCATTATGAAACTTTAATTCTGTACTATTAAGTACGTGTACTGAAAATGGGTTGAAAATCATGGAAAGTTATTGATTAGGCATAAATTCTTCTCATTTATCCCCTTAATTTTGATATTTTTATGATCCCGTGCATTGTAAATAGGTTGAATTTCTCTCATATTTCTGCTACTAACCCTTTTGGCAAGTATTTCGTGTTTTGTGTATCTCTTATGGCTTTTACAGGAATTTCATGCAAGTTAGTGCGAAAGAGAACTCAAAATAATGAAAGAAACCAAGAAATGGGAAGTGTAAGGGAATTTTCGTAATTTTGAAGCCTTAGTTCAGAGGTGGGGCCAACTGGAAAGTTGTAGAGATTTCAATTACAAGAACACTGGAAAACACGGCACCTCAATTCGAGCTACAGTGAAGAAGTTATGGTCATTTGAAGTTGAGGAGAAAATAAAGAGAAGTTGAGTCACGAAAAACGGACCAATCCGTTTTCCAAAATAAAAGGATCGATCCGGCCCCTAGAATTCAATGCATTAGGTCCATTTAACAGACCAATCCGTTTTCCAAAATAAATGGATCGATCCGGTATCAACCAGACCAATCCGAAATGTTAACCAAATCGATCTGGGGTTTGAGATTTTGGAGTTATCTTCTTCAAGATAGAGGCTTGCATGACTCCAACTCTTGTATTTTTCGTAGTGTATAAATTTCTAGCTCCTCCCAAACATTAGAGGAGCTTATAATTCATTTTAGAGAAGAATTTACTTAGTTTTGAGGAGAGAACAACAAGAAACCCTAGTTTTTATGTAGCTTTGATTTCAATTCTGCAATTCAAGTAAATTTGTTCCAATTCTTGATTTCATTATTGTTGTAGTTAATTCATTAGTTAGTAATTTCATTCTTCCAAATCTTAACTCGTTAGTTAACATGTTTTATTTTATTAAGAGCATGTTTTCTTCTTGTTTTAATATGTCCGGCTAAGTTTTTACGGGTTGGGGTGCATGAACCTCACCCGATGTAATTCACGATAGTGGAGATAGTTGTTTGGAATTGAACTCTTAAATCAATCGTGTCGTATAACTGGTACAACCGTCGTAGGGATTTTTTATCTCATTTTCCCTAGGTAACCGGGATGCTTAAGAGTACGATGCGAGTATTGGTTAACACGACACTGCTTTACTCATCCTTTGCTTACATACTGTGCGGGCTACGATCCCTCCTATATGTCATACTTAGGAGTACTAAAGACCGGGTTCATTTAAGCTCCTAATTCCGAATCTAGTATCCTACGAAGTGAATTGCTAGGGTGTGGGGGATTGTAACCCGACCTACTTTTCTCATTTCATAGTTAAAGTTTTAGTCAAATTATTATCAACTTTTCGTTTAACTAGAGTAGTTGCATTTCATTTAGTCGTAATCTCATTAGTTAAGTACTCTCAAATTTTGCCATCTAGTTGTAGTGTTTTGTATCCCAAAATCACCTTTTCGTTATTTTTAGAGTCAAGTTAGGATTAACAGTCTTACCTTTGTCGTCACGTTCACTCATGCTAGTTCCCTGAGGATTCGATACCCAGACTAGCCACTATACTCCGCAAGAGTGTAGTTAAAGTTTAGGTTTTTCATATTGTGGTCGGAAGCCGATAACAATGATTAGCGTATTTATACGTACGCTCGGTTTCCACATTGATCAAAATTGCACCATTGCCAGGGAATTAGGTAGACTTTAGGTTAGATCGGTTAATCCCGAATTTGACCTTAAAAAAAATAAAAAACTAAAAAAATTCAGAAATATGGGTGTCACATTTTTGAATTGCCCAATTTGAAATGTCTTACTTTAAATATCTTGGTGGCTTTAATTGTTATGATAATAGTGAGGAGGAGGCGCTCAAGACTTATGAACATTGGATCAATATCACTAAAGATGAGTCTCATAAATACAAGCCCAGTGCTAAGGCCATCCAAATTTATCAAAATGAATTGCTTGAAGAAGAAAGACTTGAAAAAGAATATCGGGGAAAAATTGTTATTGGGAGCAAGAGTTAGATGCATTATTTGAACCCAATGAGGATTTTTCTTTCGATATTTTTGAAGTTGAAGAATGTTTTCAACCAAATAAGGAATCCGAGGTTCTAGAATCAAGGAAGGCTTCTTTGGAAGAACTCTTGCTTATTATCCAAAAGCAATTTGATGACCTTGCTGCTACAGAGTTGAAAATTAGAGCAACTAGCAAGGAGATAGATGCTTATCTGGAAAGATTAAAGGAGGGAGAGACTTGCGCTTCACCTAACACTTTTAAGGACAAAATCATTGAGAGTGATACAAGTACTTTTGAATCTCAACCTCATATAAATATTTCAAAACCTATTAAGGTTTAAGATCATTTGTCTCCTTGTGTCCCCACTATTATCGAACCATTAAATCCATCACAAGAACTGGATAAATGTCTTGAGGATGTTGATCTGATTCTTGTATGGGAATGTTATTTTGAGATGCTTCATCTTATGGGCCATACACTTAGACTGGTCACTCCACCAGATCCAGTTGAAAATTTTGGTGGAGACGATTTTGAGGACAAGGACTCTATGCTTGAATTGTTTTCCAAGATGGACTCTTTCTGTTTATGTGCTCCGATTCGCATACTACTTGAAAAATATTTGGGACGTGATTTTATTTTTCTTGGATCCCAATGGTACTTGACCCCCTATGCACTCAAATATCTCATTATCCCCCTAAATTTTTTAATTGGTGATGGTTCATTTATTCTGCTTTGCACATGCCTTCCGTTGTTCAAACGAAATTCTTACTTTTTGAAAGGCATGTATGAAAAAGAGGATACACCGATTATCCCTCAAAGTCAAATTTTATTTTGGGTGAACCCTCAAATTTTTCGACTTCTAGTGTATAACTTATTAGAATTTCAAATAGTAGATTGTACAGTAGTTAGCTTATTTTTTTCCTTTAGTTTAGAGGTTTTGTTATTCTTTTTGTTGTGCTTGGTTCTAACATGTTTTGTAGATTCAATGGACTCGTACTTTTCGGGGATCGCTCCATTTTGGGTAATATCTTTCTTTTCCTCTCTTTATGTTGTGTTCTTGATTCGTATTGAGGACAATGCAACATTTAAGTTAGGGGGTATGAGATATTCTTCCCGTTTATTGTTTAGATTCATTAATTCGATCACATGTTCTTTCCAAGTGTGTTTTTTTTCAAAAATTTCAAAAAATTTGAAAAATCTTGAAAAAAGCCAAAAAAGATTTTTCTTCAAAATAAATAAAAATTGAAATTTAAAAGACTAAAAAATGTCACATTTTTTCTGTCTCAAGTTGTAAAAATCCAATGCACAAAGCCAAAGTTGACCAAAGATGAAAATTGAGCGAAAATACGACTTAACGAATAAGTGTGACGATTAATCAACCCGGTGAGATTTCGAGCCTATCGATTTTTTTGAGTTTTTAAATCAATCCGAGTTTATGATTAACTCAATGTACTTTTTAGCGTTTTAATAAGTCGTTGATGATCTCGATTTTATTGTTTTGATCGGTTATGGGAAATGTGTGAGATATTGTCTTGAATAACATGCACTAAAATATCTCTAGACTAAATTAATCTCGAGACGCATATGGTAAAGAAACTCGCCTTTGGATAATGAAGTAGGCCCTCGCTTGTCACCCAAAAATATTAGCCTTAAAAATTTGTGAAAAATTATCCTTTTGCTACCCATTTTGAGCCAAATAAAATTTTTCCAAGTTCGTTTGATAACTCGAAAAACCCAAATGGCCCGGAATTGTGAAAGTTGATAATCCCAGAAATTAAGTCCGAAAAGTGCAACAAAAAGGGGCAAAAGAATAGGAATGCTCAACAAAAGTAGCAAGAAAAGAAAAGAGTGAAAGACAGAAAAAATAGCAAAATAAGAAAAAAAAATGAGCAAAAGCCCGAAAAAGCACTAATGGACATCTTAAGAGGAGTTTCCAATTCCAAATTTTCTAACCCCATTTGATTATACCCATTGCACCTTATGACCCAATAAAGTCCTAGCCGAGTCCAAATCGCAAAATTGATTACCGTGTGGAGAGCTAAAACACAAAAAGATAATAAAAGAGATTAAAGGTGTGAATTAGAGGCGATGTTCCCGTTTCCCTATAACCGTAATCCGATGATGAGATCCATTTACCATAGATTTTTGTATTTCTATTGTGTGTGTGTGAACTTGGTTCGAATGCATTTACTCTTTATATCACACACACTGAGAGAAATAGCCACATTTTCGAGAGTTTCGATTGTGAGAGCATCCCGTGAGATTTTGAAATCAAAACGAATTTTCGGATAAGTAACGTAATGGTCTACTGGTGGAAATTCGAGGTTAAATTTCTGGCTTCGCACACACACACTATGACTTGAGACTTGTGAATATGATTTTAAGGTGACCATTTTTGGGGAGTTTAAATTGTATAATTTTTAAGTATTTTGATTTTTCTTAGAGTCAATAACGAATTTTGTGGCTATATTCACTGCAAACCCTCACGAGACACCACTCGTCCTACTAGGGTAACCTAGGGCTTTAAAGGCTTATTGCATACGCTAAATGAAATCACTTCCATGCAAAAAAGGTATTCTATCCAAATAAAATTTTTGAAGTGTCCTTAACTCATACTCTTTTGCTTTTACATTGCTCGGGATGCACAAAGTTCTAAGTTAGGGGGATTTGATTAGGCAAATTCTTCTCATTTATCCCCTTAATTTCAGTATTTTTATGATCCCATGCATTGTAAATAGCTTGAATTTATCTCATATTTATGATACTAACCCTTTTGGCAAGTATTTTGTGTTTTGTGTATCTCTTCTGTGTTTTACAGGTATTTCATGCAAGTTAGTGCGAAAGAGAACTCAAAACAATGAAAGAAACCAAGAAATGGAAAGTTCAAGTGCATTTTTGTATTTTTGAATCCTTAGTCCGGAGGTGGGGCAAACTGGAAATTTGTAGAGCTTTCAATTACAAGAACACTGGAAAAAACGGTAACTCAATTCGCTCTATGGTGAAGAAGTTATGGTCATTTGAGGTTGAGGAGAAAATGAAGAGAAGTTGAGTCACGAAAAACGGACCAATCCATTTTCCAAAATAAAGGGATCGATTCGGTATCAACCAGACCAACCCAAAATGTTAACCAGATCGATCCGGGGTTCCAGATTTTGGAGTTATCTTCTTCAAGATAGAGTCTTGCATGATTCCAACTCTTGTATTTTTCGTAGTGTATAAATTTCTAGCTCCTTCAGACATTGGGGGAGCTTATAATTCATTTTAGAGAAGACTTTTACTTAGTTTTGAGGAGAGAACAACAAGAAACCCTAGTTTTTATGTAGCTTTGATTCCAGTTCTGCAATTCAAGTAAATTTGTTCCAATTATTGCTTACATTATTGCTGTAATTCATTAGTTAGTAATTTCATTCTTCTTAATCTTAAATCGTTAGTTAAAATCCTTTCTTTTATCAAAAGCATGTTTTCTTCTTATTTTAATATGTCCGACTAAGTTTTTACGGGTTGGGGTGCATCAACCTCACCCGATGTAATTCACGATAGTGGAAATAGTTGTTTGGAATTGAACTCTTAGATGAATCGTGTCGTATAACTGGTACAACTGTCGTAGAAATTTTGATCTCGTTTTCCCTACGTAACCAGGATGCTTAAGAGTGTGACACGAGTATTGGTTAACACGACACTGCTTTACTCATCCTTTGCTTAGATATTGTTCGGGCTACGATCCCTCATATATGTAATACTTAGGTGTACTAAAGATCGGGTTCATTTAAGGTCCTAATTCCGAATCTAGTATCCTACAAAGTGAATTGTTAGGGTGTGGGGGATTGTAACCCGACCTATTTTTCTCATTTCAAAGTTAAATTTTTAGTCAAATAATTATCAGCTATCCATTTATTAGAGTAGTTGCATTTCATTTAGTCGTAATCTCATTAGTTAAGTACTCCCAAATTTTGCATCTAGTTGTAGTGTTTTGTTTCCCAAAATCACCTTTTTGTTATTTTTAGAGTCAAGTTAGGGTTAACATTCTTACCTTTGTCGTCACGCTCACTCGTCCTAGTTCCCTGAGGATTCGATACCCAGACTAGCCACTATACTTCGCAAGAGTGTAGTTAAATTTTAGGTTTTTTGTATTGGGGTTGGAAGCCGATAACAACTATTAGCGTATTTACACGGTTGCTTGGTTTCCACCTCGATCAATTTTGGTGGAGAAAAATTATGAAAATTCTTGAAAGATTAAGGAAATATAGAGGAGCTTGTAGGGCAGATTTCTTGTGTTGTAAAGAAATAGTCATAACTTGCTCTAGGAAGCTTGAAAAATTACACCGTCACTTATACTGGAAAGTATATTCATATATGTTTTCATATTAATAAGGTTGGACACTTGTATTAATACAATTTAGGAATATAGGATGGTTGATTATATAGGACAATAATTTGAGGCCATACTGGATAACCCATAAAAGAATATTGTTATCTCCTCTTTCCAAAGAGTATTTTGTGTACATGTTTCATGTGTGTATATATTGAGTAGTATGCTTTCATATTTACTTAGGTTTAGTTATAAATTCCTTATGAGGTATTTCCTACGGTTGAATGTCCGTAAGTTTATCAAGATGTATACCATTGTTTTGTTTTTACTCATGTTTCATGGAATGTGACTTAAGTGGAAGTATATTGTTGTTATATAGTCATTGAAATTTACATAAGTGTGTTAGGATAATATTTATGATTGAGATTCAGTATTGATTTAGTTGGATTGACAGGTGTAAGGTCTAATCAACCCAGTTCAGCTCCTCCTGAAGGAAACGTTAATACGTAGTTGACAGACCAAGGTGAATGTACTCACAAGAAATAGATATTTGTATCGTGTTATTGATATGATCAGAATATAATGAATATGAAATTGTTCATTTCGGTTCACCAAAATGGGAGGTTACTCCCCGATAGGAATGGGGGAGATTTGTCTATTAATGACAAGGGGTTACTCCTCGACCAGGAATGGGGGAGAATTGTCTATTATAGACAAGATACGTGAATCATGATTCGAAAAGTTAGGTCAATCATGATGAATGACCCAGATAAGTTAATAAATAATTATATGGACATGATTTATTTCATTTAAATTCATGCAGTAGTATAGTAGTGATGCATTCACTGGGCGATTTTACCCACGGTTCCTATGTTCACATTTTTTTCAGGTAACACGATGTCACTGCCAAATCTAGGAAGTCAGGTTGGGTTAGCCAGGAATGGGAGAAACAAAGATTTGGTTTAATGTAAATGGTATAATTAAGTTAACTTATCCTTCAAGAAAGTTTGTATAAATATGACTACTTCAATGTTATAAAAAAGTTTTTAGTTATATGGAGTTACACTGATGGATCTATAGTTAAAACTCGTGTTTATGTTTTGGTTAAATTAATTATGGTTTGACTCACTTTGACTTTCAAACTTAATTATAAGTAACCGGGTTGTGGTGTGTCAGCTTTTTGTATTAGAGCCTAGGTTTTAGAGGTTCTGGAGTGAGAAGAGTCTAGATTTGGTAGTGAATGTTAGAAATATATTTTGTTTGACACTAACAATTATGGTAGGAAAGATATGTATATATGTATGTTGTCATATCTTTGATCCATTTCAGATATAAAAGAATGGAATGCGTGAATAGAAGATGAGGCTTCACATATGGCAGCAGAGGCAGAGGTTGAGCAACCTGTTCATGGAAATGTAGAACCTGACCCAGAACAATTGACAAACATGCAGAAAATAGCATGTGCTATGACTTTAATGGCAGAGACGCAAGCTAGATTTATGGCTCAGATGGAAGAACAACAGGACAGGCAACTGGAGGCACAATCATTGGCTAGGGATGAGGAGTTGATACACCAGGAAGAAAGGAGTACTTCACATGAGAAATTTATTAAAATGAATCCACCCTCATTTGAAGGGGCAGTTGATCCAACAGAGGCAGAAGTATGGATTAAAGAGATTGAACTTATTTTTGGGGTGATGAGAATGCCTGAAAATCAACCAGTGACCTTGGCGACGTTATGATGAAAGGAGAAGCTGAGTATTGGTGGGATGCCATAAAACATTTGTTGGTTACTCCAGGAGGTGGGAATGTGATCTCATGGGATGCTTTTGTGATAGATTTGTATGATAAGTATTTTACCCCAATGTATCGAAAACAAAAAGAGAAGGAATATTTCATGTTGAATCAGGGGTGTATGAAAGTTAGAGAATACAAAGCTAAACTTACACCCTTATATCGGTTTCCTTCGAGGTTTATACAGAATGAGAAAGATATGTGCAATTGATTTCTCGATGGACTTGAGTTAGTCATTAAATCACGGTTGTCGGCTTTAGAGACTGTTAATTATTCAGGCCGTGGTGAACAAAGCCATGCTGGTAGAAAAGAACGTGAATAAAGCGAGAGGGAATTGAGAACGAGGTGTAAAGAGAAGCAGATTTGATCCGAATAATAAAAAAGGTAGTGGTACATAATATTCGAGACTTGGAGGGAAGAAATTTGAGCATGGTAGAGGTATGGGAGGTAGTTCACAAAGGGGTAAAGCTAGTGGTGGAAGAGGTTCAAGAGTTTCAGCACAAGGAGATCCGAATGTTTATTTCTTTTGTGGGAAATTGGGTCATATAAGGAGAAATTGCCCAAAGTTACTGAATATAGAATGTTTTAACTGTCACCAGAAGGGTCATCTGAGAAAGAATTGTCCTATGTTATCAAGAGCAGTTTCAGTTAGTAGTGTGTGGCCTCATAAAAGATCCTCTCCAGGCAGTGCAACCAGGGGAAGAGGTACATAACAAGCAACTGGATCGAGGATAGGAAGAAGAGTGTTTGCAATGACGTTGCAAGATGCCCATGCTACACCAGAAGTGGTTATAGGTAAACTTTCTATTGCAAACAAAGATTTATATGCACTCATTGATCCTGGATTTATGCATTCATTTGTGGAATTACATATTGTTTCATATTTGGGTAGACCATGTTCATTTCTTAATGGTGCCTTATATATTTCTACCCTAATGGAAAGTGTAATTCTGGTGGAGCATGTTTATAAAAATTATGTCTTACGAATGGGTGAGTGAGATTTCTATGTTGATTTGATACTATTGACCATTCGGGATTTTGATATTATATTAAGGATGGATTGGTTATCATAGTATCATGCTTCCATTGATTATTTTTGAAAAGAAGTTACGTTTCATCTGCCAGGTGAACCCGAGTTCCAATTTATAGGAGAAAGAAATGTTGTTCCTAATTGCCTTATTTTAGCAATTAAGAGCAGAAAGTTATTGAGTAAAGGTTGTACAGGGTATTTAGCTTATGTTGTTGATGATAGTAAGGATTCTCTTAAAGTTGAAGATATACCGATAGTTAGCGAATTTTTTGATGTCTTTCCAGAGGAATTGCTAGGGTTGCCACCCAATAGGAAAGTAGATTTTTCCATTGAATTAATTCCAGGTACTAGTCCAATTTCCCTTTCTCTATACAGGATGGCACCAACGGAGTTGAAAGAATTGAAAGTGCAATTACAAGATTTGATAAGCAGAGGTTTCATTCCGCCTAGTGTTTCGCCATGGGGAGATCCAGTGACATTTGTGAAGAAGAAAGGTGGGACAATGCGATTATATATTGATTATCGGCAGTTGAATAAGGTGACCATTAGAAACAAGTACCCTCTAGCTCGTATTGATGATTTGTTTGATCAATTACAAGGGGCCACAATATTTTCGAAGATTGATTTGAGATCAGGTTACCACCAATTGAAAGTAAAAGATAGTGATATTTCCAAAACAACTTTTCGGACTCGATATGGGCACTATGAGTTTTTGGTGATGCCATTTGGATTAACTAATTCTCCAGTAGTTTTTATGAATTTGATGAAACGGGTATTCCACCCTTTCATTGATTCATTTGTGATTGTATTCATAGACGATGTGTTAATTTACTCGCATAGCATGGAGGAACACGAGAAACATTTGAGACTTGTATTGCAGATTTTGAGAGAGAAGGAATTATTTGCTTAATTCAGCAAGTGTGAGTTTTGGTTGAATGAAATTGTGTTTTTAGGTCATGTTGTCTCGAGGAATGGGATATATGTTGATTCAAAGAAGGTAGAAGCCATCGTTGAATGGGAGAGTCCTAAAATTATCACAGAAATTAGGAGTTTCCTAGGATTGGCGGGTTACTATCACAGATTTATTAAAGGATTTTCATCAATAGCATTACCATTGAAAAAGTTGACTCGTAAAGAAGTGAAATTTTTAAGGGATAAAGAATGCGAAAGGAGTTTTAAAGAATTAAAGAAGCGGTTGGTTTCAGCTCCTATACTTACTATTCCGTGTAGGAATGAGTCTTTCGTAATCTATACAGATGCTTCATTTCAGGGGTTAGGATGTGTTCTAATGCAGAATGGGAAGGTAATAACATATACTTCTTGACAATTAAAGACACATGAACAAAACTACCCTACGCATGATTTGGAATTAGCAACTATTGTTTTTGCTTTGAAGTTATGGAGACATTACTTGTATGGAGAAACTTGTGAGATATATACGGATCATTAAATCTTGAAATACTTGTTTACACAAAAAGAATTGAATTTGAGATAGAGGCGTTGGATAGAGCTGATAAAAGACTATGATTGTACCATCCATCATCATCCGCAGAAGGCCAATGTAGTAGCAGATGCTTTGAGTAAAAAATCATCAGGGATTCTGGGTTGCATACAGTGTGCACGTGTTGGAAATATTCTTGACTTGGCATCGATGGGGATTGAATTAAAGTTTTCAAAAAGGGGAGGATTGTTAGCACGTTACAATGAGACCTTTATTGGCAGAACGCATACGAAATTTGCAGATCAATGATCCATTCCTTGAGATGAAGAAACAAAAAGTTAAGAATGGTAAAGAGAGTTAGTTTGATATTAAGAATGATGAATAATTGTGTTATAAAAATAGAATTTGTATACCAAATGATCCATCCCTAAATAACGATATATTAGAAGAGGCACATAGTTCTATTTACTCTATGCACCCGGGAGGTACCAAAATGTATAGAGATTTGAAAGAGTATTACAGGTGGAACAATATGAAACGTGAGATTGCAGAATTTGTATCTAAATGTTTAGTATGCCAGCAGGTGAAGGCGGAGCATCAAAAGCCGACAGGATTATTGTGGTCATTGCCTATTCCAAAATGGAAGTGGAAACATATAACGATGGATTTTTTTATAGGATTGCCCCGATCACCAAAGGACCATGATTCTATTTGGCTGATTGTAGATCGATTGATGAAGTTAGATCATTTTCTTCCAGTTAAGACCAACTACACTGTTGACAAGTATGCACGTATGTACGTTGATGAGATTATCCATTTACACGGGTATTAAATAGAGATACAACGTTCATTTCTAAGTTTTGGCCTCGGTTACAGAATGCCATGGGAAAAAGTTTGAAGTTCAGCACTGCATTTCATCCGCAAACCAATGGATAATCTGAAAGAACGATTCAATTATTAGAAGACATGTTACGAGCTAATGTATTTGACTTCAAAGGTAGTTGGAATAATCATCTTCCCTTGATGGAATTCTCGTATAATAATAGTTATCAGGCCACCACTGGTATGTCTCCTTATGAAGCTTTATATGGGAGGAGATGTAGAACGCCTTTGTGTTGGGATGAAGTGGGTGAAATGAAAATATTGGGTCCTGAATTAATAGATATGACGAATAAAAAGATCAGAATGATTCAGGAATGGATAAAGATAGTGCAAAGAAGGCATAAATTTTATGCAAATAAGAGGAAGTATCCCCTGGAATTAAAAAGGGGGATTTTGTATTCCTACGTATTTCACCATGGAAAGGCGTTATGAGATTTGGGAAGAAGGGGAAACTAAGTCCAAGATACATTGGACTATATGAGGTGTTGGAAAGAATTCGGACCCTGGAATATAGATTAGCATTACCTCCAGATTTCTCCCATTTACATGATGTGTTTCATGTATCGATGCTTCGTAAGTATTTGGCGGATCCATCTCATCAGTTGAAAACTCAACCAATTGAACTGAAGGAAGACTTGTCGTACATCGAGGAACCAATGGAAATTATTGATCGTAAGGAGAAAGTATTGAGAAATAAAGTTATTACCTAGTTAAATTTATGTGGATGAGTCATGGAATTAAAGAAGCAACTTGGGAAATGGAGGATAGCATGAAGAAACCGTATCCCCATTTGTTTGGTAAGTGACCTTCATATTAGATTTCGGGGATGAAATTTTCTAGGGGGAAGTTGTGACAACCCGGATATAATTATGACAAATTATATTTAAATCATGCTTATCTTATGTGATATGAATAATGTGTGATTGGTTAATCTAATGTTAAGTGATTATGTTTAGTCTAATCCTACTTTCATAAATCGTGAAATGTCGACTTATGTACGAACACAAAATTTTGTTATTTTTGATAGAAATGTTCCTGTTTAAGACTAGTTTTGACCCTTATAACATTATAAATTACTTAAGGTGAAAACTAGATAGTTGTAGACATATGAGTTAGGGTTGTAAAACAATAAACGGTCCATCAAACGGATGTCCGAGTAAGAAGTTAGGTCGAATTTACGAACAAGGGGCAAATCTGTCCATTCCTTTTAAGTGGTAAATTGTCTTTTAATAAACCAAATGGTTTAATTTGATTGGACGAAAAGGAGGCATGCCTTTGCCGACTTAAAACAATTATTCTATCCAATTTCTTCAGCAAATTTAAGCCTCGGTTCAGTTTCAAGGGTTTTTATGCTTGAGGAAAGAGAAAGTAGAAGTTAAGGAAGAAAAGGTTACATTAAAAGGTAGGAAAAATTCCAACAAAATCCTTAAGGTGTTTCCAAGGTAAAATTATGTGTTAATATTGTTTTAATCTTGTATTATACTTATTTCAAAGTATATAAATCGTTAATTATTTATTAAACAACCATTATCCTTTGTGATAATATGTATTGGATCATATGTGAGATAAGTGGTGTTTATAGACCATATTGCTTTGTTTTGAAGTCCCTTGTATTCAAACTTGCATATGTTTTTGTGTACTTACTGTAATTGAGAAATTCTAATTGGATATGAAATTAGCCTCATATATTCATATCATATCCGAACATTAGAATTTATCTCCTTGTGGTTAGGCCTTACTGATGATTTTAAATTGGTATATAATTGCTGTTTGTATATTTCATTTCGGTATGCCCTGAGTTTAGTCAAGATTTTAACATAGCAAATGAAGTCAAACAATTATGAAACTTTAATTCTGTACTATTTAGTATGTGTAATAAAAATGGGTCGAAAATCATGGAATGTTATAGTGGATAAAAATTATGAAAATTCTTGAAAGTTGAAGGAACAATAGAGGAGCTTGTAGGGAAGATTTCTTGTGTTGTAAAGAAATGGTCATAACTTGCTCTAGGAAGCTTGAAAAATTACACCGTCACTTGTAATGGAAAGTATATTCAAATATGTTTTCATATTGATAAGGTTGGACACCTGTTTTTATACAATTGAGGAATATAGGATGGTTGTGTATAGAGGACAATAATTTGAGGCCATACTGGATAGCCCATAAAAGAATATTGTTATCTACTCTTTACATAGAGTATTTTGAGTACATGTTTCATGTGTGTATACAATGAGAAGTATGCTTTCATATTTACTTGGGTTTAGTTATAAATTCCTTATGAGGTATTTCATACGGTTGAATGTCCATAATTTTATCAACAGGTATTCCATTATTTTGTCTTTACTCATGTTTCATGGAATGTGACTTCACTGGAAGTATATTGTTGTTATATAGTCATTGAAACTTACATAACTGTATTAGGATAATACTTATGATTGAGAATTAGTACCGATTTAGTTGGATTGACAGGTGTAAGGTCTAATCAACCCAGTTCAGCTCCTCCTGATGGAAACATGAATACATAGTTGACAAACCAAAGTGAGTGTGCTCACTGGAAAGAGATATTTGTATCATGTTATTGATATGATCAGAATATAAGGAATATGAAATTGTTCATTTTGGTTTACTGAAATGGTAGGTTACTCCCCGACACGGAATGGGGGAGATTTGTCTATTAATGACAAGGGGTTACTCCTCGACCGACCAGGAATGGGTGAGAATTGTCTATTACAGACAAGATACGTGAATCATGATTCAGAAAGTTAGGTTATTCATTATGAATGAGACGGATAAATTAATACATAATTATATGGACATGGTTTATTGCATTTAAATTCGTGTAGTAGTATAGCAGTGATGCATTCACTGGGCGATTTTGCTCACTATTCCTATGTTCACATTTTTTCCAGGTAACGCAATGTCACTACCAAATCTAGGAAGTCAGGTTGGGTTCGCCAGGATCAGGAGAAACAAAGATTTGGTTTAATGTAAATGATGCAATTAAGTTAACTTATCCTTTAAGAAAGTTTGTATAAGTATGAATACTTCAATGTTGTAAAAAAGTTTTTAGTTATATGGAATTACACTGATGGCTCTATAGTTAAAACTTGTGTTTATGTTTTGGTTAAATTAATTATGGTTTGACTCACTTTGACTTTCAATCTTAATTACAATTGACTGTGTTGGGGTGTGTCAACTAGGTTCTTCTTTATTTTTGGGGCCTGGAAGTTTTTGGCCGATGCCGACATATCTAACGACAAGTCGTGAGTTCCCTGCGATTGGGCCCACCCATCCATATCCGCCAAGTTGGATCCCAGCCTCAGCGTTGCCGACTGGGAGAGGGTTGAGTATTTGAAGTGACAGGGGGAAGGAAGGTTCCCTTGCCAAATTTGCGAATATTATGACTCAATACTTTCTAGAGAAGTATAGCTTAGAGGTTGACCCCCTAGTCGGGCTATGTGAGTCACTGAACTTTTCTATTCCAAGTCTTATCTCATCTCTATTTTTTATGGCTGATACTAATCTTTATTTTTCTTTACAGATTGCCCTACACCTATCTCGAATGATTGGTAGAATATGATGGCTCCCAGCCTGAAAAGTGTTTTGAAGAAGGGGGCAAATAACCCGTGAAGAAGACCACCGTTAGTGGGCCGACCAACCTGAGGTTGGCCAGAAAATAAAAGAGAAAGCTCCTCCCTTCGATACTCACCAGCATCACGACATGAGGATGAGGACCAGTCATTCTACCCAAACCGTGCTGGGCTCGTATGGGTTGATCCTATCTTCAGGGGATTCGTGTGAGCACTATTGTCGTCCAACATCACTCAGACTTCACTAATTCCCTCTTCTTAAAGATAAAAAAAGGCTATACTCAGCGTCACATTAAAAGAGGACTATGAGTTCCCAATAAAGATACGTCCTCAACAGATCTTTGACTTTGCCCTCCATTCTATAGCCCAAGTATTTGTCACTTCATGAAAAACTTTTATCTCGTCCCTTGCTAGTTATGTGTGTTCTAACATTTGTATTCTCATTCTTTTGCAGTCCGTATGTGCTTTTTCTTCAGCCATAAAGTGGATGGAATCGTGCTATCCAAAAATTCAAGAGGGTGAGAAGGACCTCCGGGATTTGACTGACCTGAAAAAGAGTCATAGTGATCGTCGGGAGGAACATAAGTGGGCTATATACAAACTCAAATCTGATGACGCTATTTATCTAAAGAAGAAGGATGGGGAGCTGACTACACTGAAGACCCAAGTTTCCAATCATGCCACAAACCTGGCTGCAGCCGTCAAGAAGGCTAAGGATGAGGCTCTATCAGCCGAAGTCATAAAAAAATTCAGGATGAGGTCATAGAATCATATAAGGCATCTGATGAATTTCTCGACTTCGACATGGAATACTTTGAGAGGGGACTTAAGATGGCCTATAGGTGGGCCATCACTAAGTTTTTTGAATTGGTCTCCTCCATCAGTGCCGAGCTAGAAACTCCCAATATGGACAATCCTTTCATGGAGTCAGCTCTGGAATATGTTAAGTCCCTGCCTACAGTCGAGGGAGATAACACTATGGATGAGGAACCTATTGAGGCCAACATCGATGTTACTATCGATGAAACTCCAACCATCAATGTTGAATAAACTCAGGTCTATAAAGGTGCTGGAGAGTCAACCCTGAACGTGGTGCCAACTCTATAGGGTGGTCGTTTGTGATCGATACCCTTCATTTTGTAATAGCTTTTATAAACACTTCAACTATTACCCTCAAGTTGTATTGAACTGAATTTATTATCACTTTGGATGAATAAAGTTTTATCTCTTACTTGAGCTTTCTTTATCTATTTGCATGTCTGAACTCAAGTGATGTTTAACAAGTGACCATACTTGAATCGCTTATAATCTTGAGATCACCAGTTAAAAATTTTCTTTTCACACATCGTCCCGTCCTTAGACGATATAAATATAACCAAATAAATTATTTTTGAATTTGATTTCACCAAATTTTGATTTTATATCACAAGTCCCCTCTCGTCATTTTGAGAGTGTATGGATGAGAGGTATCTCGTCCTACAGTGTCATCTCGGTCGAGAGAGTTTTTCACCAAATCAATGGTGTTTAAGATGAACCATAATAAAATGATTTTTGAATTTGAATTCACCAACTTATGATTCTGTATCACAAGGCCCCTATCATCATTTTGAGAGTGTATAGATGAGAGTTATATCGTCCTATACTATTGTCTTGGCCGAGGGAGTTTTTCACCAAATTAATGTTGTTATATCACAAGTCCCTTGTCGTTTTGAGAGTGTACGAACAAGAGTTACCTCGTGCTACACTGTCGTTTTGACCGAGAGAGTTTTTCACCAAATTAATGATGTTATTTCACAAGTCCCCTCTCATCATTTTGAGAGTGTATGGAAGAGAGCTATCTCTTACTACACTCTCGTATCAACCGAGAGAGTTTTTTACCAAATTAACAATGTTAAGATATTATTCCCCCCTCTTGGTGTTATTGATAGTCCATGGACGAGGCTAGCCCCGTTCAGACTGTCATGTCATCGAGAGCATGATAAAGATACTTGACCACATGAGTGATGTTCCATTGCTTAGGATAAACTAAAACATACAATTCGAACTAATCATAAAACAAGAATAGGAGAGAACACTTGCTATTTTTAATTCATAACTTTCTCTTTGTATAATGATACAATGATAGAAGAAACTTATTCAAAGTCTTACAGATAATACTTCTTTAGGTTGTCGGCATTCCAAGGATTAGATAATGGATCTCCTTCTAAATTCTCGAGCCGATATGTGCCAGGAACTGCCTCTTTTATTACCCTATAGGGACCATGCCAATTAGGATGGAGTTTATTTAGATTCTTCCAAGACTTCTTCAAAACTAAGGCTCCTACTGCTAATGGCCTGGCCTTCACCCTTTTGTTGTAAAATTTTCCAGTTCTGTGCCGATAGACTTCTTACCTAATGTTTGTGTCTTCTCTTCTCTTCTCAATGAGGTCTAGATCGAACCTCCTCTCTTCAATTTTTTTTATGGGTTATAGGTCTAAAGCCTATGGCTTGTCAAACTAATTTTTTGTAGGAATTACAGCCTCTGAGCCTTAGGCGAGCATAAAAGGGGTTTCTCCTATCGGAGTCCTCTTTGTCGTCCTATAGGACCATAGGACAACATGCACTTCATCGGTACAAAGACCCCTGGCATCTTACAACTTCTTTTTAATCCCATCGAATATGGTTCTATTAGTTACCTCCATTTGACCATTTGGCTGAGGTCGGCCTAGGGTCAAGAAAAATTACTTGATGCCAACCCTTTTCTAATAGGCTTCCAATGAATCATTTTTGAACTTCTTTCCATTATTTGAGATGAGGGTATGAGGTAGAACATATCTATAAATGATATTCATCTAAATAAACTTGAAGGTCTTTGTCTCAATGATAGTGATCATGGCCTCTACTTTAACCCACTTCAAGAAGTAGTCAATCGCCACTATGAGGTATCTGTAGTTGCCAATTGCCTTGGGAAATGGCCTTACCAAATCGATCCCCCAAACAGTAAATGGCCAAGGAGAGATAAAATATTTTAAGTTATGGTGGCCCTCCTTTTCTCCTCTTTTTCCTCGATCGAATGGAAGTATCATTAGTGTGCCTCAACCTGGTCACCTTGAACTTCCCTCACTCCATAAGGAGTAGGGCATTTTCTCATTTGGTGAACAATTGAGGGTACAACCTCAAACTCTTTGAGGGATACTTGTCCCATGATTATGTTGTAGGCCGAGTTGACATTCTCGTCCATGACAAAGAAACTGATCTTCCTAGTGAGACACTTCGACCAACTTTTCCCCATTCTAATGTCCATTTCATAAATTCTAAGTGGTTGTACCTTATCTCCACTAAACCCAATCAGAGGTTAGTGATATGGGATAAGTCTCTTCGTGTTCAATCTTAGGCCCTTGTAATAATCCCAGAACATCACATCGGTTGAGATACCACCATCGAACAATATCCTAGGGACTTCATACCATATAATAAGGTGGTGATCACCAAAGGGTCATCATGTGGAGCCAGGATCCCCTTGAAATCCAACCTCAAAAAACCAAAAATCAGGGTATTTATATCAACTTTTATTCTCTTACCCTTTTTCATCTCAATAGCTACCAAGGGAACCTCTTTGTGCTTTGTAGGGAGAGCTTTGGCTTCTTCCACATGAGCTTTCCTGTCAGTAATTTCTTTTCCACCACTTGTAAGTCCTCCACAGATCATTTTCACCCCTAGAGAGATCATATTTAACCGACCTTTAGGATCTTTTTTCACTGGATCATTAGTTTTGCACTTGTCGTCTATTCTCTTGTGGGTGTTGTCTCAGCCACCCCTCTTATCCACGGACTTTTTTAGTTTCCCCTACTTTAGCATCTTTTATATTTCATCTTTCAGTGCGAAGCATCTGTTAGTGGTATGTCCATAGTCTTGGTTGAATTCGCACCATTTACTTTTTTCCCTCTTATAAGGAGGGGCTTTTAACTTCTTGGGACACCTAAGAGATCAGTCATTCTTTATCTCATTCAGGATTTGATCTAATCTGACCATTAGTGGGGTGTAGTCAGTTAACTTCTCGTCCGCCGACTTCTTCTTGTTGTCTCTGCCCTTTGACTTCTAAAACTTACTTCCACCGCTTGCTACCTTCTCATCATTTCCTTTGGTAGCCATTTCCTCTTCCGTATTCATGACCTTCTCGATCATAGCCAAGAGTTCAGCCATGGTTTTTGGAGGATCCTTTACTAACTTCTAGAGGAGCTTCCCTTTTTACAGTCATCCCATTAGGGTGGTCATAATAATACTCTCTTCATAATCTTCAACCTTTCTCCTTATTGAAGTGGGCTATTTACTCCCTCAAGGTTTCATTCTTTCCCTACTTAACATGCAATAGGTGTGTTGTCTTCTTTCTGGGCTTCACTTTAAAACAAAAATTATGTATGAACCTTTCTACCAACTAATTGAAATTTCTAATAGAGTTTTTTGGGAGAGAGGTGAACCACAGATGAGCAGCACTTGTAAGTGTGCTAGATTGATACATCTCAACATGATGGATGGGGTTAGTGATCCCGTCGTATGCACTACACCAAAAATGCCAATCTGGCATGCTGTGGCAAGGAGATTCTGGCACGGTTTAAAACCGTGCCACAATTTGGCACTATTTTAGCATAAATTGGCACGGTTTAAAACCGTTCCAGAATCTGACACGGTTTTAAAGCGTGCCAAAAGTGTGTCAAATTGGAAAGGGTTAACTAAAAGACCAAATATTATATTCATTTGATTTTCATTTTGAGGAAGGTAACTTTTCGACCCCCCTCATTCTCCTGCTCACTCTCCACGGATACCAACTCTCTCTCTCTCTCTCTCTCTCTCACAAGACTTGATCTCCATCTCTCTCCATCACTGATGGATAAATCGTTGGGGAAAATGGGAAATGGGGTTTGTGGTTTGAATTGGATTTGATAAGGTTTGGAAAGGTATGGGTATGGAGATGGGTCTTCTCGAATTGTTGGATTGGGTTACGGGTTTGGTTGGTGGGAAATATGAGGTCGGGTTGGGTCGCCTGAGATGGAGGTTTGACTTGGTGTTCCCGACCGAAGATGTGGGTAAAGGTTGGAATCCGGGTTCTGCAGGTGGTTGTAAAAATAGGGTTCGCATCTGGGTTGTTGGTATTCAGCTCCGATCTAAACTCGGGTTTGGGTAGGAAGCTTGGCCAGATATAGAGTGATAAGGTCGCCGACTTTGATGGAGGTTGTCGGCGCTGGAGGTTTTGAGACCGGCCGGAGTAGACTGAGATTATGGGGTGGTCGCCTTTGGTGGGTCTCCGGGTTATGGTCGAAGTGGGTATTAAAAATGGAGTTTGGAGTTATGGGGTATTGGGTTAGATGGAGGAGTTATGGGGTATTGGCTTCTCCACTGATGGTGGAGAAGCCATTAGTGACCAAAGACGAGAGTAGACTAACGAAGTGGATGATTCCCAAAATTTATTTCTCTCGTATCGATTCCTTCAGAGGTAATTCTCATCTCACTTTGGTATTTTGATCTATTCAACTGCTACCTATCATAAAGTTTGAACCCAATAAAATTGGTTTTTGCTTATGAAACTAAAATATTGCTTTGAGTTATTTTATTGTGAAATTACGGGTATATGCATTCATGTTAATGATAGTAATAATCACGTTTCTAGGTATTTTATTACTTAAACTTCGGTATTTATGATTTGATTTAATCTATTGCCACTGGTGGATTCCATTCCTCATGAATGGCTGATGAGAATTGCAATCGGAGTGATGAGGGTTCAGGCTTTATGTTCTAAAGAATATGTAAGTTTTCGTATTATATTTACTACATTTTGATTTTTAATGTTTCCTATTGATGTTTCAGTAAAATTATAGATCAAATGATGAGTTTGAATAAATTGTTTTTTCTTTTTCTATTTTCAGCTGTTTTAGGTTGCACGCCAATTATTTGGTAAAACTCCCAAATGAGCATTCTAATTTCTTCACTTACATTGCATATTATTTATGTCATTTGCCTATTGCTGAGTTGCACACATTAACTTATGCACGGAGGTAAAATCTGTGAAGCTAAAATGTCTATAAAAACACTTTTTCGAAAACAAAGAGTTGATGAGGTTATGGATGATTTAACTGTTACGGCGCAATGGTCTTGTGAACCTGAAGTTGGGCAGCCTTATATTTTCCCTATGCTGACAGGGTGATGATACTAATTGGGTTGAATTTGGTGTGATTCAATCTTTTTCATTTTTATGTTGTGTGTGCGTATATATATTTAGGTGACGTCTTCGAGGACCATGTTGGCATATTGCCCCTGAACAATATTTAAATAAATGATTGTTAGTTTTTTTTATGCATTTGTTTGGACTATTTCCAGGTCGAAGCGAATCAAGTAGTCAGTATAAAAGGGACAAGGCAACAACTGAGAAGTTACTGCAAGAAACAATAGAAAACCACCAAGCCGAGCTTGCAACTCAAAAGGAATTCTATACAAATGCATTGAGCACAACCAAGGAAGCTAAGGCATTAACAGAGGCAAGGGCCAATAATGAAGCCAAATTTGAGGTAGAGAGTCGTCTAAGGGAGGCTAAGGTAAGAGCCAATTATATTTACATTTATTTCTTGAATATTATGATCTATTATACTAACTTTACAGTCATTTTCTTTGTCTCGTGTTCCTGACTTGAGTCCTTTCTCTACTGAAATTAACGGTTCAGGGGCAATATGCCGTTAAAATAATACCGTCATAGTGACCCTCATATTTTAGCGGCAAATTAACGAAGTGTTTAAATTAACCAATTATTTTAATGGCATATTAACCAGACCCTCATAGTGCCCCTGATTCTATCTTTAACACTCCCTCCTGGATTCAAGAACAATGATTTTCCAAGAATTTCACACCCGATGGTTTTGGAAAGGCTCTTAATTATAATGAGAGGGATGTTGAGATTCAGGACTTTCAATTTAAACTTCTTTATGACCATCATTATGATATTTAACTTAATCATTTTCATGTTTTTATTCAATTTTTTCCTTTATTGACTTTTCTCTTTAAGTTTGACAATGTGTAAATAGTTTTTCAGATTTGGTATTTCACAATGAGTGAGCATCCGGATAGGGGTGCAATGCTACTACGTACACGTATCATGGTAAACTTTATGATAGTTTTTATTTGTTCATCCAATTTTATAGAAATTGAATGATTACATACATTATTACATTATAAAGTAGTATTATTTTGTTTTGTTTTTTCTCACACATGTCAAGTGCCTAGTATAACTCATAGGAACTGACCGCATAGTCACGGGTCTTCCGGTTTGAGAATATGATGATAAATTGAAAATATCTAGATTATGCTTAAAAACAAGCCACTAAAGGGTGAAAACCCAAACCATCCCCCAAACGGCCCTGTACGAGGTATGAACACCTCGTACGGGACTAATATAACTCGTAGGAACTAACTGCGTAGTCAAGGGTCTGCTGGTTTGACAATATGCCGATAAATTGGAAATATCTAGACTAAACGTAAAAATAAGCCGTTAAAGGGTGAAAACACAATCCAGCTTCCAAACGACCCCGTAAGAGGCACTAACACCTCGTACGGGACCAATATAACTCGTAGGAACTGATCGTGTACTCTCTGGTCTCCGGGTTTAAGAATATGACGATAATTTATAAATATCTAGATTATGGTTAAAAACAAGCCACTAAAGGGTGAAAACCTAAACCAACCCGCAAACGGTCCCGTAAGAGGCACGAACACCTCGCACGGGACCAACGTAACTTATAGGAACTGACCGCGTAGTGACGGGCCTCCCGATTTGAGAATATGATGATAATTTATAAAAAATAACACTAAAACTTAAAAACAGGCCATTAAAGGGTGAAAACCTAAACGAGCCACAAAACGACCCCGTAAGAGGCACGAACACCTCGCACGGGACCAATGTAACTTGTAGGAACTTACCGCGTAGTCCCGGGTCTCCCGATTTGAGAATATGACAATAATTTGCAAAAATAACACTTAAGACTTATAAACAACCCGTTAAAGGGTGAAAACTCGAACCAACCCCCAAACGACCCCGTAGGAGGCACGAACACCTCGCACGGGACCAATGTAACTTGTAGGAACTGACCGCGTAGTCCCGAATCTCCCGGTTTGAGAGTATGATGATAATTTGCAAAAATCAACACTTAGACTTAAAAAATAGGTTGTTAAAGGCTGAAAACTCAAACCAGCCCCCAAAAAACGACCCCGTAGGAGGCACGAATACCTCGCATGGGACCAATGTAACTTGTAGAAACTGACCGCGTACTCTCGGGTCTCCCGGTTTGAGAATATGACAATAATTTGCAAAAATCAACACTTGAACTTAAAAACAAGCCATTAAAGGGTGAAAACCCAAACCAGCCCCTAAACGACCCCGTAAGAGGCACGAACACCTCGAACGGGACCAATGTAGCTTGTAGGAACTGATCGCGTAGTCGCAGGTCTCTCGGTTTGAGAGTATGACGATAATTTGCAAAAATCAACACTTGAACTTAAAAATAGGCCATTAAAGGGTGAAAACCCAAACCAGCCTCCAAACGACCCCGTAGGAGGCACGAACACCTCGCACGGGACCAATGTAACTTGTAGGAACTGACCGCGTAGTCTCGGGTCTCCCGGTTTGAGAGTATGATGATAATTTGCAAAAATCAAACTTAGACTTGAAAATAGGTCGTTAAAGGGTGAAAACCCAAACCAGCCCCCAAACGACCCCGTAGGAGGCACTAACACCTCGTACGGGACCAATGTTGCTTGTACGAACTGACCGCGTAGTCCCGGGTATCCCGATTTAAGAGTATGATGATAATTTGCAAAAATAACACTTAGACTTAAAAAGAAACCGTTAAAGGGTGAAAACCCAAACCAGTCCCCAAACGACCCCGTAAGAGGCACGAACACCTCGCATGAGACCAATGTAGCTTGTACGAACTGACCGCGTAGTCGCGGGTCTCTCAGTTTGAGAATACAACGATAATTTGCAAAAATCAGCACTTGAACTTAAAAATAAGCCGTTAAAGGGTGAAAACCCAAACCAGTCCCCAAATGACCCCGTAAGAGGCACAAACACCTCGCATGGGACCAATGTAACTTGTAGGAACTGATCGCGTAGTCCCGGGACTCCCGGTTTGAGAGTATGACGATAATTTGCAAAAATCACCCTTAGACTTGAAAACAGGCCGTTAAAGGGTGAAAACCCAAACCAGCCTCCAAACGACCCCGTAGGAGGCACGAACACCTCGCACGGTACCAATATAACTTGTAGGAACTGACCGCGTAGTCTCGAGTCTCCCGATTTGAGAGTATGATGATAATTTGCAAAAATCACACTTAGACTTGAAAATAGGCCGTTAAAGGGTGAAAACCTGAACCAGCGTCCAAACGACCCCGTAAGAGGCACAAACACCTCGCACGGGACCAATGTAACGTATAGGAACTGACCGCATAGTCTCAGGTCTCCCGATTTGAGAGTACGATGATAATTTGCAAAAATCACACTTAGACTTGAAAACAAGCCGTTAAAGGGTGAAAACCCAAACCAACCCCCAAATGATCCCGTAAGAGGCACAAACACCTCGCATGAGACCAATGTAACTTGTACGAACTGATCACGTAGTCGTGAGTCTCTCGGTTTGAGAATACGATGATAATTTGCAAAAATCACACTTAGACTTGAAAATAGGCCGTTAAAGGGTAAAAACCCAAACCAGCCCCCAAATGACCCCGTAGGAGGCACGAACACCTCGCACGGGACCAATGTAACTCGTAGGAACTGACCGCGTAGTCTCGGGTCTCTCGGTTTGAGAGTATGATGATAATTTTAGAAAATCACACTTAGACTTGAAAACAGGATGTTAGAGGGTGAAAACCCAAACCAGCCTCAAAACGACCCCGTACGAGGCACGAACACCTCGCACGGGACCAATGTAACTTATAGGAACTGACCGCGTAGTCTCGGGTCTCCCGGTTTGAGAGTATGACGATAATTTGCAAAAATCACACTTAGACTTGAAAACAGGCCGTTAAAGGGTGAAAACCTAAACCAGCCCCCAAACGACCCCGTAGGAGGTACGAACACCTCACATGAGACCAATGTAACTTGTACGAACTGACAGCGTAGTCCTGGGTCTCTCGGTTTGAGAATAAGACGATAATTTGCAAAACTCAACACTTGAACTTAAAAACATGCCGTTAAATGGTGAAAACCCAAACCAACCCCCAAACGACCCCGTAAGAGGCACGAACACCTCGCACGGGACCAATGTAACTTGTAGGAACTGACCGCGTAGTCCTGAGTTTCCCGATTTAAGAGTATGACGATCATTTGTAAAAATCACACTTAGACTTGAAAACAGGCCGTTAGAGGGTGAAAACCCAAACCAGCCTCCAAATGACCCCGGAAGACGGCACAAACACCTCGCACGGGACCAATGTAACTTTTAGGAACTGCCGCGTAGTCTCGGGTCTACCGGTCTGAGAGTATGGTGATAATTTACAAAAATCACACTTAGACTTGAAAACAGGTCGTTAAAGGGTGAAAACCCAAACCAACCCCCAAACGACCCCGTAGGAGGCACGGACACCTCGCACGGGACCAATGTACCTTTTACGAACTGACCACGTAGTCTCGAGTCTCCCGGTTTAAGAGTATGACGATAATTTATAAAAATTACACTGACTTGAAAACAGGCCCTAAAGGGTGAAAACCAAAACCAGCCCCTAAACGACCCCGTAGGAGGCACGAACACCTCGCACGGGACCAATGTAACTTGTAGGAACTGACCGCGTAGTCCCGGGTCTCCCGGTTTGAGAGTATGACGATAATTTACAAAAATCACACTTAGACTTGAAAACAGGCCGTTAAAGGGTAAAAACCTAAACCAGCCTCCAAACGACCCCGTAGGAGGCACGAACACCTCGCACTGGACCAATGTAACTTGTAGGAAAAGACCGCGTAGTCCCGGGTCTCCCGGTTTGAGAGTATGATGATAATTTGCAAAAATCACACTTAGACTTGAAAACAGGCCGTTAAAGGGTGGAAACCCAAACCAGCCCCCAAACGACCCCGTAAGAGGCACGAACACCTCGCGTGAGACCAATGTAGCTTGTACGAACTGACCGCGTAGTTGTATATGCAATTTTTCTACTTGTATATGCAATTTTTCTGCTTGAATATGATTTTTTAAAAATGACTTGGTTACTAATATTGTATCTTTTTTGTGTCTTATTTTTTTTGTAGGATGACATTCAATCGTTAGCTTTTATCCACTTGGAACGCACGTAGAAGTCAATGCTTTACAACAGGGAGATTGTTTATTTAGTGTCGTTAATATTCAGGATTCTATTTTTTGTGTTATGGACGAGCAGGATTAAGTAGTTTTATGGTTTATTTTTATGGCCGTACTGGCTGTAGTATTTTTATTATTGACTTTTATGGCCGTGTGGGCTTTATATGCGCAGATTTTATGTTAGCAGGTTTTGGAATGCTAAAAAAATAGAGGGTACTCTGCCCAATTTTTTTTTTGATATGGGAACTATTAACTCCTGTAATTTTTTGAAGTTATTGTCGACTTTTATGGTCATGTGCGACTTTATATTGGTATTAACTCTTGTAATTTTTTGAAGTTTGTATGCACATTAGTTTATCAACAACCTACGATATTCATAATTTGTCCATTTTCTTGATTTTTTTTTTGCAAATAATAAATATTTTTCCTACCAAATTTAGAATTTGCAGATTTTCCACATTTGTTTCCTATTATTATTTTTTTAATCAACTGAAAAATCTGGCAAGGTTTTAAACCGTACCAAAACCGTGCCAATGCATAAAAATGAGAACGCTTATAAAACAATCTGGCACGTTTTATAACCGTGCCAGAAAATAGACAATTTGGCACGGTTTCGGCGTGTGCCAAAAGCGTGTTAGATTTAACATCTAGCACGGTTTAAAAGCGTGCCAGATTAAAAAACTGGCACAGTTTGAAAGCGTGCCAGTTTGGGAAATCTGGCACGGTTTTAAATCGCGCCAGAAAATCTGGCACGCCTGATTTTGGCACGGTTTTGAACCGTGCCAGATTGCGTCTGGCATGGTTTAAAACTGTGCCAGTTTCATGTTTTTGGTGTAGTGATTTCGGTGTGACTACTAGCGGCTTGAACTTAGCTGGGGTTGGATAACTTACTATCTTTACGATAAAAGGGGAGACTTAAGTGTAGCCCTTCTACAAGGGGTCTTGACTCTTCAGTATATCCTCTATCTTGTCCTCTAATCGCTATATGAAAACATTCTAAGGCCTATCGGTCGCAACTTTTATCTCTCTAATATTGGGAACAACATTGTCCCCAGCCCCTCTCTCGGTTGGGCAAAATTATGGGCTCCATGCCAGTAGTTTTTTATCAGCTGTTGACCATACATTGTTCCCCCTCTCGACCTCCTGAGGTTCTACGGTCTTCACATCTATCGTTCTTCCTGAAGCCAACAATACTTCGAGATATGGAGAAAAGGTTTCTCAAGTCAACTCCTGGGCCCAACCTATTAAAGGTTTACCTTCTATTTAGCCTATCCAAGGATGATGCCCATGGTTAACAGTCTTGACTCAATCGTCGATTATTTTCCCTGCTCCACTAAAGCGGATGTACAGTTTTTTCAGAAATATGATACGACTCTAAGCATTCCATATCGTCCTCTTCATCATAATGGTCTTCCTCGCATTCTAGACCCTACCTCCCCAGGCATAGACACCTGGGGTCAGCAATGTTTCTCCATCTTTTTTACGACAGCGCATACTTCGGCGAGGTTGGTTGTGGTCCCCCTGTCTCCTGACGTGCCTTCCCTGGAGGATGAAGTTATCATCTCCGCCGTCGTGCCAGTGGGCATGGGTATGAAATTCATATTGAAGAAAGCTAAATACTCTTGCATCTTGGCCTAACTGGCTACCAATGAGCATAGGGCTACTGCGATGTCCTCCATCTCAGATTGTGGTGGTGCTTGATTGGATCTAGGACCTCCACCTGGTAGGATATTTGATGCCATTGAGTTTCGGTAACCGAAAAGATCTAGAGTGTACTGAAAGTGAGCTGGATGAACTGTAAGAAAACTTGAAAATCAAACCAGACCTCTTTCAATAGTAGTTCAAGCTCAGCCTAGTGTGAGGTTGAACCACCACCAGAGAATTCTATGTGGAGTAGGTACAAATGAGAGGAAGAAGATGATAATCTTATTCCCACAAATGACGCCAGATTGATGACACCAGAAATGGTATCACCAAATCAATGCGAATATATGAGCTCAATCCAGTAAATCAATGGAGTATAAATAGATATGTAAATATATAAGTAGGTGACGGAAAAAGAAGATGAGACTGTATATAAGTGGTTCAGCCTATCTAGGCCTACTCCATTGCGGGTGTGTGAGTGAATTCCACTAAGAAAGGGCACTGATTCCCACTCAGCTTTCTCTCCCTACGCTGCTATTTTAGTAGAGTTTCAGTAAGGTTTTGAATTATATGTCCTTTACAAAGATGTTGAAAACCAGTATATATAGTGCTTGTGGGGTATAATGTACCCCCCGAGCATGTAATAAGCATGTGTGGAATGTTAATAGCCAATATGGATGAGCCATCTGTCACATGTAGGTCATGATGATAAAATATTCCCTCGTGTGAGGGTTCGTATTGTTATAATGGTTTTGTGCATGTGGGGTTTGCAACCTATGCGCACCCTTCCACGCATTATTCAATCCACACGCCCTGCCAGCTGTCGAATGTTGGACGCCGGGGTTATACAACTCTTTGATGATGTGATAACTTTCGTGTTGAATGTCTTTTGTCGACCCTCATATTCCATGGGATGGATGAGGCCTAGGATTCCTAAGTCACAACTGTTAATGCTGATATTGTGTAATATGTCTTGAGACGAGGACGAGTCCGCTTATGTTGAGGCTGAGGACGAGGGAATCACTATAGATTCTGAAGCGGGGTCATAACTATCTCTATTGGACGCTTTGGTACTGTTCGGCCCTGGTCAAGTTGGTCCATATTGTGGAGAGGCTATAATTGGTATATCAGTCCCAGTTGAGATCAGACTTCCAAGACATAGGGTCCTCAACTTCGATTCCCATAAAAGTGATTTTATGAGAAGGTTGGATTTAAACTTGGTATATGAGGACATAGGGCAACAACACTCAGGGTAACAACTTATCGGTAGTGCATGATAAAATTTTATAATAAAAAAGTCAATCCAAGTACCCTAAAGGAAGGTGACGATGTCATGAAGAAGGTCACACAGAAATCCAATAAGTTAGAGGCTAATTGGCATGGTGCCTACCACATGGCCGAATTCGTATAACCTAGTACTTATTAGATTAAAACTCTATAAGGAGATTTGTTCAAGAACCCTTCGAACTCTGAGCACCTCAAGAGGTATTGTCGCTAAACAAATCGTTTAGTTAGTAAGAAAGATGAATGCAGTGATAAGTTAAAGAACTTATATGAACATAAGTCATTAATGAGATTACATATTACTATAAATTCAATTTCATGATTTTAAAATTCTATTCGGCTTTAGTTAAAGTTCGTTCAAAGATATGGGCAAAAATCTTCAGCTGAAGGCATATTGAGTTCATAACTCATTGTGTTACAAAATCAACATAGATTTTTTGGAAAACAACAAAAGGTCAGGTTGGCTTAGGCCACCGAATTGACCAAATCACATATTTGACTGCACAAAAATATTTCATGGTCAGGTCATCTTAGGCCAACTCAATTGACCAAAGCATGTCCTTTCAACTCCAGGTGACCTTAGGCCAACCCAATTGACCAAACAACGTATTTGGCTATAAAAAAAATTCGAAAGAGGGTGTTCGGGTAATCTAATAACTTGCAAACATATTACTAAATAGTTTTCCCCTCGAGGACTAGTGAGCTTGGACTGTGATGAAAAGATTAGACAATATAGACAAAGGGATGAGAAATACTGGCAAAATTTAAAAAAAACATGGATTAAACTGCCAAGTTGACTAGATCCAACCATGGAAATGAATGAGTAAAAAAACTTGGAAAATAGCATAAAGAAAGTTCATGATGAACAATATAATCCATTTTCATTTATACTAACTCATGAGATTTTTATCGAAAGAAAATTAAAAAAATCATAGACTTTTCCCATTCACAGGTAGTTCATACGTGGGTGCAAGGACATTGTTTACAAAGAATCGTAAAAAGATAAATTGTAGACAAGCTAAGCAAAGCCATACTTGGGGGGGCAACCTAGTGGTTCTAGTGACAGGGAGCTTTTCAGCATCAACATGATCGTCCTTAGCTACGACCTGGTTTTCCTCACCAACCTAGAGGTCATCCTCAGATGATGGCCATGCCTCATCTTTTCCTGCATCCTTTTCCTCTTCTTCCATGACCTTTGCCTCATCATCATCTCCTTCCCAAAATATGACAACCTCTACAATACTAGGGTAGTGATTAGCCACCCTCTTTTGAGTTCATTATAGACCTTAAGAAATGCTATGGTGGTGTCAATGATACATTATTTATAGGGTTTGAAGTCCCTAACAACCTCTTCTCCATCCATGGAAACATTGACTAAGGCATTAGCGTGTTGAACCTTTAAGTCATTAAGCTTATGTTTTTTAGTCTTAAGGTCTTATTGAAGATGTCTGATATCTTCTTCATCCTTATTAAGGTTTTCAACCTTGGCCACCATCTGATCTCTAGCCTATTGAAGCTTGGTGTAGACATGGTCCTTAACCTAAAGAGCCTTAGGTGGGTCAATCTTAATAAGTCTGATTTTATCTTCAAGCCCCTCTTTGTTGTTCTTCAGCTCATCATAAGGGTTCATGGAAAATAAAGATTTCCCCCTCAATATTGTTGTGGCCATATTACCCTATATACGAAGAAACAAATCAAGTTAGCTAAAGTAGAGTAAATCGGCTTAGAGGAGGACAATAGAAATTAATAAGTTCAACTCACCATAAACGCCTTATGAGAAGTAAAATTCCAGAGATTATCCACATCTAAAGTCCCCATGAACTCAAAGTCAAGGGTATAGACCATATAACCTAAGACTTAATATGTATTAAAAGCATTTGGAAGGATATAGTTATTTTCTCCATGATGTCTTTCTTGGGTCATCATAGGATTAAGCTCATTAGGGAGACAAAGAATTTCCCCCCTTATACAATTTATGTGCAGGTTGACCATCCGTGACAATTTTCTCTTTGGCTTTAAATATGGGAAATTTGGGGTCCTTAAATAGAAGGGTCATCCAGGGGGCTTTTATTACTAAATTTCCTTTCCTTAATTACTTGTCCCTTACCCGTGTCACTACACTACACCAAAATGCTAATTTTGTGACTCCCTTTTTGTGGCTGTTAATGGGGTGACAAACTTATCACTCCCGGGAGCAGTTACAAAACTATTTGTAACTCCCATTAGGGGTGATAAAATCAATGGGTAATAAAAAATTTGAGTTAATTAGTTTGTCACCGCTAATGAGAGTCACAAATGTTACCATATAATTCATTTGTGACTCCTATAAGTAGTCACAAATTTATAACTGTCACAAGTAGTCATAAATTTATGAGTAGGCATAAGTTATTACTCTTATGAGCAGTCACAAAATTATAACTTCTATGAGGAGTCACAAATTTTGGACTAATACTATTGTTGTGACTGTCATAGATAGTCATAAATTTGTAACTGCTCGTAGCAATCACAAATTTTGGCCCAAGACTTAATTTATAACTGCTACTGACAGTCATAAATTTATAATTGCTCCTAGCAGTAACAAATATTGGCCTAAGACTTAATTTGTGGCTCTTATTAGGGGTCACCAAATTTTTGCCCTACTTTATTTTCCCTCTTCTTTTTCCTCTCTCTCTTCTCACAACTCTCGCTTGATTTCACTATGAGTTTTGGATTTTTCTATTAGTTTGGTGACTTTTTGATTTTTTGCTTGTGTTATTTTGTGTTTTGTTAGATTGATATGTGTCATTTTTATCCCCTCTCTTTCATTTTTCTCATGTGAAGAACTGTATTAGGTGTTGTGAAGAACCTATGTGAGTTTATGTTTATAGTTCGTTGTATTAGGTATTTTATGTTTATGCTAAACTGAATGAATGTCATTATTGAATGAATGCACTGAATATCGATTTGGATTTAATGTAGTTTAATGTAGTCACAAATGAGTATATATATTGAATGAATGCACTGAATATCGATTTCGGTTTAGTGTAGTTTAATGCAGTCACAAATGAGTATATATATATATGCCTTTTCGCTGTGAGTGTAATGCCATTTTTTATTTCGATTTGGAAATGGTTTCTTAACTGATTTGGAAATGAATGGAACTAAGTATAGTTTAATGCACTAAATATCAAATTCTGTTATGATAAATAAACGTTGTGATTAAGTTAATGAATGGATTATATTATTTGCTGCTCAACTATCTGTTGATTTGTATAAATATATTTTATACATTAGGTTTAATCAATAGAGGTTGTTGATTCTTGTTGAGTAGGGACGGCTATATCAATAAATTGGTAGGGAACCCCCTCACTCAGCAACTAAACTTGGACAAAACTGTTGTTGGCTTTGATAAATAACAAGTCTCATTAAGAAACAAACTCCCAAATACTGAAGAGTTATTTCCCTATTATCCTAACAACTAACACTCGTATTTGTCCATTTAATCCTTGTATGACTCTTGATAACCATGTATGACTATTTGTGGTTTGTATGACTTCTATAGTAGGCTGCAAACTGAAATTATTCGCTATAGGCCTACAATAATGATATATTTATTATATTTTTGTAATGTTCATATGCTGAATTATCTTATCACTGTCAGATTATCTATTTAAATAGACTTTGATTTCTTGAGTGATTATGCCTTTATGTTTCCTTAACCATTCTTTGGCAGTTCATTTCCTATTACTTTTGTGTTTGGTCCCTTTAAGGAACGTTGTTTTTTACGAATCTACACCACGAATCCTACTCCAACTGATTAATCTACACCACGAATCCTACTCCTACTGATTAATGTTCCTTTATAAAATGGTATTTTTGTGTTTGAAATGGTTGGTCCCTTTGTGTTTTGTCCCTTTATATATGTATGCATGCCATTTTTCATTATAAAGGAAATATTCATTTAGTTATATAATTTACTGAGTTTCTATTTGCTTGTATTGTAGAATTAATGGGGTTTCTACAATATAAAGAGTGGATGGGTGAAATTTGTAGAGTGGGGCAAGTATACGTTAATGGGGTTAAAGACTTTGTGAATTATGCAATGAAGAATCTCAAAACTGATATTATCCCATGCCCATGGAATCGTTGTAAAAATGGTAAAAGTTTGAAAGAGGTAGATGTAAAAGTACATTCATTTCATCGAGGTATGTAAGCTGACTACACGTTTTGGAATTTCCACAGGGAGAGGGATTTTAAGTATGTTCCAGAAGAAATACTTGATAAAGAAACAATTCGCAATGATGGTGACCTATTAGTACATGCTAGGTTAAACGATCTCATCAATGATACGTTGAAAAGTAAGATAGTACAGGGAATGATTTAGCCTGTGAGGATCATGTTGACAACACTAGTGACCAAGATAGGGAATATATGCGGTTAAAAGAAGCAGCCACAACACCATTATACCATAACTCCAACCCCGACCACACAATGTTATATGCCATGGTTGGGTTGCACAACTTAAAGAGCCAATTTGGCTTGTCGGGGAGAAGTGTAACAGCAATACTCCATTGGGTAAAAGATTTGCTCCCGAAAGAAAATACATTGCCAATAAATTATCCAACCATGAAGCGTAATTTTAAAGGTTTGGGTAAGAAATAAAAATCAATTCATTGTTGCAATTATGACTATTTTTTATGCTATAAGGAGCACAAGGACAAACGAGCTTGTCCTGTATGTAAGGAACCTAGATATGAACAAAAGATGATAGTAAATAATAAACTCTTATTAAAAGTAGATACGCAAATAACCAAGAAGGTGTTAAAGTATTTCCTTTTAGGTCCTCGATTGAAGAGACTTTACACTATACCTAGGATAGCAGAGGCAATGACTTGGCATGGTCGAGCGGAGGTGGGTGAGAATCTCATGCGACATCCGATTGATTCATCTGTGTGGAAATCTACAAATTAGCAATACTTGGAATTTGCTAAAGAAATATGCCACGTTCGCCTCGGAATATCAACCGATGGGTTTAACCTATTTGGAAAATTGAGCACAGACAAGACTATATGACCAGTGTTAGCTGAGCCGTTAAATTCCCCCATTATTATGCATGAGAAAGGAGTTCTCAATTTTGACGTTGTTGATACTAGGTCCAAAAGCATCGGGTAGTGACATTGATGTTTTATTAGAGCCACTTATAAATGAATTGAATGAGTTATGGGTTGAAGGTGTGAGAGCGTTCGACACATACAAATAGGAGGAATTCACTTTGAGAGCTATGTTGATATAGGAAATTCATGATTTTCCTACTTATGGTACCTTATTTGGGTGCAATGTACATGGTTACTCAGGTTGTCCTATTTGTGGAGAAGAGACTGAAGCCAACTGTCTTAAGAAGAGCAGTAAATTTTTTTATCATGGTCATCAGAGATTTTTGCCGCAAAGTCACAAATTCAGTCAATACGAAGAAATTTTCTCCCAGAAGGCACCGAGATGAGGCCACCTCCACCAAGACTTTTTGGTTTGGAAATTAAATAAAGGTCATTAAAGGCTGATCAAAAGTTGTGGGGGAATCACCCCATAATTTTTTCCCAGAAGCGTAAAAGAAAGGATGTTAATGTGCGGGTAGTGTGGTCGAGGATATCCATAATGTTTGATTTGCCATACTGGAAGGAATCTCCCATACGGCACGTGATAGACATTATGCCTGCGGAGAAGAATATTATTGAACATCTCGTAGGCATATGCATTGGTGGTTCTCTTTCCAAGGATAGAGAAAAATACCGCGAATATCTTCGTGATTTGAGGATTTGAAGATAATTACGGTTGAAAGAAGATCCGAACACTGGGAAAAAGCATATGCCAGTTTCATCTTATTCTTTGAGCATTGAAGAAAGAAATATGTTATTAGAAATATTAAAGAGATTGAAGGTTCCTTCTAATTTCTCATCCAATTTAAGCAGGATTGTTTGCGACGCAACAAAAGAATTGAAAAGTGCAAGTCTCACGATTGGCATGTGATAATGCAACTTGTCCCTCTGTTATTCGGACACTATTTTTAGGAACGCAAGGATCTTCAGAGGGACATTCTATAAATTAGCTTATGTTTCTCCCTATTGTGTGAGAAAGTTGTCAACATGAATCACATAATGGCGGCAAAAGAAACTTTGACCGAGGCTATATGTGTTTTGGAGAAGTACTTCCCTCCCTCATTCTTTAACATAAGCACCCACCTTTTAGTGCATTTATATGATGAAGCACTTTTATGTGGACTAGTAAGGTACCGATGGATGTATCCGTTCGAATGATTAATGAAAACATTTAAAGATTACCTTAAGAATACACGGTTTGTTTAGGGGCCCATTGCTGAGGAGTACATTATGGAAGAGGCTTCCTTGAATGCAAACGAATATATGCCTAACCCAAACATTGGAGTTCGTGAACGATTTTTTGATGAATTAGAAGAGTTTGTAGATGAGGAGGCCCTTGGGAATGGTTAGGTAGTGAAGCTAACAAGCACACAATATAATCAGGTGACTCGATATGTATTCGAGACACATGACGACATAAATAAATGGAAAATGTGAGTTTATTAAAAATGTTTTATAAATTAATGTAATATGTTGGATGTTATATTCATAAAAAGTTAATATTAATGATTTCAATCTAGGAAATACAATGAGTGCGGGCGTGCCAAGAGAAGGAAGGGAGGCGCAAGCGCAGACAATGACTTTAGGCATTGGGTTGCTTCCGAGGTGACTATAGTAATACCTCACTTTTATTTACTCTCTTTGTAACACATTCACAATGCAAATACTTTCATGGTTTTAGTTATTAAAAGCTGGTGAAGTATCGACGAGTCTTGCACGTCTAGAAAATGGGCCTAGTTTTGTAGCCAAGGAGTTTGGAGAATATCGTGTCAATGGTTTTGTGTTCTCTTCAAGCACACACGAGCTAAAACTCATTGGGAAACAAAACAACAACATTTCATATAAAGCGTTAGCTTATTTCAGGGCAAGCGCGAAAGATAAAAACTTGATAGAAGCTGGGATGATGTATTATGGGATTATAAGACGAATTGTGTTATTAGATTATATATCTTTTAGCGTACCTATATTCAACTATGATTGGGCGAGAGTGGAGGACAAGAATGCCTAGATGGTTGACCCTGAAACCCACACGGTGAAGGTTGATTTGTCCAAGTTGAAGAGTTAAGATAATGTGAATGACTAGCCATTCGTTTGTGCATTCCAAAATTTGAAGCAAGTGTTTTATGCAAAGATCCCTAACAACGATCCATCATGTGTTGCTTTACATTCCCCTAAGAGCTTGATTACATCAGTAGACGACATAGCGTCATCTATCGAGATTCAATCTGTTCTGGATGACAACCCAGAATTAAAGAAATTATTAGACACGATTGAATGGAGCATTATCCTCACAGTCATAGTTGAAAACGGATATATCTTTTCTCAAATCGTCCGTTACCATGATTTTAAGTGCTTTTGAAAAGAATGGTATCAAAATTTCAAATAAAATAGACCTATTATCACCGCATCAAAGTCCCCACATTTATAATCCCGTCCCATATCCAAGTTCTCAAGATTACACTCCTGTCCCGCATTCAAGTTCTCAAGATTAAACGCCTATCCATCCGTCAACTGAGCCAAACTTTGGAGATATAACTGAGCCAGACTTTGGATCTTCTGCTGATCCTCCACATGATCCATATCTCGATTTATTAGATTTTTCAAGTCAAAGGAAGATTGCAAGTGGACAAGCTATTGCTTCAGCTACTACTGGAACGGTGGTGCATGGCCATCAACTGTTGATATTTGAATGCAAGGTTTACGTTAGTAGTGTTGATTTGGGAGAAGCGAATCGTCCATTGTATCAACAAAATCATGGGGTGGAAAATATTAAGGATGTCGAGAAATCTTGGGTGGTTTGGCTGTTGCTCTGTCTTTGCCTTAAGTGATCGTGGATGCAACTCAAGATGTTATTTTTCCATTTTTTTGCAACTGTTAGGCAAATTATTGGATTATGTAACTGTTAGGATTATATTTTGATTATGTAACTGTTTGGATTCTATTCTAATTTTGTTTGTTATTATATGTGTCGAAATCTTATAACTTTAAGTCTTCTTACATACCATTGACAAAATAAAAGGTCTCCATTTTGAATAAATGTTCTGCCTAATTGAACTGATCCAAACATGGTCTGCATCTGGATTGCTGGTATATAACTGTCATTCAGCTTGTTTGTGATCATATCTACTGCCATTCAGCTTGTTTGTGATCATATCTACCGCCATTCAGCTTCTCAAGATCATTGGTTAGATCTATTTGGATAAGTTGATTTAAGTTCCTCTAACTTTAGGTGTGGATTGTAGCTTATTTTGGTTAATGTATACTATCCTTTGTTTGCTCATATGACTTTCATTTTTCTTCTCTCATTGTTGTTCCAGCTCTATTTGAGACTGTAGCTTATTTGATAATACCATATCCCCGAATCTCAGAGAGAAGTACACAGCCAGAAGCTGTAATTTGTACTAAATTATTAAGGCCTGAAATATCGGAAAAATTTTCATAGCTGTATTCTTTAAATTATTTGGAGTGTAATCTTTAAATTCTTTTTTATAGTTGTATGATATATATATATATATATATATATATATATATATATATATATATATATATATATATATATATATATATATCATTGACATGTTATGTGTCCTACTCAACAAATGTCGGTTGGCCGACGTTTAGGTTTCGAGGATTGGTTACATCTTTATGAAGTCTGTTTAATAGTTTGTTCATTTATATGGAGTTTATATGTTTGATACATGCAAAATACACGACACTGTTAAATATTCCAAATTTCACTAGCTTTAATCATACCCCACAAGGCTGTCAAACATTCCGGATGTCAAACAAGGCTATCAAACTTTACTAACTATCATTTTATAATACATTATAACTGTATGTACTCTGTAAGAACTTAATGTAAACTAGTAAAGACCTCATTTTCACTGTTAAATATACTTTTCATCCTAACTTTTCTATTGAATGTATCTAACATAGCAAATTGACTATAAAGAGGATTATTATACTGTATTATTATGTGTAAATTGTTTGAAGTGCATCCATTCTCTCAGCTTGTAATTGGTTATGCCGTTTAACTTCATCTATTATGTCTTTTTTGTTTCCTGTTAAGATTGATTGCTCATACCGCTCATTTGTCGAATCACGTATGGCTGTTTTTTTTTGTCATATTTAATTAGTGTATTTCTAACTTTTAACAAGTTTGTGTTATGTATATCCATATTCCAATTACCAATTTACGTAATAACAATTCAACTTATCGACATAAAACTCAAATAAAATACTAACTGTTAGTGTATAATGTACTAGTTGCCACTTTTTTAATCAAAACACTTGTCATCAATTTCATGACCGAGGCTTGCTACATTCTTGTAAGACTTCATAGTTAGCTCTATTGGTTCGGTCATGAAATTGTGATATACGAACCAATAGAGCTAACTATTGTGATATACTTAGCTTTAAGTATATCACAATTTTGTGACTCTGACCATACAGTTACCTTTTCAAAGAACAATTGTAAAATTCTAAATGATAAAGGTAAATGCATTATTACCGGATTTAGAACACCTGACAATTGTTATACTGTCAAGACTGGTTCTGAAACCTATAACATTTTCAGAATGGATGACAATGAAATCTGGCATAATCGTATGGGTCACCTAAGTTATGATATCCTTGGTAGACTGTCTAGTCAAGAGATTGTTAGAGGGATTCCTAAAATTAAACCTATTTCCAGTGTTGTCTGTGGTAATTTCCAGGAAGGAAAAATAGTTAAGACTTCGCATAAAAAGGTTAAAGACATTCTCACCTCTAGACCTCTACATCTCATCCATATGGACCTTATTGGTCCCTCTAGAACTGTTAGTCTTTGTGGACACCGTTATATCCTTGTCATGGTTGATGATTTCACACGATTCACTTGGGTTGCCTTCTTAAAACAAAAATCTGACACGTTTCAGAATTTTTTGAAAATTTTACTAAGAATTGAAAATGAGAAGGACACACAAGTCAATCGCATTCGTAGCGATAGAGGGGGAGAGTTCACAGACACAGGTATAGTTGAATATTATGACTACAACGGTTACAAACATGAATTCAGTGCCCCTAAGACTCCTCAGCAGAATGGTATTGCTGAAAGAAAAACCGAACTCTTCAAGAGATGGCACGTGTCATGTTGCATGCCAAATATCTAGCTAAATACTTCTGGGTAGAATCTATTAGAACTGCGTGTCATATCATTAATAGGGTTTACCTTAGGAAAAACACTAAACAAACCCCTTATGAGTTGTGGTACGGTAAGAAGACGAATCTGAAATATCTAAGGACTTTCGGTAGCCAGTGTTATGTCTGTAAAGACATAGAACATTTGTCTAAATTCGAGACGCGTGTTGATAAAGCCATCTTCTTAGGATACTCCCCAAACAATCGTGCTTATCGTATATACAATCTGCGTACTAAGGCCCTTATGGAATCGATAAATGTAATTGTAAGTGACACTATTGTCGATAATAAGATATCTGAATCACCTATTGTGGTTGAATCTGAAAATGATTTCAAAACTGATTCACCAGAAATAGATGACTCATTATCTATTGAGAGTCCAGAAGTACCTGGCTGGGTCTCTAAAGATCATCCCATTGACAACGTGGTTGGTAATCCTAATGAGCCAGTTCGTACTAGATCCCAGTTAAGAAATTGTGCTAATTATGCATGTTTCGTCTCCCTTGTGGAACCGAAAAATGTTAATGAAGCATTGAATGACACACACTGGATTTCTACTATACAGGAAGAACTTTTACAATTTGTCATTCACGATGTCTGGTATCTTGTACCGCGGCCTCAAAACAAAAATGTTATTGACACACGTTGGATCTTTAAGAACAAATCTGATGAAAATGGGGTAATCCTTAGAAACAAAGCTAGACTAGTTGCTCAAGGTTACTCACAAATAGAAGGAATAGATTTTAGCGAGACATTTGCTCCTGTCACTCGTCTTGAATCTGTTCGACTTCTTTTCGTCATAGTGTGTCACTTAAAATTTACACTTTATCAAATGGATGTCAAGTCTGCCTTCCTCAATGGAATTCTGTCCGAAGAAACGTATGTAGAACAACCCAAAGGGCTCATTGACCCTAAATACCCTGACCATGTCTTTCGTCTAAAAAAGGCTTTGTATGGCTTAAAACAATCTCCTTGAGCTTGGTATGAACGTCTGTCCAACTTTTTATTGGATAAGGGTTTTAAGAGAGGAGGAAATGACCAGACCCTTTTTGTCAAACATTTTGACAAAAACATTATTATAGCCCAAGTCTATGTAGACGACATTATCTTTGGGTCTACTTCAACATCTGAAGTTAAATCTTTTTCTGCTATTATGCATAAGGAGTTTCACATGTCCCTTATGGGGGAGCTACAGCTTTTCTTAGGATTTCAAGTGAAACATAATTCTGATGGACTATTTGTCTCTCAAACTAAGTATGCCTTAGATCTTGTTAAGAAATTTGGTTTAGATAATGCTAAAGTTTCCAAAACGCCTATGAGTACTACTGTTAAATTATGTAAAGATGAAAATGGAAAGTCAGTTGATTCCACACTTTATCATAGTATGATTGGTAGTCTACTCTATCTAACTGCCTCACGACCAGATATAATTTATGCTGTATGTCTGTGTGCTCGTTACCAGAATAACCCTAAAGAGAGCCATTTATCGTGTGTCAAACGTATAATAAAGTACATAAAGGGCACTCTTAATCTTGGACTTAGGTACACTAATGATACCTGCAGCACCATCATAGGGTATACTGATGCTGATTGGGCCGGATGTACTGATGACAGTAAAAGTACATCAGGTGCCTGTTATTATGTCGGGAATAATTTAGTTGGTTGGAGTAGCAAAAAACAGAATTGCACATCTTTATCTACGGCTGAGTCCGAATATATAGCAGCAGGAAGTTGCTGTGCTCAATTGCTATGGATAAAACAAATGTTAAGCGACTATGGGATTAAAGAAGATCAGTTACAATTGTATTATGACAATCAAAGCGCTATTAACATATCTAAAAACCCGGTTCAACACTCGCTAACTAAGCATATTAAAATAAGACATCATTTTATACGCGAACTTGTTGAAACTAAGGAGTTAGAAATTCATTACCTACCTACTGATCTGCAACTTGCAGAAATGTTCACTAAACCTTTAGACTTTAATAGATTTCTGTATTTGCATAATTCTATAGGTATGGTATATGCTGATTAAACTCTGAAGACCTTAATTTTACCCTTTGTCCATTTGAGACAAAATGGGGGAGAAATTTGAGTCTTAAGGGTTCAATGTTTTGTTCACATTTCATCTAAACTGCTTGATCTTAGTGTGCATATTTGCAATAATCTCTTCTACTGATTGTCTACCTTTTCTAGTGTACAAATTTTGTAAATAGTTGAGTTATGTAATTTTTGACTTTCGAGGAAATGGGTAGATAGTATCTTTTGTATAGGACTAGGTTTTATTTTTTTTGGTTCCCTAAGAGTTTAAGCTAACTCAAAGGAGATTTTGTCTCATATTTCCAAAGGGGGAGATTGAAGCACCTTATACCTTTGACTTGCTTAAGTCTATATTGTATAAGTGCTCAACTAATTTGGAAATAGTGACAAAATTGGTTGTCTAACCTAGAATCCAAAGAGCCTCAGAATTTATCTCTCTAATCCTCTTCATAATCCAAGAAGGTATAAATTGAATCACACTAAACACAATTAGAAGTGCATACATGTGTATATATTGCTTAAAATTGATTGTGTGATTAATTCCCCTTAAAATGTTGTTTTAATTTTTTTTGGGGAATTTTTAAACATTTTTAAAAATAATGTTTTCTTTAATAAAAGTGTGATTATAAAATTTGTGGGGTTAATTTGCTATTTTGAAAAATTCATTTTTCATTAGAATGTTTGATTGGGTAGAATGTAAATGCGCTAGAGACTTCAGGGTGCTGCCTGTAATTATTTTGACGCGCGTTTGTAAGCCAATCACATTGCAACACTTGTCACTTGCCTGATGCATCAATTTGTGTTTGTTATGTGAGAGCGTTGCCTGGTGGTTTGCTGATCGTTGGATCAATCCTTATAGATGGCCTGCATGTGTTTCAAACCTATCCTTGTGCTATCCTGTGAACCAATCACATTCGACTTAACCACCGCCTTCTTATAACCCTTGGATCAAGTCAATATTAGGAAGACTTGATCTCAGCCCTTGATTTCCTTCGAATATCCAGAACCTTCCTTCCCTCCTATAAAAGCCCTCTATTTCTCAACATTTCAAGACTTTTGGCAGTCGTCATTTCTGAGAGAAAAAAATAGAGAGAAGAGAGAAGTGAGAGAGAAGAGAGAAAAGAAAAGAGAGAAGAGAGAGAAAGGGAAAACTGTGTTAGCCAAACCCTAACCCTAACCCTAAACACTTCATTTCTGATTCAAACCTTCGTATACTCATAACCCCAAACACAACCTTGAGTGTTTGAGAGAGAGTGGTTTGTTCATATTGAAGCTGTAACCTCTTAGTCTATGATCTTATTACCAACTTAAACATTCGTGTGAAGATCTGTATTTCTTCTTCATAGAAATTGTAGATCTACACTCTGCATGTTATATTTCACTAGATCTGCATGTTTCTTTCTCGATTTAAGAAAATCCTTACTGATTTAGTTTTGAAAATGTTTTATGGTTTCTATTCTTACGAAACTTAACCTTGACCTAGTTGGATTCACACTTGGAGATTTTCAATCTCAAAAATATTTTTAAAACAGAGATTGATTAAGATCTTGACTGATTTTGAAGCAAGATATCCGTGGAATCTGGGGTATATTTAAAGGTCAAAAAGGTTTCAAGTTATGTAAGAAAGAAAGAAAAGAAAATCACAACATATAGTCTTTATATGTAATTTTCTAGGACTGTCTGTAAAACTAAGTGTGTGTGAGTTCATGCATGTTGATAGGAATCACATCACAAACACTTAACACACTACTGCACTGGAAGTGTTGTGAATAAGATCAAAGATTATTGAGTCGACGCAAGGAAGCTAAAGCAAAGGAAGTTATCAAACTGGAAGAACTTTATGAACAATCAGATCTATGAGAAGTTAGAAGGACACCAAGTGGGGTATATTCCTAAACTTAGAATAGGTTGATTTGTGTGCATGTATGTTGTATTGTTTGTAACTATTATTTGTTGTTAGTGGATTTTTACTTTCGTGACTTAGAAGTCACCGTGGATGTTTCCTCTATTGGGAGAGGTATTACCTCGTTAAATACTGTGTGTTCAGATTATCTTCATCTCCTCATCTCATTCTAAAGTGTGCTGATTTTTAAAACTGTCTTAGTTTTAAAACTGATTACAAAGTCTTGATTACTCTCGTACATAAGTTTTTGTAAACACATCTTCTTGTTTATCCTTTTTATTTTCAAAAGAAAAGGATTTCTTCAACAAACATCTCGGAGTTGCTTATACAGTTTAATCTTGTATTAAACGGCATTAGCAACGTTTTTTCAGTAGTTTGTCATGACCCCAAACATTTTAGGGGAATAAACATTACCAAATAATTGAGGGTCTAAGGTGCAAACTTTCCTAACAAACTCCACTAACCTTTTATCCAATGATGGGGCCTTTTTGACAATCAACTATGGGAACACTAGTCCCTGTGATTGATGATCCATCTTTCTAGGTCATTGGGAAAGAACTCCCATACACGAGAGATATAAAAGAATTTTATTTTCCAATTATTGTTGCTATTTTGTGTGACTTGGATAGTTTTGGTGTTGGACTTCCAAGAAAAAAATAACAGTACCCAGGTTTTTTAGTATTATGCTTTAAACCGTATACAAACCTGAATATATCTCCATTAATAGTACCCAAGGCCTGAAGGGGAAGACGAAATCCAACTTGCAATTCCTAAAGGTGAAATCAAACCTCTCTGGACTTTTTTCTATTGTAGGCCCTATCCTATGGATCACGTATCCTAATGGTGACATCATCAAATATAGAATACATAATTTTAAGGTTTGTCAGGTCATGTTCTCAAATATCAATACCATTCCACCCAACATCAGTGGTAGAAGAATTATAAGAGGTCGAGGGGATTTCTCCAATGTTCATCTCCTTGGAAGTTAAAGGAACCTCAACAAGCGAGGTGGAAGGTGAAGGTTTACCCATTAAAATCCTATCTTTAAAGTTTAGATGATCAGATGAAGTTGTGTTTCTAGTGTCAACGTAATTTCTCCCCCAACTTTATGGTTTATATTTTCAAAGCTCTTTAAGGTATGATATTTCGATGTGTTATACTCAATACTTGGGGACTAATGCACAAGAAGAAATAGTTTTAGGGATGAATTTTGGGTTATTGGATCTTTCGTAAGTCTAATTGATTGGAGTGGAGCGAGAAAACTATCGTCAAAAGCTTTGGGAAAAATCTTGTTCAAATCAACAATATGTTTCCATATTCTCAAAGCCTCACTCATAAAGGGCACACTCACACCCATAACAACACTCACTAAACCCAAACGAGAAAATTATAAATGATAAAAGACTTGATAAATAAAGCACAAGGAATACCTAATGATAAATACGAACCAAAAGATGAATTGCAAAGTTTATAAGTAACTTGGAAACAGAGGGTTGACGATCGTTTATCTTTATAGAAATCTTGGGCACAAAGAGTTTGAATGAACTTAAAATGTCTTCTCTCCACTTTTATAATGGAAAAATCAAATGTGTTAAATGCACTGTCAAAGAGCCACCAGATTTTTAACACGTGGTAATTTTAGTTAACTGGAAATTTTAAGCACAAGTCATTCTACTCAGTCGACCAAACAGAATAACTTTTAAACTTTAAACCATGAGATTCCAACTCATAACCACTTACAAACAACTTCAGTCACTTCTTTGCTCTATGCCTCTCCTAAAGATTAAGACCTGTAGTACTGAGCAAATTACCCAATCTTGACACGGGGAGGTAGTGATAATAAATAACGATACTGAGCTCATTGAGTCTGGTGATTAGAATGAGTACAATCTAAATACCTTAATAAGGATCCATTGGAGAGCAAGTCCGGTGCCAGTAGCCGCTTGGGGAATTTTGTTATATCGTATTTGTAAAGCATCTCATGACCTAAAGATAACTTAGTAAAACCATTTAATCGTAAGTAAGAGATTGTCCCCGACTGGGCAGACTTACTAAGGGCCGACCTCGTCCGAGCATAACAGATTGGTTATAGGTAATGTGGTTGACCTCTTTTCCATCTAAATAGGAGATATCGTTGCTAACAAGGCTAACTTCCAGAGTATAACTTTGATAACGCTTTAAAAGCCGACAAGTACCATGTAAGTGCAACCATCGTAAAAAATCACGTCAATAAACATTCCTTTATTGGTAAACCTTTAAGCCACACTACATCATGTCTGGAATCCATTAAAACATATTCCCTCCCAACCTATGATGGCAGGATACATGTAAACCACTTGGCCTTTTCCTGACATACATTATCTCATACTCATTTACTATAAAAGGAAAGGTCCCCCATTAGAATCTGGACTAGTAGTGAGATATTCATAGAGTCAAGCTATCAAATCAGAGTGAGGAGAGATTGAGTGAATTGTAATATTATGAAAAATATGGTCATATAAAACTATAGAACATAAAGCTAGCATGTGGATGTAGGCACCTCCTTGGGGGATGAACCACATAAGTCTTGGCGTAATTCTTCCTATTTTCATCTCAGTATTTTCATAACTGCATTTTACTACTTATTTATTATTTTTTATCTTGGATTGGATCTCAACTTACTAAGAAGAACCTTGAAACTAAGTTTAGATGATAACAACATCTTCATTCATTTCTTCTTTAAGTCATCTTAGAGATTCATTTGATCCTCTACTCATTGTAAGTCATTTTTCTCTTAAATTTATTTTTTTACAAATATCCCTTTCGAGATTCATTTTTATTTTTCCTTTGTCTTCATCATCTTGTCATGAGGATGATTTATCCAATCAATGATGATAAAATAAAGGACTTTCAAAGTTGTTACATCCTGAATGGGCAGTTATTGAGTTAGGGTATCATTCTAACTACTATTATAACATTGAAGGGGGCCATTGGACATTCTCTCAATTTATCATAGAGGCAGGCATCACCTTCCCCCAAACCAAATATTCTTAGAGTTTTGTGAGTTTCTTAATGTGGTCCCTACCCAATGTTCTCCAAACACATGGAGGATTGTAAACGGGATCTATAAAATTAATGAATGGTATGGAATCTGGCTTGGAATCCTAAAAATCTTCATGTACTTTATGTGGATGAAATCCATTGAGAACATCTAATATTTGAAAGAAAGGAGAGCTCATAGAGTCCTCGTAGTAAACCTTTAGAACTCCAATAAGGATTATTGGTCGCATAGTTTTGTAGTAAAGTACTGGGAGCATTTTGTAATACCCCGTAATTTTAATGACTTTTAATATGAGATTGATTAAAAGTTAATGGGCTAAATAAACGGGGATTACTTGGAATTAATTATGAAAAATTGATTGAGATTAATTCGGATTTAATATTACTAGAGATAAAAATAATATATGATTTTGAATATTACTTAGCGATAAAAAATAATATGTGAACATAATAATTATTGGCGGGAGTGACAAATACGACAATAATGAAAATTAAGTCGGCACGCGCTTATGAGTCGTGTCGGGTCAAAAGTTGGGTAATAAAATGAGATTTGTTTCTAAATCATTCGAATGATGATTTTTGAGTGCGTCATTGAGTCCAGAAGGGTCGAAAGAGGCAGATAAGTCTACCTGGGGGTTTGATTTGGGTCTCGGGTCAATAGGAAGATGAAAGGACACCCCGATGGGGCATTTTAGTCATTTGGCTTGGGAAATGAATAATATACACGTTTTTTTTATCTTTTAGCTAGCCTTGGAGAATTGTTATATATGTTGGTTTAGAGTCTACGTAATGTTCATTTTTCATTAAATCACTTGTGAGGACTTTTGAGAGAGAGAGAGTGAAAAGTCATCTAGATAAACTGAAAGGGTTTTTGTGGAGAGGAAGTGTCATCTAGTGGAAATCAAAGGCCAACCATCATCTCTGCACACCATCGAAGAATCGCCAAAAAGTCACTGAAAAAAGGGAAGAGGAGGTTCTAACATTATCTTCACCAAAGGTTCAACCCTACACTAAGAGGCAAGTGTAATTCTTACTCTAATTGGTGCTTATATTATCCATGTTAGAATAGGATTTATGAACATCCACGAAACTTATGTAATTGGGTTTGAAAACTAATTGATAAAACAAATAAAATGGATGAAATGGATAGGTATTGCATGTATATGAGATATACACATGTAGAGGAGAGAGAAATGATGATTTGTAGATTAGATCAAGAACTAAATTATGGGTTCATTTTGAATATCAATGGAGAATTGAGAATTGGTAATATTAAGAGGGTTTAATTGATTTTAATTGAATCTTTAAAATAAGAGTTATGTAGGATTAATATATTGTTGAAGAGAAATTTTAATCCACTAAATTTGATTCATTTGTTGAAGAAATTCTGAGTTTCTTAGAGAAAATGATAAAATATGAATTTTTGGAATTTAAGGGAATTAACATGTTTGAATCCAACCTTCTTGATGATTTTAGGTTGTTTGATTACTAGAGATCATTTATATATCATGTTATAACATTTGGGTTGAATAATGAGGAGATTGGGATCGATTGATGATGGTTTTGATGTTTTAAAATGTTGAAACCCGTAGCTAAACATATGCAGGATCTGGGCAGAAAACTGATCAATCGATCGATCTCTCGACTTCCCCCGAAAAAGTGATTTATTCCCTTTTTAATTTATGATTAAATATCACTGTTTAGAAATTTTTGGGATTATTATTAGAATATAACAGGACCTAGAGTTGGGCCGAAATGTGATATTATGTATGAGATTAAATGGGGGAAATTAACGAGCGTTAATTGAATAAATTACGACGGGGAATTATATTTGAATAATTTTGGTACATTAACAAGGAGTGAGAGACTTGGGTTAATGTTGGAAAATTATATTAAAGTGAGAAAGACATTATGTGAGTGATAACTACATAATAAGAATACGATGATAATCGTGATTAACAAGTACGAGTAGTATTCAAGAAATACGACGGGTACTTGGAATAGGATGAAATCCTAATATGATATTGGCCGAGTGCGTATCGAATTTTATATAGGTTGATGTGTATACCTATTACTTGTTTAATTTATATGTATGGCATACCTATCCTACTTGCTATTGACAGTATCTTTACGCGTAAAGGGCAGTCATATGCTAATGAGCCTTAAGGGGGATCTTTGACTTGTTGCCTCAGAACATAGGACTTAGGTTGGATTGCCATTTGTGAGAACAATGGTCTTGAATGGTCTTTTTGGCATGTAGCCCAAAGGCTTAGGACTATGTTCGCCTCAATTACTTGTGATTGATATTTATAGCTCGAGGGATCTTTACCGAACCTATAGTCCCCTATACAGTGACGAGATGTACTGGGACGTGATAGTAGAGTATGCATACACCGCAGCTGAGCCTCATGGTGAAGTTTAGTATATATATAATAGAGGAATGTATATATAAACTTGTGATAGTATTTACTTTGTGAATTAAGTATACATTAAAGATTATAAAATGTGAAATGAATTAAGCAGTATAACACTTAATTGTAAAAAGGATTATCCATATTATAGAGAAATTGGATATATATGTATTACCTGTATTGCGAGAGAAATACGTGGGAAAGATATGGGCTATGGTTACTTGGCAATGATATGAACTAATTAGCATGGGAATAGTAACTAGTATGATTTAAGGTACGTTAGGTGTGCACTCTAGATGAGAGGTGAGAATATCAAGAGAGAGTCTGATAAATCTAACATATATATAATAATTGCTAAATACGACATTTATTCACTTTATGTTTTCTCAACTATTTTTACATCGGGCTCTGACCCATTTTCTTGCATATTCTCTTCTTTCTTGTATCTCATATATAAGGTGTCCACCTGCAGGGAAGCCAATCGTAAATGATTAAGATTTTGACGAGCTATGGATGCTATGGAGTCATGGAATTTGTTTAAAAGCTTTTAGATTCATACTCTGTAGTTGATCTTTCATTTTGGGCTTATCGCCCAAGAGGAGGTTAGTTATTTCTTTCTTATCATCGACAAATTAAGTTCTTATGTTCGTTTTAGTACATTTAATTTTGGTTGGTTTTATTCGAGTTGCATTTAATTGAGTTTTGATATTACTCTGTTGTTATTCGTTGTGTTAATGGATTGTGTTAAATGGGTTATGTTTTAAAAGCGGAAATTTTATTTATATTAAAATTTTGAAAATTTTAAAATCTGCTTAGTTGGATATTAGTTGAATTATAAAAAGAAAATGTTTTTCGACAGTTATGGTAAGAATGGATCATCTATAAATTCCGTTTTAATTAGGTATAGGAGTGATCATCCGATATTTAATTACAAGGTGTTACATATTTACCCATCCCAGACGGTGGTGAACCCTATAGGGTCCCTAGGTTCCCTAGGTTCCCCCAAAGGGCTTTATAATATGTCTAATCTTTATTCTATTTGTTTCTCTTATTTTACCCATAATTTGTTTAAATTTTCTAATGTTATGGCCTTTGTTTATTTAGAAATCAAGAAAATGAAAGAGCACGACCAAAGACATCTCAAATTTGTTAAGTTGAAGAAAGCTTTAAGACTCAGGAAACCCCTGACTACTTCTGTCGAGTACCCCAGGTCAGCTTTGCTGTTGTTGTCTTACATATCCACCACCACGTCTTTATTTTTCTCGAACCATTGACAAAGATCTAGGGATCCCTAAACTACTTGGAGAGAAAGAATCTTCTTATGCGATCACTTTAGGCTCATTTGAATTTGTTGATATCAACGCCATCCTTATTGTAACCCCTTCACATATGAGAAGGGAATGGATAAGTGAAAAATGATTTTAAACTTAGTGGAGAGGGAATTTTCCACTGTTCGCCAACTACACAACCTTTAAATAGGAAGTAAATTAAGGGTCCATTTAACTTGTAAAATTCATTCGATAAGAAGGATACTCCACCTATGAAGAAATCCAAGACCAACTCAAGTTTTGTAGTAAATTTTCCCATCAAGTAGAAGGTGGATGCCCCCAATGTGACACCCCGTAAAATTTATAAATAGATTTATCAGGTCTAATACAAAAATTATGCGAATAAAAAATATTTGATAACATTCTCAGAAAAATGAATTTAAATTAAACAGTAAAATTAAATACATCAAGATATAATAAAATGATGAACAATATAAAAAATTGTTAATACCATTCAACAACAATAATATAATTTCAATTCCTGGAATTTGAATATCACAATAACAATAGTATTTATTATACAAGTGCCTGACTCGGGAATATAAAATAATATAACTGAATAAAAATCGAAACATAAGTGATAACCAGAATGTAAAGGAGCAACTGTGCACGACACCTACATCCTATGAATGAATACATGAAATAGGTGCTGGAAAAACTCCTCCAACTAGTATCCCATGTCTGTGCCAGTCATTGTAGCCAAAACCAGTAGAAAAATAATTCAACAAAGTGGATTAGATGTAATAACTCTACAAATAGTAATTTTTTTTATTAAAGTTAGACCATAGTAATATTAATAATGCATCTTCCTCCCATTTTAAACCATTCAAGTTATGCAACCTAAACAACCTAGATACACACGCATATCTACTCCCAACCAGTATATAGCCCAATGTGATATAATTCCATCTATAATTAAGTAACTCCTCTTTAATTGTTTTAAATTCATTTATCATATTAAGATTCTCTTATTCTACGATAAACTCATACGTTAAAAATAAGTCTCTTACTAAACATTATTTTATTTTTTTAACCATTTCAAGTTATCTTTATAAATATGTACATCTTTAATGGATTAGTTTTTAATGTTCTCAAGTTATAGTTCAATATATACACCTCTAGTATATTATTTCAGCATTATTACTAAGTCATAAGCTTATGGTTATACACCACTAGTATAAGCATAATCCAGTACAATCATCTCAAAGTACCATAATAAAGAATCACATAATCCATAATATTCGTGAATGTAAATCACATGGGCTCTGATCGAGGACACAAACAAATGACATGAAAGCCTATCACTAATGCCTTCAGGGATCACTCGTGTCATGATAAGTATAGTTATAGGGCATCCCAACCCCATAACCTCACATACTTAGCAAGGTATTATAACTATGAATTCACATCTATTTTACAACCACTATACCTAAGGTTATAGGATATAACTCTCCCATTTATCCCCCCCAGGAATACGGGCACATCAGTCATAGGATAGGGGTAAATCGGACCTAGGTAGAGCCCGTCTTGTCACTGGGAATACCATAAGAGGATAATGTCATACACGCCCCCATCAAAAGCCATCTTAGTAAGCCCCCACGAGCACTAACACACCAGGGTATGCTTATACATAAAGTCCGGCAAAAATGTTTGACCCTACTCAAACGGTTCAAACAAATAAGTACAAACTCTACTCACATAGGTTACGCATATTGTCTCTTTTATTATTAGTTAAAACTCACTTTCGTTTTAACTATGATCGATTATATATTATTATCCCGAACTCCCACGGATCTTAAAGTCTAGGTATTGTCACACACCTAATATTCACATGAATTTTTTTAACTAAATAATCACCCTACTATATGGGTTAAAAACATATTCTAGACTATCATATTATTTACACAATCCCTAAATGTCTTAAGTTATCATGAACTATCCCAAATATCGACCCTATACTCAAGGCACTCAAGCAATTATATAAAATTCCATTGTAAGAACAAAATTTCCCAATTGAGTTCGTTGTATAGTTTTGACTTATTCCCGTAACAAAACATGTTTGAGTCATAGGGAGATTTTTATTATCACGATCCCACATAGACTATGACGTGTTGAAGTATATTGAAGGCATTTCGACAAAGCTTCAAGGAAATATTTGTACCGAAGGTCATCAAGTTTAATTGCATTCTGAGATCACTCAGGTATGAATGCGTAATTTTAATGGGACTCAAAATTTATTTTAAAATGCTTAAGGATCTTATTTTATTAAGAAATGTTTTAAAAATGTTTTTAAAGTGTTTGAAATCGTTTATACTTTGTTTTTAATCTAATAAGGATGGATTAGAGTTGTGGTTTATTGGAACTCTAATGTGCTTGTGGTTCAAACGACCTGACATGTCATTAGAACGAGATCTTATCTCGTTCGAGAGACATGTCTATTTTGCTTGAATGAGCTACCTCCTTAAGAAAAATATATAATAGCGTGTTTCCATAAGATTTCAGAAGTTTGCGTTCTGCAAAAAATAGTTTATGAACCAGAACGTTTATGCACATAGTATTATGTGGTTTTTAAGTCTAAACAAATCCTTAGAGTTTTCAAGATCCGAGTTTTCATTACTATATGCAAAAGTGATCTTGTTTGCACCAAGAAAGTTTTGTTCTACATTAAATATTACTGGTTTTGTGGAGAAGAAGCGAAGGAGTTCATGTTCCGATTTCGTAGACGTTACAAGCCATATCGGTGGACACCAAGACATACATGGATGCGTGTGTTGTGGACAGGTATCATGGATGAAGGAATTTCTATGTGGGCATTGTGAGAGGAGTGGTTGAAGATAAAAAAATGTTAAGTCTCGTGGGGATTGAGTCGTTGAGTAAGACTTGTGTCTGTTCGTTGTAAATCCACATTTATAGTGATTATCTGGCTTGGGCCGTCTGAGGTTTTTTCCCGTTGTGGCTTTATCGTACATCCGGTGTTGTGAGTATTCTTTACTTTATTTTACTTACTTTAATCACTAGATGAATGTTTAGGATTAATCAAGATAAAATTTGGTTAAGTTAAAATTGTTCACAACTTGGTGCGAATTAAAAAAACTGGAAAAATGTTGTTCATAAAGAGAGAAATTATTTTTGTCATCCTTAAAACACTTTCCATGTAAGAAATAAAAAGGGACCCATAATTTAGTATCAGAGTTAGAAACATATTTTGATTGTGTTTGATCCCTTGTGTTTTTCGGAATGAATTTGGGAGGTTTTGAAAGTTTTCATGCTCCTATTTTTGATGGCACAAACTAGGATTATTGGAAAATGCGAATGAGAAGTGCTTTAAAATCCATTGATGAGTGTGTGTGGTTAGCGGTTGAGAAAGGGTAGACATCATCAGTCACACGAGAGGGCGAGGTCACTAATTTGAAACCTATTGAGTAATGGACTGAGGCTGAACATAGGTTTTCACTTTACAACTCTAAAGGCCTGCACGTAATTTCCTCACATGTCACACCTCAAGAGTATAATTGGTTCATGACTTGTGAAACTTCAAAAGAGGCTTGAAATACACTTTCACTTATTCACGCGGGCACTAGCATGGTTAGGGCATCTAAGTTACAAAATCTCACTACACAGTTTGAGACAATTAAGATGTTAGATTGTGAGTCATTTGATGAATTTTATGCTAGGTTGGCTAATATTGTCAACTCATCGTTTAACTTAGGAGAAAATATTCTCGACAACCATATGATAAAGAAAATTTTGAGATATTTGCTAAGTAGGTTTGATACAAAAGTGACCATTTTAAATTCCTTAGGTATGCTTTATTTGAGGAAACTTAAAGAGATTGTAGGTGACTTACAAACCTATGAACTCGATATGTTTACTTCCAAGTAAGTGACAAAGAAAGAAATGGAAATTTCTTTGAATGCTCGGAAGGAGGAAACTAAAGCTTCGGTTGACGATATCGATTCCGATTTTGAGGATGTCGCCTTGTTGGCAAAGAAGTTAAAAAAATTTCTTAAGTTTTAGAAGAAATCAAAAGATGCCAAAAAGTTTGAGAAATTTAAGAACAATAAGGTAGATTCCACCCCTAAAGATAAGAGTGAGAAATTGAATAGGGTTGAGTCGGATAGGTGTTTTGGGTATGAGGGGAATGGTCATAAAGTTATCGAGTGTCCCACTAGACTTAAGAAAGAGGGAAAGAAACTGATCGTTTATAGTGCCTCCTTAAGTGATAGTGATCCGGAAGAGGGAGATAGTTACCTCAATGAGAGAAAGTTTATTTCTTTCTTGGTATGTCGTGTGATAATAAATCTTCCCACGAATATTCTCATGTGCATGACACTGTCGAGGCCATTAAATCCCAAGTGAGTGAGAAGTTAGTGAGGAAGGGGAGATCGACGTGAAAGAGTTACAAGTTACAATTAATGAGTCTTATGCAGAAGCGGTGAAAGTGAAAAAGGAAAACTCTAAATTGCAAGCTAGGTTGAATGAGCATGCCATAGAAAATAATGATTCTTTGATTGAGGATCTTAGGGAACGGGAGAAGATGTTTAGGGAGAAGCTAGTATATGTAAAGAAAAAAAGAGATAGCATTCGTGGTTTGATGGAGGAATTGAAAAAGGAGATTCTAGAGTTTGAGGAGTCTAGATGTGTGCTTGAGTCTAGGATTTGTGAGTTAGAGGAGATATTGAGAGACTCGAGTAAGGTTAATTTTGACTTGAAATCTAGGTCGGAGAAGTCGAATAGAATGTTAGGTACCGTCCAAGTCAAAAGTTATAGGTGTGGTATAGTCTCCGATGAGAGAGTTCTTCCCATTCCCAAAGCCAATACCAACCGTGTGAGAGAGCCTACTAGGAACGTAAGGAGAGGTCAACATTTTGGTAATCATTCTCGTCGTATTTACACTTGCATACATTACGGTAGGAAATGTCACCTTTGAACTTTTTTCTATGACCTTAGGAATGCTCCTAGGAAGTTTAGGAATAAAGTTGTGTCGGTTTCCAAAACTCCCACCCATCATGTTACACTTACTTGGGTTAGGAAACCAGATTTAGTGGCTTTCGGACTAAAACTTCACGGATGATTGTGTTACCATGTTTGTCATACACGAGTCTTTGCATCATGCTTTATATCTTGCTAGTGTTATGACATGTGTATCATTTTGCATTATATTTTTCATTTATCGAGTCTTATTTGAAAAATTCAAAAACATTTTACTTTTTAGAAATTTTTTGAGAAAATACAAAAAGATTTTTGGTTTATTATATTTTTGAGAAAAAGAAAAAAGATTTTCTATTTTTTTTTTAGTTTACTTGTTTGATATGGCATATTGGTGTGCTTGGACCCCCATCCATTCATTATCCATGTGGCTAGAACATTTGTTCATAATTATTGATGTTTAGAATGATTTTAACCATTGCATTATGTGGTTGTTTCGAAGTTGATATGAATTTTGATTCGACTTTGTATATATGCCGTATTTGCACACATTTGTTCATAATTATTGTTTGTAGAAACGTCAAAATTTCAGATTTATGCGCATGTTTGACTGTTTAGTTCATTTAACTCACATTTTAATTATCGTGCATGGATAAAATAAAGCTTGATGATTTATAGCTATCAATTAGAACTTGTTAATCGTTTCGATGTGTTTGAATTGTGATTCATTTGTTGTAGTCCACACCCATACATTCTATGTTCATGTTTGAGCCCATTAGTACTATGTTAGCATGTAACTCATATCGTTTTTGCAGTTTTCGCTACTGTTATAGTTTTCTGCCACTTCTAGTCAGTTTTTTCACAAAATTTTTCACTGGGCAAAATTGTTTGAAATTTTGATCAGGATGTGATAATTTGGTTTCCTCGTTTGAGCGATAAAACTGTGTCACACGAAGCATTGAAGCGAGAAGCTCATGTTGTTTGAATGACTAAGTTTTTTCGTTCAAGTGACCCATGGATTTTTTTTCTATACATTATTTCTTTTGGTTATTTTTTGGTACAACTGGTTGCTTCTAGGTTTCTATTTATGCAGTGTACTTTGATAGATTTCATATTTTACTGCATTGTGTTCGTTTAGTCACACGTGCTTAGATTCTTGATTCATATAGTGTGATTATTGTTGCTAGCTACGGATTTAATATTGTTGATCATTATTGGCTGGTAGTTTCGTTTATATGTAGATATTTTTCATTGTTTATCTTCTACTAGATATGTTTATCTCTTGATCAGGTTGTCTATTCGAGATAAAAATGGGGATAGATGTATATGATGTAGGGGAAGATTTTTTGTGATGAGCTAGATATGATCCTGATTTAGATGGTGTTTACATATTGATATCATATGTTTTTCTCACATAACAAATGATTTGGATTTGTTTTTACATATTGGTTTTTATCATTTGTTCCTCCATATTTCACTTGGTATTTGTCTGTTTCATGTGTGTAGGCATGCTTAAAGAGATTTGAGATTTTAAGACTACATCACATTTAGACATTCAGAGATAATTCATGCTTGTCGATCCATATTTTACTAGTCTTGTCCTGTAATACGATCCCACACAGACTATGCCGTGTTGAAGTTTATTGAAGATGGTGTGGCAAAGCTTCAAGGAATTATTTATGCTGAAGGTTTAATTGGTGAAAGTTTATTCATCTTCAAGTTTAATTGCATTTCGAGATCACTCAGGTATGAATGCGTAATTTTAATGGGACTGTAAGGACGTTTTTCTCATGTCCAACGTGTTACATTTGTGTATATCGTACGCCGCTACATTTGGCACATCACCTTACGATCTCACATGAAAGCCTCTATCCGAATTCTAGGAATCAAGCATTCATAATATCCATCAGGTGTCCCACATCTACCTCAATGACTTGGCGTTCCACGATTTTAGGAACTTAATGCAAGTGGTACGCAAGAGAAGTAAAAATAGTGAAAGAAGGCAAGATATGGAAGTTAAAGGGTACTTTGGTAATTTTACATCCACCGTCCAGAGGTCTGATCAACTGGAAAGTTGAAGAGCATGACACAACGAAGATACTGGAAAAACAACACCTCAATCAGAGCTACGGTGAAGAAGTTATGACCCTTTGACAATGGAGAAAAATCCAAGAAAAACCCTTGGAAGAATGCTATGTGTTTAAGCCCGAAACCAACGATCTTTTGTGAACCGAAGGCCAAACCGGTTCGGGGGGGGGGGTGGGGGTGGGGGGGGGGGGGGGAACCGGTTCGCGGTACACCCGAATCGGTTCGGGGTACCTAACGCTGGCAAGAGTTCCAAATTTTTAAAACTCTTTTTGGTTTCCATATAAAAGCCAACTTCGGGGGAGTTATTTTGCAAGACTTTGAGAGATGTTTTTGAGAGACCAAATACATCAAGTCTTCATATTTTTAAGTCCCAAAACTCATGTTTCATTCACACCAAAATTCCCATATAATTTTGCGAATCTTTTGGAACCCATAGAACACTTTGATTTTGTTCATCTTTCGTGGAGTGCATCTCTACACCGTATGGCTGCGTGTCATTGAGGATCTTGCTGCGTGAAGATTCTTTGCTGAAGATTGGGCTGCGAGTCCTTGGAGGGTGCTGCATGTATTCTCCTATCGAGTTCAATACTGCGTGTCTTTGTGGGTTAGCTGCGCGTTGATCCATTGCAGATTTCTCTATGTAATTGTAAGTTACGATTTATAAATTCATAGTGAAATAAAGGTTTTACCCGAAAGGTTTTTTTTCTTGAAATCTGTGTCTCAGCATATTTACTGTGTCGCATGTTTTATATTTGATGGGTTGATTTAGATGCATGTTTAGGGGATGAATTTATTTGATTTAAAAGTAGACCCTAATTAAATAAGGTTTAATTGGATATTTGCAAATTTAATCAATTATCACACCGTCGCACTTTTCAAATTGGTATCGGAGCGGGTTACGCTAGTTTATCGTGTGATCCTGATTTTTCAAGGATTTATTTTTTATACAATTTGACTTCTCACGTCGTCAAATTGGTATCAGAGCAGGTTGCGCTAATTTATCGCGTATTTCTATTTTCCGCAAAACCGTGTGATATTGATTTTTTTAAAATCAAGTTTGTGAAAAATCGTAATTTTTCCAATGGAATGTTCATTTAATAAGGTGCCTTTTTTTATGGGAATAATTATGCCTATTGAAAAGCGCGCATGAAATCTAGTTTAAAAGCTATTGACGAGCGTGTTTGGTTGCTTTGTGAAAATGGGTGGACTCCTCCCACGGTCACCGTTAATAACGTCACCTCTTTAAAACCCGTGTCAGGTTGGACCGAAGAGGATTATAAAATGTCTAATTTTAATTCCCGTGGTCTGAGTGCTATTTTTGGAGCTGTCACTCCTGAGGAGTTCCGCTGAATTATGACGTGCACCATGTCTAAAGAGGCTTAGGTTGTTTTGAAATTGACACATGAGGGTACGAACGCGGTTAAAGAATCAAAATTACAAAATTTGGCCACCCAATTTGAGACTATCACCATGTCTGAGTCTGAATGCTTTGATGATTTTTATGCACGTTTGTCGGACATTGTTAACACGTTTTAATTTGGGTGAGGTGATTGATAATCTCGTTAAAAAGATTTTGAGATCTCTCCCAAAACGCTTTATTCCTAAAGTCACTATTTTGAACTCTTTGGGAAATTTAAAACGACTTAAGTTAGAAGAACTTGTAGGAGATCTTCAAACCTATGAGATTGACATGTTTCTCAAAACCATTAAGGATAAGGATAATGGCATTTCTTAAAAGACTCATTGTAAGAAAAATAAAGAAAAAGTTTGTGAGTCTGATTCTGAGGAAGACTTTGATTTTAATGATATGGCCTTATTTGCGAAAAATTTTAAAAAATTTCTCAACATGAACAAAAATAATTCTTCCAATAAAAAGAGATTTTTTGAGAAAAATAAGAAAAAGGAAAGGCCAAACAAAGTGGTGAGAGGGAAAAAGAGAATGACTCCGATGAGGAGTGTGAGGATGATTTAGGGAACGTGACTTGTTTTGAATGTGGGGGTAAGGGGCATAAGTCGTTTGTGTAGACACCCCATTCTATTACCCCCTGACTCTCCTTAGGTCCCTAATACCTACCTTCATAACTGTAAACCCAGGTCACGTCCCGCGTACTGACCTGAAAGCCATCGGGCACTCCCCGGCTCAGTTTGACCCAAAAGTCAAACTCTTCAGCTCGACCGAGGCAGAATGAATCTTCAAAGGGACCTGAATACCCTTTCCAACGGTCAACCCCGTGCGCAATTTTGACTTTCCATGCAGACGAACGATCCATTTGACTCCGGGAGGCCACCGAGCATTTCCCGAGATCGGTTAACCAAAGTCGCCTCTCCAAACTGGGTCAAACTCTTTGGAATGTCAAAGTACATCTCCTAACCTTTCCATCAGTATGCCCCGTGCACGATTCGGATTTACCATGCCGACGAACGATCCGTTTGCGTCCGAATGATTCCCCATCCAATGGACCGACAAACACTTACAAGCCATATTTAAACCAAAGTCAACTCTCAAACTCGGGAGAGGTCCAAAGGCCTTTCGAAGGTCTCTGAATTACCTTTCCAACAGTATGCCCCGTGCACGATTCTGACCAACGGTTTACCCTCGGCGGCCGATTTTCCAAAAAAGCCTGAAACACACTGCCAAACGACAGGTTCCAGAACCTGCCTATCGGCACCTGCCTGCCGACAGGCAGGAAGGGCTCTATGCCGATCAGCACTCACGTGGGACTATAAAAGGAGGCCTTCCCCTGATTTGCAAAGATCTGATAAAAATCCCTCTCAACGAATCCCAGAAACCTCTCTCGAAGGCAGCATGATTTCAACTTCCAAATCCCCTTTTTACTTCCACTTTTCGTCATTCCTTTCATCAAACTTGATGAATTAGCCACTCCCCATTATCATCCAAAGTGCAAGGGATTCTCCCCAACATTCAAAATCAAGCTCAAGATCTTCAAGAAGGTCCAACTTTCTCAAACTCTCTCTTTAAATTCTCTTGAATTCTCAATAACTTGTTTTCTTACTTAGCACTTTTATTATCTCATTTCACACATCCTAATATACTTTTTACTTAGTATTATTGCACATATTTTATTTTCATAAAACCCAAAAAACAAGAAAAAGAGGGTTTTGATCATAAATTCAAATAAGGGATTCTCGTATTTTCCGCACACTTTTCTCACAACTAAAACACTTTTTTCTACACACACACACACACTCACAAATAAGAGATTCCGCATTTTGAATTTATGGGATAAACCCCACCCCTCATTTTACATGCGAACTACGTGGACTTTGATGCCTTTATAGGCTACGTAGGCGTCTCGGGGTAAAACCCGAGACTCGAGTCCTTTTTCTCACTTTTTTCTCTCATTTTCTATCTTCTCTAAATCCATTTTTCTTATATTATACATATACTTGTTCTTAGTGACGCATTACCCCATATGCGTTATCGTTTCCTTAAAACGATCAACGTAGGGGTAATAGCGTAAATCTCATTTTTCTAATATTACTCTTATATCTTCCTACGGATGACTCGCTTTATGTTTTCCATGATACAAGTCGGGGATTCTTACCTCCATTCTATATATATACACATGCACACATATCACGGGGGGAAATATAAAGGAAAATAGAAAATATTCATGAGAGACCGAAAGGGCGGAATGGGTGCCTAACACCTTCCCATTTTGTAACTATGCCTCCGAACCCTTCTCGAATCATCTTGGTTTTGTATGCACCAGTATGTCTTTGGATGCCACTCTTCGGGATGGCTTCCCCTTTTTCTTTTATCTGTTTTGAGTAAAATAGACTGGCGACTCTGAATCTCTCTACATTTTTCACACCACAAATGACGCCGATCGAAGCGCTCCCAAGAAAGACGCGCGGGATCCAAAGGATCCTTTCCTCCACGCGCCCTCCCACAAGGATCAGGATCAGGGATGGCCACAGTTTGAGTGTCCTACGTGGCTTAGAAAGAAAGTGAAGAAAGTAGCCATGCCTGCCACACTTAGTGATAGTGAGGAAGATGAGTCCGATAAAGGTTTAGCACATGGGATGGTTGTCGCTTTTTCTAGTCGTGTGAGCACACCCACTTTTTCTCACAAGAGTGCACACGAGAGCGATGATAGTGATTTGTGTTCTTCAAGTGAGGGAGAAAGCAAGGAGGAGAGTGGATATGAAAGTGATCTCCAAAAGGCGTTTAGAGATTACAAAAAGTGACTTACGTTATAGATTAATTATTCCATAAACATTTAACAACATCGAATTTCTCGTAAAAACTTCACCAAAAATTTCCCAAATGTAAACCATTTAATATAGGTTTGTTAACTAAATTTTATGAACGGGCTAATCTATGTCGTGCGCAATTTAACCGTGTACACCGAGCATGTGCCTAGATCTCCTCCAACATGGAGGAAGAGGTTGAAGAGGAGGGTTCTAGACAAAAAAGGAGGACACATATGAACACAAGATCATGGCTGATGAAGATAAGTTAATAACAAAGAAGGATATTCCTACTAATTAGATTTGTATAGTATTTTCTTATACTTTTAATTCTAAGCCTTCTTTGATATTATCTTGTAAGGGCTTTCCTTAATCTTCATTCAATGGAATTATCTATCATTTTTGGTACCATCATGCTTTGTTCGACTAATGTTGAGTACATGGTTGTCTTTGATATCTAAATGCATTTATTTTAATTTCGTAGTATGATAACTACTTGAATTTGTCTCTAACAGCTTAAGAGAATGAGGATTTGAATTTCATTCTTGGTAAATATTCTTCTAATCGAGCTTGAGAAGACTTTTTTGTTGTTCGACAAGTGCTCCAGAAAATGACAAGCGATTATAGCGACCAAATAGGTGTGGTAATGACTCTTCATGCTGAGCTTAGGGAGTAAGAACATATCCAGACTACTACAAATTGAAAATATCCCTTTAAGTTAGCAGATAAAAAAGGTCGAGAAATGTTTTAAGAAAAAAAATAAGAGATCAAATAAGGTTTACATAGCCAGATCGTGAAGATTAGGTACTAATTTTGGAAGGGTTTCTGAGAAGTTTGGCCTATTGGCTATAATGAAAGTTGGATGGACACTCCACTGTACCTTGATGAAGCCAAGTGGCTTATACTTTTACTCAGTTGCCTCCCCTTGGGAGTGAATCAGTGTTGGATACCACCCAATGTGATCCCATTCATAACATTCACTACCTAGTCAACCATAACAGTGATGATAATTTCTATCCAAGCCCTAATGAGGGTCGTCGAGTTGCCATTGTCGAGCTTGTAATTTGCCAAATATGACAATTGCTTTTTATCACTTGGTACTTCTTGATTTGGAATTTGGCTATTTTTGTAAATTAGTGAATGTTATGAATGGAATTGCAAGTTATTTTCATGTTTTGCATTTTCCCATTTCCTGTGACGAGTATATGTTATCGTTTGTCTTACTTTTTAGGGTAGTGTTGATACCAAATTTAGTCTGCTGACATGGCTCAATAAAGTAAAGACACATGGCAATTTACGTGGTAACAACAAACTCTTCCGAGGAACTCACACGCTCCGAGGAACCATACTACAACGAGGAACACTACTTCCCCGAGGAACTCATACGCTCCGAGGAACAAGAACTCTCTGAGGAACTCTTGAAGTACCGAGAAGCTTAGGCGGTCCGAGCAACTCAGGCGGTCCGAGCTGCACATCGAATAAAGCATTAATAGTAGGATAACCAACAGTTTGACTGTTCATTAAATGCTTATCATTTAGACGCATACGCTTAAGGGGCATTGAATGTATTACCCTCTCATATGTACATCATTTAATGTATTAACCTTTCACATTACAGCCTCAGGGCTATAAATACATTGTACAATCCTCATTGTAAGGAGACCGGAATTTCTTGAGATAACTTGTAATCGAGAATTCCCATACAATCAACAATACCATAATAGTGGAAGTAGGCCATTCTTATAAGGCTGAACCACTTTAAAAGTTCTTTGTCTCGTTTATTTATCTGTGATTGAATAATTAGATACGATATAATTTTTTACATCAACAGATTGGCGCCGTCTGTGGGAACGACTGGTAATATTGTTTTTCATCAAAAATAATCCATCACAAATGGCTGATATTCTAGAATCTAGCAATCGAAACGCTGGAAGCCCTCCAAATCCATCTGCTCCGCTAAATATTCTAGATCTGGCTGAAATAATGACAAATCTGGCTCAGGGCTAGACCATAATGCAAGAAACTATGGGTCAACTCATACAAACCCTCCATGGCGGTGCACCAACCCATTCAAGACCGCGAAGCATTCAAAGAAATACCCGTACACCTTCTTCACGTACTAGACGTACCAATTCATATCGCAATGAGGAGTCTGAAAATTTTTCTTATTAACCTGGACAAACTTCGTCAGTGCGTGCCACAGATACTGAACAACGTATCACTCTCTCCCCAGAAAAGACCAGTGCGCTAGAAAGATTAATAAGAGTATCTCCCTTCGATCGATTAGGTCCTAGGAGGAGCAAAAGTCCTCCTAGAGCCCCATCAAGGAGTTTTCGACGACCATCAGACTTAAGGGAAGGATCTGCCAAGTCACGACCAGTTGCTCGTCAAGATAGATCCCAGGAAGCCACCTCAACGCGATCAGTTGCTCGAACCAACAAGCTCGAGGAAGGAAATGATGCATGGAAGGGATCTATTCAAAGGCTGGAGGATAGATTGGGGGAAATGGTTAAAGCTAAGAACCCTCTACAACGAACTTTTATTCGAGGAACACCTTTTGTCCCCAACACCATCAAAGTTCAAAGCACCTATTGTGACCCCCAAATATGATGGAAAGACTGACCCCGTCCTTCATATAGAACAACACCAAGCTGCAACCGACATCTATGCTGTTCTCGATGAGATGAGATGTAGGGCATTCTCGGGAAGTCTTATCAGATCTGCTCAAATATGGTATAATAATCTTTCTCGGGGTAAGATCTTAACTTTTCTTCAACTGGCCGAGTTATTCATTGGGAATTTATATTTTGGGGCAAATCCAGTTAAACGAGTAGCACATTTGTTAAGTGTTAGACAAAAGGCTGGTGAGAGTACCAGAGATTATATAACTCATTTTAATAACGAGAAACTTGAAGTCATTGATTATGAGGAGAAGACAGCGATTACCGACTTGATGAGTGGAATACTGCCCAACAAGTTATACTACACTTTGGCCAAAGATCCACCTAGAACCATGTCAGACTTGATGGGAAAAATGTCCAAGATTATGAATGCCGAGGAGGCTATGGCTGCGAAGAAGAACATGGATGCCAAAGAAACCAAGGTGGAAGGTGAAAAAGCTAAGAAGAAAGAGCATAAGAACAATGGTAATGACAACCATTCTAGAACAAGGTCAGTATGGGATGCAATGAAGAAATTCGATAATTATACTCCTTTGAAGGAGGATATCAACCATGTTCTAGAAGAAATCAAGAGCAACGAGGAATTAAACTAGCCAGAGAAAATGAAGGCAGACCCCGACAAGAGGAATAAGGCAAAGTATTGCGAGTTTCATAAAGATCATGGCCATATGACAAAAAATTGCATAGCTCTTCAGAATGAAATTGAAACACTCATCAGACGAGGAAATCTGGCAAAGTACGTTGATCGTGGAAGCGAAAGAAGAAACAACGACCGAACAAGAGAGAGGTCTAGATCTCCTCGTTGAGTAGAGGAGAACAAGAAAAGAAACCATGAAGTTGATCCCGAAGATGAACCCGATCTTCCCAAGAGACTAAGGCATCCAGAACGAGAGGTATTTTTAATACGCTTTGGGTCATTTGATTGTAATGTTATTACAGGTGGAGATGCAGGAGGAGGAGACCTTACTGCCAAGAGAAAAGCTTACCTCTGTGAGGCTCAAGCTTGCTCGTACATTCAACGAATAAATCTAGTTGAGGAGGATCGCCCGAGAAAGGTGAACAAAGATAAGTTGGTCATTGGGTTCTCAAAGAATGACCTTGCAGGTGTTCTATATCCTCATGATGACCCATTGGTGATCAAGATGAGAATGAAAGAGGTAATAATTTCAAGAGTACTGGTCGACAATGGTAGCTCGACAGACATCATGTTCTACTCGTGCTTCGATAGTTTAAATCTAAAAATATCTTAACTGGAGCCTTATTATAGACCCCTCCTCGGCTTTACTGGCGAGAAAGTATTTCCACTTGGGACGATCAAGTTGGATATATTCATTAGTACGTGGCCTGCTTATCGGACAGAAAGAATACGCTTTTTCGTGATGGATGAGAATGTTCAATCATCATACAATATCATCATGGTAAGAGTAGGATTGAAGAAGTTCGAGGCTGTACTATCTACGGTACATCAGTGCATGAAATTTCCAACAAATTTTGGAGTAGGAGTTGTTAAAGGTGATCAGAAGGTAGCTCGAAAATGCTATTATTCATCCGCCGAGAAAGAGGAACTGGAGGAATCAAGGAAAAAGACTACTACTTATCAAGTGGAAGAAGGGGAAGAAATTGAAACATTGGATCCTAGAGATGAGTCGTAACTCGTGAAGGGTCAAGTGGTGGAAGCTACTAAAAATATCATTCTGGACGACGAGCACCCTGAACGAACTACTCAAGTAGGTTCGTCGTTGGAAGCCTCACTAAAACAGGAATTGATAACTTTTCTTAGAAGCAGAAAGCAAACTTTTGCGTGGAGTCATGAGGATATGCCCAGAATAGACCCAAATTTCTTATGTCACGAACTCAATGTGAATAAGGAAATCAAGCTAGTGAAGCAGAGAAGAAGTGTGTTCATCCTCGAGAAGAACCAAGCTATACAGGAGGAAGTTGAGAAGCTCCAGAAAGCTTGCTTCATTGAAGATGTTAAATATCTGGACTGGTTAGCCAATGTGGTGATGGTAAAGAAGAAAAACAACAAGTGGAGGATGTGTGTAGACTTCACCGACCTCAACAAAGCATGCCCAAAGGATCACTTTCCACTACCCCGAATTGATCAACTAGTCGATGCTACCTCAGGACACGAGTTGCTGAGCTTCATGGATGCTTATTCTGGTTACAATCAGATTAAAATGAAACCTGAAGACAGGGAGAGTACCTCTTTCATTACCCCTAGGGAAACTTATTATTATAATGTTATGCCTTTTGGTTTGAAAAATGCAGGTGCGACATATCAGAGGCTGATGAACAAGGTCTTCGCTGAACAAATCAGTTGCAATATGGAAGTCTATGTTGACGATATGCTGACAAAGAGCAAGAAAGCTGCTGATCATCTAGTTGACTTAAGTCAGACTTTTGATCAACTAGATAAATATCAAATGAAGCTGAACCCGACGAAGTTCATATTTGGAGTACGAGAAGGCATGTTTCTCGGGTACACTGTCAATCAACGAGGCATTGAGGAAAATCCTGAAAAGATCAAAGCTCTATTAGGGCTGCGATCTCCAACGACGAAGAAAGAGGTGCAAAGTCTTACAGGACGAGTATCAGCACTCAAAAGATTTATATCACGAGCAAATGATCGATGTCTCCCATTCTTCAAGACCCTCTAAAAGACTTTTGAGTGGAATGATGAATGTGAGAAGGCTTTTCAAGACTTGAAGAAATACTTGGGAGCACCTCCACTGTTATCCAGACCAATGATGGGAGAAAAATTATACTTGTATCTAGCAGTATCAGAGAATGCAGTTAGCTCGACGTTAATAAGAGTGGAGAATCGAGTACAAAAACCAATCTACTACACAAGTAAGACCTTCCGAGGAGCAGAGATCAGATATCCAAGGCTGGAAAAGTTAGCACTGGTGCTGATTGCGGCGAGTAGGAGAATGAGGCCATATTTCCAGGCTCATACTATAGTCGTATATACTGATATGCCATTGAGGCAAGCCCTTCATAAACCAGAAAAATCAGGGAGATTGATGTACTGGGCAATAGAGCTCGGTGAATACGATGTAGTCTATGAACCCAGATCATTGCCTAAAGGGCAAGCTGTAGCGAATTTTATAGCAGAGTTCACCTATCCTGATATCCCCGAGGAGCAAAAGTTGCTCGCTGATCAACCTGTGGATGTCACAGGATCAACAAACACAAGCTCAGACCAACTCCGGTTGGTAAAAGGGCAAGTGGATGTTACATGATCATCAAATTCGAGCTCAGACCAACTCCGATTGGTAAAAGGGAAAGAAAAGATGATAGACAAAGAGCGAGAAATATCAGGGGAAGATGAAAGGAAGCAACAAATATTTCACTGAGGAACTCTGTCAGATCAGAAGTTTGAAGACGAGTTACCTATCTGGAGGCTATATGTAGATGGCTCATCTTGCACAACAGGCAGTGGGGCAGGGATAGTTTTGAGCACTCCGGATGAGGTCGACATGGAATACGCCCTACGTTTCCAATTCAAAGCTTCCAATAATGAGGCTGAGTATGAGGCCATGATTGTAGGTCTTAATTTGGAAAAAATTATAGAGGCGCATCAGGTTATTGTCTTTAGTGATTCTCAATTAATCGTAAATCAAATGTTGGGAATATATGCAGCCAAAGGAGAATTAATGATCAAATACCATGCAAAGGTGATGGATTTGGTATCAGAATTTGCTGTTATTCAGCTAGTCAGAATACCGAGAATGGAGAATGCGAGAGCAGATGCCCTAGTTCGATTAGCATCAGCTACTCGTACCGAGTTACGAAGAACAATCCCAATTGAAGTTTTAGCTGGTCGGAGTGTAGGTGAAGATTTGACGATGAAATTTATCACCCTTGATTTAGGACCATCTTGGATGGATCCCATCAGGGCATATATTGAGGAGGGAGAATTACCAATTGACAAGCTCGCAGCCAAGAAATTGAAGTTTAAAGTTGCTCGGTATGTATTCACTAACGGTATTTTATATAGACGAGGAATTATGGCAGGTTTGTAGAGATGTGTGCATCCCACCGAGGTAAAAGATTTAATTGAAGAGGTCCATGAAGGGTCCTGTGGAGCCCATGTAGCAGGTTGGACGCTTTTGCAAAGGGTGATGACGCAGGGATACTACTGGCCGATAATGAGGGTTGATTGTATAGCCTATGCCAAGAAATGTGACAAGTGCCAGCGCTTCTCCTCCATCCGAAGAACTCCACAAGCATTGTTGACACCCATCACTTCCCCTTGGCCATTTGCCGTGTGGGGAATAGATTTGGTCGGGCCACTGCCAACGACCAGAGGAAGGATTAAATACCTCGTCATCGCAGTGGATTATTTTACTAAGTGGGTAGAAGCTGAACCTCTCATTGATATGACGTACGAGAAGGTGTACCAATTTATTTGGAAGAACATCATTTGTTGATATGGTCTTCCTTATGCTTTCATCACAGACCATGGAACACAATTTGATAACGAGGAGTTCGCTGCCTATTGTCATCAATCAAATGTTTTGAAGATCCAGTCAGCACCAGGCCATCCTCAAAGCAATGGACAAACTAAAGTGATAAACAGAACACTGTTGAATGGCTTGAAGAAAAGACTGGATGATGCGAAATCAAATTGGATCAACAAGTTACAGTCAGTACTGTGGGCTTACCGAACTACTCCCCGAGTAGCAACTGGAGAATCTCCATATATGCTAGCGTTTGGAAGTGAAGCTGTTATACATGTCGAGTTGGGCCTCCCAACACACAGGGTACTGAATTTCAATTCCCCTATCAGCGACTTAATGAGAAGATTGGATTTAGACATGCTCGAGGAATTTAGAGAAGAAGCAGCCATCAGAAATGCTGCATACCAACAACGAACAACTCTATTCTACAATAAGAGGGTGAAGAAGTGCGATCTGAAAGAAGGAGACTATGTGCTGAAGAAAGTAATTCAAAAGCATAATAAACTGGAGGCAAACTGGCATGGACCATACCGAGTTACAGAAGTTGTTTGATAAGGAACTTACTGAATAACAACTTTAGAAGGGGAGGAGTTTAAAAATGCATGGAACGCAGAGCACCTGCACAAGTATTATCAGTAATGAATAATCTCTCTTTTTATTGAAAGTTTTTCGGGGAATACTAGTGCTACACACTACTCGGCGAAACTAGGCAAAACTCGGGCTAGCGAAACTCGGCAAAACTCGGGCTACTCAAAATTTTTCTCGAAAACGCCAGCTAAGGTTGGTCGGGAAGTAAAACTTATATTCCTCCGGGAAGTAAAACTACCTATATTCCTCCGGGGAGTAAAGCTACCTATATTCCTCCGGTAAGTAAAGCTACCTTTCCGGGAAGTAAAGCTACCTGTATTCCTCCGGGAAGTAAAGCTACTTGTATTCCTCCGGGAAGTAAAACTTGTATTCCTACGGGAAATAAAACTATATGTTCCTCAAGAAGTAAAAGTATTCCTAACAATGCCAACTTATGTCGGTTAGGAAGTAAATATATTCTCGAAAAGGCCAACTTGAGTTGGTCGGGAGGTAAAATTATTTCAAAAAGTGCTAAAAGTTGCTCGCAGAGGAAAAATCCACTAACTATGGCTGGTCGGGGATAAAAACCCACTAACTGTAGTTGGTAGGAAACATTTTATGAATACGAGAAAATGATCAAGCAAAATTATTGATACTCGTGACTTTTTAAAATAATTAGTAAGTTGGTCGAGAAACAACTTAGCGAGTTGGTCAAGAAACAACTTAGTAAGTTGGTCGAGGAATAACTTAGTAATTTTTTATAATGACTACCAAAAATTCAAGCTAGTCGACAATAAGTTGATCGACAAACAACACAAAACAACACAATATTGTTATCTTTTTAACAGACATACATGCACAAATGTAAAGTATTTTACAAGACAATAACAATTAAGATTGCGAACAAAAATAAAAGTCTTTCATTAAATCCAAAAATAGATTACATTGATAATGAAATGTATACTAACTATTACATCAAAATTCCTACTCTATTGGTTTTTTCCCCTCTGCTTTTGAAACAGGTTCCTCGCCAGCAGGCGGATCATTTAAAGCAAGAGGAGAGTTTATGAAGTTCAAATCTTTCAACATCCTGATATTCATCAAGGATGGACGGTCTAGGAGGTGCTCGGGATGAGATATCTCGACACTTGAATGCAGATTGTAATCACCGAGATACTTGGAAATTAAGCATCGAGGAATGGCCCGAGCAGGGATCCAACTCATATTAAGTTTGAATGGTGGCACGGGTAGGTCGAGCAACCCAGGATCATGGTAGTCCCACAGGTAATGACCCTGTTCGAGTTGCAGCACACCTAAGGCATTCAACCAGCCTTGCTTGTAGCCCTCATTATTGGCATTCTGGATTCGATCGTCCAAGTGATAGAGAGCCTCATTGTACCCAGCCATTCAGAACTCCCTGGGCTGTTTGTGGAATTGATATGTCAGTCTTTTCAGCTGCTCGTGGAGATTTTTGATGAAGAGTTCCTTATTCTCCAAGACCGACTTTTGCGCAGAAAGCTGCTCTTCCAGGTCCCTGATCTTCTTTGACATTTCAGCCAACGCCTGGTTCTTTGCCATTAATTGGAAAGCTTGGTTCTCTAAGGTAGATTGAGTCCTCTGTTCCTCGACAGGAATTCAATCTTCTCTTGCTCGTCCCCGAGGAGCCCTTGCTCATCCACGAGAAGATGTAGAGGGTCCAACTCTCTTCAAGGTCTCCAATTCGTCCCTTAAGTTGGCGTTCTCGACCTCCAAGAATGAGAATCCCTCATCATTCACTGGGATCAAGGCGTTTGAAGTGGAAGCTGCAGACTTCAACTGAGACAACTCTTTTTGCAGGTTGTTATTTTCTTGCTCTAATAGTTCAGCTATTTGTCCGCACTCCTCGACCTCACCCCTCAGATTTCTCTCCCTCACATCGTAGCCAGCAAAACTCTTCTCGTACCCCTTGTCAGCATTGAGTTGCTGATACTTCTTCTCATACCCCTCGTGCAAAAGGGCAGTGGATTCTTTGTATTGTTGCTGAAGGTCTTCAAGAATGCCTTGGAGATCCTCGATCATATCATAATAAGCCACATTATTGGCCACTGCACGATTAAGTAGAGTCTTCAAGTATTTGTAATACCCCGTACTTTTGGCTATATTTATTTTTGGGATTAATTAATTAAATTGCGTATTTATTGGAAATTAATCCGGGTTATAAATACTAATGTGATACGAGTTAGTATTTGATTATGTGCATATATGATTATATATGAACTTGGAATTTGAAAATTTGTCGTGGGATTTATATACGGCATTTTAGAAATTTTGTTGAGACGCGTGGGACCGCCGCGTCACGGTATATTTTTTTTATTAATAAAAGTGAATTTAAAATCTATAACCCATATGGTCGTTTTGAGTGCGCCAACGCGTCCGGAAGGGTCGAGATAGTCAGAAAACGCTAGCCGGGGGTATAGTTTGGGTTCCGGGGTATTTTTAGGCCATCCCGGCACCATAAAGGGTATTTTAGTAATTTGGTATTTTTGGGTAATTAAAAGTGACGAAAAATGGAGAGTTATAATCTGATAAGGATTGACCCAACCAACCCTTATTAACCCAACAAGCTACGGAGGTTTATTATATTAGGTTTTCATAAGTTTCCTTCAAACCAAACCCTAGCCACCTTGAGCCACCATTGAAGGAGAGCTTGGAGAAGGAAAGAGATAGAGGAAATCTGCAGAAAGAGATTACAAATCAACACCAAATCCGAAATCAAACCAAGGCAAGTGATTTAATTATGTTTAACTTCAGCAAATGTTCTTTCCATGTTAGCAAATTGAAGATTTATAATTGTTCTTGGAAGATGAATGAAAACCCATGATTAATTGAACTTAGGTCTGAATTTTGAGGATAAATTGCATGTAGAATAGTTGATGACGATTAATCTGATGTTAATACATGATTGGGTGAAAGAAAAACGAATTAAACTCTGGGATTTGATGATGATATTATGTTAGGGTTCATGTTCTTGAGAAAATCTGGAAAACTAGGTTTTTATGAAGATTGATCCATATGTAGCCTTTAGATGTTGAATTATTGATTTATGGACGTTAGTAATACTGTAGGATTGTTATATGGCATTACTATGACGTTATATCTGAGAATCATACGTTAGAAATTGGTTTTGGGATGAATTAAAATCTGCAAAACGAAGCAGTCCGTAGCCATACCTGTTCGATCGATCGATCGACATTCATCAGTCGATCGATCGACTAGATCGATCGAGCGACATTCATAGGTCGATCGATCGACCTTCCCAGAATGAGTAAAATTTTCCTTAATTTGATTTTTATGGCGGAAGCCCTCGGAGAAAATGTTTGGAGAACTTATGAATACCCTCACCCTTAGGGAAGACCAGTAGGTGTGATTATTATAGTGGACTTTAATTAGAATGCAATTCGAGGAATTATTCTAGATTATTGAAATTCGTGAAGTGAGATAACGTTTGGGTTAATAGTGTAAAATTGTGTAATTTGATGAAATAAGGTTTAGGGCAGAAGTAAAGACCTTAAGAATAAAGATGTTATATTTGGGAATAATCGGAACTTAATAGTCTATTTAAGATAGATTTTAAGGATAAGGGATTACGGCGTGAGACGTGTCGGCAAGTTAACCTTATATTAACGGGAGACTTGAAATATATAAATTTGGAATAATGGTATAATGATGTAGAAAATACCTTATTAAAATGGTGATATCTAAGATGTGTGAATGCTTAGTATATAGTTTATGTGTATAACATACCTACCATACTTGCTATCACGGGGGAGGTTTGCGTTCGCTTAGGACCCTCTAATCCTTGTGTGCCTACGGGGGGGATTTAGACTGGTACCTTGATGAACATAGATCATAGAAGGACTTATTGTGATATTAATAAGTCTGCATGACCATGGGAGCGTAGGTATGTGCGTGACCCATGAGATGGTGACTGTGTTCGCCTCCATTATTTGTGATGTTGTTATCGGTAAACTATTCCTGAGAGATTCGGAATATGTAATCCTTATGTACGTGATGTACCGGGATAGATAGCAGAGTATGTGTGCACTACAGCTTAGATTGCGGGGTGCTTGTATTGTATATTTATGATGTGAATAATATACATTAAATTAATGGAAAACCTTCATGTTAATATTGTGAATATAATTACGGTAATGTTCCGAGACTGTTAATGAGTTAACTGATAGTTATATCAATGGCATATTTAGTAACTGAGTTTACGTTAAACCTCTATTTAATTACGAACGTTGTTATAATAAATGGAACCTAGTAATATGGGTCGAACCTTTGGCAGTCTAGCTAGTTATGTCGTCAGTTAGCTAGTAGTATGGGTCGTTATAGATGGGTAATTACGTTAGGAGTGCACAGTTAGTCGAGAGGTGAGAATTTAATGTGAGTGCACGTCCTAACATGTACTTTGCATTTAATGTTTTAAATGTTTTTAAAGCACTTGCAGGTTTTTAAAATATAACACTTTCGGGCTCTGACCCATTTGCTTTCAAATATATTTTCTTGTAAAACCATTTTAGGTGCCCAGCCACAAGGACACCAAGCATAGGATTCTCATTCAGGTGACGAGCTGTAGCTGGTTGTGGAAGCTACAGGGACTTGCATGTAGACGCTTCTCTCATTTGGATTCCAGTCTCAGCATCTATCAGTTGTAGGGCATGTTGCCCAATTCTATTAGACATTTTTACCTTTCTGTTTTCAGACTCTAGCATGTATTGCTCAGCATTCAGTTTAGTTATTCGTTTCAGTTACTTATCAGTTGTGGGATTTGTATTGAGGAGTTTTTCCTCCAGGCTTTATTTACATATTGTGATGGTTATTCATTCTATTTCAGTATGGTGAATGGTGTTATTTAGTTATTCATTACTCTTGTTGCATGTTAATCAGATTTAATAAAATTTGGCACTTACTTTTTAAATACTAGGTGGTTAGTAATAATAAAACGTTTTCGACAGTGATGCTATTAACTGAGCCAACTTGGCATTTTGAATTAATTTTATAAAGGAGTAGCTACCCGGTGTTTAATTAGTCGGGGTGTCACAGTATTGGTAGGCCTTAATCGCCTATTCCGAAGCATCTTGGCCGAGGATGTCAACAATTTGTGCTGCACTTAGATCTGTGTGACCAGCCTTAAAATAATCATTGCATTGCCTCAACAGATTGGTATCATGAGCAGATAGTAATTCCATCCTGGCCAGAAGCTAGTAGAGAACGAAAAAGCAGTAATCAATAATCAAAACAGAGCATGAAGAAGAGAGAACAGTATGAATGAACACAAGTTCAAGTTTTATTATATCATAAAGGTCATAAGTACAAGGTTCAGAATTACATATTCAAGATTACATTTGTTAAAGAAAAATAAAATAGATAGAAGTCCAAACAACTCTATACCTTTTCCTTGTATCCCAAAACTTTCTCGGGAGGTTCGGACGAGTAAGTAGGTTTCTCGGATGGAGCAGATAGTAGTGGGGGAAGTGCTGGAGGTTGCTCGAAGGAAGTAGCGAGCTGCTGAAGTTCCTCGGTAGCAGGCTGGATGGCTAGAGGATGATCTCCCATCACCATGGAAGACTCTTCGGAGGTAGCTTCGTCCTCTTCTTCGTCTTCAGGAGTTGGAGGGGGACCAGGGATGTGTCGCTGAAGGAGTACAGAATTTTCATCCACTTTCATCTCCTGTAGAGAAGCGACCCATCCATCCCTAAAGTACTCGAGGCTACGATATTCTACTTGCGACATCATGGTAGCCAAGCCCTGGTTCCACCTCTTATCCCAGCCAGCGCTGAAAGACTTATTCACAGGCAATTTTCTCTTCAACTTCTCCGAGGAAAGCTTCTCGGACAGAAGGTTTTCAACATTCTTCAATTTATTTTCAACCTCCACCTTCTGCCGATTTACCTCCCGAAGCTGACCCAACTTTTCCTCAGCAACCTTGAGCTTATTATCAAGTTCTCCGACATTTTTGCGCTTCTTGTCGAGCTCTTTATTTTTCCCTTCCAAGTCCTTTATTCTCTTCTCCAACTCCTGGGAGACTTCAACAACTCGAGCCTTCTCTTGCTTGGTTGAGGCAAGCTTCTTCCCCCAAATAGCCTTGTCAGTATCGTACTTCTGACGAGAATCTTCCAAAGACTGCCTCACGCCCATCAAAGCTTCCTCCACACCAGATGAGGAGCTTGAAGCTTTAATATCTTCATCCTTCTTCAAAATTGTATTGAAGCAGCTCACCAACTGTAAAAAGAAAATGAAAGCAAGTCAGAGACATAAATAACAAGGGAAAGATGAAAAGTTCAAAGTAAAAGGACTTACAGAAGCAATGTGGCGAGCTGCCAAAGAGGTAACCATATCCCGAGAAAGGTTTTCTTCGATACCTTGGATCTCGGGAATGATCCAAGTCTTCACCCAGCTCATGGCAGAGCTCGGGGGAACGAAAGTGGTAACTCCACTAGTCGGGGGCTGAGAGATGGTGTCAGCCAAATTGATCGAGGTGCTCTTCTTCAGCTTCATCGAGGGAGCAGGAATAGATTCAACCAAGGAGGAACTCTTGGTCGGTGATATTACAATCACTTCTCCTGGAGCAGCAGAATTGCTCGGAGCCAATTGGGGCTTCTCGACAACCTCAACAACAAGGGCAGCCGAGGAAGGTGCATCAGTTTTCTTTGTCCCCTCCCCTGGGATGTCAATCTTACTTCTTTTTGCCTCTCCAGCACCAGAGGCAGGTTTCTCGAACAAGGTGGGAGGTCTTCTTTTCTTCATCCTTTCACTTAAAGGAATATGTGATTCAGGCGAAGAACTGGTAGAAGCTGGTACTAGCTCTGCGTCACTTATCACCGGACGAGCAGTGAAAGAAGTAATGTAGCTCTTGTACTGCAGCAGATACGAGGATGACCTAATGTGCTCATCGGCAACACTCTGATGCAAACTCCAGATAAGTTTTAAGTGCCTTATATTCATGTCTGCTTCTTTTGGACACTTTCTTTTGCTATCAACTGCAAATAAATAAACATTAAAATATCAGTGGCACATTTTATCAAACGTATAAGAAGCATAATTTCAAAATAAATAAAATGAAATAAAAATAACCTATCCCATTTCCATAGGGAGGGCATCTGGGACCCTGATAAACTTCATCTCCTAATAAAGGAGCATGTTGCCAATTTTTTACAATAACTCCGTGCTCAAAATAGTCCCTATTGGCATCCGGGAGATTGACCACTAAAGCCCTATTTAAAAATCTAGTTTTTAAATAAAAGGTGTTATCACCAACTGCCCATCTATAGCAAAACATGATTTCTGGAATTCCTATGCGAGTTCCATGGATCTGATTTAATCTATGAAGCCCATTAACTATTCTCCATGTATTGGGGTCTATTCTTGTAGGAACAACGTCAAAATATTGACAAAATTCCATACATAGAGGATTGGGCGGAAAAGAAAATCCACACTTAGCAACAAAGATACTGGGGAACCAATGTCCCTCAGCCAAACGAAAATAGTCAGAAGGCTCAGAAAGCTCTTCCTGAACAACCTAGGAGGGAATAGAAAAATCAGAGCGAAACTTATCAAGAGATTCAACAGGGTAAACCATGATGAATAAAGAAAATGAAGAAGAAGGAAGAAGATCTTACAGAAAAATAGTGGATCTGTTGACAATGAACGATGGAAGAGATGAATACACAGGAGAGAAAGAGATGATGGAAAACTCGAAGATACAAATTTGAAAAAGTAGAAGACGACGGGATTGTCTGTGACACTTAAATACCTTGCCTTGGGAAAAGGAAAAGTAATGATTACAAAAAGAAACGATTACGCTACCGGCAGCTAGAAGCACAAAAAGGGCGCGACAATCGAAGCGGTTATAAAAATTCAAAAATCCTGATTCTATGAATTTGGAAGGAAAAATAAATACAAGGGAAACACTCCTAAAAATCAGGAGGACCATTTAAAGCTACCATATTCCGAGAAAGAATGTTCCACACTCCTCAAATTTCGAACTATGAAACATTGGGGGCTTCTGTTGATACCAAATTTAGTCTGCTGACATGGCTCAATAAAGTAAAGACACATGGCAATCTATGTGGAAACAACAAACTCTTCCAAGGAACTCACACACTCCGAGGAACCATACTACAACAAGGAACACTACTTCCCTGAGGAACTCATACGCTCCGAGGAACAAGAACTCTCCGAGGAACTCTTAAAGTACCGAGAAGCTTAGGCGGTCCGAGCAACTCAGGTAGTCCGAGCTGCACCTCGAACAAAGCATTAATAGCAGGATAACCAACAGTTTGACTATTCATTAAATGCTTATCATTTAGACGTATACGCTTAAGGGGCATTGAATATATTACCCTTTCATATGTACATCATTTAATGTATTACCCTTTCACATTACAGCCTCAGGGCTATAAATACATTGTACAATCCTCATTGTAAGGGGACAGGAATTTCTTGAGATAACTTGTAATCGAGAATTCCCATACAATCAGCAATACCATAACAGTGGACGTAGTCCATTCTTATAAGGCTGAACCACTTTAAAAATTCTTTGTCTCATTTATTTATCTGTGATTGAATAATTAGATACGATCTAATTTTTTACATCAACAGGTAGTGTAGTCATTCCTTCTCATGCCTAGACCAAACTATAACAAAAATGCACTTGGTCACAGGTTCATCTACTCGTTTAGGATTTTATCAAATAAAAGTTGGAACACTTAGTTCCCTGAGATTCCCCATAGGTGTTTTCTTGCCTGAGAAATTCTTGATATTTTCATATTCATTAGTGATGAAAATATGAAACCTTAAGATATGATTATGTGTAATCTTACTGTGGCCATCCCGATCAAAGATGCGTACCGCTTCCTCTTTTCCCTCTTATACTTACTGAAAGGGAAATGGGAAAGGAAAGGGGATCAAAAGGTCTCACGCCCTACTGGAGAACACTTCGGTCGTTGTCGGTGCGGGGTAAATATAAATAAATGGAGTCTTCAACCTATTTCGCATAAAATAGGCAATAGAACATGTCGCCACCTCGAGAGAATGACATCAGAGACAAACCATGCATACGAAACTAATAGTTAGAAGGGTTTGGGGGCTAAGTTATGAAATGGGATGGTTTTAGGCACCCATTCCTCCCTTATAGTCTCTCATGGGCTAGTGTTATTATTTTCCTTTACTTCTCTATGAAGTGTGTGTGCGTGTATATATAATGGAGATCGGAATCACCTAACTTATACCATGGAAGAGATAGAGTGAGTTGATACATAGGTATGTTCCCAAAAAATATATATAAAAAATATGATTTATGCGTTTGTCACCATATTGATCGATCTGATGGAACGATAATATCTGTCGGATTAAACTCTAACCATAATCACAAACATAATATACATAATAGTGCAAGAATATGAAAATGGGGAATTTTGGGTAAATTAGAAATTTGGAGAAATTGAAAAATTGGAAGATTGGGAAACTTGGAAAATTGAACTCGAGTCTCGGGTTTTAATCCGGCATGCCTACGTAACCCATAAAGGCATAAAATTACACATAGTTTGAATGCGGAATGGGGGTGAGGTTTATCCCAAAGATTGGAACGAGATTTTATTATATGTGTATGTGTAGAAAAATGCGTTTTAGTTTTGAAAAAGGGTGATGGATAATCCCTATCAAAATTTATGTGTGTAACTCTCTTTTTGTTTGCTTTGGGTTTTTTTATACAAAATAAAATATGTGAGATATAATAATAAAAATGTAAGATATTAATGCGTATGAAGTAAAGTAAGGACTAACTTATGAATTTAATGAAATTTATGCAAAATAAGAAATTTAAGAGAGAGAGAAGGATTAGGACCTTCTTTGAAGCTTGATCATTGATCTTGGATGAACTCCCTTGAATGAGAGATGAATGTTGGATGATAGAGAATGTGATTTTGCTAAATTGGGTATGAAAAGGATGGGGATGTAAGCTTGAATAGAACTTCACATGGAGGAACTTCGTCTATTTTGAGAGAATGTTGCTGAGATCACTGATGATGGTGGATCTCTTATGTTCCTTGGAAGTGAGGTAATGTCCCCTATTTATAGGGTAGGGGGATTGCGATCGTCATGGCCTTAGTCCTGCCTATCGACAGGTGACATTAGACACACTGTCGTTAGGCAGGGTAGTAGACCTGCCAATTGACAATCTTATTTAATTTTTTTCCAAAAAATGATCGTAGAACGTTATTCGTTGATCCAAAATGATGCACAGGGTATACCATTAGAAATGTAATTTAGATAAATTAAAGAGTCCTTTGTAATGCTTTCGAGTTTGGGAGTTTACATTAGGTCAAATATGGCTTGAAAGCGCACGTTGGTCCTTTGGACGGGAGATCGTCAAACGAAAATGGATCGTTTGTCCGTACCGTAAGTCAGAATTGGGCACGGGTTGGACCATTGGAAAGTGTATTTAGTGAAATTAGGTGATTCATTTAGTCTCATTCGAGCTGAGGAGTTGACCTTGGTCAAACGAAACCCGGGAGCGCCCGGTGGCCTTCGGATCGATTTTTAGGGGAAAACTGATAGTTCGTCCGAAAAGGGGATTAAGAAAATTCTTAGGTCCTCATAATCGACCTCGACCCTCAGAATTATTCCCTTTCAAGCACACGATGGATTGTTGTAAAGGTGTTTTAGTTCCATTCGAGGATTAAAAGAGATTTTTCTCTAAAGATGGAGTTGATTGCGGTCAGATCGGGGCCAGGGAGGGCTCGATGGATTCCACATTGATTTTCAGTAGTAAAGTGGTCCGTTCGTCCGAACAGTTATGCCAATTCGTGCACGAGGTAGACTTTTAAAAAGGGGATTAAGATCCCTTTGAAGATTAAAAGAGATTTTGCTCTAATGATAGAGTTGATAAGAGTCAAACGGGGCCTGAGAGCTCCCGATGGCCTCTAGATCGGTATTCAAAGTATGACCTAGGGTTATAGTGAATTAGGGAGGTGCTAGGGATCTAAGGAAAAACTTTGGTGGTCCTAGAATTTGGTTTCTACAGATCCCCTCTACGGGTGAGCTTGGGACAAGTGAAACTTGTCGAATAGACACCTAATGATTTTTTAAAAGGTGGTCGATTCTGTGAACCAAGGGACGAGGATGACCGGTTCAGAGGGTCGAGGTCGATTATGAGGACCTAAGAAAATGCTGGGGGTGGCCAATTCTGAGGACCTAAAGAAGGTGAAGACTGAGATCAAAGTTAAAGGAATGACGAATTCTGTGAGTCGAGGTCAATTCAGAGGACCTAAAGAAGGTGAAGACTGAGATCAAAGTTAAGGGAATTACCAATTCAGTGAGTCAAGGGAAATTAAGAGGACCTAAGTTGTAGTGATAAATTCTGCGGGTTGAAGCCAAATCTGCGGGCTTAAGATAACGATGACCAATTCTGGGGGTCAAAGCCAATTCTGCGGGCTTAAGTAGAGATGACCAATTCTGAGGATCAAATCCAATTCTGCGAGCTTTAGTAGAGAGACCAATTCTGCGGGTTAAAGCCAATTCTACCGGCTTAAGTAAAGATGACCAATTCTACGGGTTAAAGATTCTGCGGGGTTAAGTAGAAGTGACCAATTTTGAGGGCTAAGTAGAGATGACCAATTCTGAGGGTCGAAGTAAATTCTGAGGGCTTAAGTATAGATGACCAATTCTGCGGGTCAAAGGTCAAAGCCAATTATGCGAACTTAAGTAGAAGCAACCAATTTTAAGGGTTGAAGTGAATTCTGAGGGCTTAAGTAGAGATGACCAATTCTGAGGGTCGAAGTCAATTATGAGGGATTGAGTAGAGATGACCAATTCTGCGGGTCAAAGGTTAAATCTAATTCCGCGGGCTTAAGTTAGAGGTGACCAATTCTACGGGCTTAAGATAGAGATTGCCAATTCTACGGGTCAAAGAAAATTATGTGGGCTTAAGTAGAGATGACCAATTGTGAGGGTCAAAGCCAATTTTGAGGGCTTTAGATAGAGACAACCAATTATGTGGGTCAAAGCCAATTTTGAGGGCTTAAGATAGAGATGACCAATTCTGTGGGTCAAAGCCAATTCTGCGGGCTTAAATTTTTTTTTTCTTTGGGGAAATTTGAAGACTCCATTGGGGATATGTATCTTTCGGTTCTGATCATTTGATTTTAGGTTCCGCTGGGGAAGAGGGAATGATCCGAAGGTTCGATGTTTTCTTAGCTGGGAAATTTTCAATTTTTGTAGTGTCTTTTGGAGACGTTGCTGGGAGGCTATTCGATTAGTTTTAGGAATTACACTGGGGATACAAGAGTTTTGCTGGGGAGATGAGTGAGGTAAAAAAAATCTTGGTGAAAGAGGTTCTAAAATCCATTTGGTATTTTTAGGATTTTTTTGGGGATTTTCTGGCATTTTTTGAGAATTTTTGTACAAAATTTCAAGGAGTGTGCCGATCGACATGGTTTGAAGAGTGCCAAACAATAGTGGCACGATATTTTGGGGTACCTTGAGCAGGTGGAGGGACATTGCCGATCGGCATGCCCCTTAGCCTCCTATAAAAAGAGGGTGGGTTCTTCTCATTTTTCACCATTTTTTGCCTTGGCTGTTTTTTACAATTACCTTATGCGAAGCGTTTTATTGTTCCAAGATCAAGATATGGATGATTTCTCAAGTAGCGCAACACACATAGCATGGCTGAATGTTAATGATTGGGCCAACTTGGAATGGAGGGCTAGGGTGCCCCTTATACTGGGCAACGAGAATTCCTTTGACTCATTCGAGACCTTTGTGAATGAGCGGATACTCTTAGGTGAGCCATCACGTCATCATTATTTTAGGGTGGTGAACCCTGGCAATTTTGTAAGTATTGATGACCTTTGGTATTCTTTTCTTTTTTCTTGGTGATATTCCTTATTTCTTGAATTTGACAAGTTTCTTTTTTCTTTTTTTCTTTTTGCTTTTGATAGTCTCATGTCTCTATATCGACTTTGAATGCTCAAGGGACAATGGGTCTTAGGGACATTTGGAAGCACCTTCCATTGGCGGTGTGTTGGGTGGTTTCATCAACCAGTTTTGGGAGACTATCGTCTGTTTTGAACGAGACGCCTCGTTCTACGGATATTCTCTACGCTCTGGGGGAAGAGGTGGTGGCACACCACCCAAACCTTTCATTTTGGATTTGGGGAGACGGTGGTGACTCTGATAGATGTGCAACAACTTCTAGGGCTCGACTACAATGGGGTGCAGATTGAGGTGGATAGGACTTTGAGGGTGATGCCAACGACGGTGGCGGCGATATTAGGTGATGTGGAGAGTTTAGTTTTCGAGGACTCTTTTCGTTTGTCTCTTCTGAGGGAGTTATTCTAAGTTGGAGGATTGACGAGGAGGAAAGAATGCAGGAGAAGAAGATGGCCCATTTATTTATTCTGCTGGTTTTGGGGGGTTCATTGGTGGCGATGAGTGGTGACGTCGTCCACTTGTGGTTGCTGCCATTTCTGAGGGTGTTTTCGAATGTCCCACTTTATGACTAGGGGAGACTGACTTTGGTGACCCTTTATTATTCTCTTGACGCGCTCAGCTGGTGCTACCGACAAACGTTTACTGGGGCCATGTATCTTCTTGAGGTATTCTTTATTTTACGCATTTTCCATTATGCATCCGCATTTTTCCTTTATGTATTTGATTCTTAATTTCTTAGTTACTGACCTTTTGCCATTTAAAAACATGGTTATATGTGGTGATTGGTCTTAAAACCCAATTGAAAACTTTGAAGGATGATTATGTTGGGGACTTCTGCACACAGGGTTGACTAAGGGGAATGCCCAGGTGAGACATTTGCTAGCGCATGAGTTCGGCTACTCCCGGTACCTCTAGGAGAGAGTAGTTCCACAGGTTGTGGAGGATGAGGTTACGGTTCCACCAGTGAGTCCCCCTAGTGTATATGATGCGAGTGCGGGAGATGTCGGATGATGCGCGAGTAGCGGCGATGATGGGCAATCGTTACTCATCCTATACTGACATGGTGGCGAGGTATGATTATTTAGACGTTGTGTCAATTTGTTTGATACCTCCTAGCATATAAGACCTGATGACTCTCCCTTATACAGGTTCAATTTGGCCAGTGGGGTCCTCCCACAATTTAGGTGGTGCATCGGCATCGGCGGCGACGATGACCTCAGAGGTTTCTTTTTGTGGCTGGCCGCTCCTCCTTATAATATTCGGAGGGATGATGGGAGGTTGGTGCATTTTATTTAACGTCCTAATGCGATGGATTCAGAGGAGATGGGTTTGATTTAGGAGGTCCTCCATCCATAGGTATACTTCCCATCTCTTTGTCCTTTTCATTTCCTAATTTTTTCCTTTGCCTCAGATTGATTGATTTGCTCTTTTCTGTTTCTTTTTTGCATCATATCCAGGTCTCCACCACCTGGCTGAAGGATGTTCAAGATTAGATATCTTTGGTGACCGCCCATATTTGGGATGCAATTCCGGTTCCATCTTGTCTGGTACTGTCTGCGTCATTTAAGGAAAGGTCTGTCTCAGGGAGTTGTCATACATCATCTTGTCACCGGGGGAAGAGAATGCGCCACACGAAAGGAGTTTCCTAGAGAGAGAAATAAAGAGAAGAGAGAGAAATAAAGAGAGTTTGTAAGTGAAGAGAGAGAGAAAATATAAGTGGGTAAGAGAGAGAAAGAGAGAAAAAATGGGTTTGGGCTGAGTCCCGTTGTATTTTTCTTTATTTCATGCAAAATCGATGTAACACAACAAATATTCATGCAAATAAAATGAAGTTTTTGTTGATTTTTGTTTATAATGGCTTAACACACATGGTCATTTTACTTTGTTACTGAGACCATAAAAACAATTAAAAATGATTTAGAAGATAAATAATTTAAAAAACATGACAAGTAAAATGCATAAAGAGAAGAAAATTCGTAATTCTTTTGAGAATATAAATTACTTTTATGGAGTTGTTTGGTTTTGACAAAAAAGGAAGAAGGAAAATTTCCAAAAATAAGGGGGTGGTCGATCGGCATGACCCCTGCCCTGCACATCGGCATATCTGTCGAGTACAATTAATCCAAGGCTTTGATTTCACTTTCTTAAATTGCTTGGTACTTGGTGGGGTCAGTTTTTCTCCAATTTCTGTAGGGTTCCTTGTCTTTGTTTGAGGCTTTTCAAGTATAAATAGGGGTGTGAGTGGAGCATTTTCTTCACACCTCCACATTCCTTCTTTATTGAATTCTTCTTTTCTTACTTTGCGAAATGTCTCTCCCTGGTAGTGTTGAATTTGCAAACTACCTCAAAACCTTGGAATCAATGTGCTCGTACAATTGGACTACGATGCTTTCAACATGTGTCGAGTCTCTTTATGGCATAATCGACCCATAAAGTGGAACATGCTAATGGCAGCAGTGGACTTCTAGTACACTGAAGACCATGTTTTTAGCTTTGGGTTGGATGAGGACTGTTCGACTTATGGAGAGTTATCTGCCGTATTGGGGATAAATCCCAATATTGCGGCGGCTATGCCTTAGTTTTCCCAGTCTCCTTGAGAGCTGTTAGCAGGAATCCTCCGTATCTCGCCTTTGGAGGCTAGGTCACTGTTTATGTGAGGAATGATGTTTCTTCCTGCTGTGCTACATTCTATGCATTTGCATGATGTTGGTGATGCTGGCTACGCTGGAGTTGTCATCCTATGCTTGGTTTCAAAACTGCTCTTGGTGACTGGGGAATTACTGGTGGACTCACAACTTACAACCATTCCTTTTTGGATGTATTACCATCACAATCCCGCGATGGTGATATTGATGGAGACTTTGAAAGGTCTGGAGGCCTGGCGGGATGTTCGTTCTGACTTCCTGAGGGGTAGCCCCATAATGCTGTTCATGTGGCTGTCGGAGAGGTTCCGTATGGAGGTCCCACCTGAGTATCCTTTACTGACTGGGCCAAATTTCTTTTCACGTTACTTTATCTGTGTAGGCCTGAACATCGAGAGCTGGGAGAATTGGTTTGTGGAGTATAGGGCCCGAGGCTTGCGTTGGTCAGTGCCTTGGTGGGGGGATTGGCTACCAATTTTGGAACTCGAGGAATACCCGTACATTCGGTTAGTTGGCCTCAGGCATACCTCTTTGTACTTTCCCTAGCGTTTTATGCTCCAATTTGGGTGGGAACATATTGTGCCACCTCGGACACTAGACTTCTTTCCTGTGGAGGATTTGACAGAGCGTATGCACATTTGTCTTGGCTCTTTGTGAGAGAATCATCAACCATCGACCAGTCCATCCCAGTTTGTTGGTATAGTCTGGCATATCTCAGGGGACTACATCAAGTGGTTGTGGAGAAAAGTGGTTGCCAAGATGCTGGCGGTGGAGGCTGGGAAGAGGTGGTTTGCCATATCTGACACTATGGAGGGAGATGTTGTGATTTTTCTCAGGGTAGTCCGGGCTTATCGTTCTATGGAGCGTCTGCGATACTTTATTCTGGCAGGGGATGTTTGGGGACCCCAGGATGTGGGTGATGATGGGGATGGTTCCTCTTGTAGCTGTGGGTAGGATCCCTGGGGAGTTTATTTATGAAGCTTTTACAATGGGTGTTTAGGAATATTTTGAGGGTTATTTTGGGTGTAGTGGGGCTTGTTTTTTTATTTTGGTTTTAGGAAGGTAGGAGTAGGCTGACAAGGGAATTCGTTTGACTCCTTATGCCGGTGTAATTGTATTGGAATTTTAAAATAATGGAATAAAAAAGTTTTTGATCATCTAGTTATGCTTCTTGATGAGTTTTTGCATTCGAATTATCTATACTAATCGCTAAGGTATACATAGTCCTTTTACCCATGTATATAATAAAATGAATTATTGTTCTTGATGATAATAAAATCATAATATTTTGTGAAAAAGAAGGGGTCCGTGCTCATGTTGAGGGTATGATCTTCCTACGTACCTCTAGGGGTTTTGGAAATTCTCTGAAATTCATTTTTGAAAGCAAAAAGTTTTTTTTAGAGGATCAGGCCCCATGTAGTTCTGAGTAGGGGGAAATAAAGAGTTTTTTTTATTATATATATATATATAGAAGGGAGATTGGAAGAGTCGTAGCGCGCCGAGATTTCAGACTAGGGCTAGAATTTCTTGAGACGATCCAGGTTGACTGGACGGGTCATCTCTTCTCTGTCAAGGTCGATGAGCATAGAGGCGCCGCCTGGTAAGATCTTCTAAACAATGTATGGGCCTCTCCAATTAGGCTTGAATTTTCCTTTGGGGTCCCAGATAGGCTCTACTATTTCTTTAAGGGCTAAGTCCACTTCTTGGACACTGCGATCCTTGACTTTCTTATTAAATGATTGCGATATTTGGGGATAGTACCCTTGTATGTGATATAGATCCTTCAATATTCTTTTATCCAAAGGTTATATCTCGTCAAGATGAATATGTTGCCAGTCTTCCTCGCTAACTTTACTTTCGAGCATGACGCCCAACCAAGGGATTTTCATTTCCACGGGTAGGACTGCTTCCATATTGTACACTAGAGAGTAATGGGTAGCCCCCATGGATGTTCGAACTTAAGTGATGTATCCCCAGAAGGCGTAAGGGATCCTGTCAGCCCAATTTCGATAACTCTCGATCATCTTGCTGATGATGGCTTTGAGAATCTTATTAGCGGCTTCAATTGCACTATTGGTTTGAGGTCGGCAGGGAGAATATTTGTGTCTCTGAATCCCATACTCGTGGACCAATTCTATAAATTTTACCTCAAAATGTATCCCATTATCTGATACCAGCTCGTGTGGGACCATATATATCGGTAGATGATGTTTTTCTTGATGAACTTGGCTAGTTTCTTAGTATTCAGAACTGTATATGACTCGTCTTAGACCCTTTTAGTGAAGTAATCAATGGAAACCAAGATAAATTCATGTCCGTTGGAGGCTTTGGGTGTAACCTTCCGTATGATATCAATGCCCCATGTGGAAAATGGCCAGGGATAAGTCATGTTGTACAATTCCCACGGAGGCAGGTGTTGTAGGTTGGAAAATTCATGGTATTTGAGACATTATCCAACATAGGCCATGCAATCTTAGACCATGGTAGTCCTGTAGTAACCCTGTCGGATGATTTTCTTTGTGACCATATGGCCATTCATGTGGGGTCTATATTCCCTGCTGTGGATTTTCAACATCATCGCTTCAATGTTAGCCCCTGCGATGTAGTGCAAATGGGTTCCATTGAAATTCCTCTTGAATAGTGCTTTATCATAGACAATATATTGGGAAGTAAGTATATAAAGGGTTGCTCGTTATTTCTTGCTGGAACCTTGGGTATACCTACCATGCTTGAGGAGGCGCCAAATATCATTGTAACAACAATCGATCATATCAGAATATTCTTTTGTGTTGAGCTCAATGTGGTAGCAATAGGTTGGTTTATCTAGCTTTTGGACTAGGAAGAGGACCATTGTTATCCCTTCGGGCATATTAATCATGGAGGCTAAGGTAGTAAGGGCATCAACTAGGTTGTTCTTTGCCCATGGCAGGTAGTGGAAGGTGACTTCTTGGAATTGTGAGGCTAGCTCTTCTAGGTGGGAATGAAAGGGTAAGAGTTTCTCGTCCTTAACTTTACATCTTCTGAGTAATTGACCGATGATGAGGGATGAATCCTTATATACATCTAGGTATCGAATTCTTTTCTTGAATGCAACTTTGAGGCCTACTGTGCACGCCTCATATTTAGTCATGTTGTTGGTGCAAGCATAATTCAGCTTGATGGCAATGGAAGTGTGAGAGTCATCAGGGGAAATTAGGAGTATCCCAATGCCATATTATTTCTTATTGGCAGAGACATAGAAGATCATTTAACATTGAAGATCTTCTTGGGAGGTACAAAGGATATTCTCATCCGGGAATACGAAAATCCAGACATCGGTTTCTTCCATAGGGTAGTCAACGATGTAGTCAAAGATGGATCTTCCTTTGATGTCTTTTTGCGTGACATAGACAATATGAAATTCGGCTAGAAGCATCAACTAATGGGCCATTCAGCTGGACAAGTCAGGCTTCTCAACTAGGTACTTGATCGTATCCATTCGAGATACAAGTTTGATGGGAAAGGTAAGAATGTAGTGCCGTAACTTTTAGGTGACCCAGAAAAGAATGACACATGATTTCTCCAGATCTATGTAGTTAAATTCGTACATGACCTACTTATGACTGGAATAATAGATGGCCCTCTCTTTGTAGGATTCTTTAAGATATTGGGCTAGAAAATCCCCAACTGCAGTGTCCATTACGGTTAGGTATAGGAGTAGGGAAAGACTAGGTTGCAGCGACATGAGTACCAAATGTTAGGTTAGGTATTTCTTGATTCAATCAAAATGTTCTTGGAAGGATTCGTTCCAGACCTTGGTAGACTCCTCTTAGAGGAGTTTGAAGATGGGATCAAAAGTCAACTGGCTGATGAACCAACCGATATACTATAATTTTCTAAGGAATCCCCGTATTTCTTTCTTTATTCGGGGTGGTGGCATCTCGAGTATGGATTTCAGCTTGGTAGGATCTGCTTCTATCACTTTCTCACTAACCATGAATCCTAAGAGATTTCCTTTGGTAACAACGATGACATATTTTTTTGGGTTAAGTCACATCTTGCAATCGCTTGAAGAATTTTCGGACAGTGGGAACATGACCTTCTCTAGTCTTAGACTTGATAATCATATTATCTATGAATACCTCGACTTCCTTGTGTACCGAATCATGCAAGATGGTTGTGACAACCCTTTAGTAGGTGGCCCCTGCATTTTTGAGACTAAATGGCATCACGGTGTAGCAAAAGGTTCCTTAAGGGGTGGTTTTTGGTGAGAGTTTGAAGTTCGAGTATGAAATCTGCCTCAAGGGTGAAAGTATGCATACCATATGTTTGATGCCTTACTTGACATTGCAAATGAACTCGGAAAATTATGAAATTTTAACATTATATTATTAAATATGCTTTCTGAAATTGGGTGAAATATCATAGAAAGTTATGATGTATAAAAATTATGAAAATTCTTGAAAGTTGATTGAACAATAGAGGAGCCTATAAGGAAGATTTGCGAGGTAGTAAAGCAATGGGCCTATCTCGCTCTAGGAAACTGGAAATATTGCACCGTCTTTTGTATTGGAATACTAATATGATAAGGATTGAATTACCAAGAATAAATGAATATATATTTGGTCTATGATTTGGATATGTTAAATATATTAACATGGATTTGGATGGAACTTCACTTGTGATAAATGATTTGAATGGAATCATGTGATGCTTATGGATTGAATTATGTTTAAATCATTCTTTCGATTATTGATATTATTATGATGATACTAATATTTTAAGAATGATAGTAAGGAAAGAAGATATGATTGAACAAGTAACCGATAAAGGCAGGGGAAAAGCCAGTTAAACTGTCAAGGTGAGTGTACTTATGATTGTTTCATATATATATATATATATATTAATATAGCTCTAAGAGCAGGATTTGTTTGAATACTTCGTTATTCAGGATTTGTTTGGATATTAAAATATCCAGGATTGTTTGGGTCTTATGATCCAGGATTTGTTATTGCCAATGGGCATAATTATTTGGGTCTTATGATCCAGGATTTGTTATTGCCAATGGGCAGAACTATTGGATCTTATGATCCAGGATTTGTTATTGCCAATGGGCAGGATTGTTCTAATTTTATATCCACATATTCGATATAGAATTATCACCTTATTGCAGGGAAGGAGTACCTCACTAAGCGCAATGCTTACAGATTATATTTTAACAATTTCAGGTTTGTACGCTGCCAGCTAGGATACTATATGACCAGTAACTTTGAGAGTTGCACCGTTAGAAGAGATGGGGTTTAAGTATGGAGATTTTATCATTGTCACACTGAAGATTTTAATATACTCACACATTGTATGTATTGAGTTAGCATGGATTGAGTTGATCATAGTTAATCATAGTATTTTATAATCTCTAATCATGACTCTGATGTTGACTTCGTTATGGCACAAGAATAATATTATGTCCATTATGCAGAAAAATATTGATAAATGAATTAAATATTTCAATGGTCTCGAGATTATGATCCAATTATTCTAATAACTAATGATTAGTATGGATATTGGGCATGGGGTGTGACAGATATGGTCTTGAGGAAGGTGATATAGTAAACTAAAAACCCAATCCACAAAAAATTAGCAAAAAAATAGGAGGGATTGTCAAGACATGTTTTCATCATGTCCCTAGTACCTAATTTACATTATGTATGACGTATCCCGTTCCAACCATCAAGGAGTTAAAGTTCACAAGTTCAAGAAGACGGATCCGAATATCAAGCATCCCCAACAAATTTCTACAATGAGACATAATTTTAGTATGGATTTTTTTCATGTTACTTAGATTTTTTATCAAATATTGGGATATTTTTCTAAACTTTTTTGTCAAAATGAGGCACTTTCAAGATGGAAAATGTTTTCTGAGTTTACTGTAGACAAGATTTTAAAATATCATTTAAGTCATTCTAACAACTCGTCACTGTTGTTCAAACGACATGTAAATGTCGTTTGATAGGTTCTTTGATGGTTTACTTCTCATCTGGATCAAATGAACCCGTACTATTTTGTGTTTTTGAGGTCGTTTGATACGTCGTTCGAAGGGTGCTTTTAACGAGATGTCAATCTCGTTCGAAAAACCTTAAGAACTCGTTTTAATGATTATTTCATGAAGATTTTTTATCAATACTGTTCATTTACGCAAACTGCAGACCTGCTGCAAAACTGTCTTCACTTTTTAGGATAAAACTTATTTTTGATTAACACAATCAATCCCAAATACTTTATGAATCGTATTTGGAACCCAAACACTTCTTTATCAAATTTATTCTTATGGAAAGATTTCTTCACTACTGATCTTGAGGGTATTCACTGCTGAGGGAGGAGGACTGAGTTTCTTATGATTATCAAGGGAATCATTACTGGTAGAAGGTTACGATCTTTGTGAGTTCTTGCGGGAATTCATTGCAGTATTTCTTTATAGTGTTGTAAGTTTTGATTTGCAAACTTTAGTGAAATAAAAGTTTTTGCCATGCGGGGATTTCTCCTGAAATTATTTATTTGTTTACATGATTATATGATTTACTACTTTCAATCACATAGTTGCATGTTTAGGGTTTACTAAAAATTAGAATTTGTTAGGGGATTTACATCTAATTAAATAAGTTTAATCCATCGGAGAATCGCACACTCTTATAGGGATGATACATCATCACTCATATCACGCGACTAAGAACATACTTGTTAATGGACTATGAAGGATGAAGGACGATCATCCATGGAACATAAAAAAAATAAAGGTATACTAGTAGTAACTCATTACACACTATTGACAAGATACTTTATTAGTTTCAATTTGCACGAAGTTATCTTTCATTTAGTTTGTAATCAACACCAAATTAATAAAATTTTCATTTACTTTCATATTTATGTTCATTATCTACAAACACTAAATTTGTTCGGTAAATACTTAACTAAAAGTGTTATGATGAATAAGAAACCCAAGAGATGATGGAGTGGGAGAGTGGTGACCGGTTATGCGAAGGGTTCGAAAAGTTATCACTGAGCACAGTTTATCAGGAAAGAAAGCAAGAGGAGTGGTTCTTCACTCCGGAACAAGAAGAGGATAGAAATGGGGAAATTGAGCTAGTGAACCCCTCAGAGGGCGAGCTGAATGTCATCCTCACTCTGGATGAAGGGGGACAGCTGAAGCAGAGTGTGTTTATAATGCCCAGACGTATGAGGTAGACCTAGATTCTGAGTGTGAGGCCATAACAATGAGCCCCAAGTTCAAGTGGTTTTTTGACTACATAGGGGTGAAATATGACATAAGAATAACCATCATTATGAAAGTCCTAGAAGTTGTGCAGCAGCGCAAAGACCCCTCGCTAAATTGGCAAGTGCCAATTGGGAGGTTGATCAAGAGGTATACTTCCAAAGTGGTGTTTTCAGAGGCAGATAGGCAGGTGCCTTACTTCCAAAATCGTTTATTATAAGTTATAGCTATGACTAATGGAGTCTCATTTCCCAGAGCATTAAGGGATGGAGGAGCATCCATTAACATCATGCCCATTAGCACATTGTATGAAATAGGAATTGACCAGGGGAAGGTAGTGCCAGTACCACTAATGATTTCTGAATTTGATAATGCTGGAATACACTCTATCGGATATGTAAACATGGAAATCAAGTTGGAAAATTTCACTTCCCACATCAAGTTCCATGTTATCAATGCTAACACTAGATACCAACTACTCATTTGGAGGGTATGGATGCACACCCACGGCATAGTGCCCCATCACTTACCATTAGTGTGCGAAGGCCAACATTAGAGGTATGGAGATAGTCATCAAAGCCATGCAGAGAACCTTCACCATTGCAGAGGCCCATCTGGTAGATGCAGCGTTCTACACGAAATTGGATAAGGATAGGAAGGTCTTTATAAGAAAGTTAGAAAGGAAGCAAATAGCTGAAGGAAGTATCCAGCAGAAGAAGTATGTTCATGATCGCTTGGGGGGAAGGGTGATCCCCCACATAGCAAAGGGCAATAGGAAAGTGGAGAAGGTGCCTAAGCCTCCTCGAACTTGCTAGAAGGTGGTTTTTCCTAATGGGAAGGTCATCTACCGCTTATAACGGTATGCACAAGAGGTGTTCTAGGATGAGAGAACTGACCCGATACCTTTGTATTTTGTTGTTAATGAATCCCACGCCATTGAGCATGTCGAGGATCGAAAGAAGCTCCAGAATGCATGCAGGATGGACACAGAGAGAAGCTACAAGTGCTAGAAGAGATCAATTTGGGGACAGAAGGGGGTGAGAGCAAACCCATCCTAATCTCCAAGATTCTGGAACCAAAACTGAAGGAATAGCTCATTGACTTACTTAGGGAGTTCATTGATGTGTTTTCCTGGAGTACATAGAGATGCCAGGAATAGACCTAGAGGTGATCTCCTATAGATTGAACATCCTCCCCAATTCCCTCCCAGTAAGGTAATCCACACGCACATACAAAATTGACCTAGACCTGAAGATAAAGGCGGAGGTAGAGAAGTTACTGGAAGTAGGCTTCATCAAGCCCAGTTAGAATCCTGAATGGATCTCCAGTTGTAAGATGTGGGTTCTTCATATACTATTAGTATTAAGTAAGGCGTAACCCCTTATCAAGATTGGGATAACACCGTTAGATATGGAGCACAGTTTAAAGCCCCAGGTGAATCGGGGACAGAGAGATTTAATTATTCAAAGTTGCACTAAAGAACATATCAACATGGGCAGCATGTGGTAAACACAATAAATGAAATGGGACCAGCAGATGGCGTGGTTGGAGGGAGAAAGAACAAGCACTCTGGGCACAATAAAGACAAGGCAGGAACTTTGGTCTCAGTTAATGCCCAATGATGGGTTCATTCAATGTACGAGGGAGTTAATGCTCTTTTTAAAGTCTCTCTGGTATGAGGGAATTCATACAGCAATTCCAGATCTGGATGTTCTCCTCTCTATTTGTTTGTTTTGGTCGTATTTATATGGAGGGAGAGGTTGCTTGAGTAGGCATATGCTCGATCCCTTTATCCGGGTGCATTAAATGCATGAGATACTACATTTAATGCATGGGATCTGTTAGTTTTGGAGGGAAAGTATTCTATTGGTTAGAAGTATTTCAGTCATTTATGAACGATATGACATGTCATCTTGGGGCTTACTCTAGGATAGCTATTTGGTCAGATTTGTGGGCTAGACCTGCCATCCTTAGGATAAAGGAACTTGAATACTGTATTCTTGAGTTCCTAAACATTAGGCGCTATGACGTCAGGAAGAAGTTCAAACAGTGACAATTGTATGGTATTTAGTCATGTTAGTCACATAGTCTGGCACCTGAGAAACCTCGAGGAGGTGATCTCGAGGGTATAAGCATTAAGGGAGATCGAATGACTCGAGGAGATTAACTCAAATAGGTAAGCAAGGAGTGGACTCGCGCACCATTTGTCCTGGGTGAAGTTTTGTCTAAGTGTGCCAAGAGGGTTGGTAATAACTCCCAACGTTGCCTTGTTCTCAATCCTCCAAACCATGTCCCTGCGAAGTTCCCAAGAGAAGATAGCTTGATAGAGCATGAAATATCTCCCCTAACCTGCCAGACAAGGTCCCTAGTGTGTACCAGATGACCCTTCTCAATATATACATTCATAAAACAAAGTACATAATACAACATTCTACTTTTTATTACAAACTATTATCATCCGGGTGACCTCTGTTCTACGAGCCAGGTCAGTTAGAGGCTCTTTGGGGTAGGCATTAAGAGCATTTTACTTGTGAGGATCCTTCGAGATACTTACATAGAGGATCTTCGAGGTGTGTTTATGGGGAATCTTTCTCTATAGCTGATCAATTCACTTGGCTAAGTTAATCATCTGTGTGGGGGGGACACCCCTCCACATTTGCCCCTTCGTAGAGATATTTATTTATTTACATGAAGAAATATCTGTACGAAACTTTCGCTTATCCATGATTTTCCTCCTTGGGGATAATGAAGAGATTTTTTTAAATTTCCCCCAAAGCTCTTCATTCCCTAAGGTAGATAAGACCCCTAGCCATGCTTCATTAAATGCAACTATCGTTTACATTTTAGTGCATCACATGTGGCAAGGTCAGGGCGAGCATGTGAAGACGACGTGACTATTCGACGAATATTTCCACGAATAAACATTAGAGCAACCTTTAGTCTTCTGTAATCACGCATGTTTGGCCAACACGCCGGTCACATAATTCTGAAATGCCATCATTGCTATTTTCTAAACGTCACCTTTGTTGTCGTCTTTTGAAATTCATGTTGCCCTTATAAAAGGGGCTGAACCTTTAATTAAGACTCAGCTTTGGGTTTAACTTTCTGAGTTCAAACTTTTTTATGAGGGTTTGTCCAAGGTAATCTTTTTTTCTTCAAGTATCTTCCATTCTTTCTTCTTTCGTCTGATATGGCACCAGCAAAGAGAACTCTTTCTGTTAGGGGAGTCTCTCCTACCACCCAAGCATGCCAGGATCGATATCGTGCCACTTATTTTGGAGAGGATGATCATTTCTAGGCAACGACCGAACATTTTCCTAGTGCTTTGGTGCCAAATGAGGAGCCAAATTTGTTAATAGACGAAGGTGAAGATGCTGAGGGCTTCGCCTATATCCCTACTGCTATTGTCACCCTTTTTCGCATAGAGTGTGGTTATTTCCCATACTCTAATGTGGAATTTGAGGCATCTTCTGGTTATTGTGAAGGGTTGGTCCTTGGATGAAGTATATCCACGCCAAGTATTCAGTTCAACAGACCCTCGTAGGTTTATCTTATTCTCTGTGGATGGGTGACCTTACCTTGGCCAAAAATAACATTACTTTATAACTATTGGTGTCATGGTGGAGTCATAGGTCACACACCTTCATGGCTGCTTAGGGCGAGTTTACTGTTACCCTTGAGGATGTGTGTGAACTATTAGGATTGGAAGCTGCTGGATGTGACACCTTCTTCGAGCTATTTCCAGCGAAGAGAAAACTCCGAGGAATGAATTAGAGGCCGTGGTGAAGGATTTTATGGTCAATTACAATAAATGCACCTACTCGGAGGTCATTCGCTATTTTTACTTTATTGAACAAAAAGCTGTCATTAGAGCTCGCGAGGCTGCTAAGGAGAACCTGCAAGGGAAAGAAGTCTTCGAGTAACCTTCAACGGGGAAGGCTTATGAGTCTAAATTTGAGATAGTAGGGTACATATGGGTGATTCTGCCAAATGTATATCTTCCGGGTAATCCCCATGACTGCCCTCGTAAGGACCTGATCAATCTGGCCGTTCGAATGGCCTGCGATGTAAAGATCCCCCTCGCAGCCACTGTTCTTGGATCTCTGTACACTTGGTTAGATCGAGTGTCTCTAGACTCTGATCAAAGTGTTGTTAGGTTCGATGTGTCTAATTATGCCACTAATATTCTTTTGATGACGTTCCTTTATGCGCATTTCAAGGATTATGCCCCTGCTGGCCATTTCCCAAGTTCACAAGATGTGCGAGTCCCCCGTATTTGTTGTTGGAAAAAAAAAGCATGAAGAAGCCTCTGTTAGCTCTAATTGACTGCACTGAGTGTTTCAACCATCTCCCTTATGTTGGGGTAAGCTAATTTTTTACCAACCATTTCTTTGGTGAAGAGGAGCGCCCCGTTGCTCCTATTGAATAAGCCATGGCCATAAACTTCATAGAGCACAGTGTCCCCCTATTACTGGTCCCTTCCTATTTGCCTTCATATATCGAGTGGTCATCATTTTATTCTGTTTACATCCCCCATAGGGTAGCTATGCAGTTTGTCTATGATCAAGGGGCCCCTTTGTTAAGTCATTATACCCGAGAGAAGCCAACTAACTTCTCGTTTGCTTATTCGAACTTCCTCACTTCTACTATTGTCAGTGTGTATGCCTATTATGTTGCTAATCCCGTGAGACCAAGAAAGGGAGCTCGAGGAGGGAGATCAACGATGTTCATCAATGTGTTTTGGCAGAACCAATTGGTTCATTTCCAAACTAACCTTCTCAAGGAACCCCATTATCATGAGGTTGTAAGATTTTCTCCCACTAAGTTAGGTTTGAGAAACTGCACCACCCAATCATCTATTTTCCCCCTCAACAAAGCCAATACAAGTGTTCCTACTGAACTGCCTCCCCCAGCGCCTGTGGATCAGGCAGTTGTAAAGAAAAAAAGATCCACTCAATCTTCTATTCTTCCGACCGACGATGCCCCTGGTCGTTCGAGGCCGGTTGGAAGGATCGAGTCTCCTTGCGTTTCTTCAACTGGTGTAGAAGTTAGGGCCACTCGGAAGGCGCACTTAAAGAAGCTTAAAACTACTCCACAACCTCCATTAGTCTCTTCTCCTGACCCAAAGATTTTCAAGTTAGTGAGCTAGATGGTATATCGTCTTTGCCAGACTTGAGAGAATTTTAGTTCAGAAGATCGGGCTTACATGTTAGCCGAGATATCTACTCGTGGATTTTCTCATAAACCTTAATCTGTTGAGGATTGCAAAAATTAAAAAGCAATTAGCCCCCTCAATCTTATGATGGAGGAGTCGAGCGGGTCCAGTGAGGAGGGGATTGCTGAGGAGCATTTGTCTGGTAGAGATATCAATGAGGAGATGGACGATGGAATATTTTTTCGTTAGCAAGCGCACTTCTCTGTTCACAAAGGGCGTACTGTTATTCGACAAAAACACTTTCGGGATGCCAAAGAGATAAATAATCTATTACTTCATGAGTTGAGCTACTACCCCCGCGGTGGCCTTCTTCAGTGGTATGACCTCCACCCATTTCATAAAACATTATGTGGCTACTAAAATCTGTATCTTTCCCCGTGATGAAGGGTTGATGGATCCTACCAGATCAAAAGTACGTGGATCATATTTCCATATAACTGGCAATCTTTTCACTTTTTAACAAAATTGGTTGAGTCTTTCTCCATCGAATGCTAGTGATAGCCCAAGGTCATTAGCTAGTCGTAAAGTTTAGCTCCTCCAATGTAACCTGGCTCATGAGACTGCTTCAATACCTCTTCGGCCTCTTCACCTCTTATGCACCTTAGGGGCCTGTCCTGGTAGCCTCATCAGTACATCCGCCCATCTTGCATGAAGTACCTCAGTGCTTTCCTTCTTATCTTCGTAGCATCTTCGTTATCTACTGGCACTACTTCATCCACCAATAATTCCATGTAGGGTTGTCTCTAATCTTGCGGTTGATCAATGAAGTTGCACTCTGCTGCCTGATAAAAAAAGGCAACACTTCGGGCACTCTCTTTGTATTGCGGTGACTTCTTGTCTCATCGAGGGCCAGTAGTACCCCGCTCATTGTATCCTCCTATATAGGGGAATCTCACTGGTCTCATAACTATTCTCACGTACTTCGATCAATCATCTCTTGGCCTTGTCAGGGTCCACACACCTGGATATCTAACCCCCTTTGTTCTTAAAATATAAGTTACCCCTGGCAACAAAGTACTGTGATATGTCAGCCAAGCTAAGTAGTCCTTCACCTTTCTCTAGCTGTTTTCTAATTTCTCCTCTCTAATCGTCTTCATCCTCTGATGGCAGCATCTCAGATACAGTCAAGGGGGCAATTCTCTTTATGACTTGAATAACGGTTGACTCCCCATCAATGATAATCTTTTGTGCATTGGTGGCATATGAATCTGCATGCCTATTCATTGTTCGGGGGTGCCTTTTTATCTTTATCGCCTCAAACTGTCCCACTAATCGCTGGATGATCGTGCAATAAGGCACCAAACTCATTTGCTTTAGTGAAAACTCCTCTATCACTTGCTTCACCACTATACTTGAATCCCCTTTGATTGTTAGAACCTGGACGCCCCTCCTGAGCGCTTCAAGTAACCCAAGGACCAGTGCCTCATACTCAGCCTCGTTATTTAAGCATTCAAACTCCAATTTGAACGACATGTGAATCTCCTCACCACTCTTCATAAAATAACTCCCTCTCCTACTTTCTTCTCTACTGAGGAGCCATCGAACTACATACTCCATTCCTCCAGGCTAGCAGCTACAAAATTAGCCTGGAGGTCATTACCCGGGAGCTCCTCAGTAGGTGGCTCAAACGTTCCTAAAGGAAAAATGGCTAACAGATCTGCATACGCCTGACTTTTGATGGCCCGAGGGACCCCACATTTTAGATCATACTCCGATAGAATTAGGAACCATCTTCCCTGCCTATCAATACAGTTCTAGCAAGCAAAAACTTTATGGGGTCACATCTAGTTACAATATAAACTGTGAATGATAACAGGTAGTTCCTAAGTTTTTGCATCACTAACAAGAGGGCTAAGAAATGCCTATCAATGCTAGTGTATCTAGCCTCGGGCCCATGTATAATCCTACTTAGATAATAAACAGGTTTTTCATTCCCTTCGCTCTCTTGGACCAACAAAGCCCCAATAAACCGTTCTGTTGATGTGAGATATAAACGTAAAGGGGTACCTTCTTTCGGGGGGATCATTGTTTGAGGGGAGGTAAAGCGCCTTCAACTTGTCCATGGCCTCCTGGTGCACTATTTCCCATGTAAACTTCACGCCCTTCCTCAGCATCTCCGGAATGAACCTCCTCAAGTAGGACACCTTTGCTAGGAAACTCTTAAGCTCTTTCGCGGATTTTGGTCTTGGCATATCAAGGATGGCTCGTCGTTTGTCCAAGTCCATTTGTACTCCATAGCGATTTACCACGGGCCCCAAAAATTTCTCGCTCATTACCCCAAAGGCGCATTTGAGGGGGTTCATCTTTAGCTTGTACTTCCGGCAGTGAGTGAACACCCTCCTCAAATTATCTAGGTGTGATTATTCCTTTTTGGACTTAATCACAAAGTCATCGACATAAAACTCCATGGTTTTGTAGAAAAGGTCATGGAAAATAGCCATCATTATTCTTTGATAGGTGGATCCTGCGTTCTTCAATCCGAAAGGCATGATCGTGTACATAAAATTGCCCAAGGGTGTTTAAAAGTCGGTCTTCTCCGCGTTAGATGGGTCCATTTTTATCTGATTATATCCCACATACCCGTGCATGAAGTTGTACATCTCATGGCCTGTAATTGCGTTGATCAAATTGTTAATGAAGGGTCTTTCGGGCACGCCCCATTCAGATCTCTGAAATCTACGGATATCTTGATTTGACTTTTATCCTTATTTCCTACAGGTACAATACTGGAAAACCATATCGGATGTTGTATCGGCACTATAAACCCCACCGTGAGAAGGTTTTGTACTTATTCTTTGATCTTCAAGTCCAACTCTGCTTTATATGTTTGGGTGGCCTATTTCGCTGGGATTACTACGGGCAAGACATTCAGTATGTGATAACTTACCTCCGTGTTAACTCCCGGCATCTCGATGTACTTCCACGTAAAGATATATTTTAACTCAACAAGGAGTTTGATTAATCCCCCTCGAGAGTCTCCCTCAAAGTCCTTTGAGATAAAAATGGGGTTCGGGGCCCCACCTTCTCTACCCAAATCGATCTTTTCTAATTCCTAGATATGCGTCCTATGGCCATATTTCATACATTTTGGCTCTTCCTCGACTTCTTCTACAAAATTTTGGATCCCAGAGTTGTCAATTACTAAGCATTGCCACTGATTATCTACCGGGAAGCATTCATACACCCGGTCAGCTTCATCCCCTAGTCTCTCGGCTGCCCGCTCACACCTTCACAATTTATAAATGACTCTGCCGTTAGGCAAGATAACTCGCTTACACTGTCGATCCACATCTCTTTAGAAAGGTCTTTTTCTATGGTTCTCATCCACCTCCTTCACCGTTAGACTATTAAGAATGCTCTGTGTCTGCACTTGGTGCTCAATGGGATCAATTCGTGGAGTCATCCGGTTATGAAGCTGTCTTGATAGGCTGGGTGGACTTACCATATCAAGGTCACGTTCTTCTTTATAAATCATAATCATTTGAGCAGGTGCCCCGCATCCTTCATAAGTCACAATCATTCGAGCACGTTCTTCTTCATACTATAGTTTTGGTTACAAAGAAGGAAAAAAGATAAATTAGGATTTATGTAGACTTTCTTGATTTGAATCGTGGATGTCCCAAAGATGAGTTCCCTCTATCGAATATAGACATACTAGTTGATTCTACCTTGGGATATGATATGTATAGTTTCATGTACGGGTACATCGGCTACAACCAGATCAAAATGGATCTGGTAAACACAAAGACCACTGCCTTCTACACACCACTAGGGAACTTCCACTACAAAGTCATGACTTTCAAACTCAATAAATATGGGGCCACATACCAGCGGATAATGATCTTTTATGATCTGTTTCATGATCTACTAGAGTTCTATATGGATGACCTGGTGGTGAAATCCAAGAAAGAAAGCAAACATATACAGGACCTTAGGAAAGTATTTGAGAGGTATCGCATGTATAATATGATGACGAATCCCTCTACGTGTGCCTTTAGAGTTATCGCATGAAAGTTTTTAGGTTTTATCATCAATAGGCAAAGGGTGAAAGTAGATGCAGAGAAGAGGAAATCCATTGTGATGATGCCACCCCCAAGAGTCAGAGGCAACTTAAGATCTTCTTGGGAAAGGTATCCTACCTGAGGAGGTTTATACCCACGCTAGCAGAAATGACTCACCCATTCACACCCTTATTGAAGGACAAGAATAAGTGGATTTGGGGAGAAGAGAAGAAGAAGGCATTTGAGAAGCTTAAAGAAATTTTAGCCTCTCCGTCCACGATGGTCCCACTAGAAGCGGGAGCACCGTTGCTACTCTAGCTCACTTTAATAGAAAGATCCGTAGGGGAAATTTTAGCACAAGAGAAGTAAGGAGTAGAAAGTCCAGTCTACTACTTGCCAGGAGTAATCTCTAGAACATAATCTAGATACACTAGCGTGGAGAGGCATTGTCTTGCCCTGGTTTTTTTGGCTCAGAAATTGAGACATTATCTTCTAGCCTTCACAGTTCATATAGTCACCAAGTGTGACCCTATAAAGTACCTAATAGCAAGAAAAATACTTGTAGGACATGTAGCGAGATGGTTTTTGATATTTTTGGAGTATGATTTAAAGTGTGTAGTGCCTAAAGCAATCAATAGTCAAGCAGTGGCAGACCTGTTGGCCCATTTCCACCAAGTGGAAATTTTGAGCCCCCTAATGAGGAAATGCGTGGGGAGAGCTTTCGATCATGCATGGTAGAGGAAATGGAAAAGTGGGAAATGGAGTTCGATGGCTCTAGTTCTCAATTCATAGGAGGTGTAGGCATCATACTCTCGAGTATCAAGGAAAATATCCCCCTCTCTTTCAAGTTGGACTTCAAAAGCTCAAACAATGTTGTTGAATATGAAGCTCTCATTCTGGGCATGTTAGAAGTGCTCCAGAGGGGTATTAAAGTACTATCCATCCGAGGGGACTCTAACCTGGTAATAAAATAGGTTAACAGGGAGTTTACCCTCAAGCATGCGAACTTGACACCCTATAGGTATATCATCCAAAGGCTGTTGGGGCAATTCCTAGAAGTGACTGTTGAGATACATGCAAGAACCATGAACAGACACCCCGATGCGCTAGCCACGATAGCACAAAAGTTGGATATGGATGAGGCAGAAGCGATGATCATTGTGCGTAAGACAATAATACCTACTACGATGAAGTCCTTGTTCCCAACCAATGAGCCAGAAGATTGGAGACACCTAGTGGTAAATCAGTTGGAGACAAGAGAGGGGACGATAAAGATATTGGAGCTGGATAACTACCACCTGCTGTAAGGAATACTTTACTTTAGGATTCCTAACAAGGTGTGTTGGGGAGAAAGAAGCAAAAGAGAGGTTGGCATAAATGCATGAAAAACAATATGGGGACACTAACATCCCACTTTACCTCCAATTGCAGCGAGGGGGGCTACTATTGTCCTACTATGAGCATAGAGGCTGCTCGTCTGTATCAAGGTTATTTAAAGTTTCAAACTCACTTCGATCAGCCGGTAGATGCCAATTTCATAGAAGCCTTTAAATATTGGAGACAACCATATATAGCATATCTAAAAGAAGGAGAGCTACCCACAGAGAGAGCGGATGAAATCTATCTCAGGAAGAGGGTAACTCGTTTTTACTTGGTGGAAGGAGAGCTATACAGGAAAGGTCATAATGAGAAGGTACTAAAATGCATAGTTAAATAAGACATAGAGAGGGTGCTGAAGGAAGTTGAGGATCCCTCCCACATGGGGGGTGCCAAGTTATATGATCAGTTGATGACCCTGGGGTATTATTGGCTATAAGAGGGTAGTTTAGAGTAGATGGAGGCGTAGCCACTTTTTGAGTATAGTAATGATAAGTTAACTAATCACGCCATCACTTAACTACAAGATATGCTAGCACAACTTAGTGAAGATGGACTCTGTTTGAACTCAGAAATCTCTCATGTATAACTCAGAAGATAATAAATAACTTAGAAGCAACTTTGCTTCGAGGGAAAGAGAAAATGAGCACCCTAGATACACCTTGACAGGTAGCCAAAGACCCTCACCACTCTCATTGATCTCTGTTAAGTATTAAAGCTCTATAACAAATGACAATGGTGGGTGAGTAAACTCTCTCGTTCGTAATAAATCTCTCTCTGATGTATATTCTCTCTAGTAATAACTTCTGAACTCTCAAAAGGAACATCCTCTACCCAGAGGTGGTTAGGGTCCTTAAATAGCCCCCCACACTAACTCCGAGGAAACTCAGTCATTAATGTCTGTGAAAGACATCCCTCATACTTTATGTCATAAACATTAAATACCTTATGCACTAGTTATCTCCACATTATAAACATTAAATTCCAAGACATGCCTTTTGCCTAACCACTGTGTGTCAGGGGGCTATCGTCACGGAGACGGCTCACCAACTGTCCGATAGCCCCAAATACCATGGTGGTTTACTTAAGTGCAGACTTGACATTGCCTTGCTGCTTAGTGACATCACATATGGTAGATGTGACGTTAAGTAGAGGGATGTTTGGTTCACAACTCAACGCCCGATGGAACTCAAGGCTGCTCCGCCCGAGGTTCCACGCACCGGGTTATTTGGTGTTTTACCAAATGTATCTAAGATGCTCATGACAAGTCCGAATGGTGGCTCACTTCTCAATCCTCCAAACCAATTCCCTCTAAAGTTCCCACGATGAGGTCGTTCGATAGAGCATGAACGCTCTCCCAGGCCCTTCCAAGCCTGGTCTCTCGTGAGTATCGTTTGACCTCACACTAAAACATTATGCTCGTTACATAATTACAATCATTATAACCCATAGTCAATATAAACAAAAGATATAATTTGACTAAGTAACACGACAAGCTAAAGTATGAGCTACCACGCTAAGCTGCCTCGCATGAGTTGCCTCGCTTGAGCTATCACGCTCAGCTACCTCGCTGCCTTAAACCCGAACACTGTTGCTAATGGGGGGATTATCTCTAATCTCAGGATTACCTTCAATAACCCTCTACATTTTCCCCATCGTGAAGATATTTATTGTGGGAAGAAGAAATGTCTTCACGAAAACTTCTCAATTCGATGAACCTGAGTCGAAGTGTTGTGGCTTACCGACGGTTTACGAAGGGTCATTGCCACTTTTCCTTGCTATTGAGTTTCAACTGTTCTATCTTTGCTTTCATGGATAATTTTGGGATTCTCCTGGAACACTTGATGACTTCCCCAAATACCCATTTTGACTCTGGGGAGGTGGAATTCTCCCATTTGTGTTGTTATGGATTATAGTTGTAGGCAGTGAGTTTGTCATTTGGACTGCCCCTATCGTCGTGACTTGTGAAATTATTCCTTGTAACTTTTCATCATGTTAGAAAAAGTCGTAATTAAACAAAGTTTGGGCTTGTGGCGAGGTGACATCATAGCTTTGTGGATTGTTGGGGCAGTGTCTTCGTTGGGAGTTATGGGATATGTCTGATAAAAATACTGGCGCCAAAACTCAAACTTTCTTAAGAAGGAAACCCTTTCTATCCCCTATCTCTCACTTCATAAATGACGTGGCATTGTCTTCTCAACTATTAGGACACTTCCCGAAGTGCCACGTGTCCATTTAAAATGATTATAGGCAGCTTTGCATGCGTGGTGGTGGAAAACTCAAAAAATGGGTTAAGAGATTTCAAACGTCTATTTTTCAAAACACTTATCTTTTCTTCGTCTTCTTTAAACTCTCGTCTTCTTTAGAGAGAGAAACTCTGCCAAGACTCCATTATTGCCAAGCTTGTCTCCTCCTTCTTTTCCTCTCCAATCATCCTCACTTTTTAGCCACTCCATTATTATTTCTCTGCTGCATTTTCTAAGCTCTTCTTTGTACTTGTCTTCTTTAATGGCCTCCTCAATCAATCTTACCACGTCTACCACCAATACTCCACCTGCCACTCTTATTGCCACCACTAGTGCGACCGCCCTGGATGTTTCTCGTCGAGAGCAGCTAAGTTTTTACCGTCGATCTCCCATCTTTGGCAAGGATGATGGGTTCTCTAATGCGTGGAAGACCTTCCACTTACGCCCCTTTTTTGCTGGGTGATGAAGATGAAGATTCATCGAAGTGGGACTTTCTTCCTCCAGAGGGGACTCTACACTTTCGATTGGATCGTGGCAACTTTCCATACTCCCAAATCAATTTCGAAGCACCTGGGGGATTGCCATCTCATTTTTCTGCCTGGCATGCAGATATACAGAGATCTCACACTGCATCTCTTGCCAAAGTTGGTCTTCACTGAGCCAGCTAGTTTGGGGAGCTCACTCTTTCCAAGCACAACGCTGCGCTCCAAGTGTTAGTTTCCATATGGAACGTTATAACTCACACATTTTTCGCTGCCTGGGGGGAGTTCACCATTTCGTTGGAGGATGTTTGTGAGTTACTTGGGTTTGAGCTCATGGGTGAGTTTACATATCATGATGAGTCCTTGGATGCCGAAGAGACCGTTGATCGGACCGAGCTAGATTGGATTTTCTACAATTGCACTGGGTCTTCCCATAAGGATACTTTTACTCCCCTTATTAGCTATTTTTTCGAAGCTCCTATTGTGAAGGACTTCACTGCTATTACGGGCCAAGGTAAAGGTACATATTTGGAACTACGAGCCTATATTCTTGTAATACTTTCACATTTCTTCTTAACTGGGAAACCCAATGACCAGCCCTGGAGGGACCTTATAAATATTTCTATCCATTTGGCTAGGGGTTTCAACCTTCCTGTGGCTTCCATTGCTTTGGGGTCCCCCTATACTTGGCTGGATCGAACCCACCTTGACATGGCACGATCCCTTGGTCGTTACAACTTGGCCAATTTTGCCAATACCGTTATCTTAAAGGGTTTTCTCTATACCCGTTTTCTTCCATTGCTACCAAGTCTGTCTCGTATCGCGTGAGCCAAGGCATTAAACCCCCACGTCTCTTATACTTTCATAAAAAATAGGGGAGATAATGGGAGTTTTTTACCGTTTCAACTCCGTTGTCACGAGGCCATACGTAGAATCTAGCTTTGCCCATACTTGGAATTTTTTTCCTTCTGCAGCTAGAACGGTCACTTTTGCCCCAGTTATAGAGGATCCTTCATAGGCCATGGTACTTTTGTTCACTCCTGGGTTTCTTCCTTCCTTCACTGAATGGGGATATACTTTTGAACCTTATTGTAACGACCCCATCCCAAAATTAGTAGTAGGGAATGAGTGTCTTGACATGCCAACAAGGCAACAAATATCCTGGATTAAATTGTTTCCTTAAATAAATGCAGCGAAAATACAATCACATAGTTATGAATCGTAAAATTCTGAAAGTAAAGGAATTACGTCATCAGAGCTTTCTAAAGGAAACTTCAATTATATTAAAAGTGACGATGAATTACAACTTACGAAAAAATTTGAAAACTTATTACAAGAGAGCCAAACATGCTCTAAATGATAAAACAAACATTTTATTTACAATAACGAAAAGAGCTCTAAAAGCTAATTCTTTAACAGAGTCCTTTTTTGTTCCCTTTGCGAACCTACTTATTTCCTGAAAATGGTTATTTATATAACATCAACTAAAAGCCGAGTGATATTTAATCTCTAGACATTCCATGGTTTTTCAAAAAATTGATACCCTTTTAATTTACAACAGAAGGCATATACATTTATGGACAGGAATTTGTAGTAAAATATATAAGGTAAATTGACAGTATATATTTTCAGAATAAATATTTTAGAACATAACTGATAAAAAAATTTAAGCAATATGTCAATTATTCAATTTTATTTTGATGACCATGTACGCTTTAATACCCAGATAAACAGATGGTGTTAACAACACACACAGAAAATCATGATCTCTGGAACAAAGCCTTATTTTGGGCACAGGAGCGATAAACCAGCTGGGAAGGTACCACCCAAATATTTCTACCCGTTAGTCAAGGCCAACATAGTAAGAGAGTTTCCATAGGCCGAATCAATAATTTCAGAATTCAAATCAGATGTATATATCGAGAGATATACACATATAACAAACGGCGGAATCATCGGTATCAGAAGTATTTTGAGGATAAAAAATTTCAAAAAATAGATATAGTTTTTATAATATCATATGATTAAAATACGCAAGTAATGTCACAGAGTACTCACCTAGAACAGAAGTTTGAAGTTACAGATGTTGAGTCTGGGATCACTCGTTAATTCTTAAGACGAAACTTCTTCTTAAACTTTCTCGTATTTTCTCTCACTATTTCTCTCTGATATTTGGAATGAATTTCATATAATATCTGATCCTAAGGCCTTATTTATAGTTTCCCAAAGTTATTTGGGTGTTGACACGTGTCTGGGTGACTAAGCTCTTATTTTGGTGAATCGTCGTTAGCGTGTCACGTGACGGGGTTGTCTTGCAGTCATAATTCACCAGATGGCGACACGTGTTTTTACTATCTCTAATTGGATGACATGTGTTTTTTACCTTCCTTTAAAGGCGACATGTGTACGGTGGAGGTGTAAAAACTAAGCACGAGGTGTCAAGTCCGAGGTGTAAAGTTACTAAGGTTATAAGGGTCATTTTACACATGAAAGGGTATTTTAGTAATTTTATACCATAGAATTTCAATATTTCTTATGGGTCCTTGAAAATATTTTATTTACAAAATGGTCATTTTTGTATTTTCATTTTAGTCCTTGAAACTTTCTTTATTTAAAATTAAGTCCCTAAAGTTTCATAAAATTACATTTTCTACCCCAAAAATTATCTTTTAACTTAGGATATGCTATTAGACTTTGATTTGATCCATTTTGTTGAAGAAAAAGTTAATTTCGAGGTGTTTAAGTTGGACTAAATAGCTTCCCCTTCCAACCAATCAAAACATAACACATGGTGTGCTAATATGACAAAATACAACTCAAAGGATGAACAAATTTGCCCTTATTTCATAATTTCAGTATAACTTCTTTCTCGGACCTCCGCTTAACACACCGTTTATTGTTCTAAAAACCTAATTCATATATATACAACTTTTTAGTTTTTTCCTCAATTAAATTATTATATTATAGTGGTCAAAACTAGTCTCTAATATGAACATTCCTACCGAAAACTTTAAAATTTTATGTTTGTAACTAATTTGATATTTCATGATTTATGATGGGAGGATTTAACATTATCCATAATAACACATTTTCCATATCTCATATGCAATAATAAAAGATTTAAAACAAACTATATATGAACATATAAAAGTGGGGTCATTACATCCTACCCTCCATATAAGAAGTTTGGTCCCCAAACTTGACTTACATTAATTTCCAAACAAGTAGGGATAATTCTCCTTTATTTTATGTTCCCACTCCCATGTTGCTTCTTCAATGGAATGATTATGCCATAACACTATGACCAACGAAATTACCTTGGTTAGTAATATTTTATCTTTACGATCCAAATTTCTATCGGATGCTCAATGTATGACAAATCTTTTCTAACTTGAAGAAGTTCGTGACTTAGGATATGCATTGGATCTGGGACGTATTTCTTCATCATTGACACGTGGAACACATTATGTAAACTAGAGAGTTCAGGGGGTAAAGCTATTCTATATGCAACAACTCCTATCCTTTCAAGGATTTCAAAAGGTCCTATGTATCTTGGACTCAATTTCCCTTTCTTTCCAAATCGGATTACTCCCTTTGCTGGTGATACTTGCAAGAACACATGATATCCTCTATGGAATTCTAGTTGGCGGTGTCGACAACATAACTTTTTTGACGGCTTTGAGCAATTCGAAGTCAATCTTATATCAATTTTACCTTTTTTGTTATGATCTGGATCAATTCTAGTCCCATAAATTTTCTTTCTCCAACTTCTACCCAGCATGAAGGGGAACGACACCTTCTACCATAGAGTGCCTCGTACGGAGTCATTTGAATATTCTCTTGATAACTATTATTATATGCAAATTCCACTAACGGTAAATGAGCATCCCAATTCCCTTTCAGATCAAGTACACATGCCCTAAGCATATCCTCTAAGGTTTGAATGGTTCTTTCAGATTGTTCATCTGTTTGAGGATGACAAGCGGTGCTAAAATTCAATTGTGTTCCCATGGATGCTTGTAGGCTTTTCCAAAAGCGAGACACAAATCTAAGGTCACGATCAGAAAAAATTGAAACTGGGGTTCCATGAAGCCTAATAATTTCCTGCACATACAACTTAGATAACTTTTCTAAAGAATGGGTAATATTAATGGCAAGAAAATGAGAAGATTTAGTTAACCTATCAATAATTACCCAAAAAGAATCATTACCATTTGAACTCCTTGGTAAACCTGTCACAAAATCCATAGTAATATGTTCCCATTTCCACTCAGGGATAGGTAGGGGTTGTAGTAATCCTGATGGTTTTTTATGTTCAGCGTTTACTTGTTGACAAACCAAAGACTGAGATACAAATTCCGTTATCTCCCTTTTCATGTTATTCCACCAAATTACTTCTCGAAGATCCCTATACATCTTTTCACTTCCAGGATGAAACGTGAATCTCGAGTAATGACTTTCCTCCAAAATTTGCCTCTTTAGTTGGGCAACATATGGCACACACACTCTATTTCCAAATCCCAATATATCATCTCGTATCACAAATTCAATCCTCTTCCCTTTAATAACTTCTTCTCTAATCTTCTTCAGTTGTGGGTCATTTACTTGTGCAATTTTGATCCTTTTCATCAACATGGATTGTACTTGTAAATTTGTGATTGTTCATCCTTTACTACAAATACATACATCTATTTCCATACTTCTCAAATTCTTCAATAGTGCTTCCTGACTTGTAATAATACACGCTAAATTTGGTGTAGACTTCCTACTTAAAGAATCAGCTACTATATTAGCTTTCCCCAGGTGATAATGAATATTCAAATCATAATCCTTCGTTAATTATAACCACCTCCTTTGTCTCATGTTCAATTTTTTTGGGTAAAAATATATTTCAAACTCATATGATCGATATAAATCTCACAAGTCTCACCATACAAATAATGTCTCCAAATCTTAAGAGCAAAATTAACAACTTCTAATTCTAGGTCATGGGTTGGATAATTTTTCTCATGTGGTTTTAATTGTCTCGAGGCATAAGCTACTACTTTTCCATTTTGCATTAGCACACATCCCAAACCATTTTTAGAAGCATCACTATAAATCATAAATCCCCCTGTCCCGGGAGGAATAGTTAAAATTGGGGCAGTTACTAATCGAATCTTATGTTCTTGAAAACCGTTCTCAACTTCCTCAGACCATTCATATTTACCTTCTTTTGGGTTAACCCAGATAAAGGTTTGGCAATACTAGAAAATCCTTCAACAAATCTTCGATAATATCCTACTAATCCAAGAAAACTAAGAATATCCGTCGCATTAGTTGGTCTAGGCCAACCTAGTATAGCCTCAATCTTTTGAGGGTCAACCGACACTCCCTCCTTAGAATTGACATGTCCTAAAAAAGATATGCTAGGCAACCAAAACTCACACTTCTTTAATTTCACATATAATTTCTCCTTCCTAAGGATTTATAACACCATCTCTAAATGCTTTTCGTGTCTTTAATAATTTTGGAATAAATAAGGAAGTCATCAATGAAAACAACCACACACTGATCCAAATAATTCCTAAACATCCTATTCATCATATCCATAAAAGTGGTTGGTGCGTTAGTTAGTCTAATTGGCATCATAAGAAATTCATAGTAACCATATCTAGTACGAAAAGATGATTTTGAAATATCATCTTCCTTAATCTTCAATTGGTGATAGCCTGACCTAAGTTCAATCATTGAAAATACTTGTGCACCTTGAAGTTGGTCAAACAAATCATCTATACGAGGTAAGGGGTATTTATTCTTAATGGTCACCTTATTTAGTTCACGATAATCTATACATAACATCATCGCCCATCCTTCTTTTTAACTAATAACACCGGAGCACCCTAAGGGGATACACTTGGTCTAATAAAACTCTTGTCTAACAGATCTTGTAATTGAATTTTTAATTCCCTTAATTCTAAAGATGCCATACAATAAGGTGGTTTCTAGAGTGGTATAGTTCCAGGAATGAGGTCAATCGTAAACTCTATTTCTCTACTAGGAGAAAGACTAGGTAAATCATCTGGAAAAACATCTGGAAAATGTTTAGTTATAGGAATATCTTCTTAACTAGGCTCTTTTGTTTGCAAATAAATAACACCATCCCTTTCGGCTATCGTAGCCCTAGCCACAACGTCACTATATGATGTCAACTTTAGGATGAAAATTCTACTACGAATACTCAACCTTAACCCACGTTCAAACTTTTTGTCTTTTAAAACATCAGTTATCACAACATAAGGTGCAAAATGGGATAACTCAGTAAACTTTGCCTCATATTGACTAACCGTCATATTCCCCTGCACTAGACTCATGAACTCAGCTGCCATTTCATCCTTCACCGTTTCAGGGAAATATTTCTCATCAAAGATCACCAAGAAGTCATTCCATCCTATACAAGTATTTCTCTACTCGTGTATTCTCTTAGTCATTCTCCACTAATGTTCGGCTTCACCTTCTAACATAAATGTTGCAAATGAAACCCTTTGTTCATCGGTACACATAAGAACATCGAGCATCTTTTCCATCTGCATCACCCAATTTTCTGCTTCAGTGGGGTTAGAAGTACCTTTAAAAGATGGCAGGTTTAACTTCTTGAAATGCTCAATGGTAAAACTAGTTAGTTCCAGATTCCTGGTAATCCATTATTCACTTTATGCTCCACTATCTTTGCTAGACTCTCAATCGCCTTGTATGCATCTTCCAGTCCTTCCATACTTGAACCACTTGTTCTCGCAGTTGATCTTGTCTTGGTCATTTTCTACAGTCATGGACAAACATAAGACGTATTATACTAACTAAAGATTGCAAATTAGAAGAACAATTATATATAAAGAATTATATGTAGACTGTAAGACATATGGAGGGTTATCACGTAAGTCGAATATTTAATCATATATCCTATGTATGGAAACTTAAAATCGATAACATTCGAAACTTATGTCCAGTAGTCTACGGGTTCATAACCTATGCTTTTATACCACCTCTGTCACAACCCCGTCCAAAAATTAGTAGTAGGGAACGAGTGTCTTGACATGCCACCAAGGCAACAAATATTCTGGATTAAATTGTTTCCTTAAATAAATGCAGCGAAAATACAATCACATGGTTATGAATCGTAAAATACTGAAAGTAAAGGAATTACGTCATTAGAGATTTCTAAAGGAAACATCATTTATATTAAAAGTAATGATGAATTACAAATTAAGACAAAATTTTAAAACTTATTACAAGAGAGCCAAACATGATCAAAATGATAAAACAAACATTTTATTTATAATAACGAAAAGAGCTCTAAAAGCTGAATCTTCAACATAGTCCTTTTTCGTTCTCTTCGCGAACCTATTTATTTCTTGAAAAATGGTTATTTATACAACATCAACTAAAATTCGAGTGAGATTTAATCTCCAGACATTCCATGGTTTTTCAAAAAATTGATACCTATTAAATTTACAACAGAAGGCATATGCACATATGGACCAGAATTTGCAGTAAAATATATAAGGTAAATTGACAGTACATATTTTCATAATAAACAGTTCAGAACAAAATAGATAAAATAATTGGAGCAATATGTCAATTATTCAATTTTATTTTGATGATCATTTACGCTCTAATACCCAGATAAACAGATAGTGGTAACAACACAGACAAAAAATCATGATCTCTAGAACAACTTCTTATTTTGGGCACACCAGCGATAAACCAGCTGGGAAGGTACGACCCAAATATTTCCACCCGGTAATCAAGGCCAACATAGTAAGAGAGTTTCCACAGGCCGAATTAATAATTTCAAAATTCAAATCAGATGTATATATCGAGAGATATACACATATAACAAACGACAGAATCATCAGTATCAGAAGTATTTTGAGGATAAAACATTTCACAAAATAGATATAGTTTGCATAATATCATATGATCAATATACGCAAGTAATGTCACAGAGACTCACCTAGAACAGAAGTTTGAAGTTACTGATGTTGAGTCTTGGATCACTCGTTAATTCTTAAGATGAAACTTCTTCTTAAACTTTCCCATATTTTCTCTCACTATTTCTCTCTGATCTTTGGAATGAATTTCGTGTAATATCTTATCCTATGTCCTTAGTTATAGTTCCCCAAAGTTATTTGTCTTGACACGTGTCTAGGTGACTAAGCGCTTACTTTGGTGAGTCGTCGTTAGCGTGTCACGCTCTTAATTCACCAGATGGCGACACGTGTTTTAACTCTCTCTAATTGCATGACATGTGTTTTTACCTTCTTTTAAAGATGACATGTGTATAGTGGAGGTGTTAAAACTAAGTACGAGGTTTCAAGCACGAGGTGTAAAGTTATTAGGGGTATAAGGGTCATTTTAGACATGAAAGGGTATTTTAGTAATTTTACACAATACGATTTCAATATTTCTTAGGGGTCCTTGAAAATATTTTATTTACAAAATGGTCATTTTTATATTTTCATTTTAGTCCTTGAAACTTTCTTTATTTAAAATTAATTCCTAAAGTTTCAAAAAATTACATTTTCTACCCAAAAACTTATCTTTTAACTTAGGATATGCTATTAGAATTTGATTTGATTCATTTTGCTGAAGATAAAGGTCGTTTCAAGGTGTTTAAGTCGGCATAACTAGATTTCCCTTCCAACCATTCAAAACATAACACATGGTGTGCTAGTAAGACAAAATACAACTTAAAGGATGGACAAATTTGGCCTTATTTCGTAATTTTGGTGTAACTTCTTGGTCGGACCTCCATTTAACACATCGTTTATTATGTTACAAACCTAATTAATATATATACAACTTTTTAGTTTTTTTCCTCAAGTAAATTATTATATTGTAATGGTCAAATCTAGTCTCTAATATGAACATTCCTATTGAAAACTTTAAAATTTTATGTTTGTTACTAATTTGATATTTCATGATTTATAAAGGGTGGATTTAACATTATCGATAATAATACATTGTCCATATCTCATATGTAATAATAAAAGATTTAAAATAAACTATATATGAACATATAAAAGTGGGGTCATTATACTTATAACCCCGATAGGTGTAGCAGGCTGTTCGGGTTTGATCAGGGGGCTCCTCGACCTGTGTTAATATAAAGAATAGGAGGGATACTTTTATTGAGGCTTTCACCTTCTACCTTTCTTCAGTGGTACTTGGCGTGACCTCTACTATGTATGGTCGAGTCACCCTCTCTAGTGCTATTAAGAAAGGGGACGTATCTACCTCTTATGCCACCAAATTCCGCTTGATGCAACTGACCATGATTCGTGAGTTCATACAAAGTCCCCCCTGTATCCCCTAGTCCTTTCTTTTTCTGCCTTGGAATTGGTTCTCAAAGGCAACTCCATTATTGGAGTTGAGTTCCTTTTAAGTAAAACTGTTATGGATCATCCCCTTGAGCTACCCCCTTATTGCCCAATGATCCCTACTGCCATGCCCAAAGCCAAGACCGTTGCAACCCCCAAATAGCCTACCCCTAAAATCGAAGAAGCTACTGGCGAAGGGCCTTCCTAGACACTAACCAAAAAAACTAGGAAGTCCAAGAGTGGGACTTCCTAAAAATCTAAGTCTCAGACTCAGCCTCAAACCCCTTTGGAGGCATTCCCCATCGCCTCCATTCCCACTCCCATGTCTGCAGACATGAATGAAGAGTTGATAAGGAGGGTTCAGGCTGAGGTGGAACAAATAAATGCTAAGTTTCAATTATGCACTCCTGTCGTTCTCCCTTATCCTGCCTTCCCCATAATCTTGGTTGATTCAATGTAACCAGGGTCAAAAAGGAAGAAGAGTTCAAAGGTTCCTCAACTTACTAGTACTGCGGGTGCGAGGAAGAAGACTCTGGGTACCAAGTCCCAGAGGAAATGAACTCCAGATGTACATCTCTCCCCAGCTCCCCGTGTTACTGCCTCCTCTCCTCCTTCGCCAGTGGTTATATCCTCCCATTCTCCCTCTGAATCCAAGGTATGTATGTGTGTTGTTGCTATTACTCACATTTGTTTCTAAGGCAAGATGCATCTGCTTAACTCTTAACAACTTTGGTGTAGGAAGTTGAAGAAGAAAGACCCAGCCCCCCTATGAACCCTTTCATGGGGGGACATTTCGGTTCCTCTCAGACCGATGTAACTCCACCCCATTCCCCTATGATCGAGCTTACTTACTCCCGGCATTCGGCCTCATAATGTGTAAAAGATGCTACTACGAAGGGAGATTCCATTGAGTCTATGGGAATCTCTTCTAAACTAGAGATAACTCCCCAGCCTCCTCTAAATTATCATCTCAACCCGAGGTCCTTCTGCCCATTGTTCCAGCTACAGAAAGTGCCCCTAAGGTAACATATTATCAATTACTTATTAGGTCTCATGTCTTTTTTTTTCATTCCCTTTTTCTGTTTAACATGCTAAACTTTAATATGTTGGGATGCCTTAGGTTGAAATGGCATCTTTGTTAGCTAACATTCTTCTTCCCCCTGTGATGACGAGACCCCTAGCTGCAGTTTCCCTCTTTAGTGACATAACTGAGGTAAGTAACACTTAGAGGTATTTCTCACTTCTTCTGTACTTATTCCCTATTTCTAACACTTAGGTTTATTTCTTTTTTTGCAGTTTTCTCCAGATCTTACCCCACCCTCCTCTCTTGGTGGGCTGCTTATTCCCAAGACAAGGGTTAAATTCCTGCCCAACGTAGTGGTTCCTCTGCATCCACCAACGTTGGGGCATTACTTAGAGGTCCAACGTCCTTTTCAATTGAGGCTCGTGTATTGGCCTTGGTACCTTTTTTGGTGAAGGAGCTTTACCGATTGTTGAGGCTTTTTTAGTTGTGGGTGCCGTTAAAGCTTCTGAAGAGGTAAGCATACCCCTAACAGTTCCCACCGTTATGCCCTCCTTGGTGACGCCCGTTCTTGTTCCATCCACTGCTGAGGTACTTCGCTAGTTTCTCTTTGTTTCTCATTATTTGTGTTTTGTTCTTAACAATGTACAATCTAGAAGAGTCTTCTTTCCCAAATTTTTAAACTTCACGTATAACGGTGACTTAATCAATGAAAACACTTGTTAAGATTTTTTGCAAACTCCACCTATAATGGTGACTTAACAATGAAAACGCTTGTTGAGATTTTCCATAAACTCCACCTATATTGGTGACTTAACAATGAAAACACTTTTTAAGATGTTTTATAAACTCCACCTATAACGATGACTTGACACTGAAAATGCTTGTTAAGATTTTTCATAAACTCCACCTATAATAGTGGCTTAATAATGAAAATGTTTGTTAATATTTTCCATAAACTCCACCTATAACTGTGAATTAAGAACGAAAACGCTTGTTAAGATTTTCCATAAACTCCAGCTATATCGGTAACTTAACAATGAAAACACTTGTTAAGATTTTTCATAAACTCCTCCTATATCGGTGACTTAATAATGAAAACACTTGTTAAGATTTTTTTGCTTAACCCATTATTTCTTCTACCTGTTCTCAGGTTGCTCATGAATCCTTTTTTACGAAAGAGAAATCTTCACCAGTTCTTTTGCCCATCGCTTCACCCCATCGGGAACCCGTTATCTTAGAAGATTCAGATCACAACGACCAAGGTTCCACAACTGGTGCTGTTACTGATAATGAATCTGGTTGTGAGCTTCCTCTGCCCAACTTATCTCCTCATGACTTTTGCCTCATGGTCTTTCAATGCTCTCCTCAAATGCCTGCCAACCATTATTTGATAGTTGAGTGTCTTACAAGCCACCATCCTGAGACTTTTACTATGGATTGCTTGTGTTCCAACATCCCCGTGATGAGCTATAGGCTTCAGGGCATGGTGACCGTTGTTGCTGATATTGTTAGCACTCCTACTCTAAATGTTGCCTGACCTCTCCTCAATCAATTCTTGGGCTATTTGAGGGAGTTGGTTCGCGATGGCTTCCGTTTTTGACTAGTTGATTGCACACTTAAAGACTTTAAAGAGCCAATGACTGGACAGTCAGAGGGAACTGCTACATAAACATCGGGAGGATCGACGGGATGAGGAAGCTAAGTTGGCTGAGCTAGCACCTCTGCTTGAAGCTGTCAATAAGGAGGTAGAGGATGTCGAAGAATATCTACGTCTGGTGAACCTGAAATAAGAGAAACTAATCATCGAGCGTACATAAGTGCAAATGAGATTGGAGGTTTCTATTAATGCCCAACGATCTTTCCTAGTAGCTTCTTCGGGCCTTCCTAGAGATTTTTTCTCTACTCCAGATCTGTGGTTCCTCTTAGGCCAATGAATTTTTTTTCTATACATTTTCGTTTTCTTCTTCTTATGTAATTCTTGGGCAGTAGCTCCCAATTTCGTAATGCCCCAAAGTTTATAAATGAATAAAAAAGATGTATGTTTTTCCATGTCCTTTCTTTGTGCTATAACTATTTGCATATATTATGAAGTTCTACAATTCTTTCATCTCCACTCGAGTTACAATAAAAACTTGTATATTCATAACAACTAGATACAATATTGGTCTAGACTTAATTTCTTACACATGATGCACTTTCAACCATTTATTATTAATTTTGAATGGCTTGTCTTCTTCCATCTTAAAAATTAAGCAATAACCTGAATCATGAGCTTTTTTTAAAAATAATGGTCCTTCCCAATTCTCTACAAATTTAGTTAGGGGAAGCCCCCTAATGTGCTTCACTGCTGTTTTCAAAACAAGGTCTCCCTCCATGAACTTCCTTGGTCTCACAAGGTTATCATATGCCTTGGAGAGATATTTCATATACATTTAAAAATGCTGCATCGCATTATCTCTTTGTTCATCAACCTCTTCCAACTGCACATGTCTATTCTGAAGGAGTATGCGACTTCGCAAGGCATATCTAGCAAAAATAACTTCTAACTCTATCAGAAGAATCGCCTCAGCCCCATAAACAAGGGAGAACAGAGTATACCCTGTGGGATTCCTCTTAGTTGTTCGATAGGCCCACAAGATATCTTGTATCTTATCATCCCATGATCCTGGAAAATCCTTCATGATTTTAGCCAAAATATTAACCAAGGTTTTGTTACTTGCCTCGACTTAATCGTGGACCTTTGGGTATGCCACTGTTGAAGTATGATGAACAATGGAGTACTTGTCTATGAGCATCATTACCTCTGAATTGACAAAAGGGGTTCTGTTATCTGAGATAATAACCTTTAGAATCCCAAAATGACAAATGATGTATTCTCTGATGAAGTTGGTCACCACCCCTACTGTTGCCCTTCTTAGTGGTATCGCTTCAGCCCAATTTGTAAAGCACTCTGTTGCTACTATTATCTATATCTTCACCCTCGAAGAAGGATGTATTTCCCCTACCAAGTCAAATGCCTAAGTGTTAAAAGGATAAGGCATTGCCAGGGAGTGTAGGTCCACCGATGGGGCGTGGATCATATTTCCATGAAGTTGGAAAGCTTTGCATTTTTGAACGAACTCAGCAGAGTCTTTCTTTATCATTGGCCAATAATATCCTAACATCATCAATTGGTCATACAAATTTTCCCCTCCTATGTGAGCTGGATCATGCTCCTGTTTGAGGACTTCAATTTCTTCTTCTTTCGTAATGCAATGCAACGACTTGTTGAAGTAGCCCCTTCGATAAAGCTGCCCTGCCTGAACTTAGAGCCTCGGGGCCCTTTGCTTGAGTCCCATAACATCAATTTTTTCTATTGGGACAACTCCATCTTTGATGAAGTCAATATAAGGTTTCCTTTAGTCTGGTTGAGCTTCAACGAAATGACATTTAGTGGCCTCGAAGAATAACTGGCACTTATTTCACTTTCGTTGTAACTTTGTTGCATTCTGCTTCATTCTAGGCCAGAAATATCCCTCCCTTTGAATTCTCCTATAAAGAGGTATCTCAGTTGTTTCGCAATGCTCTTAATGTATTTTCCTCAACCTCTGCTCTGCTTCTTCTGGGTCGATGCATCTCGATAAAAATCATCCTACATTTCCGAAGTAAAGGTTTCCCTATTTTGTAATGTATTGGGCTAATTCCCTGAGCTCCATCGCTCCTTCCCTAATTTATAGTTGCTTTATAATCTCTCCTCTCCATTCAGCGTCCTCCTGCATCAGCAGAATCTACTGTACTACTGAAGGAGTTGTTCTTCGTTGAATTACGATTGTAGTTGTATCATTCCTCATGACCATTCTATGAGCGATGGTGTCATAAGCGTATGGATGGCGGTTCATCATTCGGGGATGTCTCTTAATTTTGGCCTGATGGAACTGGCTGAGGAGCCTCTGAATGATTATTCGGTATGGTGCCAGTCTTAGGTGTTTCAACGCATATTCTCTATTCACATGCGGAATCACCAAGTTTGAATCACCCTTGATACAAAGTGAACGAATTCCCCTTCGAAGGGCCTCCAGTAACCCCAGCACTAACGCTTCATACTCTTCTTCATTGTTGGAATAAGGGAAATCTAATTTGTAGGAAATACAAATCTCTTCTATTCCTTTTAAAAGAATAACCACTATCCCTCCTTTCTTTTCTGCCAAAGACCATCAAACTGCATCGTCCATTCTTCATCACTTGCATCTAAGTAATTGGACTGCAAGTCGTAGGTGTCTCAAACGTCCCAAATGGGAATATTGCTAACAGGTCATCATACACCTGGCTCTTGATCGCGTTAGGAACCACACACTTCAAGTCATATTCTGAGAGGATGAGGAACCACCTAGCCACCCTTCCAATTAATATGGTTCTTGTCAATAAAAACTTAATGGGATGACATCTCTTTACAATATGGATTGTAAAAGACAACATATAATGTCTAAGTTTTTGTGCTACAAAGACTAGGGCTAAATAATGCCTTTCCAAGCTACTATACCTGACCTCTGTCCCATGTATGATTCTGCTGAGGTAGTTGAATGGTCGTTCTTTCCCATTAATATTTTGTGCCAGTAGAGCTCCAATAGACCTCGTGGTGGATGTGAGGTATATCTATACTTGTATCCATGCCTTTGGGGGAACCATGGTTTATGGTGAAATGAGCAGCTTCTTCATCCCAGTGAGAGACTCATGTGAACCTCCTCCCACTTGAATCTCGTGTTCTTTTGCAAAAGCTTCATCAACGAGTGCGTCATTTCGGCCAATCCAGTCACAAATATCCTAAGCTAAGAAACTTTACTGAGGAAGCCATTCTTGGATTGAACATATCCAAGATTGCTCGCTATTTATCTTGGTCCATCTGTACCCCATGTCGATCAACCATGAAACTATTTACTCCAAAGACGCATTTTAGTGGGTTCATCTTCACTTTATACTTTCTTCACCGAGAAAACACCTTCCTCAAATTGCTTAGATGAGACTCATCCTTCCTCGATTTAATGACCAAATCATCCATATAAAATTCCATAAACTTGTGAAAGATGTCATGGAAAATGGCCATCATTATTCTTTAATAAGTAACCCCAGCATTCTTGAGTCCAAATAACATTACTTTATACATGAAGTTTCCTAATGGGGTTCTAAACTTCATTTTCTCTGCATCCGTAGGGTCCATGTTGATCTCGTTATACCCTACATACCCATCCATGAAGCTTTCATCTTATGACCAACCATTGCATCTATCAGGCTATCGATGGAGGGTAGAGGAAACTCATCCTTGGAGTAAGCCCTATTTATGACTCTAAAATCCACACAGATCCTTATTTGATTTTTATCTTTCTAACCCACTTGGACAATGTTAGACAACCAGAGTGGGTGATGTATCGGTTTGATAAACCTTGCCGTCAGTAAGCGTTGGACTTCTTCCTTGATCTTCAAGTCTAGCTCAGGCTTTTATGTTCTTGTTGCGTATTTCACTTGAATGGCTGAAGGCATCACGTTTAACTTGTGGCAGTTTACTTCTTCATCTAGCCCTTTTGTATCTATGTATTTCCATGCAAATTTGTCTATGAACTTTTGAATCAACTTAACCAAAGCCTCTTAATTCTCCATACTGAGATCCTTCGAGATGAAGATGGTCCTTGGATACTCTCCTTCTTTTGACAGGTTCAATTGTTCCAACTCTTGTGCCTATGGCTTTAGTTGATCTGCCATGTAATATGGTTCTTCGGTAACAACTTCCATAAACTCTTGTATGATGGAGTTATCTATCACCATACATTGCCCCCATTGATCCACTAAAACACTCATATATCGGGTCAGCCTCCTTATTAGCCTTTTCGACCGCCCATTCACACCAATTATAAATGATACACCACTTTTCCTTCTTCGGTAATCACCTTTTTGCACTGTCTGCTGGTAGTCACCACTGTCTTCTTCTTCTTCTTCTTCTTCTCTCTAGAAGCCTCAACCACTCTTCCTCCTAAAAATTGGATCAGTTCATTTTGTAGTTGGACCTCATACTCCATTGGGTCCACTCTAGGTCTCATCCTATATTTGAGGTTCTTCAAGATGTTTGGGGGCGAGGAACCACCTGGTGGGCTTCTTCTATCATCACTCATTTGTTATTTGTCACTTTGTTATTCTGCTCATTCAAAGGCCCCATCCTTTCTCTAATTTAGGTAACCCAGGCTCCCTCCATTATTCTCGCTAGGACTCTTATGTCCTCCTCCAGTTATATGTAAAAGGCTGCATCTACTAGGTGAGCCTCTTCGACAGCGAAAGGCATCTTCATAGCTCAAATGGTCACCTACGTCCCCTTGATATTCGCCTTGGCGCATTGGTGATATGTTGAAGGAACCAGCCCTTGGTTGTGCATCCACACCCTTCCTATCAGCAGATGGTAGGAAGTTACACTCTCTATTACGTGGAATTTTATGTGGGAACTCAGATTTCCCATCACAATCCCAACATTCACATACCTAATGGACTTGGAAGACTGGTTGTCATAACCTAAAATCACCAAAGGCATGAGGACCAATCCTTACTCCGGAATATTAGCTACATGGAAAGAGTTAATTGACATGATATTGATAGAAGCTCCCCCATCCATAAGGGCCCTTACAAAGCTAACCCCGTTGATGTTGACAGTCACATACAATGACCTATTATGAGGGAATCTCATGACCCTATCCGCAGCGCTAAAAGTTATCTTTGACATAAACCTCTTTACCAACCTAGCCATGGGTCCCTTCCACCTCAGTGAAGGGATTTCATTCTTTCTCGCAATATCAAGGACTGCCTGGGTTATCTCGAATCTTCTCACCCTTGGTAACCCTACCTGGTTGAAGAACCAGGCAAACTTTGGAGATTTTTAAACTGAACAGTATTCTATGGCTTGGTCTGCTTCCTCACCTTCAATGCTATATACGTCCTCTATATCTTTAGCACTTGCTTCATCGTAAGCTAACACTATTTTAGCCATTCCCTTATTACAATCTTAAAAAGCTTCTTCAAACTCCTCATGCTTCGTCTTTAGCTCCTTTTCTTTTCTCTCTGCCTCCTCATCGTTGGCCACCACCAGATTGGACCCATGCGCTGGTAGTGGGTTGTTGTTAACGTTCTACGGAGTTATTTACAACATTCCTACCTTTACATATTTGTCAATGATTTTTCTTAGCATGAAATAGCTCTACGTTATATATAGAATCTTTCGATGGATCTGAAAATATTTAGGATCTCCCCTAGTTATAGCGTCTGGTTCCCCAACGGGGATGCCCTTTGGTTCGTACACTATTCCTCCTTGAACCATTGCGTTGTAACAATTGATGTCCTCTTCTACTGTATAAGGAAACGATGGTGGGTCTTCCCTGTCTCTTCCAAACTTCCTCTTGTTGTCGTTCTTTGCTACCTTGCCCCATTTTCTCCTTCGGTATATCCTACCCATGGGGGATTAGACCTCCCTCCCACAGGTTGTATCGACTTCCTAAACATCATGGGAGACGTCAGTGTGTTTGGTCATACGACCAATGAGATATTCCTTACTGCTTTTAGGGATGCCGCAAAAGTCCCCTCCCGCGTCTTGTTGATAAGATGGCAGATGTACTCAGGAAGCAGTCCCTCCGCGCAGATCTGCAACAGCTTGGACTCTTTGGCCTCCTCCCTCACATCGAGGGAACTTAACCTGAACCTTTGAACGTAAGCCACTACTTCTTACCCGGGTCATTACTTCTCCCTCCCCATTTGGGTCAACGTAAACTCATCTTCCGCCACAAAGAACCTCTGGATGAACAAAACGTGTATCTCCTCCCATGTGGAAATACTCTTGGGAGCTAAGTGAGAATACCAAGTATATGATTTATCGGTTAAGGATTTAGAAAATTCCCTTAACCTGAGTTTCTTGTTATTTCAATGCGCCCCTAAGTGCTCAACGAAGCGTTTAATAAATTCCTTCTGATTTCCACCCTTTCCTGTGTATTTTTCAAAGATAGGAGGAATGTAATCTTTTGGGTAAGGCTCATCGTTGTATTCCTGGGGGTATGGCATCCGAAAGTCATCATAGAACGAAGCTACATCACCCGCAGATTGCGAGGAGGCATACATGAATTTTAGCATCTCTTTCTACATCTCTTCCATGGGTGATGCCGTTGAAGTGACGACCAATGAGACCATAGGCTTAGTGCTCGTTGCAGCCGGAGAAATTATCACAGTTGGAGCCGTTGATATTCCTAGGATTCCCACCGTTGGATTTACAACAGAGGGTATACTTGTTGGGATCGTTCCCATTATGACTGAACTTTTTTTGGCCGATGGGGCTGCCCCTGGTGTCACGAAAGAGTTGGCTTTAAATTCTCCCAACACTGTTGAAGCTATGGGAGTTTGTAAAAAAATCGTAAAATTTATTCATGAGGAGTGCCACTTGGGCTGGTCCCAACCAAGCGCTCGTAGAAGCTTGTGCCACCGCTGGGACACCTGTCACTATTTGGACTAAGGTACCTCTAATCGAGGGGCTCCATCCTTTCAAGCCTCCATCACTCTCGCCGCCTGTTCTTCATTGTGTTAAATGTCATCAAATTTAAGACTTTGATTAATGTTATTGTGTGCCATACTCCTTGCTTAGAATAATGCCTCCCCAACAAAGTCGTGAAATATAAGAGGGTAGTTTAGATTAGATGTGGGCGTAACCCCTTTTTTAGTATAGTAATGATAAGTTAACTAATCACGCAATCACTTAAGTACAGGACACGCTAACACAACTTAGTGAAGATGGACTCAGTTTAAACTCACAAATCTCTCGTGTATAACTCAGAAGGTAATAATGAACTGCGAAGAAACTTTGCTTAGAGGGAGAGAGAAAATGAGCACCCTAGATACACCTTAGCAGGCAGCCAAACACCCTCACCACCCTCAATGATCTCTGTTAAGTATTAAAGATCCATAATAAATGATAATGGTGGGTGATTAAACTCTTTGGTTCGTAATAAATCTCTCTCTGATGTATATTCTCTCTAGTAATAACTTATGAACTCTCAAAAGGAACATCCTCTCCCCAGAGGTGGTGGGGTCCTTAAATAGCCCCCCACACTACCCCCGAGGCAACTCAGTCATTAATGCCTGTGAAAGACATCCCTCTTACTTTATGTTGCAAATATTAAATACCTGATGCACTAGTTATCTCCACATCATAAACATTAAATGCCAAGACATGCCTTTTGCCTAACCACTGTTTGTCAGGGAGCTGTCATCACAAAGGTGGCTCACCAACTGTCTGACAACCCTAAATACCACGGTGGTTTAATCAAGTGAAGACTTGACATTGCCTTACTGGTTAGTGACATCACATATGGTAAATATGACGTTAAGTAGAAGGCTGTTTGGTTCACAATTCAACGCTCGATGGAACTCAAGGCTTTTATACCCGAGATTCCACGATCAGGGTTCTTTGGTGTTTTACTAGGTGTATCTAATATGGTCAGGACAAGTCCCAATGGTGCCTCACTTCTCAATCCTCTAAACCAAGTCCCTCTAAAGTTCCCACGACAAGGTGGTTCTATAGAGCATGAAATCTCTCCCAGGCCCTACCAAGCCTAGTCTCTCACGAGTATCATTCGACCTCACACTAAAACATTATGATAGTTACATCATTACAATCGTTATAACTCATAGTAAATATAAACAAAATATACAATGTGACTAAGTAACATGACAAGCTAAAGTATGATATGTCACGCTAAGTTGTCGAGCCAAGATGCCTCGCTTGAGTTGCCTCGCTTGAGCTATCACGCCGAGCTTCTTTGCTGCCTTAATACCGAACATTGTTGCTAATGGGGGGATTATCTATAATCTCAGGATTATCTTCAAGCCCCCTCTACATTAGCTAACCATAGAAGCTGATTCCATTAGTTACTTAAATAAGTGCAGAGCTTGCTAAGTACCTGGTAACATAATGCATGCCCCTTCTGTCAGCTTGTAGAGCCTAGCAGCTCCCTATCCCTTCCACATCTGGGCAATTTACCTAGTGGGAAAAATTAGCGTGGCCTCTCATGGTAAAGCGTTCATCATCGTAGCTATTAACCTAAGAAGGGGTAACCGCCCAAGTGGTAACCCAATTTATCAAGGAATACATTATATACATATTCGTTATGCCCAAGGTGATACTCACATACAATGGGAAACAATTTGTATGCAAAGAGATGGCCCTCCTAACTAACAAATATAAAATCATGCATAATAGTTCAACCATCTCCCATCCAAACGGAAATGGACATGCAGAGGCCACCAATAAGACCTTGATCAATATTCTGATAAGATACTGGAAGACATGTCAGGGGAATGTGATGAAAAGCCACCCATGGTGTTATGGGCTTACCGTACTTGAAAGAGAAAACCAACTGGGTTTACTCCATTATCACTGGTGTATGGAACTGAAGTTGTCATAACGGTGGAATTGGCGGTACCATTAGCTAAGGTTACTGTAAGAAATGGACTCATCCCTGACCCATAACATGTGCATCTCGAGGCATTGGATGAACACAAAAATAAAGCGAGGAAGAATTTTAAAGTTTACACCCAACAGTTGTCAAGAGCTTATGAAAACCTAGTCAAGCCTAGAGAATTTGAAGTGGGAGAATTGGTCCTCAGAGCATCTACTCATCACCTTCACAACATGTCAGCATCAAAGTTCAAACCCAACTGGGAAGGTCCCTTTATGGTAAGGGGTGGGGAAGTTAGGATACTACCAGATTTCAGAGTTGGAGAGTGACTACCTCCAATCCATTAATTCCAAATTAGTAAAGAGGTACTATGCCTATTTTGGTTCAAAATTTCAATTTCTATAGTAGAATTCGAACAGTTTGCTCTTATACTAGAAAAGTTCCTTTTTGTGAAAAATGATAGAGCAATACCATATTGTAAACAGTACATAATAGTAAAGAAATGAAATAGCAAGACTTTTGATAATTTTTTATGCTTGCTTTCTACACTCATATTGTAGGGGGCTTGAAGATAATCGTGAGGTTAGAGATTATCCACCCAACTAATACAATAGACTCAAGGGATTAAGGCAGCGAGGCAGCTCACCGTGGCAGCCGAGGGAGATCTTTCAGCGAAGAAACTTGCTGAGAGTGCTCATCCTTTAAGCTTTGTTGTCTTACTTAGGCATGTTGTATCTTTTGTTTATGTTGACTATGAGCTATAACGATTATAATGATTATTCAGTGTGAGGTCAAATGATACTCGCGAGAGACTAGGCCTGGCAGGGCCTGGGAGATCTTTCATGCTCTATCGAATGACCTCGTCGTGGTAACTTCAGAGGGACTTGGTTTGGAGGATTGAGAAGTAAGGCATCATTGGGGCTTGTCCTGACCATCTTAGATAAACCTGGTAAAACACCAAAAGACCTTGATCGTGGAATCTTGGGCAGATCAGCTTTGAGTCCCATCGGGCATTAAGTTGTGAACCACTTATGCCTTCTACTTAATGTCACATCTACTTTAGGTGATATCACTAGCCAGCTAAGCAATGTCAAATCTGCACTTGAGTAAACCACTATGGTATTTTTGGGGCTGTCAGATAGTTGGTGAGCCACCTCTGTGGTGACAGCCCCCTGACGCACAGTGGTTAGGTAAAAGGCATGTCTTAGGATTTATTGTTTATGACATGGAGCTGACCAGTCCATCAAGCATTTAATGTTTGTGACATAAATTATGAGGGATGTCTTTCGCAGCTGTGAAAGACTGAGGCACCTCGAGAGTGGTGTGGGGGAGTTATTTATGGGCCTTAACTACTTCAGAGGGAAAAGAATTTCTTCTTTCAAAGTTCTTGTTAGAGAGTTATGAGAGAAAAGAGATATCATAGAGAAGTTATTACAAAACTAGAGATTTTATTCACCCACCATTATCATTTATTACAAAGATTTTAATATCTGACTAGAGAACTTTGAGGGTTGGCGTGTTTATATGCCTTCCAAGGTCTATCTAGGGTGCTTACCTCTCTCTGCCTCTAAATGAGTTACTTCTGAGTTCATTATTATCTTCTGAGTTATACACGAAAGATTTGTGAGTTCAAATTGAATTTATCTCCACCGGGTTGTGATTGTATGTCTTGTAATTAATCACGAATGTTCTCGGTTAACTTGTCATTATTGTACTCAAAAGGGGTTACTCCTCCATCTAATATAAACTACCCTCTTACATTTGGCAACTCCGCTGGGGAGGTATTCCTATGGCAAAAGAGTATGGCTCAGGATAAAGCTAATCATAGACTCAAGTTCGATGATCTCCAACGCAATGAGGAGCAAGCGGCGAGAGAGATGTAAGCTCCCAGAAGTGGGGTTCCTACTCAAGTAGAGGTTCCCCAAGATCCAATAATGACTGGAGTCCCAACGGTCACCCAAGCCTCTACTAGTGCTATCCTAGGACTAGTGCAAATGACCCTTCTGATGGGTAAGTTTTTTGAGTTTTTGTAGACACCTAAGGTTACCACGGTCCTAGGAGGGGGAATGCATCCCAACACTTTTGTGACACCTGGGGTGGTCCCAGTAGCTCCAATGAATCCTACTCCATCTGTTCCCATGGGGACTGGACCTATAGGCACAACACCCACTCCTACCTCAAGGATTGCCGTAACGGGCGTAACCAACGTTCCATCAATGGTCACTCCAAACGCAACCAGTGTTCCATCAGTGGTCCCTCCACTACACCAAAACGAGCTATTAGTAACAGACTTTTTTTACGATTACTAACGCTACTATACCATTACTATGTGTAACACTTTTATTCTGTTAGTAATAACTTATAAGTGTTACTAATACATATTTATTACTTAAAAAAAAACCCTCAAAACACCTCCCATTACGTCCCAAACACACACGACTCTCTCCCCAAAAAAGTCCTTCCCCCACTTCCAAAAGTAGTTCGCTCCACAGCGTCTACTCCGCTCCTTGTGGCAACCTTCTTCCAAAAGTAGATCAGCATCGGCAAATGCTTGATTAAGTTCGGCAATGCCCTAGATCGTTGGAAAAACTCGGTATCTTTCTATATTTTTTATACATACATACATACATGTTGACTTTTATTTTCCTGAGTTTGTGATTTTGCGTCAGTGTTCATGTATTTGTGTTTTCTAGATATTCCATTGAATCTTACTTCAATTATATTAAATCGTCATTTCCTGTTAATAATTTCTCATTCAAACTTATCTTCAATTTTGATAATATCAACATACCTTAGGGATTCAAAGAAGAGGATGTTGTTGGTTTTATCTACTAGGACAGTTGAGGTTTGTGGACATGAAATTACACATAAAAGATAGGGCCAAAAGGGAAGCTTCGCTTGAATCTCTAATTAACATTTATTTCAGTTTTTTTTGGTATTCCCATTTCAATAATACCTGGGTGTTACTTTTCTTTTAGTTTTTTTAACATTTAACAAAGCTAGATTTGTTAAAGCTAGATTTATTAGCGTGTTGAGCAATGAAGGTCTAGATGTCATATAGTTGTAATGAAAAGTGGAGTTTAGTGTTTCTTGATTTTTATCTCCACCAGATGTGGGTGTGGAGTGGAAATGAGAGTGTTTATTATTATGGGTTTCTAAATTATTTTATTTAGTTTTTATTTTATACATTCAAATTTCAATGTTGTTTTAGTGAGAATCTACATCTTCCTATGTTTATTCGGTGAGAATATTTAATATTTGAGAAACATATATATGAGAAGTATTGGATATCTTCAAAGTTTTGAAAATGAACTTATCTCCCTCGATATAAATCTTGATTTTCATGGGAAAATTAGGTAAATTTTCCCCCCAATAAACAAAACTGTTGGCTGAGTTGCATTTCAGAAAGAATCATGGAAGACCACTATGTTATTATCTTATCAAAGTCTTGGTGTAATCTATGGGGATCTTAGCATTTCCCCTCTTAATGTTTACAAGAGAACATTTGGGACATTTATTACTCGAAGATGAACAAAGAGATTTATGGCCTACTTTCATTTATCTTTTGGACTCTTAACACTTGTTCCTCGATTCAAATGTGTCTTTATAGTCCTTATAGTTGATGACAATAGGGAGGGTGAGTTATTCTTATTGAAATCATTTATTGATAGGTGAATGATTTCGGTTATTTATTTGAAGACTCTTGTACATAACTGTGCTGGTGGTACTTTTCCCCTATATTCCTTGATATGTAGGCATGCTGAATTAATACTTTTAACCCAATAGACAAATTGCCGATGAATTGCTCTCTACATATAAATTGGGACACCCTTCGAAGAGAACAACCCAAGGGTTAAACGAGTGCTTGAGAGGAAAAAATCCTTACACACTGCACTACTAATCTTGGTTCTTCTGGGCACTAGTATGGTAATTGGAGATGGACTAATTACGCCAACGATATCTGGTAATTTAGTTCCATATTGAACATGTATGTTTTGCAAGATAGCCTTATAACTATAACTTGTTTCTTCTTGTAGTTTTTTCATCCGTTTCCAGCCTTAAGTTATCCATGTCCAGGGAACACCACCAATATAAGATTCTTATTTGAATTATGATCGATTTTATTCAATCAAATTTGCAACTATTAAGCATTTATCTTAACATGAAAATCCAATAAAATTGTTTCCTGAATGTGAGTTGCCTTTTTATTTTGGTAAATCCTACTTTGTTTTGGTTAAATAGTTGGCTCTAATTTTTTAATGGCATTGGTCTGATGCAAATTGTTTAATGAACTCCATGCCATAGGTAAACACATGATTTCGTTTCGTCCCTCAAAGGAAATACTATGAAATGTTACTAGGAAATGTATTCGAGAGATGGACTATGAAAGTGATGATTGGGTAAAGTCCTTGGAAAGTTGGCCAAAAGGTTCAAAAGGTGAGGACAACCATTCATTTTTTTTAGAAGCACATTGCCTCTCTAATGAAGCTGCAGAATGGTGAGCAACTTATTTCCTATGTTCTTTCTCTTTTCAAATTCTTGGATTGGTACATTGGTTTGCATTTATATATGCATGGATTATCAATCCTAACAAGGTTTTAATTTTGATGTCTACATAATAAGGAGAACAATTGATATACACATCTACAGTGGCTAATTTGAAACAGAATTGGGTGATTCGATTGGAAGTCTGTGATGTTGTTAAATACCTTTTTATTTCTTTCATTGTGGAAAAAATACATTTTTATTGTGTTACTATAATTTTTTTTAAGCAATATTGATATTAATACTTTTTACTTGTTGTTGTTGTTGTTATTATTATTATTATTATTATTATTATTATTATTATTATTATTATTATTATTATTATTATTATTATTATTATTATTATTATTATTATTATTATTATTATTATTATTATTATTATTATTATTATTATAGTTATATAGTGTTTTCTTTCAGATGTTGCTTAATAGGTTATTGATGGACAATAGTAAATATTGTAAACATATTGGAAAGATTTTGTTTTTAATTAACTAAATGAACAAATGGGAATATTTGTACATAATTGAACATGGGAAAAGGTTCTTTTGTTTTGGTAAGTTATATTAATGTTTGATGATTCAGGTTCATATTTTACCTAGGGAGATGTTTGGGTTGTCAACATTTGGAATAACTATGCCACTTCTCAAATGGCTACCTCTAAGATTAGTGGACAAGTTACTCTTACTCATGTCCAACTGCACCCTAGGTAGCACAGACAAGTGGGGCCTCCGAAGGCCCAAAATTGGTCCAATTGAGGTAATAAAAGGCCACCGGAAAGACACCCGTACTCGACGTCGGAGCATTATCGCAAATAAAATCCGATAAAATAAAGGTAAGCCACCAAATAGGCCCTTACAATTATTATTATTATTATTATTATTTTCCTACGTACGTGAGTGAATATTTGGATGTGCCTCCTTTAGCTAGGTTGATAATATTTTATTTTTAAGTTAAATAGTAAAAAAAATCGTATGCATTTTTCATGAAACCCCATGAACTATTTCAAATGCAAGACAAAATTTTGAATTATATATTAAACTAATGGAGATATTTGCAAACACATAAAAGTTTAGGATTTTTTCTCAATGTGTCATTTTTTTTGTACTGTTGTTATGTGGGGTTTTCAAGTGTAAGTGATATGTTTTGGGGGTATAAGATAGTGGATTGTGGCATGTATGTTCACTAATATATGTTATATAGTTTTAGTGCAAGTCATATATGTGTGTTCACTAATATTAGTAATAGTCATACATTTGTGGGGTATTAAGCACATATTGTCCAAGTGTACTTGATGAAGTAAATAGTTAATAAAATTATTGATTTGTTCTCTTTTAACTAATTTTATAGGTGATGGAAGGTGTGAGATAAATTACCAAGAATGGGGCCAAATTTATGGATGGTCAGGGGAGATAATTTGATGAAATAATGTTAGCAACTGGGTACAGGAGAAATGTACCATCTTGGCTCAAGGTATGAATGAGCATGACATATCTTAGTTTTATATTTTTTGTTTTGTAAGTGATTTGATCTTATTCTCAGTCTCAAATCACTTTCTAGTCTTACATATACAGTAGGATACAAAACATTTTCTACATACGCTGCTCCTGATACCCTTGAGAAAAAGTGAAAATCTTATGGCATTTTTTTGGGTACATAGCTTACTATAGCTAAGTAAATTTGGGTACAAAAATGATGCTCATTTATGACTCTTTCTCTCTCTCTCTCTCTGATTATTAGTTGGGATGTGATTTTAATTATTGATTTGAATTTTGTTGTTGGAATACAGGGTAGTGATTTCTTTATAGAAGATGGTATGCCCAAAACACAATTTCCTCACAGTTGGAACGGAGAGAAAGGTCTTCACACTATTGGTTTCACTAGAGCTTACTTTTGGTTTTGCCTACTTTATCTTGATTCTTTAGGTTTTGAATTCTATGTTCTGATTGCCTACTTCATGCCTAGATTGTTTGAAAATAACAAAACATTAAGGAAAATGCCTTCGCTGTGTGATCTATAATTTAAATTATGTTGGTAATATTCTGTTACAACTAGGGCCCATTATGATACATATTTTCTACTTATTTGTAATAAATGAAATTTTCTTTCTTTTTTCTATATTCTTCTCTTACTGAACTCTATTGTGCATCTCATTTGCATTATGTAATGGTGACTGTATTGGAATCAGGTCGATTATAGGTCTTGGAGAAAGCTTACAGACTAGATCCAACATCAAGTGGGTGTGGTGTTTGCCAATTTAAGACCGCCTATCTTCAACGCCTAAAAAGGGTATTATATTGACATGCGACATACTTATTTATAATATGAAGAGAGTCATCCTTATTTATTATACAATATAATAGTTGAGTTTGATTTTAAAAATGTATTAAAATATCCTTTTTAAAATGAAAAAGTCTATGCATCGGAGTTCCATAGTTGAGTTTGATGTGCTAGAATCGGACACAATCATCATTCGGATCCGGACAGTAACGAAGTCCAAATGGCAAAGAAGGGCATGAGATATTGTGTGGTAATATGTTTTTTGTTCTCTCATCGGATAAATGCATATGTACAATAGTTTATTACTGTAATGAAGTTTTCCCTCACAGGTTGACGCTTTCACAAAGTCGACTTTCAAAGGAAACTCGGCGGAGGTTGCTTGTTCGAAGATTAAAATGATGATGAGTGGTTGCAGACAGTTGCCCAGGAGTTCAACATCTTCGAAACTTGCTATTTGACTCCCATCCATGAATCTAAAAATCCTAAGTTCCGTCTAAGATGGTTCACCCCTGTCACTAACGTAATTTCAATTGTTCAATGTATAAACTTCATTGTGCTTTTTCCAAATTAGTTGACTTCAAACATACAAATGTGATTTCGCATTAACTGCTACTGGTTTCGATTGCAATAACTGACCACCGAACATGTGCTGAGTCTTAACACTAATGTGATTTCGCATACCCACCTCAAAAGAACATTTTTCAGTCACTTGGAAACCGTTAAATGGAGCGCTGTGTAGTTATAAGTGGCAATGTTTTCATGGATAACACTGGTTAATCACCAATGTTAGTTACACTGTTTTCTATCTAATATATTATGCCATAATCCCATGTTTGGGAAACAAGAATGATTTGTGGATATGGTACAGTTTGGGTCATTCAATTTAATTTGAACCAATATTTGTGTTGTAAAAAAATTGGTTTATTGTCATAGTTACTTTTTTTTTCCTCCCGTTGATTCTTAATCCTATCATTATTTGTTGTTATACTGCAGGTATAACTTGAAGTTGATGTGTATAAAAGTGAAAGAGAAATTGAAACCCAACACATACATAGTGAGGGATAAGCATAACCTTATAGGGATAAAATTATACTATGTTTTGGCACTGATATTATAGAAAGATGAAAAAAAGTTGGACATTAATGGTACTACAAGATTCCATTTACAAATTGTTATTTATATAAAAAATAAAACATTCGTAGATTTTTTGCTATATTGAAATTATGATCACGTAACCAATTATACTTTTGCTATGAAATATCTCCATATTTGGTTTTCGCATCCATCTGGTTGTTGATCTTAGAATGAATGACTACAGTGCTATTAATATGAGGTTGTCTTACTACATGCTTTGTTGTATTTAAATTTCAGGGGATGCATGTGTTACATTTGTTAGTTTTCTATGTTTTATCTGTACTTGCATAATAACTGTGTATCATGCTTAAAAAAATGTGACACCAACAAAAGCTATGACGTATTTTGATTCTAGATTTATGTGTAAATTCCTCAAAAAGGAGGGACTGAAATTTCTTGAAATTTTATTGATGTGGTTTTGTAGACTTTATTTGGATCCAAGAAAATATACGAAACTCATTCAATTTCTAGAAAAATATAAATTTCACCCATTACGACCACGACCATTTTTGCTTATGCTAGCATAGAGCAGGACCAAAACCATGACATCAAGTAGCATACATCAGAACATCTTTTTGCTCATTTTTGGTGGTTAAAAATTTCGTGTATGTCAAAAAACTAACCCCGTGTAGGATAAGGATGACAAACACGACCAGTTTCTACGTTTATTACCATGGAGAAGTGACCAGAGACATCACGTAACGATTGAGGTCCATTAAATTTTCTCCACACACTCAATCAGCAGGACATTAAGGTGACCTCACCATGAGATGGCAGCCATACCATGGTACAAGACAAGTATGTATGGACATTATATGTTTATTATTTTACTGAACTTTCTCTTTTAGCGTGTTATTTTGTTGCAAATGGTTTGCACGTATGCTCTTGAACACGGGTATTAGCATCAAGTCATGGGGGCTTAGAATCCCATATCTGACACCCGTGGTCATGACTAGTCCTTCTATGACAACTATGGACACTTTACATCACTGAATCCACAATTCTCTCTTGTTTGCTATCTACTGAGGTAAGAACTTCCACAGTACGTTGTGTTTTTATGATATATATAGAGGTTGGTTGTCACGTTTGGATTGTTTGTATAACGGAGCTAATTATTTTCAGACTTCTATCATTGCTGAAGGGCCATTGGATTATTTTTGTGGCCAAGATTTTCCTTAAATTGTCCATAATGAGCAGCCGATTTTATCCATGTGCACCAGAAAGTGAGACGAGGGAGTCATTTTCTATAAATCGCCTAGTTCTTTTAAGTTCTAATCATTTGAATTACTCGGGACAGAGGATGAGCGACGTGCATCATGATTATTGCCCTGAGGTATTTTCGTTACCTCCATTTATGTGTCAAGCTTGGATAAAAGTATCTAATTTTAACATAATAAAATAGTCTCAATGATTATATCCCACAATACACAAGAAAAAAAGAGATTAGTTATCCTATTTTATATCTCATCCTCAATAACAACAAACAAGGGATAGGATACATTCAATTTATCTTGCTATCTCATTGTGCACATCAAATGGGACCTTGAAGATTTAAATGCAAATTCATGCAGGTTTGAGGACAATTACATATACGGTACAATTTCATTTCCTGGAGATCTTTTTATTCTCAAATTAATTATAAAATTATGAACTTGAGGGTGAGCTACTACTTAAACTACCTAGACCTGTTAGCGAGAAGAAATAACTGTTTTGTCTAGGGAGTGAATTGGATCTGAAAGTAGTTAATTATATTGCTAATATACTTTAGTAGAACCTGTAAATGCCTATCTGATTGTCAATGAAATGGGTTTCTTACTTTTCTGTAAATTTCATTGCTTTGATCTTTAAATTATTTATGTTTCTCTCTAGGGTTCGTTTGATTGGAGTGGTGGAAAAAATTTCCATGAATTTTTTTTACTTGCCCCAGAAACCCAAAACAATTCCATAGAAAATGTCTAAAATCTGCATTATCAGCTTGTACTTTGGGCCAAGAAAAATTTAGAATAGTGAAAACTTAAGAGATCATTCATATTTTCCATGAAAAACATTGTCAATAAAGCATGCCCCTAGCATTGAGATACTAGATTCTGATGGAATAAATGTATTATCCTCATTAGGATATCCTTCCTTCCCGCTATCTTAAGTAATCATCATTTCTTGAATTTGGCTTCCGATCTTCCGATCTCCAAAAGTTGCACTTTCCTTATCTTTCTCTGATCTTCCTTTTTTTTAACTATACAAAAGTTAATTCTCGTGGTAGGTACTAAATTGCATCGCATAGTAGTAAAGCTAGTTGTTGAAATCATGAGTGAAAGTCCATGGACAAAGATTCATTAGTTTAATCTAAGGAACAAGTTATTCTGGTTTGGGAGGCCCAGGTTTCTGCTGCACCTAATACAATTTATATCTTTTAATTTATTAGTATTTGGCTTTAATTTTTATTTCTTTTAATTTACAAGCTTGAGCCAAACATGTCAACATGACCTTGCACGTACCTTCAAGGAGTAGTTTGATTCACAAAGGGGCATGTATGCTCCTAATTAGCTGTTCTTTGACTCCCACCCCCAAACCCCAATACACACCCCTCACACTCTAAGGTCTCTACAAATATACATGAAAAAACGTGCAATTTTTTTTATATATTTTATTTTAGAAGACTTTAAGTTTCTGCTACTCTTTTGCACCAAGCAAGCCTATGGTTGTAACTTTTCGAGCTTACTCCAAGGACCAGATCATCAAGTTTCTTCAGCGGAGGCTAGAGTGAATTCGAACTCTGTGCTAGAGTGAGTCCACCATAATCTTTTTTTATCTCAAGCCTTCTAATTAAAAGTGAATGTGGGGATTGTAATGGGAAACCTCACACAAAAAGTTTCATGTGATTAAAAGTACCACTTCTTACCACTTACTGATAGGGAGAGTATAGATGCACATCTAGGGTCTGTTCGCTTAGACGTATCACCAATGTGCAAAGGTAAACATTAAAGGGATTGAGATCGTCATACGGTCCACTAAGAAGCCTTTTTCCATCGAAGAAGATCATTTGGTAGATGCATCCTTTTATAAAGAGTTGGAGGAATATGCCAGGGTGAAGACAAGAAGGATGGAAGGAGAAAGAGTTTTATCTATCAGGGAAAGGATGGGGCCTGTGAATGGTCAAGGCAATGAAGGAAAAAAGGGAAAGATAGTAACGAAAGAATTTCACTTAGATAATCCCAAGAAGAAAAATATCTCAAAGTAACTTAGTGATAAGATGAGACTCAGAATGAATCCGATGGATCATGAGGCCCAACGATAGAGTGTGTTGAGCAGATTTTCAGGGAATAGGTTGATTGAGGCTTCGAGGGAAAGGAAATGAAAGGCAGTCGCAATGACGAGTAGACAATGCAAGAAGAAGATTACTGAGGATGAAAGGGTGATATACCATTTATAAAGGTGTGAGAGGGAGGTTTAAGAAGATGGTTTCGAGGCTGACCCCATATATGAGTGCTTCTTGGTGGACTAATAAGGGTAGTGCATGGTCATCGATAACTCAAATATACAGGAGTTTGTAGAGGACGTAGCCGAAGAACTAGACTATATAATAGATCACACAAAACCCCAGGTTCAAGAGTTGGATCAGTTAAAATTGGATGAATATGGAGAAGATGCAAGGCCCATCTTCATTTCGAATGATCTGAGCGCAATAAAGAGAGAAGCTTTTATTGAGTTAATTCGAGAATTTAGGGATGTCTTTGCGTGGAAGCACACAAAGATGGAAGGATTAGACGAAGAGGTTAGTTGCCACAAACTAAATGTTACACCTTCATCCATTTCCATACCGGTGAAGCAAGCCAGAGCTGGATTTAAAGATCAAGAGGAGGTCCAATGGTTGCTGGAAGCAGGATTTATTAAGATGATCCAACATCCACTATGTCTTTCAAGAATCGTTTCAGTAGGAAAGAAGGATAAAAATCAAATAAGGATTGGTGTAGGCTTCAGGGACCTAAACAGAGTTTGCCCAAAAGATAATTTCCCTCTACCTACACTACACCAAAATGGCCAAAATGTCACCTTTCAGCCGGCCACCCTTGTCAAGGTCATTGACCGTGATAAAAAACACGCGTTCTATGTCACGGTCATTGACCTTGACACGACCGTGACAAAGAATTGTCACGGTCAATGACCTTGACACGACCGTGACAATATTTCCAGCAAAAACCCTTTCCCCCTTCTTTTTTCCCTCCCGCCGTTCCCTCCCTCTCTCTCTCTCTCGACGCTCTCTCTCTCTCTCTCTCTCTCTCTCTACTTTCAGGTTTAATTCTCTCTCTCTCTCTCTCTCTCTCTCTTCCATTTATATATTTGTTTGTGTGTATATATATGTGTGTATGTGTGTATATATGTGCGTGTGTGTATGCGTGTGTGGGGGGTGGGGCAGGGTGGGGGTAGGGTGGGGGCAGGGTGGGGGGTAGGGGGTGGGGCAGGGTGGGGGTAGGGGTTAAAAATGTAAATAAATAAGTAATTTTCTATAAATTTCCAAAAATAATATCCAAAAATGTAAATGTAAATAATATCCAAAAATGTAAATGTAAATAATATCCAAAAATATTGGATAACAATTTATTTTCATTCAAAATAAATAAGTAATTTTCTACAAATTTCATAAAAAAATGAAGGCCCACTTAATATGTGATTTAAGTGTGAAATAATCGTTATATACTTATACTAATGGAGAAAAAAATCATATATGGCGTTTTTTGTTGACTTTATATGGTGAAATAATCACATGACTTTATATCCATCAAATAAAAGCATGAAAACTAAAAAACTACAATAAGGGTTAAAATGGCATCCGAAGTTGCTAAAAGCATGAAAAATAAAATATTTTTTACGATTTGTGGTGAATAACTAAAGTTAAAAAAAGTATTACTTTAGTCATTAAATTACTTTTTGAATTCGGGCGATGCGCATAAATTTGTAGTAATTGTCTTATAATAAAGATCAATTAGTCTATGTTGTTGAAAAATTTGATCAAACTGGTGAGCCCTTCATATTTTAAAAATGTTGTTTTTATTCCTATTTAACTTTTCTTTCTATACACCCCTAATTATATTTAACGTTTAATAAAATAGGAGTTATAGAAAGAAAAGTGGGGTTTCCATAATCTTACTTTGTCACAATTAATTTATATGCCTCAAAGTTATTTTATCACTCTTAGTTTATATTTGTGATAATACTTTATTAAAGATTTTTATGGGAACTTGTTGTACTAGAACATAGATGAACACTAAGTGATGAAAATAGTCCTTAAAATTGAAAATTAAACAAAGTTTATAAAAGTAAAGATGCTGGTAATACATCAAAGATAAATTAATAAGGACTAAATAACAAAACGTGTTCAAGTGTATAAAAAGAAAGAAAATGTGGTATTTAGATTGGGTAAAATTCTTAAAGTAATGTTAAGGGACTAAAAGACCCAAGAAAACTGGCCAGTAAGTCACGGACCGAAAAATTTATGACGGTTGATGAAAGCCCGTAAACATGTTGGGGTGGGGGTGGGGGTGGGGTATGATTTATAAAAAGCACAAAACAATAGTAGAAATTCAATACCTGAAATTAACATTGAGATTATTTTAAATAGACAGTCACTACTGTGTGTGTTTAAATTGAAAGAAGATATGAGAATTTTATTAAAGATTTTTATGGGAACTTGTTATACTAGAACTTAGATGAACACTAAGTGATGAAAATAGTCCTTAAAATTGAAAATTAAATAAAGTTTATAAAAGTAAAGATGCTGGTAATACATCAAAGATAAATTAATAAGGACTAAATAACAAAACGTGTTCAAGTGTATAACAAGAAAGAAAATGTGGTATTTAGATTGGGTAAAATTCTTAAAGTAATGTTAAGGGACTAAAAGACCCAAGACAACTGGCCAGTAAGTCACGGACCGAAAAATTTATGACGGGTGATGAAAGCCCATAAACATGTTGGGGTAGGGGTGGGGGTGGGGTATGAATTATAAAAAGCACAAAACAATAGTAGAAATTCAATACCTGAAATTAACATTGAGATTATTTTAAATAGGTAGTCACTACTGTGTGTGTGTTTAAATTGAAAGAAGATATGAGAATTTTATTAAAGATTTTTATGTGCGTGTGTGTAATTCTCACTTTATTAATGCCAAACCCGACTCTCTTATAAGATATGCATATTGTGATAATATTATATCTGTACTAATAACATTTTTTTACAGCAAATGTCTCCTTCAGATATTAAGGCGAAGATGATGATGTTGTTTATGATAATGTCGTCTGGGGTCGGTGGTAGTGGAGGCGACGAGGGTTCTTCCGCCCCTAGGCTCCCCAAATATGGGAAATATGGGATTACCGTCGAGAACAAATCGGAGATATTAGCGAGATCCCTCGTTCTGCTAAAGATGGTCATCGGTCCGGGGTTTATGAGTTGGAAGGAGGTGCCATATGAGCTCAAGTTAGCTGTTTGGGCGGCACTACAGGTAATATATTTATATTTATATTTATATTTATATGAATATTTCAATTTCAATTTCAATTTCAATTTCAATTTCAATTTCAATTTCAATTTCAATTTCAATTTCAATTTCGATTTCAATTTCGATTTCGATTTCATATTTATATTTATATTTATATTTATATTTATATTTATATTTATATTTATATTTATATTTATATTTATATTTATATTTATATTTATATTTATATTTATATTTATATTTATTCGCAACTAACATTGTATTTGTTGGACAGGAACAATTCAACTTGGATCCAAAGCTACGCGATCCCGTGTTGGAGAAGATTTGGGAGCAACTTAAGTCGTGAAAAAAAAATATGCGGGCACGGTAGTTTGGGAAAGCAAGAGAGTCGATTATCCAATGGCGTGAATCCGTCCCCCCAAGGAGCCGATCTCATTGGCACAATGGCAGAAGTTCATTGACAATGAGATCGAGGATCGACAATTGGCATCTCGCCAATCGGGGAGGGAAAATCGGGCAAAAAAAACGGACATGCACTACTCCGGCCGAACCTCTTACGCCGAGGTGGAGCATAGGATGCAGGTAAGATTTAATTTTTCTATAACTACAAAAATATATTATTCTTCATTATTTTACTTTGCGGGGCCGATACTAATTTTACTTTACTTTATTTTATTTCAGGGGGTAGGGAGTGGGCCAGGGGGTAAGACACATAGGCTCGATACTTAATTGGCTCTTCGGACGAAGAAGGGGAAGGACAAGGAGGTGTCCCCGAGCGTCGCGGCCACGATTGTAAGTAATTCGACAGTTTAATTTTTGTTAATTACGTTATAATTTTTTAGTTTACTTATTTTACTAATCATGTGCTTTTTGTCGTTTCAGGCAAAGCTTAAGGAAGTACATGAGTCGCAGTCTGATGCCGACAAGGCATCTTTGTCCACAGATGCACTCAGCCAAGTGCTTGGCTCTGATCGCAAGGGGGGGACAAGGGGGGTAAGCTCGCGGGTGGCTAAATCTAGGATCATCGGATTGGAGACAAGCGACACCGGGTTGGCTCGAACGGTGGATTCACACGACGCGAAGCTGTCCCGTTTGGAGGCGATAGTCCAAGATATGTACGCATTCTTGAAGCGTACGTTGGGCGGAGACCGTAAAGGGAAAGGCAAAGGGAACGAGAAGGTGGTGTAGGAGGAGGTGCGGGAGGACGAGGCACAGGATGACGAGGATGTGGACCTCGTTGCTTCATCACTGACACGTTCGTACTTCGATGATCCACTTCCCTATTTGGCGCCCTTCAACAGACCAATGTCGACACTTGGTTGGCCGAGCATGTTCATATTGGACGTATTTGATGGCCAGCGGATAGGGCGGGGGTTGAGGGACCCGAATATCGTCCAGGGTGGAATAGTTCATTGACGTTCGCTTCAAGAGATGGAGTCCAGGCTGCTCGTCACGCATGTCATACCCAGGAAGGATAACTCCCTATTGTGGTTGCGCGAACAATGCGGCACGACGTATATTAGTGGGTGCGTCAATTCGTATGTCGTGTGGCCTACTTACCTCCTCAGTTTTAACAATACACCAGACATGTAGTGACATTGTTTTAAGTTTGAATTGAATTATTATAAGTTTGAATTGAATTATTTTAAGTTGTTACATTTGAATTATATCGTGATGCATATTGTCTCTATTTGAATATATATTTGCATTATCTTTAGTTTGTTTAGATATATCATGTTTGGAACAAGTACAACGTTGCTATAACAGGTACAAATATACTGCTGGGCAGTGGCAGTGGCCATACTGCCTAGCAGATTTTTTTTAAATTCTACACAGAATTGTCACGGTCAATGACCATGACAAGTCCGTGACATATAAGGTTGTCACAGACTTGTCACGGTCATTGACCGTGACAATTTTTTTAAAAAGGGTCACGGCTTTGTCACGGTTATAAACCGTGATAAACGTGTCACGGTCATTGACCGCGACACGATCGTAACACAAAATGCGAGTTTTGTGTCAAGGTCAATGACCGTGACACGACCGTGATAAAAAAAGTTGTCTCGCCTCGAAATGTCACGGTCATTGACCTTGACAAGTTGGATTTGTCTGGGTCAATGACCTTGACAATAGTGCAGATTTGGTGTAGTGCTATCATTGATAGTCTCATTGATGCAATGGTTCGTTATGAAATATACAACTTCATGGATGGGTATATGGGGTACAACCAGATCAAGATGGATCGAGCTAATGCAGATAAAACGGCATTTCGGACCCCATTGGGAAACTTCATGTACAAGGTAATGCCATTTGGATTGAAGAACATCGGGGTGACATATCACATGGCAGTAATGGCCATTTTTCATGATTTTTTCAACAAATTCTTAGAGTTCTATATAGATGATTTGGTCATCAAATTGAAGAAGGAAGAATCCCATCTAGATGACTTGATACGGGTGTTCATTCGCTGCAGAAAATAACAGCTAAAGATGAACCCACTTAAGTGTGCCTTCGGGGTCAAAAAGGGGAAGTTCCTAGGGTTCGTAGTGGATTGACAGGGAGTACAGATGGATCATGACAAGAAGCGAGTAATCCTAGAAATACCGTGTCTAAAGACGACGAAAGAGCTTAAGAGCTTCCTCTATAAAGTCTCTTACCTTAGGATATTTGTACCAGGACTAGCCAAAATAACTCACCCGTTAATGGAACTAATATGAAAGGGCTCGAAGTTCAAATGGTAGGAAGGTCACTAGGAGTCTTTGACCAAGCTGAAGCAGTTGTTGACCTCTCCACAAATGATGACCCCTCCAAAATCTGGAATTACATTGCAACTCTACCTTACGTCTACCACCAGGTCCATCAGAGCACTCTTGGCGCAGGAAGTCAATGGGAAAAAAGGCCAGTCTACTACTTGAGAAGAATCATACATAGGCCAAAGGCAAGGTATAATAGTGTAGAAAGGCACTGTTTAGCCTTAGTTTTCATAGCAAAAAAACTTAGACATTATATGTTATCTTTCACGATTCACACTGTGATAAGATGTGATCCAATTAAGTTTTTATTGGCAAGAACTATTTTGATTGGAAGAGAAGCTAAGTGGCTCCTCATCCTCTCAAAATATGATTAAAAGTGCGTGGTGTCTCGCGCAATCAAAAGCCAGGCATATGCAGACTTACTGGGAATCTTCCCATATGGGGTATTTGAGCCACCCCGAGAGAACATCCTGGGGGATGACTTGTAGACAAATTTTTTGAAGGCTAACCTTGAAAAGTGTACGATGCAGTTCGATGGTTCTTCGGCAGAAAAGAAAGGAGGGGCAGGGTTCATTATCTCTAAAGGAAAGGAGGAATTTTGCCTTTCCTATAAATTGGATTTCCCTTGCTCCAACAATAAAGCAGAGTATGAAGCGTTAGTACTTAGTCTACTAGAGGCCTTTTGAAGGGGAATTCGTTCACTATGTATCAAAGGTGATTCAAACTTGGTAGTTCAGCAAGTGAATGGGGAGTGTGTGTTAAAGCACCTTAGTTTAGCACCCTACATAATGATCATTAAACGGCTGATTAACCAGTTCCATCAGGTCAGGATAAAAAGACATCCTCGAATGATGAACCGGCATGCTGATGCCTTTGCCACCATTGGGTGAAAGCTGATTATGAAGACCGATACAACTAATGTGGTGATCCAACGAAGAATTTCCCCATCGATGGTATAGTCAATCCTACCCATAGAGGGAGATTCAAATTAAAGAGGTAAGATCAGAAAACATTTAGAGTGTTGGCCTAGTGTTTTGTCAATCACGACAGCTTATACTTCAAGAACGTGGGAGGATGGATGTCAAGATGTGTTGGCCCAAAAGAGGCAAAACGAAGATTGAGGAAGATGTATGAGAGCCACTGCGAAACAACATAGATCCCTTCGTACAGGAAAATCCAAAGGGAATGATACTTTTGTCCAACGATGAAATAAGACGCAACTGAGTTACAACGGATGTGTGATAAGTGCCAACTCTTCTTTTAAGTAGTTGAATGTCACTTCATTGAGACTCAAACAGACTGGAGACAGCCTTACATTGACTTCATCAAAGACAAAGTTGTGCCTATGGAGAAAGAAATGCGATAGTAATCAAACGGAGGGCCCCACGGCTCTATGTCCAAGATGAACAGATCTATCAGAGAGGATACTTCAATAGGCCGTTGAGATGCATCACGAAAGAGGAGGCAACTAAAGTGTTGAAGAAAGCTCATAATGCATCTCACATCAGAGGGGCGAAGCTATATGATGAACTAATGACCTTGGGGTATTATTGGCCAACTATGGAGAAGAACTCCATTGAGTTTGTATGAAAGTACAAGGCCTGCCAGCTGTATAGAAATATGATCCATGCTCATTCGATGGACCTACATTCTTTGGCCACTCCGTATCCATTCCACACTTGGGCATTTGATCTGGTAGGAAAAATACACCCTTCATCAAGAGGAAAGATTTGGATATTGGTGGCAATTGAGTGTTTTATAAAGTGGACCAAAGCGATACCTCTCAGAAGAGCAACGGAGGGTGTGGTGGCAAACTTTATTAGAGAATACATAATTTATCATTTCAAAATATCAAAAGTCATCCTATCCGATAATCGAACCCCCTTCATCAATAAAGAGGTAATAATTCTCACTAAAAAAATACTCCATCATCCATCATACTTCAACGGTGGCATATCCTAAGGGAAACGAAAAAGCTGAAGTTACTTACGAGACTTTGGTCAATATTTTGGCCAAAATGATGGAAGACTTCCCAGGATTATGGGATGACAAGATCCCAATAGTACTATGGGCTACTGAACGACCAATAGAAAACCCACAAGATATATGCCATTCTCCATCATGTACAGAGCTGAAGCAATCCTACCGATAGAGTTGGAGGTTCCTTCGGCTGATTATGCCCTGCGAAGAAGCATGCTCCCTCATAGTAGACATGTACAGTTAGAGGTGTTGGACGAACACAGAGATAATACGATGCAACACTTCCAAATGTACACGAAACATCTCTCAAGGGCATATGATAACTTGGTGAGACAAAGGAAGTTAATTGAAGGATACCTCGTTCTAAAATCAGCGGTGAAGCACATCAAAGGGCTTCCTCTACCTAAGTTTGCAGTGAATTGGGAGGGAACTTTGATTATGAAGGAGGCTCATGATTCAGGTTACTGTTTAATTTCAAAGATGGAAGAAGATAAACCATTTAATATTTTTAACAAATGGTTGAAGGTCTATCAGGTATAAGCAAGTAACCTTAGAAAGACGATGTATCTAGTTTTCATGAATATACAAGACATTTTTGAAGTTATACTATTTGTTGCAACTAAAGTGAGATGGAAAATTGTAAAACTTTATTTTTTGTAAGTAATTATAACACAGAGGTGACAATAAAATAAGATAAACTTCTCTTTCATTCATAAACTGAGAAGAGTATTACAAAATTGGGAACTACTGCCCAAGAATTACATGAGAAGAAGAATAAAAAAATTTACAAGTATTGGTGGGGGGCATTGGCCTAAGAGGAACCATAAGTCTGGGGAAGAGAAAAAGTCCCCAAGCAAGCCTAAAGAAGCTGCCAAGCATGCCTGTTGGACGTTGATAGAACCCTCCAGCCTCATTTGAACTTGAGCCCGCTCGATAGGCGATTTCTCTCATTTGAACTTGGCTAGACGAAGAGCTTCCTCGATATCCTCCACCTCTCGATTTACAGCTTCCAATAAACGTATTAACTCAGACAATATTGCCTCTTTAACCTATTGAGTTTCCAAGTTCTTCTGTAGTAGCTCCCTCTGACTTTCCAAGTATTGACTCTTCAAAGTTTTCAAGTGTTCGATCAGCTAGTGGAATTGGAAGCCATCTCTGTCGAACTCTCTTAAATATCCCAAGAATTGATTAAGGAGGGGCCTAGTGACATTTGGAGAGGGGGTATTGATAACCTCAATAATAACGGTTTCCATGCCCTGAAGCCTATGTCTCATCACTGAAATGTTTGAACGAAGGCAATTAACAGTAAAAGTGTCAGGATAGTGAGTAGAAATTTGCTCAATCACCAAATAATGGAAGGCAGGTATTTGAGGTGAGCGGCAAAGAACCATGAGGCAAAACTCGTGAAGAATAAGTGCAGGCAAAGGAAGCCCACATCCGGATTCGCTATCATCTGGAGCACCCATCGTGGAACCTTAGTCGTCATGACTTGATTCCTCAGATACAACTGGTTCTGGATGAGGGGAGGCGACAGGCGAAGGAGCTGGTCGAGATTTCTCTTCATCACGAACAGAATCCCAAGCAACCTGAGGCCAGAAAAGTAAAATAATGAGTTTGATGAAAAATCTTAACAAGTGGTTTACATTGTTAAGTCACTGTTTCTGGTGGAGTTTTACGAAAAGTGTTAACAAGTGTTTTTCATTGTTAAATCACCGTTACTCGTGAAGTTTGTCGAAAATCTTAACAAATGGTTTTCATTATTAAGTCAACGTTACTGGTGGAGTTTGACGAAAAATCTTAACAAGTGGTTTTCATTGTTAAATCACCGTTACTGGTAGAGTTTCATAAAAAATATTAACAAGTGGTTTTCATTATTAAGTCACCGTTACTAGTGGAGTTTTAACGTTTGAAAATGAGATTTTTCTAAACAAAGAGATTGCACATTATCAAGATAAAGGACAAAGGGAAAATGGTGATATACCTCACCAACTGCTGGAGCGAGATCGGGAGATATAAAAGAAGATGCAATGATAGGCACCATAATGGGAAAGTTCATCTCCTCAAGAGCTTTCGCAGAACCCTAAGTTGGAGGAACTTCAGACAGAGGAACCTCAACACTTGATGAAGCTCATACTTCAACAAAAGGAACTAGGGCCAAAGTTGAGGGTGGTCTTAAAGGGGTTGTTCGATCTTCCATAGATACATCATCCCTTGTAGGGGAAGAAGAAGGATAATAGTGAGTAGATAAGACAAAGGTGGCCCTAGTAATGGGTGGAGTCTTGAGGAATGACGGTAAAGCTAATCGTGGAGCAAACTCAGAATATAAAGCCAAGTGTTAGAAGCAAGGCACATCACAGAAAGAAGGGGTAAAGTGTACATTCAAACTACCTCGGTGATGTTGGAAAAAGGGGAAAACTTGGAGATGGTCCTTAATAGTGGAGGCTGAAGAAGAAAATCAACAAACGCAGAACCTAGTAATGCGGAAACTTCAACCTGAAATACAATAAAATATTTAGAAGATTCAGTAAAGTGAGAAGGATAGAAAAGAAAGATCTAAAAGTGTTTAGAACTTGTTACCTCGGGAGAACTTTTCAAAATTGGAAAGGTGTATAGAGGAACCACTGGTAAACAGGGTGAACCACAAGAAGCTAAGGGAGTCTCCTCTGGATGAGAAGAAACTTCTATAGGGTCAATGGGGGAAATAACCTCCTTAGCATCCTCCACCGTACGTCGGGAGACCAAATGACGGGAATAAGTGAGCCCGATTATGGGAGAATTATGGGGGTTGCATCAACGAAACTAATCCCGAAGCATCCCCCCACTAAAGGACTCACAGGAAGGTTGGGTCTTTCTTCTTCAGCTTAATGCGCCAAGTTTCCAAGAGTTAGACAGATACTGTTTGTTATAGAAAAATGGAAAGAAACACGTGTATACCTATGATGCAAGGGCAGAATAGGACGATATCACCATTGGTGAGGAAGGAGGGGAAGTAGCTGGTGAAGACCTCTCCATGGGATGTGCTCAACATTAGAACAGTCATCCAACACTATAACTTCAATAGAAAATGGAGCTGGGGTGAGATGTACATCAGGAGCTCATTTTTTCTGGGACTTAGAACCCAAAGTCTTTTTCCTCGCACCAGCATCACCTAGACTTTAAGGAACCCTTGAGCTTTTCCTTCGCTTTGACCCCCTTCAGATGGATCTACTAAGATGGTGGGGAAGGCAGCAACAGGAGGAACGACGGGAGTGTGTCATTGAAACTCAGAATTTATTCTCTCCACCTTATCTTTAATTTTCTTTCTTAACTACTCACTCACTTCGGCAGACATGGGAGAAGGAATAGAGGCAATGGGGAATGCATCCAAGGGAGCTTGAGGCTGAGGTTAGGACTTTTACTTTAAAGAAGTCCCACTCTTGGATCTCCTAGTTTTTTTGGCTGTTGGCTTGGAAGTTACTTTGCCAGAAGTTGCATCAGTTGGAACACCCTTACCAGAAACACATTCAGTAGGGGCGGGCTTCTTTGGGGTTGCAACGTTATTAGGTTTGGGTGTGGCAGTAGGGATCACGGGTCAATAAGGAGATAGATCACTGGGAGGATCTTTAGGAGTCTTGCTCATAAGGAACTCAACTCCAATAATAGAGTTTCCTTGAGGCCTAATTCCAAGGCAGGGAAAGAAAGAACTGGGGGATACTGGGGGAGACTTTGTATAAGTTCATGAATCCTGGTTAGTTGTATCGTCTAAAATTTAGTGGCAAAAGAAGTGGACACATCCCCTTTCCTAGTGGTACTAGGGATGGTAAACCGACCATACATTGTAGAAGTTACGCCAAGTATCGCTGCAGAAAGATAGAAAGTGCAGGCCTCAACAAAAGTAACCCTTTTATTCGTTAACTAAAATACAGGCCGAGAAGCCCTTTGATCAAAACTGAACTGCCTGCTGCATTGATTGGGGTTGTAAGGTTCAGAAGTACATCTCTACTTAGTGAATGAAGGAAGGAACCCAAGGGTGAAAAGAAGCACAATGGCTTGCGAAGGATATTCTACAATGGGAACGAAAGTGACCGTTCTAGCTGCAAAGGAGAAAAAATTCCAAGTGTGGGCGAAGGTTGATTCTTCGTATGGCCTTATGATGAGGGAATCCAAACTGTAAAAAATGCCTATTATCTCCTTTCGACTTTAATTTTTGTGGAATCACAGGAGGCGATGGGACTGGATGCCTTGGCTCAGGGGATAAGGAACAGATTTGGGGGCAATAGAAGGAAAGCGGGTGTAGTTGAAACCCGTTAAAATAATGGTATTAGAAAAATTATCCAGGTTGTAACGGCCAAGGGACCGATCCATGTCAGGATGGATTCAATCCAATCAAGTGTAGATGAACCCTAGATCAATGAAGGCCACATGATGATTGAAACCTTTAGACAAATGAATAAAGATGTTTGTGAGGTCCCTCCTAGGCGGGTCATTGGGTTCCCCAGTCAAGAACAAACAGGAAAGCAAAACAAGGATATAGGCTGGTAATTCTAAGGATGTACCTTTACCCTTGCTTATGAAAGAGGTGACATCCTTCGCAGTAGGAGCTTCAAATAAATAATTAATTAAGGGAGTAAATTTAGATCTGTTGGAAGATTCGGTGTAGCGGTGGAAAATTTGATCCGACTCAGCTCTATCAGCAGTTTCTTCGGCATCCAAGGCCTAATAAAGATAAGTAAACTCACCCATGGGTTCAAACCCAAGCAGCTCACAGGCATCTTCTGAGGAAATGGTTAACTCCCCCCAGGCAACAAAGAAGGTGTGAGTTGTGATGTTCCATATCAAAACCAACACTTGGAGTGCAACATTGTGCTTAGAGAGATTGAACTCCCTAAATTAGTTGGCTCGGTGAAGGCCAGGTTTGGCAAGAGCTGCAGCGTGGGAGATATGCATATGTGTATGTGAGGCAACAAAATGAGCTGGAGATCCCCCAGGTGTTTCGAAATCAATCTGGGAGCAAGGAAAGTCACCACGATCCAATCTGAAGTGTCGAGTCCCCTCTGGAGGAAGAAAACCCCATTTAGATGATTCTTCGTCTTCATCAGCCAATAGCAAAGGGTCATACTTCACTGAAAAACTGCAAGTCTTGCATGCATCAGAGAAGTCATCGTCTTCACTAAAGATTAGAGACCGATGAAACGCTTGGAGAAGCCATAGTAGGTGGCAATGAAAGAAAATTCTTAATAGAGAGGAGATAGGGACGAAAATGGAGGAGTATTGCCACATGTGAAGGTGAAAGAGATGATGAGAGGAAAGAAACTAGGGAAAATCTTAGTAACAATGGAATTTTGAGGATTTTCTCTCGCTAAGTGTGCTGGGAGTTGAAGAAGACGAAGGTAAAGTAAGTGAAAAATGGATAAGTGTTTGAATAATAGCCGTTTGAAATTACTGAGTTTTCCTTTTTATTTTCCCACCACTTCACGTGCAAAACCGCCAATAATCATTTCAAGTGGACACGTGGTACTTCGGGAAGTGTTCTAACAATTGAAAAGACGACACCACGTCATTAATGAAGTGACGCATAGGGAATAGAAAGGTATTTCTTCTAAAATAAGTTTGAGTTTGGTGCCAAAATGTTTTGTCAGACATATCCAATATCCCACAACCCAAAAGTTGTCCCAATGATTCAAAAGGCTCTGATGTCCCCACGCCACAAGTCCAAATGGTGTATAACTGTGACTCGGGTACATCAGGGAGAATTTTACTTTTTGAACAAGACAAAATGAAGAGTAATAGACAAAATACAAAATTGGTGAGAATTCATACCACTAGGGGCAGTCCTAACGCAAATATCAATAGCTTACAACTATCCTGCACAACGGCACAAAGCAGTACAAATAGGGGAGAATTTCACTTCCCAAGAGTTAGAACAGGAAATTGATAGGTTCATTAGGTGTGTCGTGAGAATTCCATTAGCTAAGGAAGAAATGGTTGAATGGTTTTTTCAATCACAACAGAAGGAAAAAGTTACGATGTCCCTTCACCAATCGACAACAAGTCGCAACACTTTGGTTCAGGTACATCAAGTAGAATTTTACTCTTTCATGGCAGTTACAACGATAGAAGTTGTAACGAAGACAGAGCTGCATGATTGTTTTTACATAAAGAGAAGGTTCATCAGATTAAAAAGCTATCGTGCAGACATTTCTTGTTCCCACAACAAATCTCTACACGAAGGAGCAAAAGTAGGGGGCTTGAAGATAATCGTGAGGTTAGAGATAATCCCCCGATCTAATACAACATACTCAAGGGACTAAGGCAGCTTAAACGAGGCATCTCAAGTGAGGCAGCTCACCGTGGCAGCTCAAGCGAGGTAGCACAGCGTGACAACCTAGGGAGATCTCCCAATAAAGAAACTGGTCGAGAGTGCTCATCCTTTAAACTTTGTTGTCTTACTTAGTCATGTTGTATATTTTTTTTTTATTAAATATGAGCTATAATGATCATAATGATTATTCAGTGTGAGGTCAAACGGTACTGGCGAGAGACCAGTCTTGGTAAGTCCTGGGAGAGCTTTTATGATCTATCGAATGACCTCCTCGTGGGAACTTCAAAGGGACTTGGTTTGGAGGATTGAAAAGTAAGGCACCATTGGGGCTTGTCCTAACCATCTTCGATACACTTGGTAAAACACCAAAAGACCTTGACCGTGGAACCTTGGACGGAGCAGCTTTGAGTCCCATCGGACGTTGAGTTATGAACCACTTGTGCCTTCAACTTAATGTCACATCTACTTTAGGTGATGTCACTAGCCAGCTAAGCAATGTCAAATTTACACTTGAGTAAACCACTGTGGTATTTGGGGCTGTCAGACAGTTGGTGAGCCACCTCTGTGGCGACATATAACATCTTTCGGAAGGGAATGCTCAAAAAATGATGAATTCGAATATCAAGCCAATTCAGATAAAAATGATAGAACTGCTGCAAGTCACGGAGAGCATCCAAAAACAACAAGGTAGGGGCACTAGTCAGGTCAGCATGAAAAGTAGCCAATAATTCTTGAATATGACTAGCAAGAACCTTCAGGTTGAACACCGTAAGGCTATTAATATGAAGTACACTCTAAGGAGTTAATGTCTCAGGGTGATGCTCCAATATCAGATCTAAGATTTGGCGCTCATGTGTCCTGAAGCTTCTCGATCACTCCTCATGCCATAGTCTACTCATAAATGTTAAAGGGTCCTTTACTTTAGCATCATCGTTAGAATGGTGTGACCCTATCTCGTAGGGGAGGAAAGAAGACTCCCCATCAAAATAAGCATCACCGATCGCAGGAGTGGCCTCAGAACTACGATCTCCCTCATTATCTACCTCGTTGAACCCACCAATAAGATCCTAAAAATAAGTGTTCATGATAAGTCAAAATATGAAGAATATAAGGAGATTTGTATCCAAACTTTGAAAAGTATTACGATAAAAAGCTTACCCCAAAGCTCAAAGGGATGAGTGTGCTGCCGCCAATCGGAAGGAAGCTACTCGAAGGGGAGATGCTAACCTAAGCATGAGAAATATCAATACGACCCATGAGTTAGCAAGAGGAAATAACAACTTATGTATGACACTTAAGTAACTGGGAAGGATACAACATAGTTCTCTTTGCCCGCTTCACGGTCACCGGAGCAGCCACCTCACTCACTTGGAAATAATGAAACAAAGGTGCAGTTGAGAGCACTTGCATAGTAAAAGAAAGAAGAAAATGGAGAAATAAAAAAGAGATAAGGTATGCTAGTATAATACCTCTCCCGCAACCATGTCTCTAACATGCTCCAAAGTCACCAGAGAAATGGTCTCACTTACTTGAAAATAATGAAACAATGGTGAGAGTTAGAAAACTTGCATAGTAAAAGTAATAAGAAAAAGGAGAAACAGAAAGAGCTAATGTATGCCAGTATAATACCTCTCTCATAGACATCTCTCTAGCATGCTCCACAATCACTGGAGCAATGGCCTCACTCACCTGGAAACAATGAAACAAGGATGAGGGTGAGAGTACTTGCATAGTAAAAGAAAGAAGAAAAAGGAGAAAAGGAAAGAGAGAAGGTATGACAGTATAATACCTCTCTCACAGCTATCTCTCCAGTATGATCCAGAGTTACCACAACAGCTGCCTAACTAGCCTGGAAACAATGAAACAAGGGTGGAGGTAAGCATACTTGCACAGTAAAAGCGAGAAGAAAAAAAATGGCAAGTCGAAACAATAGGTAAAGGTATGACGGCATAATACCTCTCTCGCAACCATTCCCCCCAATATGTTTCACAGTCGTTGGAACAATTGCAACACTAACCTAAGAATAGAGAAAATAAGTAAGTGTTAGTAAGCATTGGCAAATTAATAAATAAGAAAAATTGATAACATAAGAAAACTAGTATTTACTTAGGTAGCTTCATCTGAAATCTGAGTTGGAAGCCCCACAACTGTAGGATCGAAACTAGTAACAGATCTCGCAGATAAGGGAATCGCAGTTATGCTAACCTGACCACAAAAGTTGAGAAAAAAATATGAGTATTAAGAGTGACACAGAAAAGGTTAGCCTCATGCAAATGTAATAAATGATACCTGAGTAGTTACCCCTACATAAGTCAAGGGGGGTGTAGTGAACAGAGCCTGAGGGGTTGCCCCTACGACACGCATTGAAGGCAAGGAAGCTTCCACATAGCTATCCTGTAAATGAAGAAAAAGAGGAAATAATTAGCAACATGAAAATAAGCATATAGAAAATCCCAAAAATCCATGACAGAAATAGTTACTAGAAGATGCACTATGGTAGGACTCTCACTGGGAGAAATAGGGCAAGGCGCCTTATCTACAACTAGGGCTGTTGAAGAAATAGTAATGATAGGCACTGATGTAGTGATGCTATGAACCAACTGAGAAAACAACAGAAAATGACTTGTCAATATAAGTAAGATCAAAGGCAGAAAAGAAAATTTTTGGGGTATTTGAGCCCCCTCCAAAGAAGAAGGGCGGAAGGTGACTAGCGGCACAACAGGGGCTATGCTGAAGACTTATTTTAAATAAGGCATTAGAAGATGTCATCATCATCACAGTTGTGGGTGAAGAGCCTACTAATATTTGAATAGAAACTTGTGAAATAGGCTCAACAGTTAAAGCTATAGTAAATGTGGGCCTATGAGGGATAGGCAAGAGTGATGATGCTGTAAATAGCACCACTAGGTAAGGTGTTGTCAAGCTTAACCCAGTAATAACAATGGAATCATAAGAGTGAATATATATATAATAGAATGAGGTTAGGAGATGAGGATGAACACTAGTATATAAGTGGTTCAACCAATCTGGGCTACATCCACTGTGAGTGTGCGAATAATATCACTAGATGAAGGCACTAATGGACATAGAGAAAATCTCTCAAGTTTTCTCTCTCTATTGTGTAAACTAATAAAGTTTCATCTAGGGTTGTAATTATGGATCCTTTACAGGAAAGAGGGTGACCTCTATATATAGCGCTTGGGGGGTGTAATGTATCCCCCAAGCATGCAATGAGCATGTGCAGTAGGATCGAAGTAGTATGAGAATGACACCTGGACGATCTTATGTAGATAATGATGACCTCAATATTCTCTCTCGTTGAGGGAATGATTCGGTTATAACATATTTACTCACATGTCCCAAACCTTACATGTACTTGTAAATGCTTAGACCTGTGTCCTTGACTGATGTAACCTCGGCCTGGATGAGTACGAGGTTGGTGGATTTCGATGGCATTTCTTTCTCTTATCAATATCCATAATGACCTCGACCAGAAGGGTTGGCCGACGTTAGGTATGAGGTAACTGTGACATCGGCTGAGGTCGAAGATGATGCTATCAATGAGTTAATCCCATGAGGCTCAGATGGTCTCGGCTAACTTCCGGCTGAGGTTGGTGAGTGAGGGGGACGACCTTATAAAATATGACCTTGCTGATAGTTGTCATAAGCTTCTTGTCACCTCGATTGTGAGACTGGTCGAGGTTAGTTACTCTGAGTAAGAGGGTGCACTTTGGGCATATCAATCACCCCTAGCCCTTAGTCTTCTAAGTAAATAGATGATTGAGGGGTATGTGTGTTAGGCCAGATTGGCTGAACCACTTATATACTAGTGTTCATCCTCTTCTCCTCACCTCATTCTATTATATATATTCACTCTTATGCTGCCATTGTTATTACTGGGTTGAGCTTGCCAACACCTTACCTGTTGGTGCTATTTACAGCATCATCAAAGAGCATAGGTCTTCCATCCATATATATGTGGACATGAGAAATAGAAATCCTCCCTAATGGAGACACCTTGAAATAGCGGTCTCCAAGAAAGGTAAAGTCCCCCTACAGAAGAAAGGCCAAGAGATACAAGGTCCTGGGGAATGAAAGGTGACAAAGAATATAAGAACCAAAGGCATAGTAATATAAATGAGAAAAGGGCTAAGAAAATAGATAGACCTCTAAGAAGGAGATAACCAGGGTCTCAGCTGCAGAAGTGCCCGCTGCTATTGCAGGAGAAGGATAAGAAACAGGGCTAGAAGCCAACACCCTCTGCAATTATAAATAGACAAAGAACATAAAGGAAAAGAGTTTTAAAAATGAAAGAGAGAACAATGAGGCCAATAACTCAAATGATCTCAGAGAGGTACTCGAGCAGAATGTACGGTCACATAATGGACCCTAGTGCTAGTAGGATGCATAGATGAGAGCTGCAGAGAAAGTAGAAATATATATCACTCAGTAAAACAAATGTAAATCATAAATGTCAAAGTCTTAAAAAAATCTAGGCGAGTGACAAACCTCTCTGAAAAGGCCTCGAGAAGAAATGAGCATGGAGTTCCTCTCTCGCTGAAAAGGAGCGCATCGTAATGGGGGAAGTGGAGCACTACTCACCTTTGTAACCCGCAGAAAAATGGAAAAAAAACTTTTTATTAGTAAATAATCCAATGATGAAAGAGCAAGAATATCATACGCATAAAGGTTTCGATAAAAGAAATACTTACAGCAAGGGGATGCGTAGTCTGACTATAAGGAAGGGGTTTGGTAGCAAAGCTAACCCTCGAAGGAGAATGTGGTGCCTCGTCATCACTGGAAGACTTCCTCAAAACTAATAACAAAGAATAACTGTAATTCTTGCTTTCACCATGGAGATCTGAGCCACCCACATCACCCGAAGAAGAAATATAATCATTATAGGAAGGAGTGATGTTAGAGTAAACTAGTTCCTCTTCTAATGAGGAGGAAGGGGATCCAATAGGTGAAACTCTGAAGGAGCCAGTTCTACTAAGTAAAGAATGTTTGGGTATAGTACCTTCTATAATGGGAATAGATGTGACTTATGTCTCCACTCTGAGATCATCGGTATCAGACCCCTGGTCTAGCGAGGAAGGAGCATCAGTGTTAACATCACTCCCCTTATTCCTTTTAACATCTCTAGTCCTCAATTGAGAAGGGGGTGGGGAATCTGTAGTAGCATGGATGAAGTTAGACACATCCGTGTCAGGGTGATTCATATTGCTTGCCACGGGAGCTTTCGAATTTCCTTTCCTCCTGAATTTGCTTTTAGACTTAGTAGGCGGAAACTCGGTCGATTGGTGGGTAGTCTGCTCGAGAGGCAACCTAGGAGTAGTGCTGAGAAACAAAGTTTCCTTCTATGTCCCCTTAACTAAAAATTGGGCCTTGACATACTTGGTGGGGTTGGTCTCATGAGGGGGACCACTCACGCAACCCTGGATTAGAATAATCTTCCACTGCCAAAGCAGGAACCAAGAAGTAGTGAACGAAGGTAGATAATCTTGAGGAATCACATAAATCCCCCCGATTCATCTACACTTTGGAACAGCCCCTGAAGAGTAAAGTTTCTACACGCCTTTGAAAATAGCTCTGAGGGATCGGTGCCTGAAGGATGAGGAGGGTGTGAACACCCTGATCGTAACCAAACTGTCTCCTTTCCCTCTCAAAATGATAAAACTCATCACATCGTCCTAACTCTTTCTGGGAAGGAAGGAGTCCCGATAGCAACGTCATCACCACACTGATGTTTGGACAGGTAGAAATAGGCTTTACGTCATAAGGGCAATAGAAGATGACACCATTTCCAGGAAAAGATAGCCAAATAAAAACACCGCTAGGACGTTTGCTATAAGGCCGAAACTAGAACTCTTTAATGTCATCAATCAAAGCACCCATGGGCTTGTTAGGTACCTTCCTGTGCCATCTCAGAAGACGAGGATCATTACTATGTCAAGCTTGAGCCTCAGAAGCAAGGTGGGGGAAATGATCAAATAGGAAGGCCATCAGGAGGATAGAGTTTGCAAAGTTGGCAGAGTCATAGCGGCCACAGGATCTCTCCACATCTACATGTGCATGGTCCACCCAAGTATAAGGAGAACCAAGACCTAAAGCCGCTATAGGAATTGACCTACCCCGGGATAGTCTCACAACTAATTTGAAGAGGTGCTCACGAGGAGAGTCTTCTGGCTTACCTAATAGTAAGAATCGACTAAGAAAAGTGACCAAGAAGGCAGCTAAGTGTGAAGAGGAGTGGATATTTGGAACATCCTAACTCTTGAGAGCTACGCTAGAAGTACTCCCCTTAGGCGGTTGCTCGAGATCCATGAACTAGTACCTCTGCCATTTGTCAAAGGAGTGTTTAGTGGCACCTGTTAAATTTATAGCCACGTATCTCGAGCACTCTACAAGGGATGCATGTAACTCCTCCACCATCTCGTGCTCCAATGGATCTTCGTAATCATCAGAAAAGACATGTTTCCAGAAGAAAGTAAGGGCATACAACTCTCAAACATCCTCCAGGGTAACAGTAAATTCGCCCCAACCAGTAACAAATGTGTGATATTCCCTACTCCATCGGGATAATAAAGGATTGATAGAAAAATTATGTTTGGATACAGTACAAAATCTCACGCTGTCAATAGCAGTAAGAAGGACCACTTCCCTAAGGTTGGCCTTGTAAGTAGGAATACACAAAACATAGTCAACCCAAATATCCCATTCCCCTGAGGCACCCCCTGCAGCTATGATCTCAATGTTAGAGTAAGGGATATCACCACACTCAACCCAAACCCGGAAGATATAATCTGGAAAAATAACTGGAGAATCAGTACAATCATCTAACCCCACATGGGGTCGCTCGAGAATAGTACCAGCACATTTTTCTTCGAATTTGGTGAGGGAAACCATAAAATTGTCAGTCGGTCCAAAGAAAGGTGCACGACGATAGATACCAAAGTCCCTCCCTTAGCGAGTGAGCATATAATCCTCCTAACCCTGGGAAGAGGATGTAGTGGCAAAAGAACTACAAATGTCTATTGGTTTAAGTGAGGAACCCACCGTCAAAGATGTATTAGGAAGAGACCCCCTCACACCCGATGCCTCGGATGAGGAACCCTCGCCAACTTTTTGGTGTCCCAAGGAACCTGGCAAAGAACCCATACTTCCAAAATTAAATTTCCCACCAACAGCAGCATATGAGGACCCCTCATGAAAAATTGTTTTTGGAAAGGAACCCATGGGCTTCAAGACATCGACAGAAAAATGCAAGAAGAACCCATATCTGGAGAGGATTCCAACAAGAGGGTGGGTCGCGATGAACCCTTGGCAATTGGTAAACACCTCATGGTAACCACCTACGAGATACCCCTAGCGGTACTCATCATCGATGAGGAACCCTCGAAAGCGAACCCCCTATTTAAAATTATGTTCGGCGAGGAACCCCTAGGTTCCAAACCCTCGGGTAGGAGAACAACACGCAAGGAACCCACCAACAGAGTGGGTCGCGAGGAACCTTCGACAATCAGTGAATGCGTGGTAGCACTCATCGTCAATGAGAAACCCTTGGCAATGGACCCCTTATTTCAAATTTCATCCGGCGAGGGACCCCCAGGTTCCAAACCCCTGGGTACGAGATCAGCACACGAGGAAACCAAAGTCGTCATTAGCAGGGGTATGGGTGAGGAACACATATATATTTAGGGGGAAGTTATAGAACCTAAACATACGTAAAATTCAGTCAAGGAACCCTCAAAATGAAACCCAACAGGGAGGAACCCTCGCTCACAATAAATCCCAGATTATTAGACATAGATACTGCCGACGACGAACTCGTTGGAAAATAAGAGTTTAATACAATTTATGAAGAGGAACCCATATACCCCAAATCATCGATGGAAGCCTTGTCCACTCCTTTAATGGCGCATGAGGAACCCTACTCAAGATGAAGTGCTTTGGCAGCGTGGGAAGAATTTATGGGTCGCGAGGAACCCTCGCTAGTTAGAGCAGATGGGGAGGAACTTCCACCCATACCTACCACTAATGAGGAACCCTTGATACTCATGGGTAGTGATGAGGAACTTTTATCATTTTTAGCCCCAGATTTCAATTAGCATCAATGGAGGCTCTAATCGACTGCGGCTCAGACGCGGTTCTAATATAAATGACATCGACGGTCGAACGATGATCAACGGGCATTGGGACAGTGGAACCACCTTGGGTAGTGGCCATTGTAGTGGTGTTACCCATTGATTACATTGTCCATTTTCATTTTCTTTGTGTTCTTCATATTTGTCTATTTGGGGACACCATAGAAAGGAGGAGAACGAATTATAGGGGAGAATAATTTTTTTTAATTTTATAGTGATTTGCTTGAGCATAAACTTACCTTTACTTATCATTATATTTCAAGCTGTTGCGCATCACATGTATTGTTTCTTATCTCATGTGTGTAGGTGCTTAATTGAGGATTATTTTTGCCCAACTTGGTGATGACAAAGAAAGATTGAAGAGTTGAAGATTTGAAGATGTTGAAGTTGGCTTGAAAACATGTCATTTAGTATTTCCAGTTTTTGGGTTTAATGGGGATATTAAGTTGTATGTCATTTGGATTTGGTTTGGGTAGCATAATTCGGTTTCTTATGTATGTATCGGCATACATATAGGGGGAGATTCGTAATGACGTGATTTCATAAATGTTCGTGTTAGAATCTAAGAATTCTTTATCAGTCCTAGATCATCGTTAGTATATCTGATACCGCTAGATTCGACACGTCAACACCATCATCCACAACTTCCTCGATCCTAATCCATGCACCCATCATCTTCCCGCGTGCATCATGTAACATGCAACGTAATCTTTAACCGTTCCCACTACTCCACTCATGTTTATGGTAAAATAATTTATTTGGAGTGTTTATTATTTACATAAATATTTGGAAAATTTTTATAAAATATTTTTAAAGGGCTGGAACGTTTTTACTTCGCAATATGTTTTTTTCTAAGTTTAGAGGAGAAGAAAACATCTCATTGACGTCATTCGAGTGAGATGTGTTGGTTGTTCGCGTGACATATCCATCGCGTGTGAAGTCATTAGAGCAACGTGGTCTGACATTCGAGAGACACCTGTACTTCGTTCAAGCGATGCGCCGCCTCAAATTTTGTATTTAAAGCAGTGTCATTCTACATGTTTTCCCAGTATTTTGGCACTGATGTTTCTACAAATATTCTGCCCAGAAATATACTTCATTTTTTCAAAGTTTCATGCCTTTTTGATTCATGAATCCTTCCCAAACATTTGTATTAATCTTTATGTAAAAGGGTGCCTCAAGTTTGGCTATTATAATTTTGGTTAGGGTCCCTCAAATAATCCTCCCCCCCCCCTCTTTTTTAGTCTACAGCAAAGATCAGGTTGAGGAACCGCCAGGGTCCCTCAACCGCAGAAATTCATATTGATGAAGTAAGCCCCAGGTCTCCTCAATCGTATAATTTCATATTGGTGAAGGAACCCCCAGGGTCCCTCAATCGCAGAAAATTCATATTGATGAAGTAACTCCCAGGGTACCTCAACCGCAAAAAAAATCATATTAGTGAAGGAACCACGATGGCCCCTCAACCACAGAGGTTCATATTGGTGAAGGAACTCCAGGGTCCCTCAATCGTAGAAAATTTATATTGGTGAAGGAACCCCTAGGGTCCCTCAACCGCAAAAAACCCATATTAGTGAAGAACCCCCAGGGCCCCTCAATCGCAGAAGTTCATATTGGAGAAAGAAACCCAGTCTCCCTCAACTGCAGAAGTTCATATTGGTGAAGGAACCCCAAGGTCCCTCAACCGTAGAAAATTCATATTGGTGAAGGACACCCAAGGTCCCTCGACCGCAAAAAAACCATATTAGTGGAGGAACCCCCAGGGTCTCTCAACCGCATAAAATCAATATTAGTTGAGGAACCTCCAGGGTCCCTCAACTTCCAGAGAATATTTGGTTACAACACCCTCAAGGTTTCCCTCCCTCAATTCCAAGAACACATTTGGGTGAGGAACCCTCAGGGTCCTCAACCAAAACCTGGGGCGAGGGAGCCTCATGGTCCTCCCCCTCAGCTTCTAAAAAATAAACTAGGATAAGGGAGTGGCTACCATAAGAAACCCCTCATCATTAAAAGTCATTCCTTAAAAGAAAAAAAGTTCTAACACCTATTTTCTTATACATGTAGCCTAGTTGAGCAGGCAGGGCTCAAATAGGCCAGTTGGGATCTCTTGGGAGTTTTGGCTTGGCATTTGAGGAACAAGGTTTGTTGAGAAAGATCAACAACTTAGTACTTTAGGATTGAGATAATACTAGTAGGAAGACCCCAAGAGTCAATCAAGACCACACACATCTCACACTTAGTCACTAGTAAAGTGAGAAGGCAAAGGGCTTCTCATAAGAAATGAACTTTTACAAAATGATTTTCTTAGAAGAGAGTGTCTTCAAGGCCTCTCTCAATAAAAATGATTTCAGAGGAGAGGAGTCCTCAAGGCCTCCCCCTAAAGTTTGACAGTTTTAGAGGAGGAACCGACATCTGCGGTTATTTCGTAAGTCAATTATATTTTCGCTGTAATCCGACTGTAAATCGTTCTTTTACAAATTATAGTGAAAATATAAGGTTTTTTCCCTAAGGGGATTTTTTCTCGAGATCTCCTATTGTTCGCATTTGTTATCACATGATTTAATCTGAGATTTAAATTGTCATGTAGTTGTATGTTTATGGCTTTATTTAATTGGTATTTGGTTGGAGAAAATTTAGACATCCAATTAAATAAGCCTGAATGGGAAATTATGAATCTATTTGAATCAATATCCCACACGCACTTACAAATTGGTATCAAAGCCTGTTGCACTAATTTACTGTGTAGATCCTACAGTGCAATTTTGTGGTAGTTATTTTTGTTCATCACTCGTGTGCTTATTTTTGTCTCTCGATGGATTCTCCTTTGAATTTGAAGTTTGCCGAAAAATTTGAATTTCTTAAAAATTGTTTGAAAAATGTTTTGGAACTTTTGTAAACTACTCAAAATCACAGAGATTTCCTTCATGAGAAACTTATGGAGTTGGACCGTGATTTTAGAAAATTAAAATTACCGAAAAAGGAGAGTGATGATAAAGTCCTAGTTTTAGAAAAATAATTGAAGGACTTAAAAAATTCTAGGGTTCATGTTTTTGCCGTTGAGGATAAAAATTCAATCGATGATTTTACAGAACATGAAGAGACTCTTAGGGATAAGTTTGTTTTAATTAAGGATGAGCGAAATAAACTGTTAAGTTTAATTGATAACTTGAAAAAGAAATCCCTAACTTTTGAAGAGTGTAGTTCTTGGCTTGAGTCTAAAATTTTGAAGTTGAAAAATGATTTAAAAGACTAGAGTAGTTTGTGTAGTGATGGTAATGGATCGTCTTGTTCTAATGCTTCCGTCGCAAAAGCTAGAACCATTATTTGTTTTAGAGGGTCACCCGTTCCTAAGGATATTAGAGAAGGTCAACTCATATGTGTTGGTCCACTCGTTTACATTTGTTCACATTGTGGTAGGAAAGGAAACCTTAGGTGTTTCTGCTTTGATCTTTGAAGAGGTCCTATGAATTTTATGTCTAGTGTTCCCGTGATTCCCAAAATCTCCACACGGCATTTCACATCTATTTGGGTTAGGAAATCACTTTTAGGGGCACTAGATTTTAGACTACTTGATTCCCATTTACTTGCACATGATTCTTCTCTTGCCATGTCATATAGATGATTGCGTTTGCATGATTGTCATACGCTAGTTGTGCTTCTTAACATATTCTTGATAGTGTTATGACATGTGTACTTTTCGTATTAGTCTTTTTTTTTTAATTTTTAGAAAAATACAAAAAGAATTTATTTTGATAAAATTTGAAAAATCCAAAAAGATTTTTGTGTTTTGTTTACACCTTTTATAAATTCACATTTAGGATGACCAAGTCACAACTTCATACCATATCCATGTGATTGTTTGATAGTGTTTTGAGACAATATGTTGTGTCATTCATGTGCTTTACAAAGTTTGGAGTCTTTGAGATGATATAATGTTACAACCTATATGATTGACCCTATTTGTCCTTTATTGCACATATGAACGGATTTGTTTGACTATTGTGCTTGTATATCACATATTAGTTGAGTGTTTCCATCTCAATTCTATCTATACAATGAACCAAATGCGATAAAACTTGATAAAAAGTAGTTCATGTTATAAACCGTTTGTGAGATTTGTGTGTTTTATTTTGAACAACGGTGAAGGCCTATGAAAGGTACTCATTTATCCTTTGTGATTAAGAAACCATTTAAATGGACCATAAAAAGTGAGGAATTGAAAATTATCTGGGGTCCAAATATATTTAAAAGAGCCCAAAAAAATTGAAAGGCAATAAAAAGAAAATTATGCCTAAAATGGGCCAATTGTTTTTTTTTTGTTTTGTTTCATCACCTCATAAATAAAAAGCATTATCTTTTAATGAGGGAGTTTGGATGGATTTTTCAACGGTTTGCACGTCCTTAAAAGTCATGAAAAAGCATTACATAGTTTTGGACGTTATTGGTGTGGAAATCATTTCTACATTGATTTGTTGATATAATTAAGAAGATGTCATCTAAATTCAACAATTTTACACCAAAGGACTATTTTTTGTTTTCATTCGTTAGGAGTACACTTATGTATCTTGCACTTATGATATGATAGAGGTTATTTTTTTTTCACACCCATTCATTCCGTTTCCATGATTTGGTTGTCTTAGTGTTAATTCATGGTGTGTGATTTTTGCATTTTTGTATAAAAAAATTAAAAAATTGAAAAATATTTTGTTTGCCTGGTTTATCGTGACACCTCAATTTGCTTTATGTGATTTATTCTTTTCCTTTTCTATTTTTGACAAATAAAAATGGGGAGAACGAATTATGATATTATGGGGGAGTTTAAATATGGGAGAGAATTGATTATGCTTTCATGTTTATGCATCATATCATTTCAAACTCGATATGTCACGAGGTTTTTGCTTTGTCACATATGTGTAGGTACAATTGAAAATCATTATGTTGTACACACTGATGAGAAAAGCTTGGAGATTTGAAAAGTTGATTGTTGAAGTATCATTTGAAAAAGTTTGAAGACTTGTTCATTTATCTTTCCATGTTTGAGTTTATGGGAGGGTAGATTTGTATACGTCATTTATTTTTGATAATTTGGATATTTTTATTTTGTACCAGCATAGACATAGGGGGAGATTTGTAAGGACATTGTCCATCACATTTAGTATGTCATATACCACTACAAGTTTTTACAAGTCGTCGAAGGATTGAGAATCTTATATATACAAAAGACGAATACGGATTTCAAGAAGACTTCAACATTCAAGCCCAACAAGGATGAATTTGGTAAAATGTGTTTAAGTTCCATTTACATTTTACATTAAAAGTGTTGGGATATTTTTATTTATGAAAAATGATTTTTGAAATGTTTTTAAATGATTTTAATCATAAAAGTTTTTGATAAAGGTTTCTAATCTCGAAAATAGTCTTAAGTTTTGAAGTGTCCAAGATTTATAAAAGACTGAAGCATTTTGGGAAACGTTTATGATGTCGTTCGAATGAAATCATATATCATTCAAATGAGATCGTATCTCGCTCAAACGACACCGTATGTCGTTCGAACAAGATGTCTTTTTAGCCAACACATCACCGCCTTGAATTTTAGTATTTAAAGGGTGTCATGCTATTGGATTTCGTATGGAAAAAACACTGGTTTTAATAGAATATGTTTTGAGTGTTTTTGTTTATTCTCCAACACATTTTTGAGGGTTCAAACTATGTTTTACAATTCAAAAATTCCAGAGTTTTTGTGTGAGTTGTTTTGTGGAACTTGAAGCATATTTTTGCTGGGAGTTTTGTTGCTGAATCATAGGTGCCTTGGAAAGGTACTGGGATGATCAGAGGTGCCACTTGCAGGAGGTAATGTACTGATCAACTATGTGTCATAGGGAGTGCTGTGGTGTTCCTGGGCTGACGACTATGAACCGACACCTGTGGATATTTCGTAAGTCAACTGTATTTTCGCTATAATTCGATTTCAAACCGTTATTTTACAAATTATAGTTGAAATAAAAGGTTTTTGCCCTACGGAGATTTTTTTCTGAGATCTGCTTTTGTCTGCATTTGTCCTCGCATGACTTAATTTGAGATTTGAATTGTCTCCTAGTTGCATGTTTAGGGGTTGATTTAATTGGTATTTGGTTTGAGCAAATTTGGACATCCAATTAAATAGGTCTGAATTGGAAATTGTGAATCTATTTGAATCAGTATCACACACGCATTTTTAGTTACTTTTCGATTAAACTTTGGGAATATCTTTAGCAATGGTTGACTCTCTCAAAATATTGCTCTTCGCTTTAGGAGTGGAAGCATTGGGACTATTTTATCCTAGGCCTATCTTGTAATTTTTTATTTGGATGGTTCCTCAAATTTTATCCAACTTTTCTGACCTAGATTCCAATTCAAATTTAACAAAATTTGAGTCTCTTAGTTCATCTTCTAACTTCAAAATCCTAGAATCAATCAAAAGTTTATTTTCATTAAATTTTAGGGAATCCTTTTTCATATGTTCAATCATTCCTATAAGGTTGTCTCTCTCCCGCTCAGCGTATGGAATCTTCTCCTTAAAAGTCTTCTCATCTTCCCTTAAATCATCAATAAATTTAGCATCAATTTCTAAGGCACTTTCTTTAAACTTAGCCAATAGTTTTAAGTTAGCGTTTTTTTTAATTTTTAAAGGCTACATGTATAACTCATGAAAGACAACTTGAAGATTAATATCCTCCTCTTCACTAAATTGGTAATGTAATACCCCGTATTTTTATAGCTTTTAAATTATGGGATTTATTAAATTTAATTGAGATAAATTAATTTAATTTTAATCCGGAATGTTGTTTTAAATATTTACTAGCGTGACGAGAGTTAATAATTATTGGAAATTTGTTATTTGTTGAATGTTACTGGATGAGTATAGTAATATATGAGATTTACTTTTATAATATTGTCAAGTGTGAATAAAATGACAATTATGGAACGCGCCTGTGTCGCGTCTGGAATAAATATTGATTAATAAAAGTGAAATATTTTTAGTTATCCGTATGGTCATTTTGAGTGCGCCAACGTGTCTAGAAGGGTCGAGATAGTCAGAAAAGTGTACCCGGGGGTCTAGTTTGAGTCTCGGGGCTATTTTAGGCTTAATTAGTACCCCGGGAGGGCATTTTGGTCATTTTATATTTTTGGGTAATTAAACCCACGAAATTTCAAGGGTTATATCAGATTTCTAAGGTTTCCTTCTAGGGTTAGAACAACAAAAGACAAGTGACGGTCATAGGAGAGGGAAGGAGAGAGCTTCCAAAGCAATCCAAGGTCCGAAATCCATCCGTTTGCACCGCCTCCACCACCAACGCGTAGATCGCGAGACGGGGAACACAACCACACCAAATTCGGCACCAAACCAGAACGTCGAAAATCCCAGGCAAGTGTTTATCTTGCTTACTTTCGTTGATGCATCACTCATATTAGTTTAGGAATGATTAGGATGAGTTATATGGAAGAAAAACCCCATTTGAGATAGGAAATTGAATGTAGGGATGATTTAAATGATATTCTGGAAACCCTTTTTCCATCTAGATGACTAAACCACAAATTTATGATGTTTTATAAGAAGGAAATTCTGGAAAAGATGTGTTAGAACCATGTTTAAGAGATTTCTAGGGTTCTTGATATTTACATGAATTTTGGGTTGTTAATTCATGTTTAGTGACGGAAACTTACATGCTTTACGTAGAAAATACATAATATGATGATATAATGTTAGTAGTATAAATTCTGGGACGATTAGGAATGAAAAATATGGAATTGGTTGAGGTTAGAGGATGAAACCCGTAACTGCAAAACTGTAGGATTCGCAATACCTGCTTGATCGATCGATCGAGCCTTGATATTCAATCGATCGAAGGTTCGATCGATCGAGCCCCAAACCTTGATCGATCGACCCCCCTGGCAGACTCATGTTTTCCCTTCTTAATTAGTTAAAATTCACTTTAATGAGGAATAATTCATGGACACCCTTATAAATATGTTTTGAGAGATAAAGAGGACCAGTAAGGTATATGAATAAGTTTTGAGACCTTTAAGGTTAGACGAGAGTTGTATCCTTGGGAGATTTCATATATAACAAATGATAAAACTACGTATTTAAAGTGAGAAGATTACGTAAAATAGTTACAAAAAAGAATAGATGAATACCTACGGAATTTTTATAGGTGGGAGGATAAAACCATGAGGGTTATGTGGTAAGTTGGAATAATACCGAATCATGGTTAGAAACGAACTGTTACATGTGATAACAAATAATGATATATGAGAAATAATGTCGTAAGTATGGGATTTGAGAATATACCCAATATTGATATGGTAATATTAGTATAGTTATATGATTGTGTATGCATATGCTATCTATGTGTGAAAAACATGCCCGCGCTACTTGCTATCCCTGAGGTTACCGCGTTGGGACGATCTTATCTCGTGTGCCTTATGGGGGATATTGACTCGTACCTTAGAAGATAGAAATCCTAGGTACGGGCTATCGAATCGATAGTCGGACGGTCCTAACAGACGTGAGGGTATGTACTGACCTCTTGGACTTGGAAACTATGCTTCGCCTCAATATTGTTTGTGTATGTATTTATACAGTTCGAGAGTGATTCCGAACTTGTATCCCCTTTAGTACGATTGATACGGGGATTGGATATCAGAGTATGCCCGCACCATAATTTTATGTGGGGTGCTTCTAGAATATATATATTATACGAGTATTTAATATATATATGAACTTCTGAAATTTGGGAAACTGCCTACTATGTTATGGTAAGTAAGACATGTGTAATGACTCAAATTGGAAATACTTGTTTTAAGAAGTATAATATGATATTGAAAAACTTTATGAATCAATAAAGTTAAAATGAGTGTTTTGTACTAAATGAAATTATCCTTTTAAACCATGATGTTGTTAAATCTTAAATCTTGAGAGTCACCTAAGATATGTTAAATCCTTGGGGGAAAGATAGTGTGATATATGATGAGATAAACCATTGGGAAGGTTAGTTGCGATAGGAGTGCACATTAGAAGAGAGGTGAGAATTTCCCAAGAGAGTGTCGCACTGATATGTTGTTGCATTGGCCTCTAATTAATTTAAATACTTGCTAAACGAATTTTTAAATCATATACACTATCGGGCTCTGACCTGTTTCCACTTCTCTTTCTCTCTTGTATATATATGTATGTATTATAGGTGCCCAGCCACAGGGGCGTCTTGCATAGGATCCTTTGGATGGAACGCATTGTAGCTTTTGTGGGAGTTGCAGGCCATTGTTTAGACGACCTCATTGTTGACTCTACTTCTAGTTCAACTTTATCCAGTGGGGGCATGTGTCGCCCTTTTTCCATTATTTAGTTGATATTGTCAGAGATTGTAATTCTTTTAATTTCAATATCTTTATTTCGGGATTGTTAATGTCAGGATGTTTTCCTTAGTATTTTAATGTTGGGATTTATTATTGTTGGGTAAACTCTTGAATGTTCATTTTATTCTTCTACTTATTGTGTGACTCTTTAGACGTTAATGGTTTAAGGTTTTACAACCGGATTTAATAAAATGAGAATAAAGGTTTAAATGGTTTTGACACTTAGCTTAATTAATTACGGTGTTTAAATTGGAAAAGTTTTATTTTTCGACAGTGATGCTGAGAATGAACCAACTGTTCACCTTGAATTAATTTAATAAAGGAGTGATCGCCCGGTATTTAATTAGGCGGGGTGTCACAGGTGGTATCAGAGCATCAGGTTCTAGTGTCCTTTAGGATTTGTACGGCTTGTTTCGTTTCCATCTTAGCATCTTTGATATAGAGCCCTAATACTAGGAATGTTGTGTTCATCTCTATACATTGGGAATTCGTACTTCTGCGATTTGTTTATGCGAATGATGAACTCATCCAAATTTATTGAAATTTTCAGATGGATCGTCAAGAAGAACTAGCTAAAATGGTTAGGGGAGTCGACGAGCAAGATCGACCCACCCCTTAGGTATCTCCAGAGAGAATATCAACCGCCGAGTTAGCAGGTATTATGGCACAGGCAGTAACCACTGCGGTCTTGCAGTATCAAGAACGCAGCACACAGCTCATGGGGGGCAAAAGATCTAGAGAGTACAGTCAGTCTGTCATGACTGGAAGTAACAAGTGTGTGAAGACACAAAAATCGCAACAACAAGCTCCTCAGGCCAGTAAAAGCCACGAAGGTAACGAATTGTGCGGGGAAGCCCAAAAGCGTCAAGGCCAACAAGACCAGGGAAAAAGCAAGACTAGTCAACAACGTAGTGAAGTGAAGCAGTTTCGGGGGAGGTGCTTCCAATGTGGCAGATATGGCCATAAGCGTCAGGATTGCCCAGAGAAGAATAGGGCCCCACGGCAGGAAGGTGCTAGTAATAAACCACAGAAGCCAGCTCCACCACCCTTTCCAACAGCCTCAGTTCAGCAGAGATAGTTACAGTATGGACGTGTCTGTAACGTCCACTAAATAGCAACATCTCAAGCCCCAACCGAGAAAAGAGGTATGTTTCCTATCCATGGTACTATGGGTTGAGTTTTATTTGATATTTGGGTGACGCATTGTTTTATAGCTACTCATTTTGCGAAGGCCTCAAGGCTATTAGTCACAGCAGAGAGCACTGTGACGTGTGTAGACTTACCACTGGGAAATGATTCACTTAGTTTCTTTATATGCCGGGGTGTGGGAGTAGATATTGGTGTCTTAGTATTACCAGAAGACATGTTAGTATTAGATATGCATGAGCACGACGTTATTATCAGTATAAATTGGCTCGCAACTATAGAGCCATGATAGATTGCTTTGGTGAGAGTAATGTCTTTGCCATTTCGGGGCAAGAAATGTTGAGTGGCAATACCTCGCCCATAAGGGGGATCTTAAACCTATTTTTATTATATAAAGGAGGATACCTTTAAGGAAATTGTAATTCTCCTGGAATCGATTCCAGTAGTTCGTGAGTTTTCGAATGTATTTCATATGGTAAGTGAATTAAATATCGAAATATCTTGCAGAGAGTGAGATCACACGTGCTAAAATATTTTTCGAAGCAAGTATGTAGACAGAGTGTGGTGTCTAGTAAGGGACAACGATTATAGTAGTTTTGTTTTGGTTTGGGCAGGCATGTTACATCTGGAGTCAATTTGTACGGTCAAGACGATTGGCAAGGCAGAATTATAGGTTTTATCCTCACAGGGTGAAACATGTTTTCTGTGACACGAGTGAGTCATTGTATTATGTGAATTACTAAATTGGCATGTGAGGCAGGTTTAATGTGTATAACTACGAGCGGTGTCATCCTGTGAATATTTTTCCTAGTATAGTGAGATTTTCCTTAATGTTATCCGCGGAGGATGAATTAGTATATTAATAGTGTTATATACTTTATTGAGGTTACTCGTTTTAGTGAGGTGTTATACGAGTATAGTATGTTATTGATTACAACTTTATAGAAATGTCCAGTACAATAGTAGGCAGTTATTACAAGGCTATTAGAATAGTTGCTTTAGTGCAACGTGTTCTGTTTTGGCGAGGCCTCACCTGCAAGAGGGTTGAACCCGCACTTATATATTATCTATCCTAGAGACTTCGGAGGGGATATTGAGTTCGAGATGTTCGATACCGGCGCGAGGGGACTTGGTTGTTATGATTCAGTGTGTATCGGGTTTACGGTTGAGCGAAAAGTTTTAACTCAGTATTGTGGGTAGCGCTCAGGACTTGGTAATAGAACGGGTACATTATTATATATATCCTTTAGATAGGAGGGCAATAAGAGTGATACCCCTATTATTAGGGGAAGGAGTTTAAAATTCCGATTGTATGTATTCGAGATTCATGGAACGCAATTTCCAACACCCAATTCTGAACGATAGTACAATTGGTGAGATGTTCTTTGTTAAGTGTAATTACGGGAGGAAATGTAACTTTTCTGCCAAAAGACGGAGTAAAGGGGTAAATGCTATGGAAGGAGGACCTAACGAATCTCGATAACCGAAAATACTAGGCAGTAGTGTATCGTGAGGGTTCCTTGTTTGGATTTCGCTTTGCGAGACATCCCACGCATGAAACTTAGTGTAAGGTTGGAAATAGGGAGACGTTTGGTCACTATTCCATGAGTTTGGTACCTCAATCGAAAGGGGATCAAGTGATTATATCTTTAAGTGGGAAGTTAAATTTTGATTTAAAGCCATTGGATCCGGTTATGTGGTAAGAAAGCATTGAAAGTTTTGCTTTGTCACCACGAGTTAAGGGGGAGGAATGATAATAAGGAAGAAATTTTGATTTTTAGGATGATTAAAGTGTTGTAATCACGCTGCAAGCACCAGGGAAAACAAATAATTTTTTTATTAGTATGGAGCGTATGTGATGCTTACGCTAGTATGCCCAGTTTATAGGATGTGTAGACATCCTGGTTAACTGATGTTAAAACTCGTCCGAGATGAAGGGGCGTGGCAATGGACGTGTGGAAAAATGTGTTTGTGGGGCTAACAGAACGAAGTGGAAGTGATATAGTGGGTTAAACGTCACATGAGGGGCGATAATCCATACATAGGTGTGAAATTCGAATAGCACACCCAAATTTGAATTGGAAGACTGCGGGAAGCCATTTAAGAAGAGTATTCCTTGAATGGAGCAGAATTAAATGATTATAAAGAACACTCGGAGCAGAAATTGTTAGTAATCAAATGTGAGAGAGACTCACACATATAAAAAGGTGATGATGTTAGTACGGTATAAGAGGTCCAGAAGTACGCTTCATGAAGAGAAGAGCACGGGTGGAACCTACGGCATACACCAAGGAATTTTGTGTTTATCTACAATTGCTGAAATTGGAAGAGGTCGGTAAAGTCGGTACAGTCCTTGAATGGGTTGCCATCCTCAAAACAAGATCAAGGGTTCATCCCGAACATGTGAATTAATCCGTCGAGAAGGAAGTGATTGATATTCCTTTGGGTTGGTTTACAATATTAACTAGTATGACCCAGACTTCCTTTGAAAGGAAGGTCGCGCCAGTGCATGGTCCGACGCAGTATAAATTTCTGAATCAGGATGAGATTGGTGAATCCCACCTTTGATATGGAATTTCAGGAACCAACAAAGATAAGGTTTCGTTTCGAGTAGGATGTATCACCCTTAGCCAGGGAATAGGCGCATGGTGATTAAAGATTTGGGGAGCTACATGAAGGAGATTTTGGAATCTTGATACGATGATTTCAGGAATGCTCTGTAGAAGCACTCGTACCTGTTTGTCGCTTACGAGGTACTTATTTAGGTTTAGTTATGGAAGAACCTCGACTATTCTCCTTCCGTATGCTTAGAGGTGAGTAGATAATCAGGGTTTTTGGATCGGTCGAGAGAACATCCGATAACTGTGGTAGAATTCCACGACTGTTTTAGACAAGCAAGAGTAATCAAATGTTCGTATATTTTTCTCAGAATCGGAGTTTTGTATATGAATAAATCCGAGTATTTGTCATGTAGTGAGGTGCGGCCTCCTAATGATAGTGAGATAATGAGATTTATAACGTATAGACGTGACCTATGCGAATATTTTCGGTTGGGAGCACAATTTGAAGGGTCTCCAATGAGAATGTAAAACAATGTTGTTGTGAAGAAAAGGCTATAGTGACTGAGCGCCGTAATGTGTAGTTAGTTTGTGTACGGAAAAGGATATCCAGAATTGAGCTACCTGATAGGCCTTATTTTTCGAATTTCGAGACGAAATTTCGTTATTAGGGGGGAAGTATGTAATACCCCGTATTTTTATAGCTTTTAAATTATGGGATTAATTAAATTTAATTGAGATAAATTAATTTAATTTTAATACGGAATGTTGTTTTAAATATTTACTAGCGTGACGAGAGTTAGTAATTATTGGAAATTTGTTATTTGTTGAATGTTACTGGATGAGTATAGTAATATATGAGATTTACTTTTATAATATTGTCAAGTGTGAATAAAATAAGAATTATGGAACGCGCCTATGTCGCGTCGGGAATAAATGTTGATTAATAAAAGTGAAATATTTTTAGTTATCCGTATGGTCGTTTTGAGCGCGTCAACGTGTCCAGAAGGGTCGAGATAGTCAGAAAAGTGTACCCGGGAGTCTAGTTTGAGTCTCGGGGCTATTTTAGGCTTAATTAGTACCCCGAGAGGGCATTTTGGTCATTTTATATTTTTGGGTAATTAAACCCACGAAATTTCAAGGGTTATATCAGATGTCTAAGGTTGCCTTCTAGGGTTAGAACAACCAAAGACAAGTGACGACCATAGGAGAGGGAAGGAGAGAGCTTCCAAAGCAATCCAAGGCCCGAAATCCATCCGTTTGCACCGCCTCCACCACCAACGCGTAGATCGCGAGACGGTGAACACAACCACACCAAATTCGGCACCAAACCAGAACGTCAAAAATCACAGGCAAGTGTTTATCTTGCTTATTTTCATTGATGCATCACTCATATTAGTTTAGGAATGATTAGGATGAGTTGTATGAAAGAAAAACCCCATTTGAGATAAGAAATTGCATGTAGGGATGATTTAAATGATATTCTGGAAACCGTTTTTCCATCTAGAGGATTAAACCACGAATTTATGATGTTTTATAAGAAGGAAATTCTGGAAAAGATGTGTTAGAACCATGTTTAAGAGATTTCTAGGGTTCTTGAGATTTACATGAATTTTGGGTTGTTAATCCATGTTTAGTGACGGAAACTTACATGCTTTACGTAGAAAATACATAATATGATGATATAATGTTAGTATTATAAATTCTGGGACGATTAGGAATGAAAAATATGGAATTGGTTGAGGTTAGAGGATGAAACCCGTAACTGCAAAACTGCAGGATTCGCAATACCTGCTTGATCGATCGATCGAGCCTTGATCTTCGATCGATCGAAGGTTCGATCGATCGAGCCCCAAACCTCGATCGATCGACCCCTCCTGGTAGACTCATGTTTTCACTTCTTAATTAGTTGAAATTCACTTTAATGAGGAATAATTCATGGACACCCTTATAAATATGTTTTGAGAGATAAAGAGGACCAGTAAGGTATATGAATAAGTTTTGGGACATTTAAGGTTAGACGAGAGTTGTATCCTTAGGAGATTTCATATATAAGAAATGATAAAACTACGTATTTAAAGTGAGAAGATTACGTAAAATAGTTACGAAAAAGAATAGATGAATACCAACGGAATTTTTATAGGTGGGAGGATAAAACCATGAGGGTTATGTGGTAAGTTGGAATAATACCGAATCAAGGTTAGAAACGAACTGTTACAAGTGATAACAAATAATGAGATATGAGAAATAATGTCGTAAGTATGGGATTTGAGAATATACCCAATATTGATATGGTAATATTAGTATAGTTATATGATTGTGTATGCATATGCTATCTATGTGTGAAAAACATGCCCGCCCTACTTGCTATCCCTGAGGTTACCGCGCTGGGACGATCTTATCTCGTGTGCCTTATGGGGGATATTGACTCGTACCCTAGAAGATAGAAATCCTAGGTACGGGCTATCGGATCGATAGTCGGACGGTCCTAAGAGACGTGAGGGTATGTACTGACCTCTTGGACTTGGAAACTATGCTTCGCCTCAATATTGTTTGTGTATGTATTTATACAGTTCGAGAGTGATTTCGAACTTGTATTCCCTTTAGTACGATTGATACGGGGATTGGATAGAAGAGTATTCCCTCACCATAATTTTATGTGGGGTGCTGTTAGAATATATATATTATACGAGTATTTAATATATATATGAACTTCTGAAATTTGGGAAACTGTCTACTATGTTATGGTAAGTAAGACATGTGTAATGACTCAAATTGGAAATACTTGTTTTGAGAAGTATAATATGATATTGAAAAACTTTATGAATCAATAAAGTTAAAATGAGCGTTTTGTACTAAATGAAATTATCCTTTTAAACCATGATGTTGTTAAATCTTAAATCTTAAGAGTCACCTAAGATATGTTAAATCTTTGGGGGAAAGATAGTGTGATATATGATGAGATAAACCATTGGGAAGGTTAGTTGCGATAGGAGTGAACATTAGAAGAGAGGTGAGAATTTCTCAAGAGAGTGTCGCACTGATATGTTGTTGCATTGGCCTGTAATCAATTTAAATACTTGCTAAACGAATTTGTAAATCATATACACTATCGGGCTCTGACCCGTTTCCACTTCTCTTTCTCTCTTGTATATATATGTATGTATTATAGGTGCCCAGCCACAGGGGCGTCTTGCATAGGATCCTTTGGATGGAACGCGCTGTAGCTTTTGTGGGAGTTGCAGGCCATTGTTTAGACGACCTCATTGTTGACTCTACTTCTAGTTCATCTTTATCCAGTGGGGGCATGTGTCGCCCTTTTTCCATTATTTAGTTGATATTGTCAGAGATTGTAATTCTTTTAATTTCAGTATCTTTATTTCGGGATTGTTAATGTCAGGATGTTTTCCTTAGTATTTTAATGTTGGGATTTATTATTGTTGGGTAAACTCTTGAATGTTCATTTTATTCTTCTACTTATTGTGTGACTCTTTAGACGTTAATGGTTTAAGGTTTTATAACCGGATTTAATAAAATGAGAATAAAGGTTTAAATGGTTTTGACACTTAGCTTAATTAATTAGGGTGCTTAAATTGGAAAAGTTTTATTTTTCGACAGTGATGCTGAGAATGAACCAACTGTTCACCTTGAATTAATTTAATAAAGGAGTGATCGCCCGGTATTTAATTAGGCGGGGTGTCACAGGTAATCACAAGACCATACCTCAAAACTATTATGCATATGATTATCTTCATCGTTGGAAGATTTATAATTTAAGCTCACATGACTAGACATGAAAGAAATATAGTTACTCTACATGGGAGAATTTGTTTCCTCTTTCGGCACACTATAACTATGAGTATCATTGTCATCTTTACGCTTCTGACCTTCCTTAATTTAGTGGAAAACTTAAAAGGTAGATTTATAATTTAGCCTCACATAACTAGCCATGAAAGAAGTATAGTTACGCTGCATGGGAGAATTCGTTTCCTCTTCCAATACACTATCACTAAGAGTATCATTGTCATCTTTACGCTTCTGACCTTCCTTCCTTAGTTTAATGGGACACTCAAAAGCAAGATGCCCAAACCCTTGGCATTCAAAACACTTATCCCGGTCATCCACCTTCTTAGGGTTATATATATTCTTCTTATAATGGTCATTATTAAGGTTCTTGGATTTCTTATTAAAACTCTTATCTTCTCTAAGATTAAGAAATTTTGGGACCTTTTTTTTGTAAACCTAGCGATCGTTTTGGCCTCTAACTCAAACTCATAATTGAAATTCGACATATCATCCTTACAAATCTTAAAAGATAAACTCTTTTATTTCGTTTCTTCCTTTTTCTTAGGAGGACACATATTTATATCATAGGTTTTGATATGACCTAAAGGTTCTTGGACTCTTATAGTGACAACACTACAAAAAGAATCTAGGACCATGACTTTGGCATTAAATCTCACAAACAATAACCTTGAGATTTTTCTCGACAACTCTTGGTTCAGGGATAGGTTTACTTAGGTTAAAAGAGGAGTTAAAATACCCAATAGTTTAGCATAGAATTCATCGAATGACTCATGCACTCCCATTTTAGTCATCTCAAACTTAGTTGTTAGGTTTTGTAACTTTAAAAACCTCATAGTTTCAGTACCCTTATGCATGAATTTCAAAGTATCCTAAGCATATTTCGTGCTTTCACACGTCATTATAAGTATAAACTCTTCAGGTGTGAAAACATAAAAAATCACATTTGCACCCTCAAATTTCAAAATCACGGCATTTTTTTAGTAGTTGTCCAAAGGGAATACGCTTTCAGTAAACCAATTTCAATGGGAGGAGACCCCCTTGCTCTACGGAGTTTTGAACATTCTCATAATTATATTTAAGGAAAAATATTATTCATGCCTTCCAATAGGGATAGTTTGAATTGTCAAAGATAAGAGGTCGAGTAGTAAAGCTTCCCTCACGATTAAAATCCATTTAAAACTATAAACACACAAAACTGGGTTCAACACGATAACATAATGCACCTGGTCTGATACCAATTTGAAAAATCACTACAAGTTCTAGGGTTTTATTAAATACTAATTTATTATTTTAATTAATTAACGGAGTGAGATTGACCAATATTAAATGAATCACCTATTAAACCAAAGTTATGTACATTATTGATCAATTTTTATCTTTCTCTAAGCATACGTCTAAATGAATAAGAGTAAAATTAACCAATCATGAATATGAAAGAGTAAAATAAACCAATCATATAACGTCACGATGTATAAGGAAACCCAAAGGGAAAAACCTTGGATGGCCTATCCTAAGAAAATTCACTATGTCATACGATTTATACAATAGTGATAGACAAACTTACTTCACTGACTCTATGCTTTCAAGGCTGATGTAATCTTTTCTAATGGAACCTTTTTCACGGCAACACCCCAGTTTTCCACCAACGATCTCATTAATGTGTTCTTCATGCATCTCGGTGTCCACTGATCTTTTACTAGAATAGTCACTGTTGTTACACGGTATCCACCATGCCAAACAAACTTTCTCTATGAAGTAGAGTAAACAAACTTGGTTCTCTAAATGTGAGATCTCAAATTAGCATATTGTGTAGATCCATGGATCTAAAAACTAGGGTGTAATCGTGGTTCTTAGAGGCTTAGGTTTTCTCATTTCAACGTGTTTTCAAAACCTCTATACTTAAAATAAACTTGTTATTCCCTATATTAAATGAAAAAATTAGAATAAGAAATGGCATACAAAATGAGGCAACTTGTTTAACAAAATTGGCATGTCATTCAAATAAGTTAGGCCATCTCATTTGAATGATTGTAAGTCATTTAAATGAGATACCTAGATTTATTATAATGGTTATCACATGAGATTCAATCAAATACGTAATGTATTAGGCAGAATGTACTCGTTTGATGCCCATTTGCAGCTCGTTCGAACAAAAACCACAATCTCATTTGAACGAGAAGAACAAGTTTGAACGAAAATGTATCATCTCATTAGAACGACTTTGAAAAACAAAAAATATTTCCTAAAGAAAATCATTTTTCGAAAATAGCCTTATTAAAACTATAAACACCTAAACTAAAAAGCGAGGGATCAACATAATACATCAAATAAACCTTTCGTGACATCCCAAGGTTGATGAAAAAATCACGTCATCAAGTTGATGTCACTTTAACTCAAGTTGCTTCGTGTGTTCAGTGCATCATAGGCTTGAAGGTACAAACTGAACTCAACCTAATTTATGACTAAAATGTTTTTGTCCAAACGGAATAAAGCCAATATTACCAATTTTACAATACAACTTACAAACTTGACACATGAAGAAGTTTTTTATTATAACCTCATATGATAAAAAATGAACTCAAATGCATAAAACAATCTAAATGCACACAAACATAGAAAATTTTGATGATTCTCAAATTGATAGCGTCAAACATTTAAGCATGAACTTGGATAAATTGTGCAAATCCAAAAATCTTCAACTTATTACACCCTTATAAATATAAATATATTTTTTTTGTTCTTTTAAAGATATGATTGTTGATGATGATCATTATCTAAATTTTGTCCTTAGAAAATAATTTTTATTTATAAAGAGGCCTTTGAGTCATGCCAATAGTGGCCTACCACGTAAAGAAGTTTAACTCCATTCATAGCCCTTTTCCATTGCACACTATTATTTTAAACCTAAGAGAATCCTCACACGTAGTGGATTTTACATGTAGAAATCCCTGATTATAAAGATGTGAACTTGACAAGATTGATAAGATAACACCTCACTTATCTCATGCATAAATAGATAGGAAATCCCAAAAGAGCTCACGAGAGTGTGTGCAATGGCATATACTTAGATTAACCTTTTAGGAAAAAACAAATAAGAACACATCCATGACAAGACATGATTAAACAACAATCTAAAGTATTTTAAACCATATTCAATTGCTCTAGCCATATGAAAAATATGGAATGAATGAGATCTAAACACACCAATATGTTACACAAATGTATAAAACTAACTACACAAAAGAAACAAAAATCTTTTTGAGTTTTTTATATATAGACTCATAAAAAATTAAAATTCAAAAATAAAAAAGATAAAACATCATAGAACTAGATATAATCTATATTATAACTATAAAACAGAATCTCCATTTCAATTCTCAAACCCATATAGCTACTTCATATGGCACTCTTTTCTCACAATATCTCGCTTCTTTCATTTTTCTCTAGCTTGTACGTCTCTCTCTCAGTACCTATTTGCCTTCTCCCACATCTTATCGTCTCTTCTTCTCAAATCATTCCACTCCTCCCTTCCTCGTATTCCCATATATTTTATCCTTTCATCTCCTCCTCCTTAATTCTTTTCTCCACACTCTCTCTCCTAACCTTTTAATATCCACCCATTCCACTCTCTCACTCTCTCACTCACTCTGTTTCTCTCCCTACCTATGTATATTTGGAATATACATAGGTGGTTTAAAAGATAATTTAAATAAATGTGAAGCTTGGATGGAGACTTGTAGTATCAGTGATATTGTTGCACATTGCCCTTCCAAATAGGCTTCATTTTTTTGTGAATTTAATTTTTTGCTCTAACAAATCATCCGAAACTTATGTGGTCATGATTATGGCCATCTTGATCATGAAACAACATTACTCCTAAGTGGTTGTGTGACCCTAGGTTGGTTATCGTAGTGTCAGAGTTGTTGCTTATTAACAAATTAAGAGTTAGTGAAGAGGAGAGGCTGAACTAGTGAGTTGTTTATGCTAAGTCAACGACTGGATCTACATAGTAAGAAGATACTGCAAGTATGCATCATTTTAAACCACCAAAACTACAAGTCTGGATCTTTATAAAAATTTCAAGATAATATACTATAGTTCCTGATATATATGGTTTTAGAGAAAATAATTGAAGTTGTGAACTTATATTGCACATGTGGCATTTGATAAAATGGGTCCAAGAATTCAATATAAGATTTTGAATAGTAAACTTTATTTAGATATGTTTTCTTATATCAAAACTACAAAAAAAAAAGCATAATGCTATTTTTGAAATATTTGTAGTTGCTCCAATTAGAGGTGTGTAATGCTAGATGTAAGGTGTGTTGATGTTGTTACTCTATAAATTCAGTACAAAAAACATAGATGGTTGATAAATTGAAAATATTAAAATGGCTATTTTTTATTACTTTAATTTTTTAATTTGATATGTAATATGTGATAGTCATTATGCTAAACTATAGTAAAGTTCCATAGTCGTAGATTTTTTATATGAATAATTTTTTATTTTTAAATGGTGATTATTTTAATCTTTATTTGTTGGTTATTTTGCTGAAGCCTGTGAAAATATTACGTTAATGTTGGGATAGTATATGTGTAGTTTGTCATATTTGTGTATCAAAATAGGGTAAAAATACTATATGTGCCTGCGCATCTCGCGAATTGCATGCTAGTATATCATGAAGCACATGTCTAGTGTATGATGACATGCAATAATAATCACTCATAAGATATAGCATGTGAAAAAGTGCGTGTAAATGTTAGGAAGGCTACACAATGATTGACCTTTAGGAAATGTCCTTGGCAATAGTTGACTCTCTAACAAACATGGTCTTGGCTTTACGAGAAGAAGCATCAAAATATTTTCAGCCTATACCTTTCTTATCATTCTTGATCTAGATGGACCCTAACATATTATCCTACTTTTCATACCTAAATTCATTATCAAGTTTGACATGACTTGAGTCTTTTAATTAACATTCTACTTCAAAATTCTTAACTCAAGTAAAAATTTAAACTCATCAAAGTTAAGGGACTCTTATTCATATTTTAAACCATTCCTAGAAGGCTATCTCACTCCCCCTCAATATATGCGAGTTTATCCCTAAGAGTATTCTCACATTACCACAAATCCTTAATTAATTTATCATTGTTTTCTAAGCAACCTCTTTAAACTTAGCCTCTGATTTCAGGTTAGCCTTTTTCAACTTTAAAGACTTTTTATACAATTCGTGGTAGGAAACCTGAAGCTTACTTTGCTCCTCATCACTGGTATCCTCTCCTTTTTGCTCATCACAAACATGAAAATCAATAGATCAGACTTTGGAACCTTCATGCACATGATTATCTTCAATAATGGAATATTTTTTATTTAGACTCACATGACTGGCCATGAAAGCGATATAGTTACGCTATATGGGATAATTATTTTCCTCTTCCGGCTCACTATCACTAAGGATTGCATTACATGCTTTAGAATTATTACCTTCTCTCCTTAGTTTAGTGGGACACTAAAAAACATGATTACCAATGCCTTGGCATTCAAAAACTTCTCCCATTCATCCCCTTTCTTAGGGTTATCCTTCCCTTTTCTATCATGGTCATTGTTAAAGTTATTAGATTTCTTATAAGATTTGTTTTTCTTTTTTAAGCTTAAGAAATTTATTAAACTTTTTTAAAAACCTTACTATCTCTTTAGATTCTAACTCACACTCTTTCTCAAAATTAGACATGTCCTCTTTATGGGTTTTCAAAGCTACAATCTTCTCATTCTTTTTAGGGGACAAATGTCCATCTCATATGTTTGGAGATCACCTATAAGTCCTTGGACTCTAAGAGTATCATCACCACTAAGATAACCAAGGACACTAACCTTAGCATTAAATCTTTTAGGCAAGGACCCTAATTTTTTTCTAACAACTTTCGCCCCAAGGATGTGTTCACCTAGTTTAAATAAGGAATTTATAAAATCCCATAATTCATAAAAATCATCCAACTCTTCATGATCTTCCATTTTAATCATTTCGAGCTTAGTTGTCAGATTTTGTAACTTAGACACTCTTACGATATCTATACCATTATGCGTGGATTTTAAAATATCTCAAGAATCCTTGGCACTATCAGATGTCATTATACGTCTAAACTCCTCAACAGTGACAAAATAATAAATAACATCAACACCCTTGGAATTAAAATTCGAAGCATCTTTTTCAGCCTTAGTCCAAATAAAATATGCTTTACACAAACCACCTTCCATAAGAGCAGAGAACCCATTCTCCATATAGTTCCAAACATTTTCATTAATATATTTCAAGAAAAATCTCATCCGAAACTTCCAATAGGGATAGTTTGAACCATCAAACATTGGACGTCAGGTAATGGAACTACCCTCACGATTAAAATCAATCAAAGAATCTTAAAACACATTAAACAAAGTATGGAATAAATAACTTGGAGTAACCCACTCATATACCAATTTTAAAGTGCATTTTCTATAGGATCCCAATTTAAACAAACGTTTATGGAAATACCAAATTTAAGATTTAAACAAATTAATAACCAAATGAGCATTTATACTAATTTCAAAAAGAATAATTTAAGTAAGAATTGTGTAAGGTTTACCCCATTTGATTAACAATTACTATATGAGCATGAAATAATAAATTAAACAGAGTAAACAAATATTCACACGATGCTATGATATACGAGGAGAACCCACAACGGGAAAAACCCAAATTTGCACTAGGCTCAATCAATCTGTAATATGAAATCCATCCTGCCAAATAGTCAAACTAAAATAACTTGACCAAAGAGTCAAAAAAGTTTTGTCCAATGAAATAGGGACAAGTATAAATTTTTTAATATTCATTACATCAATTATAAAATTTGTCGTTACACCAGCCTTACAGAGAAAAAATGTTCATATAATCAAACCTCGCCCTTACAAGGAGCATGGGCCCGATTGGTCTCATTCGAAAGATGGATAAAAAGTGAATGGGGAAGGGAGGGATGTTCTCCCACCATTTGGAAATGACTTCAAGAATAAACTTAACAACCTCCTATGAGATGGGGGACTGCTTTGGGATCTAACCTTCCAAGCGATGGGGTATTCATCGATTGAGCAACCTAAGAAATCCTACCTGACTTAGAGGATCTTTCAACCATAGATGAAGAAGCACCATGATCCGAACCCCTCTTCTCATTGTGCTTAGGACTAAAGGTATCAACCACTTCCACTATATTGGCAAAATTTGTTTTATGTTGACGTCTCTCCTCAACCACACTTTCCAATTATAAATTGTCCAACTTAAGCCTATTAGAAAATGGCTAAAGTTGTAATAGTCAATTTGTATGTTCTGGCTTATTCCATGTATGGATAGAAATCTTTGATTCATAGGTCAGTACTTGAGTGTGTTGACCTTCCAATCTTATGACATGGTTTCTTGAAGAAGTAGTGAACAAGTTAAAAGATCTACATCATCATGTCATGTTTTGTGCTCATATTTATCTTTATGTTTTGAGGATCTCTCAGGTGTGAATACGTAAATATTTTGATCCTTGGATTTTTAATATTTGGGAGTTATTTTTTTTATAAAATTGCCTTTAAATTTTATTTAAATGTTTTAAAATTATTTTATCTCTTTTAATATTTATTTAAAGAAATTAATTTTTTCGGGAGGTCCTTAAAGTGACATTCGATATATCCTTCGAACAAGATATCGTACCTCGTTAGAACAGGTTCCAACGAACTTCGAATGAACCAACTTTGGCCTTTCTTAAAATCTCGTTGTATATCTCATTGGATATGTGTTTGAAGGAGATGCTACTTTGTTCGAATGAGGTTCAAATTCATTTAAATGATCCTACAAATTTTTATAAATTTTGAGATTCTCCACATCACCTTTCATCCTTATCCTGATTTTAAAAAACCTCCTACAAATAGGAGTGCAGAGCTGTGGTCTTATAATAGAGAAAAACATATGTTTTGAGTTCCCTAACTCTATCAAAAAGCTCTCCAACACCCGATTTTACACCCAAGTTGTTTAGAACAAAGTGTTCATCATATTATGCTTTAAGATCCTCTTTTGGGTACCTTTGGTTTATTCCATACATATGTTGAGAATTGCTTCATACGGTGGACTCCGTATTTGCTATTTACATATGGTGGACTTTGTAGTGTTGTTATAAAGAAGTGGTGGACTCCATTGTTTGATTCGTAGATAATTTTTGAACCTAGGCGTCTGCAGACTTACATGTTGTGGCAGTGCATGAGTGGAATTTTGCGCCTCACTGTGTGGAGGTTGAAGGAACGAAGAATATCAAGGCTTTCAAGGGAGTTGAGTCTATGTTATAAGTCTAATGTCTTGCCCATTGTAATTCCATACATACTAAATTCGTATGGCTGGGCCATCCGAGGTTTTTCTCATTATGGATTTTCTTCTTACATCGGTCGATGTGGTTTAATTTACTTATTTTATCCTGCACTCACCCAGATTCATGTTTAGGTTAAGATAAAATTGGTTATTATGTTTAATCAATGAAAAACGCGTTACTAAAATCGTTTATTGAAAATAAACTATTTAAGTAACTCCGAGTTATTTTTTGAAGAAACTCTTTTCTTAAATAAAAAAGGATTAATCACAAGATGTGTTTAATAAAACAGTACGTACGAGATCTTATTCAAGATTTGGACAACAAGTTTAAAAGATAGTTTAAACAAGTTTTAAACACAGCACAACCAAGACTGAGATGAGAAAATGTAGAAAGATTCTGTTCACAATTTTTTACGTGGTAAAACCTCACCAATTGAGGAAACATCCACGACTCCCTCTACGGAGTAAAATGAAAAATTCACTAAAACAAATTTATGAGTTACAGCCTATATAACTAACATGCAAACAACTCAGACCTATATAAGTTTAGGATTGTACCCTCTGGTGTCCTTATAACTTCTCTGCAGTTCTTATTGTAGAGGTAGCTTTCTCAGTTTGTCAACTCCTTATTTGTTCCATCACTTTACGTCGACTTATGATCACAAGATCTTATTACCAACACTTTTCGTGTTGTAGGGTGTAAGTGTTTGTGAAGGTGCTTTTTAACACATGCATGCACACACACACACTTATTAAGTACAAACAGTCCTAACAAATTACAGTTACACTATATGCTGTGATCTTTTCTTTTTCTTTCTTCTTAGAAAACTTATCACCTTATTTGACCTTTAAATCATTCCCAGAATCCACGGATACCTTGCTAGGAAGACAGACAAGGTCTTAATCCATCTCAGAATTTAAAACAAAACCTTTTTGAGATTGAAAACCTCCAAGTGAGATTCCAAACTAGGTCAAAGGTTTTGTTTTACAAGAACAAGAAACAGAAAGCATTTATTGTTGATTTCAAAGTACGAAAACATTTTTTAGAGAAAATAATCAACAATATATTTCTCAATATGAGAAATAAAATGAAACTAAGTGTAATGTAACATGAATAACTCAGATCTGAGATTTCTATGGAAACCGAAACCAGATCTAAGTAAGAGTCTAAGTTGGAAACAAGATCTCACGAACACAACGTTACAGCAACAAAAATAACTCAACTCAAACTTTCAAACACTCAAGAACACTCAGGGTAGTATTTTTGGATATGGTGTTTGGGTTAGATTTTAAGAGGATTTGGACGAAGTTAGGGTTTCTAACTCTCTCTCTTCTCTCTCTGTTTTTCTCTCTTCTCTCTCCTCTCTCAACTTCTCAAAGGAAATGAAATGGAAAAAGTCTTCAAAGCCTGAGGGAAGGGTCCTTTTTATAGTGAGAGTAGAAGGTTCGAGATAACTGATCAAAACCAAGGGCTGAGATCGAGTCAATTTAAATTGACTTGAATCTAAGGGCTCACACAAGGCGGTGCTTAAACGAACGCTGATAGGCTTAAAAAACTACACGGGGATTCATCAAGGCAACATGCAGACCATTGATAAGAAATGATCCAAGGGCTGATAACACACGCGGCTATTGTCTCAGTAAAGAAACACACCTCCATCCAATCAGAGGCAGACAGGTGTTGACCAGTTAAGGGATGTAAAACGCGCGTCCAAAGTAATTACAAAAATATCCTGAAGTCTCTGGCGCTTTTGGATTCTACCCAAGGTAACATTAGGCCATAATATACAACAAATGATATTAAGAGATTGACCCCAAAACGTTTTAAATCAAGTTTTAATTATTAAAACATGTTTAAAAAAATATTTTAAAAAATCCCAAAAAATTATTAAAAATCAAATTGAGGGATTTAAACACACTCAACACATGTACACATATTATAATGCAATATGACATGAATGAGTTGAATTCTAAGTGTGTGAGTGTTGGCAATAGTCTCTTGATCATTACAAGAAAGAGATATGAATAGGCAATCCAACTTCTGAGGCTCTTTGGTTTCTAGGATGGACACAGTTTTGTCACAATTTCCAAACTAGAATAGCACTTATACAATATAGACTCAAGTGAGTCAAAAGTATAAGGGCTTCAATCTCCCCCTTTGGAAATATGAGACAAAATTTCATTTGAGTCAACTAGGACTCGTAGGGCAACAAAAATAAGAAGAACTTAGTCCTATTAAAGTTCTATCTGCCCAAAACCTAGAAATCAAAAAGTACATAACTCAACTATTTACAATTTAATACCCTAATACACCAGTTGAGAATGGCTGTACAAAAAGAATACCTGCAATGAATCACTAAGATCAAGCTGTTTAGAATATGTAAGAGATTAGTAGACTCAAATTTCTCCCCCATTTTGGCTCAAATGGACAAAGGGAAAAACTTGGATAAGTAGCAAAGGTATTTACGCAGCACAAACCATACCAATAGATTTACGTAATGAAATGAATCGATTATAATCTAGAGGTTTGGTAAACATATCTGCGAGTTGTAGATCAGTAGGAAGATAATTGATTTCTAATTCCTTAGTTTCAACTAATTCGCGTATAAAATGATGTCTTATTTTTATATGCTTTGTTCGCGAGTGTTGAACAGGGTTTTTAGAAATATTAATCGCACTTTGATTATCACAATAGAGATGCAATTGGTTTTCTTGAATACCATAATCACTTAGCATTTGTTTAAGCCACAATAATTGAGCACAACAGCTACCAGCGGCTATGTATTCAGATTCAGCAGTTGAGAGTGATGTGCAGTTTTGTTTTTTACTACTCCTTCCTACCAAGTTATTACCAATACAATAACATGCTCCTGAAGTGCTTTTACTATCATCAGTACATCCAACCCAGTTAGCATCAGTGTACCCAATAATAGTGCTTGGTGTGTCATTAGTGTACCAAAGTCCTAGATTTTGAGTGCCTTTAACATATTTAATTATACGTTTAACATAATTCAAATGGCTCTCTTTAGGGTTGTTTTGATAACGAGCACGTACACACACAGCATACATGATATCAGGACGCAAAGCAGTAAGATAGAGTAGAGTGCCAATCATACTACGATATAGAGTAGGATCTACAGATTTTCCATTTTCATCTTTTGACAATTTTACCGTAGTACTCATAGGTTTGTTAGCATCTTTAGCACTCTCGAGGCCGAATTTCTTAACAATCTCTAAGGCGTACTTAGATTGCGAAACAAATCATCCTTCTTGATTTTGTTTGACTTGGAGACCTAGGAAGAACTGCAACTCCCCCATAAGGGACATCTGAAATTCCTTACTCATAATTTCAGAAAAGGATTTTACTTCTGAGGTAAAAGTTGATCCAAATATAATATCGTCTACATATACTTGACCAATAGTAATGTGTTTGTCAAAATGTTTGACAAATAGAGTTTGGTCATTTCCACCTCTTTTGAAACCTTTATCCAAAAGAAAATTGGAAAGACGCTCATACCAAGCTCTAGGATCTTGTTTAAGGCCATATAAAGCCTTTTTCAGACGAAATACATGATTTGGATATTTAGGGTCAATAAACCCTTTAGGTTGTTCTACATAGGTTTCCTCAGCCAGTATTCCATTAAGGAACGCAGATTTGACATCCATTTGATATAATGTAAAACGCATGTGACAAGCTATAGCGAAAAGCAGACGAACTGATTCTAAACGAGTAACAGGGGCAAAGGTCTCGTTAAAATCAATTCCCTATCCTTGAGGAACTAATCTAGCTTTATTTCTAATTATTATCCCATTTTCATCAGTTTTATTTTTGAAAATCCAACGAGTACCAACAACCTTTTTGTGATTAGGACGTGGAACAAGATTCCATACATCATGAATGACAAATTGTAAAAGTTCATCCTGCATAGTAGAAATCCAGTGAGAGTCATTCAATGCTTCATTTACATTCTTTGGTTCCATAAGGGAAACAAAACATGCATAATGTGCATAATTTCTAAGTAGGGATCTTGTATGCACTGGCTCACTAGGGTTGCCAACTATGTTGTTTATGGGATGATCTTTAGAAACCCAGTTAGGTACTTCAGGTGTCTCAATAGGTAATGAATTATCTATTTCAGAAGGGTTATTTTCTAAAATATTTGAAGACTCTTCTTCAATAGATAATTCACCAGTCTTGCTTTCTATAGTAGTGTCACTAACAATTACATTTATGGATTCCATCATGGTTTTAGTGCGAAGATTATACACTCGAAAAGCTCTACTGTTAGGCGAGTATCCTAGAAATATGGCTTTATCTCCCCGGCTCTCAAATTTAGATAAGTGTTCCCTATCTTTGCATACATAACAGGTACTGCCAAAGGTTCTAAGATATTTGAGATTAGGCTTTTTATTGTACCAAAGTTCATAAGGGGTTTGTTTGGAATTCTTTCTAAGATAGACCCTATTAATGATGTGACACGCAGTACGAATAGATTCTACCCAAAAATATTTAGGTAAATTCTTGGCATATAACATGACACGTGCCATCTCTTGCAAGGTACGATTCTTTCTCTCGAAGATTCCATTTTGTTGAGGAGTCTTAGGAGCACTGAACTCGTGTTTGTAACCATTATAGTCACAGTATTCTACAATGCCAGTGTCTTTGAATTCACCACCTCTATCACTACGGATTCTATTTACTTGAGTGTCCTTTTCATTTTCAATCCTAAGAAGAATTTTTAGGAAGGTTTGAAAAGTGTCAGACTTTTGTTTTAAAAAGGCTACCCAAGTAAATCTGGTGAAGTCATCAACCATAACTAAGATATAACTATGTCCACAAAGGCTAACAGTTTGGGAAGGACCCATTAGGTCCATATGGATGAGTTCTAAGGGATTAGAGGTGAGAATATCTTTGACTTTCTCATGAGGGGCTTTAACAATTTTATCTTCTTGACAGGAACCACAAACAATGTTATGTATGGGTTTAATTTTTGGAATTCCTCTTACTATGCCTTGAGTAGACAATTTACTAAGATTATCGTAATTTATGTGACCCATTCTGTTATGCCATATCTCGTTGTCATCCATTCTGGCAACATTACAAATTTCAGAATTATTCTTGACAGTGTAGCAATTGTCAGGAGTTCTGAATCCAGTAATTATGCATTCACCTTTTTCATTTAAAATCTTACAATTGTTCTTTGAAAAGGTAACAATATGGTCTGAGTCACAAAATTGCGAAATACTAAGTAAGTTGGCCTTTAGACCTTTAACTAGAAGAACATTTTTAAGAATAGGAAGCCCATCTTCTTGGAGAGTTCCTTTGCCTATGATTTGAGATGAAACTCCATCACCAAAAATGACTTTACCACCAACAAAGCTGGTTTTGTTTAAAAGTTTAGATTCATCTCCAGTCATGTGCTTAGAACATCCAGAGTCTAAATACCAACCAGATGATGTGTGTTCGGCTTTTAAAGCAGTAAAAACAATATTACACTTCATCTGTGGTAATAGATCATCTTTTCTAATCCAAATTGCTATAGTTTTCATCTTGCGCTTATTAGCTCTCAACTGATAAAATTTGCGAGCATTAGATTTTTGATGAAAAATGTTTTGCGCATGATTTTAAATTTTGTGAAATTCTTGAGCATTTGGTTTAGGAAAGTGCTTAAGATTCCTTCTAGGAAATGTTATTTTAGGTTTGGTCTTTCTCTTTCTATAGTTAGAGTTTTTATCTGGCTGTTTAGGAAGTATATAATTGTTTCGACTCCTCCTAGAATAGTTAAAGTTCTGGTAAGTACGAGGATTATAGATAGGTTTGACAAGTCTCCTAGCATAGCAACCATCGAAAGAGTGACCATATATGTCACAGTAGGAGCAATAAAGATTGCTCAAGATGGGGGTTTCCTTAGGAAAGTCTCTAAACAGAGGTTTTGAAAAGTTTCCAGTCTGAACTTTATTCCTGGATAGTACAGGTTTGAAGGTAGGTTCACTGTTTCTGATAAAAGGGCAGACGTATTTATCCTTAGGTGAACTTTTATGCTTAGAGCAACTTGATTCCCCAATGTTGAAGTTTTGATGTTTTAAATCAAACTCAGTTTTTTAGGAATGAAAATATGGGCATGTTTCAATAGGTCTTTTGCCTCCTGACACAAACTTGATAGGTTCAAAAGGTTTTGTTTGTGTTTTCAAATTGGTCGATCATCAGAATTGGTTTTAGATTCAGCAACAAATTCATCAAAACAGTTAGAATTATTTTCAAATTTTGTAAATTTTTTGAAAACAGTTGCTGTCTTTTCTTTGGTTTGTTCCAATTCTAACAATGTCCTTTTGTATTTTTTTCTCCAGATTTTCATTTGTTTCAGTCAAATTTTTCAGTTTTTCATCAAAAACTTTAGTTTCACTTTCATGAGTTAAACATTGGGTAGTGTATTCTTCAGCATTCAGTTTAACCATCAGGCTTAGATCTTCCAATTTCTTGGTAAGATCTTTAACAGTCTTTTCTAGTCTAGCGCTTTTCTTGAGAGTCTTAGTGTAAAGTGTGTGAATTTCTGGGAGGTCTTCATTGTCTGAATCACTAAGTGTGGTGTGTGAAGTGACCCCTAAGGCTTCATTCTTAGAACTCACACACCCATTAGCATCGTCATTATCGCATTCCCTTTGACTCACACACCCCGAGGTAGAACATGCAACATTCTCAGTAATCAAAGCATCTAAACCAGTAATAACCACATTCGAAGTATCAGTCATAAAAATATTTGGTTCATCCTCATTAACAAACATAGGCATGTCATCATTATAAATAATCTTGGCAAAGAAGGACATGCAAGGATCAAAAGCATCTGATGACTCAGGTTCCTCATTTTCAGAGTCACTTGAATCATCCCATGTTTTGCAGATGTTAGCTCTAGTGTGTTTGTTTTGAGTGTTCAAATTAACTCTACATTCTTGTGCAATGTGTCCCAGTTTACCACATCTATAGCATTCAGTCTTCTTAAGGTCTCTATTAGGTCTGATATGAGAGTCCTTGTGATTTTTGTCATTGATTTTCTCATGAGGTCTGTGACTAGAGGAAGTTGGATAATTTGACTTGCCTTGTTTATTAGCCACTTTGTTTCTAAAATTAATGATTTTCTTGAACTGTTTTGTCATTAAGGCAATCTGATTGTCCAAACTCTCTATATCGTAGTCCTCATCAGATTCATCATTGGAAGTATGAAACTCAGGCTTAATCAATTTAGAAGAGAAGCTTAGATTGGAGCTAGTCTGTTTTCTATGTGATTGGATTAATTGTTTCTTAAATTCCAGTTCCATTTCCACAGTTCTTAGTTTACTACTGAGTAATTCAGGAGTGAGATTTATATCACACATTTCCTCAATAGCATATCTTTTGTTATCAAACTTTTGTGGTAATGATCTCAGAATTTTAGATACAATTTCTTGTCTATCATAGGTTATCCCATTAGCATGCAGTTTGGTCACAATATCAAGCAGGTTCATATAGAAGTCATCAAATGATTCAGTCTCAGACATAATTAAGGAGTTATACTGCTGGATAAGCATTTGGGTTTTAGCAGCCTTAACTCTAGTGTCTCCTTCATGAGCAGTGACTAAGGTGTCCCAAGCTTCCTTAGAAGTGGTACAGGATGAGATTCTTTTGAACTCATGTTCATTTATAGACATAAATATGGCATTCTTTCCTTTGTTATTATTTCGAGAAACTTGTTTCTCTTCTTGAGTGAACTCACTTAAAGCTTTCTTAACTCTCTCATTACTTCCTTCGTTGGCTGGTTTAGTAGGAAAAGTATAACCATTTTCAACAATGTCCTAGACATCATCTCCCAATGTTCCTTGAATGAAATCAATCATCCTTACTTTCCAGTAAAAAAAATTGGTTCCATCAAAGATTGGAGGTTTGGTCAAGTTACCAAATCTTTCATTTTTCTCGTCCATATTTGATTTTCAGAAAACAATTTCAGAAACACAGGATCTCTTTAAAAGCAGTTTTACCAAGCTCTGATACCAATTGAAAAATGCGTTACTAAAGCCGTTTATTGAAAATAAACTATTTAAGTAACCCCGAGTTGTTTTTTGAAGAAACTCTTTTCTTAAATAAAAAAGGACTAATCACAAGATGTGTTTAATAAAACAGTATGTACGAGATCTTATTCAAGATTTGGACAACAAGTTTAAAAGATAGTTTAAACAAGTTTTAAACACAGCACAACTAAGACTGAGATGAGAAAATGTAGAAAGATTTTGTTCACATTTTTTTACGTGGTAAAACCTCACCAATTGAGGAAACATCCACGACTCCCTCTACGGAGTAAAATGAAAAATCCACTAAAACAAATTTATGAGTTACAACCTATATAACTAACAAGCAAACAACTCAGACCTATATAAGTTTAGGAATGTACCCTCTGGTGTCCTTATAACTTCTCTGCAGTTCTGATTGTAGATGTAGCTCTCTCAGTTTGTCAACTCCTTATTTGTTCCAGCACTTTACGTCGACTTATGATCACAAGATCTTATTACCAACACTTTTCGTGTTGTAGGTTGTAAGTGTTTGTGAAGGTGCTTTCTAACACATGCATGAACACGCACACACTTATTAAGTACAAACAGTCCTAACAAATTACAGTTACACTATATGCTATGATCTTTTCTTTTTCTTTCTTCTTAGAAAACTTATCACCTTATTTGATCTTTAAATCATTCCCAGAATCCACGGATACCTTTCTAGGAAGACAGACAAGGTCTTAATCAATCTCTAAAAATAAAATAAAAACTTTTTGAGATTGAAAACCTCCAAGTGAGATTCCAAACTAGGTCAAAGGTTTTGTTTTACAAGAACAAGAAACAGAAAGCATTTATTATTGATTTCAAAGTACAAAAACGATTTTTAGAGAAAATAATCAACAATATATTTCTCAAGATGAGAAATAAAATGAAACTAAGTGTAATGTAACATGAATAATTCAGATATGAGATTTCTATGGAAACAGAAACCAGGTCTAAGTAAGAGTCTAAGTTGGAAACAAGATCTCACGAACACAAGGTTACAACAACAAAAATAACTCAACTCAAACTCTCAAACACTCAAGAACACTCAGGGTAGTGTTTTTGGATATGGTGTTTAGGTTAGATTTTAAGAGGATTTGGACGAAGTGAGGGTTTCTAACTCTCTCTCTTCTCTCTCTATTTTTCTCTCTTCTCTCTCCTCTCTCTTCTCTCTCAACTTCTCAAAGGAAATGAAATGGAAAAAGTCTTCGAAGTCTGAGGGAAGGGTCCTTTTTATAGTGAGAGGAGAAGGTTCGAGATAACTGATCAAAACCAAGGGCTGAGATCGAGTCAATTTAAATTGACTTGAATCTAAGGGCCCACACAAGGCGGTGCTTAAACGAATGCTGATAGGCTTAAAAAACTACACGTGGATTCATCAAGGCAACATGCAGACCATTGATAAGAAATGATCCAAGGGCTGATAACACACGCGACTATTGTCTCAGTAAAGAAACACACCTCCATCCAATCAGAGGCAGACAGGTGTTGACCAGTTAAGGGATGTAAAACGTGAGTCCAAAGTAATTATAAAGAATACCTTGAAGTCTCTAGCTCTTTTGGATTCTACCCAAGGTAACATTAGACCATAATATACAACAAATGATATTAAGAGATTGACCCCAAAACTTTTTAAATCAAGTTTTAATTATTAAAACATGTTTAAAAATTATTTTAAAAAATCCCAAAAAATTATTAAAAATCAAATTGAAGGATTTAAACACACTCAACACATGTAAACATATTATAATGCAATATGACATGCATGAATTGAATTCTAAGTGTGTGAGTGTTGGCAATAGTCTCTTGATCATTACAATAAAGAGAGATGAATAGGCAATCCAACTTCTGAGGCTCTTTGGTTTCTAGGATGGACACAGTTTTGTCACAATTTCCAAACTAGATGAGCACTTATACAATATAGACTCAAGTGAGTCAAAAGTATAAGGGCTTGAATCACAACTTACTAAAAATTACTGCAACATTTTACTTTTGATCAAATTGTTTAAGTTTAGTATTTAATTTTAAAAAAAAAACCTTAAAACTGGCTCTTGTTTAGATCATTCCACATGTCCTGCACCTTCAGAATCCAAGCTATATATTTAACTAATGGAGAGTCACTATATATGAAGTCCAATAGGAAAAGGGTGTCCGTCAGGAAAGTTGGACACAAAATTACTAATTATAATGAAATGAAATACGAAGTCTAGACTTTGATTCACCAAACTTGAAGAAAATTATATAGATTTGAGGAATAAATAAAGCATACCAAAGATATATTTAATTTTTCACTAGAATGGAGGAGTGGAGACTTGGAAACAACGACAAACATGAAATGGTTCATCATCGGGATGGTGATAAAGTGGTTTAAGACAAATAAGGTAAAGGTCGCAAGGATGTTGTAATAGGTGGAGTTGTAAAAGGTACAACAGAGGACCTTTGGGGTATTTATATAAGGAGGAATAAGCAATTAGAATTTTATGAATGAGATCAACTTGGTCTAAGAGCATCCACAATGGGGAGAGAAAAAGACATAAGAATTCGTAGTTTTACAAACTGTACTGTCCGCAGTGGTGAGCAAAAAGTAAGAGATTTTGTAGTTGGATTTGTACCCGTTCTCCAAATATAGAGAACACCTACAAATTATGTAAACGTTCCTACGAACTACAAAAGTTTGTAAGAATTACTACGAACTAATGTAGTTCGTAAGAAATGTAAATTATTATTTTTATTATATTTCTTAGTTCCTACGAACTAATATTGTCCGTAAGAAATTTTTTTTACTTCCTACGAACTTCTATTGTTCGTAACAAATATTTTTATATTTCCTACGAACAACAGATGTTCGTAAGAACTAAACTTGCAAATTGTGATTGCTCCACCACTGTAGATTTTCCTTCGGATTAAAGGCAAATTCACTTTTTGATTAAGTAGATTTATAAATTATGAGCATCCACCATTGTGGATGCTCTAAGTGATTCATACATTGGATAGTAGACACGCGCCAGAGGGCGCGTGAGATGGTTGGACACTTCCACGCACACCTAGAGGACACATGACTCGCCTGGCACGTAATCATTTTGTCACAAGAAAAAAGATCCACTACAAAGTAGTTTTGAGGAGTGCATTTGAAATCCTTTTGGCTATGAATGAATCTCTTTGGTTTCAAATAACTAACGCAAAGAGACTGGGGTAGACAATGAGGGAAATTCTAGGCGGGCTAGATGAACGCCTATTAACACTCAGACCATCATCAGATGAACCACATCTCCTGATCCAAAGATAACTAAGTGTTCACCTTTTAAAAAATGGTCGAATAAAAGATTCGAACGGTTAGCATGAAGACTAAGTTAACCACCTATTATGCCAACTAGGTGCGTTTCTTATTATAAAAACCAACTAGCCCAACGAATATGAAATATATCAAATGCCACTTACTTAAAGGTCTTAATTATTGGGAGAACTGCCTCCCTAATTTGGGGAGTCATAATTATAGGACTTACGTCGTATGAAAGTTATATAAATCGGTAGTATGTTATAAGAAAAAAATAAAATCATTATATCTTTTATCCTTGATCCTATGATAAATATACTTCTCCCCATGGGCATAGGTAACCTTACGTCAAAACCATGTATATGCCCTATTAATTTTACTTTACTTTATTATTCGCACAATAATCGCATTTATCTTATAATCAAATTTTCACCTCAATGAGATTAATTCCATTGTTTTGGGGTTTCAAGTTCACCCCATTTATCATTAGAGTTAGCTCGTGTGGATTCCAATACTTAAATGTTATATCACATATGTGAACCACGTGTGTTTTTTTCTTGATTGAATTGGGAGATATGAGTTTTTTTGCGTTAAATTGATTTATACATGTTGCTTCATATTTTCATATTTGTACAATTTGTTCGGTCCCTATTCTAACATATGTATATTTAACATTGACATTTTTGTATTTATTCTAGATGTTTTTTGTTTGAATGTTACTAGTTTCTTTTCTTTGTGTATTCAGGCCAAAATAGGGAAAAGTTTTAATTAAAGGGGATTAAATCACTGCGTGCATTGAATTTTTAAATACTAGTGCATTTGTTATTGTCCTTTGTTTTTTATATGTAATCCATATATATTTAAGTGTGCAATACTTTCAAGGATTATGGTGTTAATTTTTTGGAAAATGAATAAAAAATATGTACAAGAGTATCAAGTTCTTATTGTGGGGATTTGGGGGCGGGTAGATCGATGTATAGGATTTTAGATCCATATATTCTTTAGATTTTTCTAGTTTTTGTTTTGTCCCAGAATATCCAGGGGGATTTTTAAGGATATAATTTTACACTCATCTTTAGTTTTGGGTTTTTTCTTTATTCTAAAATAAAGAGTTAAGGTTGTAACTAACAATCATCTTTGAGTTGTATTGAAGATCATAGAAGACAAAGACAAATCATCAAGACAAAGAGATACCAGACCGAACAATTTCAGACTATTAAGGTTTTGTAAGAATTTAATACTTTTTATTTCTTTAATTTTATTTTTGGAATGAGGAATGATAGGAACAAAACATTTTAATAAAAGGAAAATATTTAATTTTTAAAACTGCAAATTTTACACGTGGTTTGTACGAGAGCATTAAAATGCTTCAAGAATGCCTCGTAAGAAAATTAATATTGCACATGCTATTCTAGGAGCTTCACAATAGAACTTCTAGTATGTAGACCTCGTTCAAATGAGGTCTATCTGGTTCGAAAAGGGCCATATTTCTTGGGAAAAGTGTATAATTGACACTTAATGTATATAAAGAGTTATGAAAGATGATTACTGAGAGAATGCATCCCCATTTTTTTACAAAACCCTATATGGTTTTGATAGAGATTTTTTCTTGAGAATATGTTCCTGTATATTATACTTTCAAAGTAATATTGTAGTTTACAAATTCCCGAAGGTGTTCTACCTCAAAAAGATTTGATCATGAGTAATTGTGCAAATTATATATCACGTATTCTACATGTGGTCATATCACATTAGTCAGAGATCATCCTGAGGGTTATACAAGCTTAATCAAATGTGGCACATTTGATTACTATTATGCGCGGAGGAATCAAAGTATAACAATAGGGTTGAGACTTTGTGGGGATTATCATACTTTTGTATGTAAACTTTTTCTGTCTCTTTGTAAGACCTAAACATTATTAGTACTAGTGGACTTGTTGTTATGGGTGTGATAATGATTTTTTCTCGCAAGGGTTTCCAATTTAAACCTTTTGCTTCTTGTGTGTGATTGTTCTTTATTTTTTGCAATATTTATTGCATTACCAACGTACTAAAAAGGAGTTTGTTTGATGATGCTTAATTAATTAATAATCCTTAGATACCCATACACATGATTTCTCACATTTAGAAATGTGAGGTCTAACTCTTCTTGTTACCAAAGGAGGGTCTCAACATTATATGTCCTTTATAGATGAATATTCTCGTTATTATTTGGTGAACCTCATGAAGCATCGTTATGAGTTTATTTTATTATCAAATCATTTAAAAATTTCATTCAAACTCAATTCTCCATTGTGATTAAATACTTTTGAGGTGACTTTAGTGGAGAATACTTATAAGGAGATTTTACTTATTTATTGTCCTTTGATGAGATTTTTCAAAGGTCTTCCCAATACTCCTCCATAATATTGTGTTTTCTAACCCAAATATCAACATATTATAGAGAATGCAACATCTAATTTTCTATCTGCATTGATTGCAAGTATATTTTAGGGAAAGGAAGTCCTTATTTCCGTTCATCTGATTTTTAGTAATCATACTATAAACTAGTGTGATTGATAATGAATTGAATGTTGTTATAGAAAAATTATTTTTTCTTTTCCAACATTAGACAAAGAGGAGAAAGTCGGACTAAAATAAAATCTTAGGAATTTAGATTGTAGATCTTGGCCTCACAAATTCTTATACTAGTTATTATTTACATGTTATCCTTTGGGGAAATGATTTTTCCCTCTTAATCTTAATAAAATTTAGTTTCTTTAAGAAAAAAATTGTTAGTATTTCTCCGTATGCCAGATTGTATGGGAGGCCTCTCGACTATTCATCCTTAAGGTTTTAGATGCACCTGGTTTATCATGTGTTGTTCTGCTGACCATTGTAAGATATCTCGTAACTCCATTTTGTATTTTTTTAGGTTTTAATGATACTAAAAAGGAAACAAATTCTATGATCCTATTGATAGGAAACTTTATGATTCTCGTAATGTTATCTTCATAGAGAACGTCCCCTTAGATTTAATCCTTGTCATATCTAAAGAATTTCATAAGTCTTACCTTATATATGTTAAAAATTTCGATAATTATGATCTTGGTGCTTTACCTAATACTCATTAAGTTAGGACTCCTCCACCCCTTTTAGTTACTACTCCTATATCCCTTGTATTAACTAAGCTAGATTATGTACGATATCCTGAATGCATTCACCGTTAACTATAAAGTAGACTGATGATGTTACCAACTCAAGATATTTTACTCTTTTTTAAATACTATTCATAATCTATTTGAGCCCACATCATATAAGGAGGCTAGTGTTGATCCCCTTTGGGGTCAAATCATGGATGAGGCGTAAGTTATTTATAAACAAAACTAGAATATGGGGTCAAATTCCATTACTTTCATGGAAACATGTTATTAGTAATTATTGTTTATATAACATTAAGACCAATTATCATTATTCAGTGGAGAGATATAAATCTCACCTCGTTGCTCTTGGTTTCACATAAGAGAATGCAATTGACTATGAAGGGACATTTTTTTACAGCAAAGATGACTATTGTGTGTCTTCAGGATGTCTTTGCTTCGGCCCTTCAATAAAGTTTATCTCATTTGGAAGTTACAATGCCTTTTAAATGGCAATGTATGTGAGGAAGTGTATATGGATCCTCCCTTGGGTGTTCTTAAAAAACATGGTGAAGCATACAAACTTTGTAAGGCCTTATATAGTCTAAAAAGTTCCTTATGCTTGGTTTGAGAGGTTGTATATATTATTTAGAGGTGCGAGTTTTGATCTAATGATTCCAATCCTTCTCTTTATATCTTTTCAACTATTAGAGCGAGTGTGTTTCTTCTATTATATGTTAGTGTGGGGTGCAAACCAAGTGGCCCAAACATAGCGGCCCAAGTGGGTCTTGATTCGAAAAGGAAGACAATCAAGTTGTAAAAAATAATCATCACAAGGGATAATTATGAAGAAGTCAATCCCATTATCAAAAATCTCAAAGGATATTAACGCAAATTAAAAGGCGGGTTAACCAATAATTGTGAGAAGTCCAACAAGATTCGACCTTCTCCATCTCTATAAATGTATCACCCCAGGTAAAAAAGGGCACGCAACTTCTTGTTAATGAATTTTACTGAAGTAATAAAAAGATAGAAACAACTCGTGGATTTAGGCAATTGTCGAACCATATAAATCCTTCCATTGCGAGATCGTTTTATTATTTGTTTGGTTTAATTTCTTAAATTCCTTAATTTTGATACATTTCACTCACAATTGTGGGGTGAAAACTGAGCGGTTCAAACATAGTGGCCTAAGTGGGTTTGGATCTGAAAAGGACCTCAACCCAGTTCTAAACAATAAACATCAGAAGATATAATTATGAAGGGATTAATTTTATTGCTAAAAATCTCGAAGGGTGTTAATGTAAATCAAGAGGCAACTTAACCAATAATCGTGACAAGTCCAACACGATTCAACCTCCTTTATCTCTATAAATGTAATCCTTACCACGGGGAAAAGGGGCACGTAACTTCTTGATAAAGAATTTAAATAAGTAATAAAAATAGAGAAACACCCTGTGATATAGGCAACTGCCTAACCATATAAATCCTTTTGTTGTGAGATTGTTTTACTCATTATTTGGTTTCAATTGCTTAAGTTCATTAATCGTGATAAATTTCACTCACAATGAGCACCATCTGTGGAAACGATATTTTTTCCCTAAGAAAATTAAAGCCATCAAGTTCAGCGATGTCTCACCCTCATAGTGCACCTAATGAGGGAAATAAACACGACGAACTACCATCACACATAGTCAGGTCTGAGATCACCTAGACAGAAGTTAAGCTACCCGCAATCCACGATACATCCCACAAGAGTAGCCTTCTGATCAGAGCAATGAGTAGCCCAAATTAACTCACATCTTGCAGATAGTCGACGCTTATAAAAATGAGAAAAGTTTGGGTAGAGCCGGATCTAAGCGTTGGCTAGGTAAGCATCCTATAGTAATGGGAGTAGTTATGAACCCTGTAGACCATCCCCATGGGGGTGGTGAAGGGAGGGCCCCAATTGGTAGAAAAAAACCACAACCCCTTGGGTTTATCCTGCACTTGGAAGAAGAAGTAGAAAAAGGAATAAATATAGTGATAATTTGATTCTTCGTCACCGTAGTAAATAGGAGAGAAAATCAAATTTCTTTCTTTATCTTTACAAAAAAAAAAGAAAATAATAGGAAGTGAGTTCAAGGAAGTGACGTGAAGGTAGCCTTAGCTAAGGAGTTGCCGAGAAATATGGGTCTCCACGTTTTTTAGTGGTGGGGGAAGGAAGGCGGACTTGATTGAGTTGTGGTATTGTCGTTGGGGCTCAAAATCTTCCTTGCTCGTTCGGCGGGTTACACGTTCCATTGTGCCGAGATGTGAGGTGCAGGTGGTGATGATCACCCCGGGGTATGTGCTAGCGCCCTTGACAGGCACTCCAGAACCGGCCAATGCTCGTGAAAACTCGGGTCGGTCGGTCCTCCATCCATCCAACCGGAGGTGTGGATAACGAGGTCAACATCTTGCAGATAGTCGACGCTTTTAAAAATGACTCCATCAGTAAAAGGAGGAAATAAGACTCTAAATGGAGGAAAATGCGCATCTTCAACGATGACTAAAAAGTTGAGCGACAACTTTGAGGTGATAAATGGAAGCGTCATGGTCATATGCTTATCCCTCAGGCGAGTAAAACTTGTAGCCAAGGAAGGAGTTCGCATCGTGCGCAAGAGCATTCAGAGCATGAGAGCTTACTACTAAGGTGGAATTAAGATAAAGGACATTATTGACATAATATCCAAAGTATAGTACAAAGAAAATGGATCAACACCTAACGAATCACGGGGCTAGATCTAGTAAGGAACTGACCAGGATGTCACTCATCACTCAGATACAGTCCCCCTTTTGAAGGTAAATTAAGGAGAAAGAGCCCCTAAGGAGTTCACAAACCCAAGGTGTAAGATATACGACGGGAATACCGTTCCTTTAGACCACATGCGCCAATAGAGGCAAGAAATGACCCCGTGGAACCATAAATAAGCCCTTATATACCGTATATTCCCCTCTAGACTGGGGGATATTGCACAAAAGTGGTTTGAGAGTCTTCCACAGAATTCAGTTAAGATTTTCAAGTCACCCACGGAGGCCTTCACATATTGCTTTATTACAAGCAGTTCTTACTCAAAGAGAATGGATTATCTCCTCACTATAAGGACCCCCCCCCCCCCTCCCCAAAAAAAAAAAAAAAAAAACTTTACGGGATTATGCCAGTCATTAATGGGAAACCTACAATGAAGTCGGAGATTTCTCGAAACAAGTTACCATAGCAGCATTCAAAATAAGTCTACCCTACTCCATCATATTGCACCAGTCCCTCACTAAGAAGGAGGTAGACACCATCGATGATCTTATGTCGTGTATAGAGAAGTATGCCAAGGTGGAAGATGTGGTCACCCTTAACTAAGGTGACAATAGTTCCGCAAGAGCCCCCCCCCCCCCCCCCAAAAAAAAAAAAAGGGGGGGGGGGGGAAGAAAAACGAAGGTTATCTAAATGGGGACAAATCAGACCTGTCCAAAGTCTTTCAAGCGATCAATACTGCTATCAAGGAACTAATCTATAAGATCTTAGGTAAGATCAAAGTCCATCGATTCCTTAAGTGGCCGAAGAATATGGGTGGTGATGCAAAACAAAGGAGCAACGCACTCAGATGCCCCTATCACAAAGAGAACGGTCATAAAAGGGATAAATTCAAGGCCCCTGAATCCCATTTATAAGAGTTAGCCCAGTCAGGGCATTTAAATGAATACGTAGAAAAAAAAAGGTGACAAGGTCGCCCCCAACACTGACCAAAAACCATATAATATTTTGGAAGATGAGTTGGGGCAATAGTTCATCGTTATCCACGGTGTTTCAAGTTCCAAGAAAATCCAAGGCACCAGAGTTCAGATGGAGCTCAAGAAGGTCACTGTAGTTATGGAGGCCTTACAGATTGACCCTATAAAATCCTACCGATAAGCCCAGGTAACCAAAAGATATAGAATATAACAAGCATATAGTCTTCACGGAGGACAATTTTATCGGGGGTGAGAACTCATCCCCATGATGTGCTAATAATCACTATTAGTAATATTAACTAGGATGTGGATAAGGTACTAGTCGATTAGGGAAACTCCTATGAAATCATGTACTTGGAACTATTTAACAATCTCAAACTGAAGATGGAAGACTTAAAAGAAGTGACAATCCCTCAAGTCGTATGTGTTGGAAAGATGACTATGCAATTGGGAAATTTGGTCCTACCAGTTAAAGTCCCTAATATCTCAAACTGATCGAGTTCTCGATGGTAAACATTGACTCGCCATATCATGCCATTATTGGGAGAGGATAACTGCATGTCATACATGATATACCTTTCACTTACCACTAAAAACTCAAGTGCATCACATATCTCAAAATGCTGGAGATTGGAGGAAACCAAGCCATTATTTGGAAGTGTTTAATCTCTCCCATCAGGCCTAAACAAGAGAAGAATAAATAAAAGAGGATCATTCATGAAACGTCTCAAGATAGAGCTACAAGGTCTAAATAACAACTAATGTATAGAAGACCATGGGTGGACGAAGTAAGAGTTGAGCCTGTAGATAGGGTCATGGAGAAATTGGAAAAGGTAGCCTTTGATTAAACTCAATCGGAAAGGATATTCTTGATCGGCACCACAGTATCTGAGCAAGAGAGGGAGGAGTTGATTTTTCTACTAAAATAGAATCAAGATGTATTCATTTAGTAGCTATATGATATGTATGGAATCAACCCTGAAGTCGTATGCCACAAACTTCACGGTGATCTCGTGTATCTGCTAATCACACAAAAGGCTCGTCGAACTGCATCAAAGAAAGAAAAGGTCATAGAAATAGAGGTGGAGAAACTTTTGGAGGTAGGGTCCATCATAGAAGTTCAATTCCTAAAATGTCTCTTAAACTCAGTGGTGATAAAAAGAGTAACGGTAACAAGATATTGTGCGTGTACTTTACCATTGCTAATAAAGACTACCCCCAAAACACCTTTCATCTGCCTAAGATTAAATAACTAGTCGACGCCACAACCAGTCGTGAATGGATGAGTTTTTTAGACTCATACTCAGGGTATCATCAGATCCATTTATTCGGCCCCGACTAAGATAAAACTTCATTTATAACTACTCTGGTCTTGTATTATTATAAGTTCATGCCTTTTGGACTTAAAAATACCGGATCTATATACCAATGACTAGTGACAAGGATGTTCAAGCAATATTTGGGAGATAAAATGGAGGTATATATTAATGGCGTGGTCATGAAGAGAAAGCTCAAAGTTAAACATCTAAATGACTTGGCATAGACCTTAGAGATCCAGAGACACTATCGAATGAAGCTCAACGTGACTAAGTGCTCATTTGGGATTCAGTCTAGAAAGTTCTGAGCGTATTTAGTTAGAAAAAGGGGTATTAAGGACAACCTCAACTAGATAATGGTGATCAATAACTTTCAGCCTCTAAAGGCGCTGCATAAAATTCAAAAGTTAATAGGAATTTTGGAATCCTCAATCTTTTCATCTCAAAGTCTTCTAAATGATGTTGACTATTTTTTCAGCTGTTGAAGAAGAAAAAAGGCATCACCTGGAATGAGGAATGCTCAAAGGCCCTTGAAGAAATCAAATCATACTTGAGAAAGCCAACCTTAATGTCTCTTCCAGACCCAGAAGACACTCTTTATCTCTACCTAGTAATTCTAGCCATGCAAGAAGGAATGATGTCAATCCCTTGTTTTTTAGCATCCGAAAAATAATAGTGGATGTCGAGCAACGCTACCTCCTACTTAGCCTACTCTTTAGTCGTTGTATCGTGCAAGTTAAAGAACTATTTTGAATCTCACTTAATCATAGTTATCACCTCCATTACCCTTAAAGCCATTCTTCGAAAGGCAACCCTATTTAGACGGATGTCATTAAACTTGAGATATTTGATATACACTATCAATAAAGAATGATGATTAAAAGTCAAGTGTTAGCATATTTGAATGTCTAATTTACAGGAGAAGAGGAGCCAGGTAAACTAGATATAGTCGATTAGTTAAGAAGTCAGGGGTTCGACTAGTCCAGAAAGTGGACAATTTGTGAGGGCGGTGCATCTAAATCTATCGAAAGGACAATTTGTGAGGGCGGCGCATTCAAAGATGGTATCTAATCAAGTAACAAGAGATTTCAATGCTAGGGATGAACGAATGGCGGTAAACCTGCGAGTCTCCTATGAATTAATGGCCACATTTGAGGAAGTCCACAATCAAGAGTTCCCTCGAGTGCATAACAGTTATATTGATGCCTTAGCAACCTTGGGTTCACCAGTGGACTCTAGTTTTAGAAAAATCATTAATGTAAAATTCTTGCCAAACACAGTATCACAAAACCCGTGGTCATCGACAAGATTCTTATCGTGCAAAGAAGTCCCAACTGGATGGAATCAATAATGATTTGTCTATAAAATGATATCATACCGTCTGATAAGAAGCAAGCCACCAAGTCAGATTGAAAGTTGTATGGGTTTCTCTAGCACTTAGAGAAAAACTTTACAAAATATATTTTACCGGTCCCTACTTCCAGTGCGTGCATCCAAGTGATGTTGACCAAGTTTTGTGCGAACTTCAAGATGGAATTTGCGGGAGCCGTGTTAAAGGGAGATTACTGGCCTTCCGAGTGATCAAGGTAGGGTATTGGTGATCGTATATGCAAAAAGAAGCAATATCATACGTCAATAAATATGAGAAATGCTAAAAGTTCTCTCATATCTCTATCCACCGACCAACGATTGGAAGTCCTTGACTAGTCCATAGACGTTCGCCCAATGAGGTCTGGACATTGTAGATCCACTCATAACAACACCATGGAATCGCAACTACCTCTTGGTCGACACAGACTACTTCAGGAAGGGGGTTGAAGCAGAACATTTAAAAAATATCAAGGATATTAACATGATCAAGTTCATCTGGAGGAACATTGTGACACATTTTTGCGTACCTAGGGAGATCATCACAGATAATTACACACAATTTGAAAGTGGGACATTCCAAAGTTTTTACAACAACCATAACATCAAGCATCATTTTAGCTCAACTTCGTGTCCTACCCTTAAAGAAATGGGCAAGTTAAAGCTTCCAACAAAATGATGCTCGACGACATGAAGAAAATATTCGAGAAAGAAAAAGGAGCTTAGGTGGATGAGCTTCTTCATGTCATTTGGGCATATAGTACTACGCTCAGATGACCTATTAGGTAAATGAACTTCACTCTAACCTATGGGATGGAAGTTATTAGTCCCCTGGGAGTTGGTCTATCGATCATAAAAACCACTATTTTCGAATAGTATTTGAACGAAGAAATCATAAGGATTAAGATTGACCTAGCTGACGAATCAAGGGAATGAGCCATGATAAAACTAGCCTAGTACAAATAACAACTAGATAGACAGTACAACAAAGGCATGAATCAAAGAAAATCCCAAGTCAACGACTATGTCCTCAGAAAAGTTCTCGATAATGCCAAAAAACTTCGGATGACAAGTTATGACCAAATTGGGAGGGACTGTTCAAGGTCATCAAAGATGATTTTCAAGGGGGCTACCATTTGGAAACGATGGAGGACAGAGAAATACCAAGGACATGGAATGCAACCATCCTAAAGAAGTTTTACTTTTAAATTTGCTCTAGTTGAGTTATTTCTAGCTTAGGTATTTCTCGTAAATTTTAATTCCAAAACTTATGTTGCTCACAGTTTGTTCTAGTTTTTCAAAGCCCACGTGATTCATCTGATTATTCAACATTGTTCCAAAATATAAAGATTACACCTTCGTTAGTGATTGAACATTTTCCAACATCACCTTAGTTTGATTACATTTAACATGGTTTTGATCATGAAAAACATAAAAACCTCATGAATTGTCTAGGCAAGAAAAAGACATACGGGGGATCCATAGGCATTAAATGAACCTAAACCTGGTCGTCTAAAATACTGAATGGGTTGATGGCCCTAAATCTAGTTGCATTTTTACCAGAATATGATGGCCCTAAAACTAGTTGCATTTTTACCAGAATTTGCTCTAGGCCTAAGGTAGCATGATGACACGACCTAAAAGGTAAGGCAAATAATGAACATATTCATGGCATAATGGAATGGAAAAAATACAAAATGTGAATTATTCAAACACCATATTATTACACAACTTAGAATATATATTAAACACCAAAATAAGACAATGCAATTATTGCCCCCGACGAGCAATTACCTCAGTAATAGAAACTCTTCAACCATCATTAGTATTTGGTCATCATCCCTCTCATGAGTTGACCAACAATGCTTGGCCAGCTGAAGAGTAACTACATATAAAGGAACCCATCTCTCTTCACTTCCAAAGGGGGATGACGATAGGTCGGATAATCAACTTGGTACTAGTACTAATGCTTAGAGTCCCTTGGGAATTTTAAGACTCCCAAAGTTTTCAACCAACCATGTTCATAGGCAAAACAAAGATTGATTATATCATGGCCTAACCCTATTTTGATTACCCCTCCTTCATAAAATCTTCCCGAGCTTCGACGAGCTATTTCCTCAAAGAGCCATTGTCATTTCTAAAAGTGCTCTGACATCACCAATGTCTTTGGATTTAGTGAGTCGTCTTCTCAAAGAGTTCATTTCATCCTAGATAAGTGTGCCAACATCATCGAGGTCCTTCATATCATCCTTTAATTTGGCCACTAAGGAATACTGCTCCTTATAAGTATTGGTTATCTTTTAAAGATCTCTTCAAGTAGAGACAAAGGCACAACAAGATTGAACACTAGACCCATGATTAAGAATAGAATCTAAGTCATCGACGAATGGGATTTCCATAAAAAATTGTTAGGATACAAGAATGAAAATAAAATTACTTGGTAACAATAGAGGACAAAGTTAGATGTTGAAGAATTCTTCCATTAAATATAAAAACAAATAAGGCCTTTATAAATGGACAAGAAAAAAAATACAAGGAGCCCTAGGACTAATTATTCCTAACTAGTTCCCAATTTCCTTCTCCTCCACCTTTTCTAGCATTTCCTGAGCTTTTCCTCAATCTGCTTCAGAGGCTCCTTTGTCAGCAATGGGCGTTATTTGTCCACCTCCCTCAGCTTGTAGAGGGGAACTCGAATTATGCTTTACAAAACGATCGAACTCGACTAGAACATTGGCCTTCATTATGGCAGCATCCTAACTTTTCTTAAATTTGGAGTTCCTGATGAAGGCCAACTGGAATTTGGCATCATCAAAGGCCTCTTTATATCCAGTCTGATACCCTTAATCGTTAGCAGCAACCATGACGAATGGTCCTATTTTAGCCCATCAAATTCGATAATCACTTGGTCATAATCGACCTTCAACTCGTCATATTTAATCTGCAATTGAGTGAGCTTATCCATCAGATCATCCATCATTGCGTTGGTGGACTTTTTCTCAGCCTCCAACCTTAGGTTGCTTAGAGCGCTTCTCTAAAATGGCAACAAAATTAACCACAAACTGCATAAAAATAACTATATACGTATCAAGATTTGACTATAACAACAACATTGAGACAAAATGTTGTGCTTACCAAAGATAGTTCTTGAGCGTCATGAGATGATAGTTGGTCATATGTTAACCTATTTACCTTCTCGCGGTCAAGTGCGATCACAGCCCCCTTTAATAGGCATGGGGACAAGGAGGGATTTTCAACTATCGACATCATCTGGTGGACCTTCTCGGAGTTGCCGACATCACTTTTCTTGGATAGAATCACAGTCATTGAAGAATAATGGATCTTCTCCTTCTTATTTTTCTCTCGGGCTGGGGAGTTTGATGCAAGTATGGGGGCATAGGGACCCTCAAGCTCAGTTCTCTTTGAAACTTTATCCTTAGGGGAGATGGGCATCATGTCATCTTCACCAATAAGCATAATTCTTCTCTTGGGGTCCATTATTTTGTCCTTAACAACGAGGATGAACTCAACATTCAGAGATTCAAAAGAGGAGGAAGTAGAAGATCCCTCACTTATTGAAGGGAGAGGGACATCAGGAATTGTATCTACCAGGTGAGAAATAAAGATACTCATAGAGTTATTGTACTCAAGAAAAAAGTGACATACCATGGATGTTCACAACCTGGAACAAGTGGCCTCCTCATCTCTCAAACCTGGATCAACTACTCCCTATTGAAATAAAAGGGAAATGGTTCCTTCTTCTTTGATCGAGCTGGATAAAAGAAAGAAAAAATTCATCAGTAATGATATTATCAAATAAATCTCAGAGCAAGAGGAATAAGACTTAACCTATTTCCCTTCCCCTCCTCAAACACAGAAACTCGCAATATTACTTACCCACATGAAGAGGTGGATGTTGTCAATTTATGTCAATTATATATTGATTCCAATAGACCTTATTGGGAATTAAAAGGGTTGATAACTAAAACTATATTAGTCTTCTTTTCTTGAAGATAGAGGACCACAAGTTTGTGTGGGACCAGGAGTAGCAATATATAATCTCTGGAATTCCGTATGTGGTTCCCACACAACTCGTTGATCCTATGGACACCATTGACAATACATCATATATTTGGGTCACATTGGGAGGAGACCACTTCAAATAATTCACAGAATGCCAAGAAAAATTGATTTGGGGGAGAAAAATATTCCCCCTCAACAACCAAGAGAGTATGAATACAGTGTCCACCCTTAACGGTGGTGCAATCCTCAGGAACCTGGGCACACTTAATTGTTACCCATAGATGAATCGAATACATCCTCCTAAATTCCCCTACATTCTTCTCATTTTCGAAATACACCATTTTTGTGAAAACAGAGCTGGGGAAAGAGAACACTTAATAGAAATGGAAATGCTCAGAAGAAGTAATGAAGTTTAGGTTGATTGTAAAAAAAAAAGACAAGAGTCAGGGATGAGGAAAACGTACAGGTGAAGTATGAAAAATAGTATATCCAAGTTTTTGTTTAATGAAGAGACGTGTGCAAACGACGGTACAAAGTCATGATTAAACATGGAACGAAATCCCAAACGTCTAAGCATATGGGAATGGAACCCAAGATTCATCAATGCAACTAGCGGTTCATTTTCAAAAAATTACTAGCATATCCTTGTTGTGAGGAAATTAGACTTAAAGCTGATCTCGTGGTCTGACCATCTGATTGGTCCTAACTTCTCAAAACTCTCTAACTCATTCATGCCAAAGATATTTAGGGGCAATTGTGGGTTGCAAATCGAGCAACCCAAACATAACAGCCCAAGTGGGTTTGGATTTGGAAAGGAGGTTAGGCCAGCTGTAAATAATAAACATTACAAGAGATAATTATGAAGAGGTCAATTCAATTACCAAAAATCTCGCTGGAGATTAACGCAAAACAAGAGAGTGCTTAACAAGCAACTGTGAGAAGTCCAACACGATTCGACCTCATCCATATCTATAAATGTAACCTTTATCCTAGGGAAAAGGCCATGTAACTTCTTCCTAAAGACTTTTAAAGAATTAATAAAAAGAGAGAAATATCTCGTAGACGTAGGGAATTTCGAACCACAGAAACCTTTATGTTATGAGATTATTTTATTCCTTGTTTGGTTTCAATTGCTTAAGTTTATTAATTATAATAAATTGCACTCACGGTTAGTGATATGATTTTGTGCAGTGATCATTCACTAACATTTCAAAGGTAAAACTCGAGCTACTTCATGTGTTTGATATGAAAGACCTGTGTCCTCTTCCTTATTATTTTAGTTTAGAGGCAGACTTTTATCCTAAGGGATACATGTCGTCTTATGCCGTTTATGCTATCGAGAAAGCTCGTCTTACTTATACACAAAGTGTGGATACTTATCTTGAGCTTTATGTTTATGTTTTGGCTTCAGACGGTGTTACCTTTCTCATCAGTCTCATATACCTTACGATTACTCATCCTGCTATTATTTATGATATATATGCATCGATTCCATAATGCTCCAAATTCTCCACTATGTTTGGGGTATTTTATTTAAGAGCTTATCGAGTTCACACTCTCTTGTGTCCGGATAATATATTGATGCTGACTGGACTAGTGACATTACTGATCGCAAGTCCACCAATGATTACTATGTTTTCTTGGGTAACTCTCTAATTAATGGAGGATTAAAAGGTAGTTTGTTGTTTCTCTATCTTCTATTAAAGGCAGATATTTGGCTATGGTTGTTCCACTACGCAAGAGATTGTTTAGCTTCGTTGTCTTATTATTGACATGATAGTTCCCACTATTTGCCCGACCCCAGTGCTCAGTGATAGCAAGTGTTTCATGCACATGTCGGAAAATATTGTATTTTTACACAAATTATTTTATGACCAAATTATTATATTGGTCAAAGTAGGACCAAGTACGTGCTCATTACGAGTCATGCGATATATTTATTTGTTTAAAACGGATAAATGATGAATAAGAAATTTGGTATCAAAGTGACCCATTTATGTATGAAGTTTATTGGGAAATTTTATTTAATTTTCTGGGACGGATTTTCCTAACTGTCGCTAAAGGTTGTGACTGTTCGCTATATAGTGACTGTTTTTCAGAACCGTCCCTAAAGGTCGTGACTGTTCACCATAAGTTGTGACAGTTCATGAAAAACGTCCCTAAAGTGACTGTTTCCTAAAAGACATGTCTTTTCATGAAAAAACACTTTGTTTTCTATAAATACAAGACTTGTCTTCATTTTTTAGAGAGAGAAAAATGAGGAAAAATATTTTCTATACTTTCCATTCCCGATCGAGTCGGATAGAGTATCAAACATAATTGGTTCGTGGGACACGCACACTGAAGTGCTTCTTGCGCGTGTCGAGACCGTTTTATCCTGGGAGGCAAACGCTCATTGTTCATTGCCGTAAGCACCGTAGCGGGAGCGCATTTTGTCTTAAGGAGAGAGTGTCAAACACTTGACTCGGTCATCTTCTTCGTTTGTAAGTTTTCTAGTGGTATTAATTTATTGCATAAATATGATTTATTTCATATTTTAAATTTGATAAAACACAAAAGTATATATCTTATATAACAATCTTAAGACAAAATTTTAAAAAATAAATTGACATTCGTGTGTTTTTGTTTGCATTGGGTCAATGTATGATAAAACATTAGAATGAATAATTGATTAGATGATGTTGCATGTATAAATTTTATTTAGCCAACTGTTCTATGAATGGGTAAGTTTGTCAAATTTACAACGCATATTGTAGTGCAAATATGCATGTTTTATGCTCTTGATAAATAAAATTGTTGCAAATTGTGTTATGATATCTTATCCGAGATTGGTCCTCAAAGTGACCATATACAATTTAATATTTAATTTGTTTAAAGTCTTCTATCTATAACTGTCGGTTTATGCCTAAAGATATAGAAATGGATTATAACAATGGGTTCTATAAAATGAAGGGTCTTACTGCCTCATTATCTATAAGGGTGCCTTTTCATTTTTAGTTGACCTTTTGTGAAATCTGTTATTGAAATGGTAAATCTATGGTTGAACACTCATTTTGTAAAAAGGCATATATATGTGATAAAATAATATAAAAGGAATGATTGTTCATTATATCTACCTTTATTGCCTTTGGATGGTGACCGTTAAATCAGGTTTGATGTATCAACCAGTGTGTCCCATATATATAGGCATGCTATTTTAAAGGTTTTGATCACATGGTTTTCCCTCCCGTGTAGGAGGTGTGTCCTAAAAATACCGCCTGCCAACATGAGTAGTTTTGTATATTAGTTATCATTTTCTTTGAACAGATGACCACCCTTATGATTTATAATAGTCATTTTACGGGTATATAAATTTTGTGGTAATAAATAATCACATGATTTGTTTGATAGGTTCCTTGGGAAAATTTGTTTGATTTTTTAAATATTGGATCAAGTGTCTGTTGTAATTATGGCAAAGTGCATGGCTATTGTGTACTTGCATTCTTTTGAATGTCCAAAATTAGAATAGTGCGTCCCAAATAAGGTGATTTTGAATACATTCATTCAAATTTGTCCAAATGAACAAAGGGACAACAAGAGTGTGTTTGATTCATAGTATACTTATATAATTTTATTTATTGACGGTAGAGCTAAATACCAATTTTGGTGCGCTCTTAGATTGAAAAATAAATTAGTAAATAATGATGTGATGTCACATGTGTAATAACGTGCATTTATGTATATTATCACATGACAATCAAATGTCTGATTATGCTTTGAGATTTAGTCACATCTTTGGTAATGTTATTCACATGATTTTTAAGTGCATTTTATGCAAATTAATGTGATTATAATATATGCGATGATATTATGGTCTCTTGTATGGTTACATGTATACGTGTAACAGTACTATTTTAGTGTCACCTAATTAAATTAGATTACATGAACGGAAATGTGATATATTTAGAAACATGATTTAAGTTGCATTCCTTGTAGAATGTCAATATTTAATTATTGTGATAATTCATGTAATCTTGATATTACATTTAAATTGGTTTTTAATCTCCTGTGTCACGAAAAAGAGAAAAATAAAATATAATGCATTGTCTATTATTGTTGGTATGTATGTTAAACATTGCAATGCATGCATTATATCGACTCTTAGAGATATGAATATGCACTATTGTTTAAAACGATGTGAACCAACATGTTGAAAATTTGAGAATATTTTCACGCATAATAAATTAAAAAGTCCTATAGGTTAGGAATTTATAATGTTTGCATAATTTTATAGTTGTGGCATCCGATGACCTAATGTCATGTAATGAAAATTGAGGTGTGTAATGACATACTATTTTCACGTGTAGAAGTCTATTGGATATTTGTGGCATGATTATATATCATTAACCATATAGCATAATGCGACTTTTAATCTTAGGGGTGACCCTTTCACTCTTAATTTTGTGAGACACTTTCATCAAAATATCATTGGAACATGCTATGTTAAACATGATGTTTCATGAAGAATTACATTTTTATGTAACATTCAATTGATGTTAACGTTGATGAAAAATAAATACAATTTGTATTGATATCGTGGTGCTCAATTTTCCATAGACTTGAAAGAGTGGATATGATTAATTTCAATATGTTACTCCCCTTCACTATATTGAATGTTATCAAAAGCAATGAAGATTGCAAAAGATATGAGAGTCTTTAGTTGATATAAAGTGCTACATTCCTTTCCGTAATATATAAATTCATTTTGGAAGAATCTTATACTTCTAATTAATGCGTTTGTCGAACGTGTTCTTCAATGGAGAAAAATTAGTGTCGCGTGATTACAGATTTATTTATTGGTTGATCAATTCAAGACATCGCGTTCATTGATTGGCCAGTAAACCCGATAGTCTCTCACTAGGAAAGATTCAAGGCCAAAAGCTATCTTTACCGATGCAGCGCTTTTCCACTGATACTCTATCTAATTTGTCTTCATGTTCATTTGATTCTTCACCCAAATTTCATTCATGTGGGGGATTGTTGGAAAATATTGTGTTTTTACACAAATTATTTTATAACCAAATTAATATATTGGTCAAAGTAGGACCAAGTACGTGCGCGTTCCTTGTAGCATGACGAGTCACGCGATATATTTATTTGTTTAAAACGGATAAATGATGAATACGAAATTTGGTATCAAAGTGCCCCATTTATGTATGAAGTTTATTGGGAAATTTTATTTAATTTTCTGGGACGGTTTTTCGTAACTGTCGCTAAAGGTTGTGACTGTTCGCTATATAGTGACTGTTTTTCAGAACCGTCCCTAAAGGTCGTGACTGTTCACCATAAGTTGTGACAGTTCATGAAAAACGTCCCTAAAGTGACTGTTTCCTAAAAGACATGTCTTTTCATGAAAAAACACTTTGTTTTCTATAAATACAAGACTTGTCCTCATTTTTTTTAGAGAGAGAAAAATGAGGAAAAATATTTTCTATACTTTCCATTCCCGATCGAGTCGGATAGAGTATCAAACATAATTGGTTCGTGGGACACGCACACTGAAGTGCTTCTTGCGCGTGTCGAGACCGTTTTATCCTGGGAGGCAAACGCTCATTGTTCATTGCCGTAAGCACCGTAGCGGGAGCGCATTTTGTCTTAAGGAGAGAGTGTCAAACACTTGACTCGGTCATCTTCTTCGTTTGTAAGTTTTCTAGTGGTATTAATTTATTGCATAAATATGATTTATTTCATATTTTAAATTTGATAAAACACAAAAGTATATATTATATATAACAAACTTAAGACAAAACTTCCAAAACTAAAGACAATGCACCCGCATTTAGATTCTATTAACATTATATTTTATCCCAGGTGTGACATCATTTGTAATATTACTAGTATCATAATATCGCCCGTTGTATTTTTCTCCTTGGAAATCTTTCTAAACTACTCGCCATTTAATTATATGTTTAAGGGGGTGGGGTGTAAGAGCAAATTAGTATTTTGTTTCTTATAATTTGTCCTCTCATTTAAAGTCTCTTTAGTTTTCTCCCTTATATGTTCTCGGTACTAACTCATCAAATAGTGGAGTGCCACACCCTTTATAGTGAATGTCCAATTGTAAAAGGTAACATCGACTTATTTTCACGATTGATGATTATTTTCAAGACAATAGTGCGACACTTAGACTGTCACAATAGTGCGACACTTAGACTGTCACAATAACATGCACCACACTTCATGAAATACTCTTAACAATAATTAATAATTGAGCCCAACCACACTAGGATGCAACAATATTATTGCATAACATTACTTATCGAAATAGTTTCAAGCTAATGCTAGACACATAAAAATTATAATAACACCGGCACTCGTTATATGGTCAATCAAATTGATGACAATTATTTCCTATAACAACTTTTTTGTACCTTCTATACTAATTTGTCTTGAATATTGTGTTGTCTTGAAATCTCATATTGGTATTGAAACTTTCATGTAGTCAATTTTGTTGATCAACTTTAAAAGTTGGTCACAATGATCTAGGGGTGTATTTCAGCTGGATCGAATCGGATTAGGAATGTTCGAAAAAAATTCAAAATTCTAAAATCATTTCCAAATTGGAAAAAAAAAATCAAAAAAAACATTTTTTCCAATTCGGCTGATTTTGAAAATTTTATTATTCGAAAAAATCTCGAAAAACTCGAAATTATCAATTTTATCTTTTTCTAATTATTTTGAAAATTAGGTGTACATTCAAATAACCATGGATCATGAAACTCATTATTGAGAAGCTTTAGGAATATCAAGCAATTATCATACACCACTTATAGGATTAATATGAAGAGAGAGAGAGAGAGATAGAGATGGTGTACCTTTAAACACAGAGAGGAGAAGAGGGTTATAGAGTGAGAGAAGTAGCCATTTGATTTTGTGATTTAGAGTTAGTCTTAAGTTAGTATATATATGGGTATAATTTATAAATCAATGGTTGAGATTGTTTTAAATGAGGAGTCCTCCTTAAACTAACAAATAATAAATTTTATATATAAATAAGGATAGTAAAAATGACAATTGAAAATGTATTAAATTATATAAAAATATTATAATTTCAAAAATTCGAAAATTCAAAATTTATATATGATTTCCAATTTCATTTCAATTTTTGTCAAAAAATTCAAAATCGAATAACTCGGTTTTCGGCCAATTAAAATGGTGCCAAAGTAAAAAAAAATTGGATTGAAAATTGGAAAATTTTAAAGTTCAGAAATAATTAACACCCCTACGATAATCCTATCACATAATTAGTTAAACCACTAAAATAATAAATAATTAATTACAATGGGTCTTACAATTTCTAGTACTTTAACTAATCATGTGATACGGTCATCATCATCCACTTTCAAATCTGAATTCACTCTCACATGGGCATGGGCATGGGCTATGCGACTATATGCTGGCCCTTACCAATTAATCTGAGATTCCAAGAAATACAAAAACTCAAATCCAAAGAGCACGTCTCAAACATTTCGCAACACAAAACATAAAAGTATTGAAATAGCTCTCCCTATTCCTAATAACTACCAAAAATGAAAAAAAAAATAAAAAAAATTACAATAGTAACAAGAAAAAAAATGCCAAAAAAAAATCTCACATCATATTGATACGTTAATTGTAAGTCAAAAACAAAAACAACTATATAATGAATATCTTGAAGCTTGTGGAGTAAATATAAATACAGTGTATTATAGCATATCTATACATACAAGTACACTAGTGCCATTGTAGAATATATCACATTTTTCTGCAAATTCTAATGTGTATTGGACTTGCCAATTCCTACTCTATTACAAAATAAAAACATGGAAGTATGAGAGCTAGAAAATAACGATTAAACACTAATAATGTCAAAACATGGAAGCAAGACACCTGCAAAAATGGCAATAAACTATGCTTATCTATGCCTGAAAATGTAACTAGAAACTAAAGGATGATTTGACCTCCTAACTCATCAGTGTAGAACGAATATTTGAACCAAGATTACTTGGTCATTGCTTCTATCTAATCTTCTTGATTGTTGTTCTTTGGCATCGACATACCGGCATTCCAATGTAGTAAGATTGTATGTGTTGAAAACTTCCACTTTTTCTTTCACACTATTTATTATTGGATTTCAGAAAGTACCGGGAAAGAACATAGGGATTAAAAAAGCATGCTTGTACCTTTTTTCAATTCACATTTTATCCTCTACTTCCCTAGATTCAAACATGCATAAATGGGCTTATTCTTAATGAACTTGATCGAGCATGAGTCGAACAAAGCAAAGGAAAATTAGGACAACCAAATCTCTCTCAGGAACAGAATGTGCAACATGAAAAGCACGAGAACCATTTGGTCTGACCCGAGTTTCGAGCCTTTGGTTCTTGCTGTTGTGGCTGCACCTGTGGCATTTCTGGGCCCACGCTCGTTGATTTATCAATCTTAGCTGAACGGCCTTTTTCTCTGTCCCCTGCCAATCTTCAATTTCCCAAAATGAATTACTTTTGTTTGTCCAACTCATAATTCAAACAGTAAATATTCAATATGGTCTCAAGGTAAGAAATCAACAGCCTTTTATTCAATAGTATAGTTATAATATATCTGCCAAATATCAGACACGGACTTTTGAAGTTAATTATGTGCACATTTCGGTTTTCGTTTAACAAAAATGTCTAACCAAATACCAAATCTGCAGCTTCAATTAATAACTGGGTATAAAGTGTTTTATACCAAATTCTAAGTATAGCATTAGTGTGCCAAATTCTAATTCTTTAAGAGTGACAAGAACACATGGAAAGATGGATTTTGGTGCTTGAAAAAAATATAGAATCATGTAACGAGGTATATGGTTCACCATACTCTTGGGGCACTTTCATCCAGTTAGGGATGTTCAAATAAATATCTTTTAACCCACTTTGAAAAATATTACAAATACTAACAGAAGAGTGTAACAGCTTACATTGGAAATGCAAACGATTTGGCACTGGCGCCACTCTCCACCGAATGACGAGAAATGCGTCCTTCAGCAAGAGAATTGACATTGCTCTGATCCACTGCACTCTCCCTCAGGACCTCTTGCATGGTCTCCACAGCCACATCTAACTCACTGCTTTTGCCAGAATCACTGGTTTGACCACCCGGAGACAGGTTAGCTGAGTAATTAAACATGTGACCAGACGTAGAAGGAGGCTCACCCAGCTCTCCAGATCTCAATAAGGACTGGTCTTTGGTAAAACTCATATTCCCCATGTGAATGCTGAACAACGACTCATTCGAAGCTGTACTCCATTCCATTGGGGATGTAGTATTGGTTGTAGAAAATACAGAAGATGGAATCCTATAAGGAGAGTTAATGGCCTGCTCCATCACCTGGGTAGTGGGAGATTCTGTTGTTTGATTTGTTGCGTTTGAAGGGGACTTATCGGGTTCATTATCATCCTCTTGGAAGGGATCTTCTGACAGAGAATCAGAAGAAGATGAGGGACTTAACTTTTTGTCTGGCATGATTAATGGATCGACATTATTAACAGAAGTTGGAGAATGTATATTCAAATCAACATTTGTTGTGGTCGCATTCTCGGATTCCATAACTGAAGATGTCTGGTTTGATTCAGTGATCAAAGGACCCATGTCCAATTACTGACATTTCTGCCCCGACAAGAAAACAACAACATGAGCCTTACAATAAAATGACCTGATTTTCATTTATGGATTAAAAACCCTCAAATTGATATGGTCATACAGTTTAGATTATTGGGTATTAATATTCTTAGTAATAAAGAGAATAATAAAATGCAAATAAAAAGGAACTTGAATATATGCGTGCTACATGAACTACTTCTCTCATTATTAACTATTAAAACAGATGTGGAAGGCCTGGTTAAATTTGGTCAATTGATTTGAGGGCCACTTATAACGAAAATTAGTTTAGGAGTGTACAACTAGATACGTAGTTTAGAGGCTACAATCTTAGTCACACTTTTCTTCCGATTAATCATTTTCCAAGTAAATTGGATATAAGTAACTAGGCATTTGCTTAATGCAATTAACATTTCATTGAGATTCAGATTAATTAAGAATTAGGCCCAACTTTGTATACAAAAATAGCACATTATGAATTTAGATTAAATTGCAATTAAAGTGCCTTTTTTATTCAAGCAATAATCACTAATCTGCCGTAAACAATCTATCCCAAATGAGTCTTTAGTATCTGATAGCCATGATGGCTTCCCATGACAACAGTATTCACATACATATACAATGATCTAAATGCAACATGATACACCTGCACACGTGTAGGTTTAAGTGTGAGTTTTGGTTCTGATTTAGGATCTTTGGACATTGAATCGAATCAAAGTTCAATCCAGCATCAATCCAAGTGATCTTAGAGTTTCAGTGCTAAATTGCAGTATCTTCCGGTTGCCCAGGAGAGGAGTTGTTCAGGAATGCTAGAATTCTCCACGCCGCTAAGGTGGGGATGCAGTTGTCAGGAATGCTATATTTAAAGCAGGTTTTTTAAAAGCTCACTATGACCCCTTCCAGCATAAGTTATATTTGGCACTGAGAGACCAGGTCAAGGAAAGAGAGACAAATGTGAGGGAGAAGTTAAAGGTTTCTAAACTTGTATCCAAGAAGCAATTGAGTATACTTGGGCTTAAGGTGAGATTGTGCCTAGCTTTTGGGTGTTCAAACCATTGTAACCAGTATTCTTATGTATGGGTTTCTCTCCTAAATAGATGTAGAAAAAGGCAATTTGTCGATCCACAGTAAATCTTTCATGCTAATCTTTGTTTTTGACTTGTCTATCTTTCCATATATTTCCTTGTTTGGTTGGGTGTGGACCGTAATACTATTTGCCAATTGGTGCACAACAAAGCACATATAAAAACTTACATACACGTGCCTGCAATACTTTGCAACACAAACCCAAAAAAAAAAAAACTGGAAGGAAACTGTCTAGGCATTTGCTATCTGCAAACAATACTTAGGCATGCGATGTTTTCTTCGCCTTCTTCCTATTGATTTGCCTGTGGCTCATGTTGACACTCCTTTGTGTAAACGATGTCAAATGTATCCGTACCTATTCCATTCAATCCTATGCTCTAGATTAACGAGGAACAACTGGGAAATCACATTAATTTATTTCATTTTTCCTTGTGGCTAGGGGTCGACCGTCCGAGGAAGAAAATATAGACTACATTATAGAAACAATGAATTAAATGTAGCTGACCCATACCAAAGAATTTGAACAATTTCCAGCTAAAACTAAAGGAACTCGACTATCATCAACAAAAACCATATAATACAGATGTAACAATGATTAAACTTAGCAAACAAGGAGAAATGATCAACAATACCCTCCAACGCATTCTACAGTTGGTAACAGAAAAAATCATACTGGTCAATCCCAAACGAAAGGGACAAAAAAGATGGTGAGAATATCCAGCTTCTAAACATGTGGTCATTATATGATGGGAAATAAAATGGGTGAGTAGGATTAAAATTTCATGCAAACCCCATGAAAGAATCATATTATTATGAGATAGAGAATAAATGAATTGGATAAGGGAGTTGAAAATTGCCAAGCATATACAGCTGTGCCACCTTTAAAAGTTCACAAGAGACAATCAGCAGATTCTCCGTATCCGCTGGTTCTGCAAATGAATAGAAGCAAATAAATTTCACAAATGACATTATTTTTTGAGAGAGAGAATGTGTATGGTCACGAACGGCTGAAGGCCTGCCGAAGCTTTCGGCATCTCCATCTCTCTCCCTAGCAAACACACAGATGAATAACTAACTATGTAGTTATGCGCGCCAATGTGGAAATAACTTGCTTGGGGTGGAAATGAATATAAATTCACAAGAGTGAATTCGATAATATTATAAATATCAAATTATCACAAATAATGTATCTGTTGTAAAATAAATGAAATACAAAGAGAATTTAGACGGAGTGAGTCTTTTATTTCATTGATATATCAATAAAGGGGTATAATCCATATTTATTGTATAAAATAAGACAATTCAATAGACCATTTAATAATTGTGAAATACGAGTGGATTTGAATACAAATGGACATTCATTTAATACATATTTTATAACACTCCCCCTTGGATGTACACTATATCCGCGATTCAATGACTGTTCATTCATTAAAACCTTACTAAGGAAAAATATAGTGAAAAAAAGTCTAAGTGAAGGAAAAAAGAGTACAACTTTGTGATCATTAAATCGGTATTGAACGCGCTTAGTTTTCCCTCGTTAAAGCCTTTAACTGGAAAGTCCAATGTGAAAAAACCTAGTTAAAGTAAAAAGAATTCAACCCGCATATGTCCAAATTTGTTCTTTGATTCTCCCTTCGATCAAATGCTCCCCCTGATTGAATACTCCACCTGATTATAGTATTTTTGTGATGATTGAGTCGGCATATTAGTCTCATAAACATCGTTCTGAAATATTACTTTGATATGGTGAATAGATTTGATAGGTTGTTACTTCAATTTCATTTTTCTTCATAAGTTCTACTTTCATAAGATGTGGGTGAAGAGGGATGAACATGTCACTTTATTGGATCTACTTGACTTCAATAGGATAACTCTTTTGGAGTTCATATATGTAGAAGAACTGAAATGTGTTAGTCATATCTTTCTCGATGTAGCGTCTTTGAGTTAGGGCTATACAAATACCATTGCCTTCATAAGTAGTTATAGGATAATATATTATCTGAGGCAAGTCATAAGTGCTTTGATTGTTTCTTGTGAGGATCATAGCACTACAAAAAAAAGTTATTTTTAAGACCCTATTTTTTTAGATAGACAAAATATAGTCTTTAAAACATACTTTTTTATACGGATATAATTAGCCGTCTCAAAAACTATTATTTTTTGAAACTGTTAATTATATCCGTCTAAAAAAGGGTCACTTTTTGATACGGTTAATTATATCCATCTCAAAAAAGGTCACTTTTTGATACGATTAATTATATCCGTCTTATAAAGTAAATCAAATGAGATGGCAAATACTTGTTGTATCAAAAGATATACCAAATAAGACGGCTAAAAAAAATTAGTTCCCACCACTAATTATTTTCATCTCCTGCTCATGACTTTAACCTAACCTCTTACCTCAAAAAAAAAAAAACACTCCACCACACCCAATCAGAACCCACTCGCCCCTCCCCCCCTGCGGCGCTTCTTCTCCTTCGCCGGTCCCCCTCGCCCGCCGTTCTTCTCCTCCCAGCGGCGCTCTCCCCCCCCAGCGGCGTTCTCTCCCCCAGCGAACTTCTCCTACTATCCAACTATTTTTTCCTTGTTTTTCTTTTCATGGTAACTTTTCATCTTTGCTTTTTTTTTTAGGAAAACAGCATAGAAATTATTGTTATAGATATTTGGGCTGCAGTCTTGTTCCCATAGAATTGTTAGTGTGCGATCCCATAATCTTTTTTTGTTGTTTGAAGTTCCATTTTTAAGTTGATTGGTTTGTAAATCCTCCGTATAAAATGGTTATGACAGTTTTCACAGTGTCATTTTGGTTAAAATGACACTAACCCTTACCCACAAAGTTGTTAACTTGGGACTAACACCAAATGTGAAAATACATGGGATCGGCCACTAATTAATCTCACCTTTTAGGACTAAATCCCTCAATTCCCTTGTTGTTATTTATTTATTATTTTTCTTCTACAAAATATGTTACTGTAAATAGTTAGTTGCACAATAGTAACAATGGGTGTTCAAAAATTATTCTTTAGACATAATTAATGATGCCATATACATAAAGTGTAAGTAAATAACCATATGCATAATACTTATATAAAATGTAAATAAAGAGTGGATGCTTATTTGTTGATTTTTTTTTTTGTAGCTTTCAATGTGACCTAATAAGAAGATCTATAATAGGTTATTTATTTTGTTTGGTGTTATATAGCATTATGGTTCATGTTGGCTCAATGATTCTATAATAGTTTTTTATTTAATTTTTAAATAAATTCTTAAATGCATGAATCAATTATTCAAAGATCCTAAAATTATTCTTCTACCAAACCATTAATGTTTTTTTATGTATTTGAGATTTGTAGAACGATTGATTAGGTTTTTGATGTGAAGTTGTGATTGGTAGATCTTCTCTTTTTTTTATGTATTTCTAAGAATGAAGTTAAACGATATTGGGTCTTATTACTACAAAGCTAAATGCAAGGATAAAAATGCTTTAGGGATCGTTTGGTTCGAGGTTTAGAAAAAGGATGGGAATCCTTGATTCCAGGAATTCTAAGTTCCTGGAATCTTGAATTCCTTTCCATTGTTTCGTTTGAACGGGGAATTCTTTTTTTTTTCCGGCACCTAAATTATTTTCCCATATTAGGAATAAATATCATTTAATTAAAATACCCTTCTACTTGATTTGAGTGTGTGCACACAAGTGTGTGTGTGTGTGTGTGTGTGTGTGTGTGTGTGTGTGTGAGTGTGTGTGTGAGTGTGTGTGTGTGAGAGAGAGTATATGTGTGTGTGTGTGTGTGAGAGAGAGATAGTGTGTGGGTGTGTGTGTGTGTGAGAGCAAAAGAGAGAGAGTGTATATGTGTGTATGTGTGTGTGTGTGTGAGCGTGTGTATATGTATGTGTGTGTGTGTGTGTGTGTGTGAGAGAGAGAGAGAGAGAGCGTGTGTGTGTGTGTGTGATAGAGAAAGAGATTATGCGTGTGTGTGTGTGTGTGTGTGTGTGTGAGAGAGAGAGAGAGAGAGAGAGAGAGAGAGTGTATGTGTATGAGAGAGAGAGAGAGAGCGTGTGTGTGTGTGTGTGATAGAGAAAGAGATTATGCGTGTGTGTGTGTGTGAGAGAGAGAGAGAGAGAGAGAGAGAGAGAGTGTATGTGTATGAGAGAGAAAGAGAGAGAGACTGTGTGTGAGAGAAAGAGGGAGAGAGTGTATGTGTGTGTGAAAGAGAGAGAGAGAGAGAGAGAGAGAGAGAGAGAGAGAGAGAGTGTAAGAGAGAGATTATGTATGTGTGAGAGTTTATGTGAGGTGGTATTTTTGTCTCACCACAAAAGTAAACTAGAATGCCCGAGAATATAGGATTCCCCCATTTTAGAGGGGAAATGAGAATTCCAATTTTGTGGGAATTCTAAATTCTAGTAATTCTAAGTTCCTCCCAAATTTCCAACCAAACATTGTAATTCTAGATGAGGGGAATTCTAAATTCCAGGAATCCTAAATTCCCTTTTCAAACCTCGAACCAAATGAGTCATTAAAGTTCTACAACTACTTTGAGAGCAAGTATAGAAATGAAATTAACATGTTAAAGATGTAGTTTGAGTCTCATTCCTTCTTTAATTACATATCTTTTCTCAGAAAAGTTTGTGACAATGGAGGAGTACGAGAAAGAAAAGGAAGAGAATAGAGCAAAATTGAAGGAATTGGGAATACATGAATTGTATTCGACAATTCAAAATAAAGATAAAAATAAAAAATGTGGTTCAAACAGTAAAAAAAAATCATTGGTGATGATGACGAGTTTGTGCCATATGAAGAAAAAAATGGGTATATGGATTCAAACGAGGATGAAAATGGGTATGTGCCTTGTGAGTTTTTGAATGTGTAAATGTTTAGTGATGTAGATGTTAATTAGTTGATTGTGTGAATTTTTGTTTGATACTTTCCATTATTATGCGTGCATTAATACTTCAATATTTCAAATTTGAATTGCTCGATTTAGTTAGCCATAATCATACTTAAATTGATGTGATGAATTATATTCTTATTTTTATAGTTTGTTCTCCCTTTATGTGCTAATCTTTTTAGGAATTCATGTTTGACATTATTAATCTTTTTAGCTTTTCATCATCTTGCGAAAACATTATTAATCTCTTTATCTTTATATTATGAAATATAAGTTTACTGACATTTTTTTTTAAATTCATAGATGGGAACCATGGATAAGAGTTGGATTGATTTTCGCAACCGGTGTTCAAAAGAATACATTAATGGGATTGAAGGGTTTCTTAACTGTGTATATGCAAATAAAAATATTGAGACAACAAAAATCTATTGCCCCTGTAAGAGATGTGCAAATCGAGTGTGCCACACCCGATAAACTGTAAGAGATCACCTTGAGATGCATGGTTTCGACAAGACATATAAGGCTTGTATTTTTCACGGAGAAACTTATGGTGGTGTAAGCAGCGATATAAATACTCCGCGGGATGATATGTTAGTTGATGATATACCTATACCTGTTGAACTGAGTGCTTGAGATAACATGGTTACAATGGTTCAAGAGGGAATAGGTATTTCCCACGCGCATAACAATATGCGTGAGGAGGAATATAACACTGAAGATGTCTTTGAATCCGACGGAGATGTTCCAGAGTACTATACTCTTATGAAAAAGGTTCAATGCGAATTCTATGAAAATTGTCCTCCTGGGATTACCGAATTATCATTTGTTGTTGAACTCTTGCAAATGAAGCAACTTCATGGTTGGACAAATTGTTCTCTCATGACTTTATTGAAATTTTTGGGGAGGATGTTTCCGCATGATAGAATTCTCAAGTCTTACTACCAAGCCAACAAGCTAAAAAAGACTTGGGATTCAAGTACGAGACTTGGGATGCATGCCCAAATAACTGTATGTTGTTTCGTAATGAAACCGAGGGTCTTGAAAAGTGTGTCATATACGGATATTCTCGATATAAAGATGAGGACTCAATTATTGATGGTGTCCATGGTCCGAAGGTAGCCGTGAAGAAAATGAGATACTTCCATTTGAAATCGAGATTGCAGAAATTATTTTTCATCCTATTCAGCTCCTCTAATGAAATGGTATGCTGAAGAAAGGATCGACGATGGTGTAATGAGACATTCCGCTGACTCTCCTGCTTGGAAAAATTTTAATGAGAAAAACCCTTCTTTTGCGAGGGAGATTCGCAATGTTAGACTTGGGTTAGCTGCTGATGGATTTAACCCGTTTAGTAATATGAGCATTAAGCACAGTACATGGCCAGTTATCCTCATTATTTATAACTTACCTTCTGTGGTTGTTCATGAAGCAACCTAACTTGATTTTGTCTATTCTTATAGATGGACCAAAAGGACCCGGAGATAAGATCGATGTATTTTTACATCCATTGATTGATGAGTTGATTTAGCTATGGGTTGATGGTGTATGCACTTACGATGCGTCAAGTAAAGAGTTATTTCAGTTGCATGCATCGTTGTTGTGGACCATTAATGATTTCCCCTCTTATGCGATGTTATCGGGATGGAATAAAAAAAGGTACATTTGCTTGTCCTTGCTGTAACGAAGACCGCCAGTCAATGCGATTAGATAATGGTAAGAAGTTCTGTGATTGGGGTCATCGTCGATTCTTAGACTCGCGCCATAGGCTTCGTAGGTAGAAGGCACCATTTAATGGGAGGGTAGAATTACGTCCATCCCCACTTAAACTTTTGGGCTTACAAGTATTGCAACAGCTGAATGATCTTGACGTTGAATGTGAATATAAGATGGAAGATGTCTTTAGAAAGAGGGAAAGAGAGGCATTGGAAAAAAGTAAACAGGCAGTTCCAAAATGTAGATTTAGTTGGAAAAAGAAGAGCATATTTTATGAATTGCCATACTGGAAGGATAATCTTATTTGCCATAATCTTGATGTTATGCATATTGAGAAAAACGTATGTGATAATGTCCTATTTACATTGTTGGGTACTAAAGGGAAGACAAAAGATAATTACAGGTTCGAAAAGATCTCAAAATTTTGGGTATTAGATCAGAGCTTCATCTTCAACCACGAGGGTCAAATCTACAGTACCTTCCCCCTGCAGAGTACATGATGAGTAACAAAGAGAAGGAGATTTTTTTAAAAGTATTGCAGAATGTTAAAGTTCCTGATGGCTACTCTTTGAACATTTCACGGTGCGTGAACATGCAAGAAAGAAATATTTCGGGATTAAAGGGCTATGATAATCATATTTTAATGCAAAAATTACTTCCAATAGCAGCTCGAACGGTATTGCCCAATCATATTGTCAAATCCTTGATTGAATTAAGCAATTGCTTTGTGATATTATGCTCAAAAGCAGTTACCGCAGCTAATTTGGAAAAGTTTGAAGATCGGATGGCCCTTACACATTGTAGCCTTGAGAAGATATTCCCTCCGAGTTTCTTTAATATGATGGAACACTTGCCTATACATTTTTCGGACGACTCTTAGTTGCTGGATGTGTCCTTTACTGTTGGATGTATCCGATTGAAAGGTACCTCCACACTTTAAAAGGTTATGTTGGTAATCGGGATCATCCTGAGGCCTCGATTTTTAACTATGTTATTCTTCAGGAATGCATGACTTTTTGTTCCCAGTATGTGGATGTGGAAACTAAATCTAATCGACCGGCTAGAAATGATGATTGGGGGCATATAAATGGTCGTGGAATTGGGAAAAAAGTTCAATTTTAACTTGGTTCTATAATGTATATGCAAGCTCATCGGCACGTTCCTACCAACACCGTGGCAGTGGCGTCATTTGTTGAGTAAGTTTTGTTATAAGTATTTGGTGTTTTTGAAAACCATTTTTATATTTTTTGTGGAATTTACATAGGCTATTTGTTTACTTGTAGAAAGCATCTCGCATAACTTTTATCAAAGTATCCTCAAGATTCACAAAAGCATCATGTTAGTCGTCTTCACAACGATGAGTTCCACAAATGGTTTAAGGATTATATAAGCAAAAATATCATAACTAATAGTTGAATTATGAATAAATATATACTTTTATATTGACATTTACTTTAATATACTATAGGTTAATAAATTATCACGTGATGGTGTGCAAGTATCTGACGAAATCAAATGCTTGTCTTTAGGTCCTCTTAAGGATGCGATCAGATTCAACACTTATATTGTTAGCGGTTTTAGATTTCGCACGAAGAGACTTGATAGGGGAAAGAAAACTCAAAATAGAGGAGTTGTTACAAAAGTCGAACAAATGAGTTATTCTAGCCGGAAGGATAAAAACCCCATTGTGGGTGATATTACATATTATGAGGAACTAACGGACATTATTGAAGTTTGGTATCTTAATGGCATGAAGTTTGTGTTATTCAAGTGTGATTGGGTTGAAAATCGTATGGGTACAATAGTTGACGAGTTTAACTATACGCTAGTGAATTTCAAGCATTTGAAATATAAGGATGATCGAGAGAGTAACGAAGCTTTCATACTAGCATCCCAAGAAGAACAAGTATTTTATGTGCATGACCCTATCGATATAGATTGGCATGTTGTTATTCCCATGACACTAAGAGACCAATTTGATAGGTACAAGATAGTTTAAGAAGCTGGAGAAGAATTGTTGCTTACTGGAGATGAGCCGTTTTTCATGCAAAATTTGAATGAAGATCAAAACTTACGGTGGGTGAGGGATGGAGATGGATTAGTAGTTGACACTAGTGTGGTTCAAGCTAATGATCATGAAGATGTAAATGCAGATGAAGACGAAGATGGAGATGAAATTTAGAGGGACAATGCTTAAGGGAGATATAGTCCTATACTAGTTATTTTTGTGTTTGAACTGGAGCATTTGTAGTTTGGTTTTGTATTGATAGTTATGGGTATTTTATTCAAAACTAATCACCATTATTATCTTTTATCCAAAACTAGTTATTGGTTTTTTAACTTGGAGCATTTATTTTTTGTGTACTTCTTAATGTGTGCTTTATATTGTCAATAAATGGCTTGCATCTTCTCTACTTAAACTCACCCTCCTCATGAGCTCCCCCCCCCCCCCCCCCGCCCCCAATGTTTTAGGCATATGAATGGAAGTCTCGCGTTGGTCCTCTGACTCGTTTCTTGGAAGATGAACGTGTTAAAATGTACATATAATGAAAATATCAACGAATAGAAGAATTTCAGTGATACAAGACATTATATGTAGAAAATACCAAGCAATATACAGTTTTGGGGCATACATCTTATATTGCAAATACCAATTCATTCATAAAAATTATATACATCAAGTATTGGGGAGAAACTATATCCAGCAAGTTATATGCAACAAATACCAATCCATAACTTGGGCAGAACATGCCACACGATGTGAAAACACAAATGCGTGAGAATCTTTGCATTCAAATCAGTTAATAGCAGTTAGTCTCAACTCAATGCATTCAAATCAGTTAATACTAGTTAATACACAAATGCCTGAGTAATCTTTAAAAACACAAATGCCCAAGGAATAAGCTAATAGATAATACTAAAACACAAAACAAAAACAAGCTAAAAATAAGTGGTGTGTGTATGTAGTAAGTACCGTGGATTGATGGCATCAAGTCATAAAGTTATTCCATAGCAATGCTGCAATAAGGCTGCCACTGCCACTCAATACTCAAATATGTGTCCCATATTTGATTTAAAAAAAGTGATGGCCCTTCTTAACCTCATGATCAGAATCTTAGCACAAATGATATTTCTAATCCAATCACCCCTAGCCCTAGCCAATTACCCCTCAAAACTTGTCTTGATAAATCTCATCCAGACGTTGTTCAGAATAACAAAGCTTCTCTCTCTGTAGTACAAGTTACCCCTAGTCCAAATAAATTAATTCCAAATGTTTATCATGGGGAATTCCACTCAGGGGAAAATAACTTGTCCACATATATCACAAATATGAATGATTAAGGGAGTTACTTATCTCAAATTGCTTAATCTAAAAGTATTTCTCCTAGAGTCCATATATCCAACCTTATGGTGAGTATAGAGGACTTAATTCAGTTTGCCCACACTATTGCTTCTAGGATCCAAACCTCTGCCATCTCAGACCCAAGGGATAAAGTGCTATGCTGCAGCAGCTATCTATTTCCTTTAGGCATGTGTTCACTGAGATTTATTTCCTGGTTAAGTGGGATCCCCCCTCTCTCTTATGGTTGGTGGAAGTTAAACACTGATGGTAGCTCTATTGGCAACCCAGACCATGCGGGCAGCGGTGGATTAATTAGAGATCACAGAGGTATCTTTTTTCATCCTTCTCTTACTATTATGTCCCTGACTCTAACAATTTTACGGAATTCAATGCTCTGGTTAATGGCATTCATATGGCGAAGAATCTAGTATGCACTCGTCTTATTGCGGAACTGGACTAAAAAATTATTGTCAAGATTATGATAGGGCCTATCAAGGTCCCTTGGAACCTGTCTTATTTAAAAAATGAAGTCTCGGCGATTTTTTTTATCAATAATTATCTCCACAACTACATTGAATCTCCAAAACAACCAGATTTTACCACTGACATTATTTTTATAGCCTTCAAATCCCCATTTAAATTTGTACTGAGAAATCTTTGCAGCTTCAACCATAGGCTCTAAGAGAGACAAAAAGGGATCTTATGCATATTACTCAACATTTGGTCCTCCTAGATGATGACTTTTTTGCTGCTCCTCTTATATTCCACACTATGAGGTTTATCATTTAGAAAAAGAGAGATGAAAGTGGGTGATACCTTTGGTTCTAGATCTTGTGAGTCTTCTGAAAAGAGGACCTTGCATTCTCAATTATTGTTTGTGGCTTAACTTATTATCAGCGGGAACATATTTCCCTTTTTCCTTTTTCTTTTTGGCATTAAAATACTTGAGCTTCCTATCAAGGCACTTAGAAAATAGTTGCAGTTCTTCAAATAAAGGGGGATAATGTCCTGATTTGTCATAATTGTCTGAAGCATACAAAGGCAGGGGTGCTTGATGAAGAGCATAATCAGGTAAATTTTTTGCTCTTAGGGACAATGCACTAACATCAATAATCATATATTCATTGGGACTTAATTCTTGGGCCTTAATATTATCAATGTGATCTTGTATCTATCTGACTTTGGTTTTCTTGTTAGGGCTTGACTCTTTATAATAATTTTCATTTAAATATTCTAATAATTCTCATTCTTCCTTATGTACTTCTGTGTGACCTTGATCAATATAATTCAATTGATCATCTTATACTTCTTGATGGTGTACCACTGCCATATTACTGATGTCTTCTTGATTTAAGTTTGTGGCCTTCCTTTCAGTTATTGAAATCTCATTCACTAATTGATCTTCTTGCCTAGGGATTGGTCTTGGAATACTGCAATGTGATTTTCTTCTTGAACAAGATCTGGGGATTTCTGAGCTATTTGATGATTGTCCTTAACCACATATTTTGCAGTGTTTTTTGGTTTATCACCAGTTATGGAAGGCTTAAAGATGCATGAATCTTTATTATGACCCTTCTTGAGGCAACTTCTACAGCATTTAGGCTTAAACTCAACTAAGACTTCCTGCCAAAATCCCTTAGAACCACAACCAATCCAGACCCTTTCCAAAATAGTTTTTATGAGATCCACCTCGACACAAACCCTTACAATACTTGGTCTATTGATCTTTATTGTTGAGGCATCAAGTTTGATAGGCTTACTGATTAATTAGGCAATAGAATATAGAGAAGATTTAGAAAAAAAAAATGAATGGGAAGGTGAGGAAAGGAAATCCAATAGGGGAGAGACTACTTTCAACATGAGGGAAAAAATCAGTAGTCCCCTTACAAATTTCCAATGAACCATGTGTCTTTCATCCACATACGAGAGAAATCCTCTTCGGAATTTAGCCTTATCATAACGTGTTTATAATTAATCAGACCCACATTAAAGGCTGTTTTGAGCGAGAATGTTTTAAATACTTGCCTTATGACTTCCATGGATGAAGGACACATACAGTGACCCATAGTTTGCCACTAGAGAGGCTTTTTCTATATGGTTCTTAATAAAATAATTAGTTTGTTGAGAAAAAAATAAAAAATAAAAAAACTGTTGATCTACTTCAATTCTGATTTGTCATTTTTTTATTTTTTGTTTCTGATTTAAAAAAATCTATTATATGTGTTAGGATTGCATTGAATGCTTAAGTAACTCTTTTTCTTTCAATTTGTCTCAAATAATTTTGTGGTTGGTTATATGGTCGATGCCTATTCCGGTTATGATCATCCTGTCCAAGATGTTATTTGTAGGTTAGTTTTCAGGGACTAGTTAGATTTACTGCATTAGTGGTTCTACTAATAACTTCTTTGTGTTCGCCTTTTCTTGTTTCATCTTTAAAAATGAAAAAAGTAACTTCTGTGGGGTGCAATTGGCACGTGTGTCTTTTTTTGCGTCCTTGGGATTTCTTCTTTATGGAGGAAGGTAATTTTCACACTCATTTTATCAATCAAAACATTAGAAATTTAAAGCTTCAAAAATTTAGAAGCATACATGTCATGTAATTTTCCACAAAGGCGCTATCTACATTCTAACTAACATTAGATTTAACACGATAGGTAAGATCAGAAGTAAGTGGAGGTTCAAAGAGGGAGTTAAGGGATAGATTCAATATAGGTCCATTATGAAGAAATGTTGGTTTATAGAAACTCAAACCATGCCCAATATTCAATATTGGGACACATACAGTAACCCATAGTTTAAAATATCTAAGAAGAATCTCAAGAGATTGAATTAATCAAATTATATTTAATTATTGAAAACAAGGCAATCAAACTCACAAGGCCACGTGAATCGATCAAGTGGTACCGACATCGTTCCTATCATCAAAACTAAGATGAGAAACTCTCAAAGCTTGATGATCATCCAAACACAATTGCACAGTCAAACACCTACATTATAATCAGAAACCAATCATTAACGTGAAATTAAACTCAAAATTAAACCATAAGTTGGAGTTATGCGAGAATGTGTAGTTCCTCAAAACAGGACAAATCACAAGGCTGACTTGACGGAAAAACAAGTCTGCCTAGATTAAAACTGATTAAAACGAAACATATAGTCCACTCTTTATATCTGTGTGTCTCATATGAAATGATGTATTTTTTTTCGACGATGAGACATTAATTAAAATACTTTTCATCACCTCTCTTCACTTAAATAAATGAATATTAAATTGACAACATGTATCAAAATGATGTAGTAGTTTTTTATGATATTGGTTCATAAATTTTAGTTATGCGGAGAGTTATGGGGATATGAGGGTGCAATAGTTAGAGCACTAAAAGTTACCCATAATTCCTAGTCTATCAGAAGCATGAATAACAGGACCAAACTTAATCTTGTAAACTGAATGTATAGGTGTTCATTATAACGGAGAGTTATTTATATGATCCATGATTAGTGTAACGGGTGTGGTTAAATTTTTTTCAATTACTTATTGCTAATCATAATTACTTCTTTTATTTTGCATTTGCTAAGCTCTACCCTGCGCATCGCGTGGGTTTTCATCTAGTGGGATATATAACTGAAATGTAACTTCTTTATACGATAAATGAAAATATACATATCTATGACATTGAAGCGGAGTTGACGTTGTTTGACTATGTCCGACCTCATAGCCGAGGAAATCCCACTCGAGAAGCCACTCGCAGCTCTCGTGGGAAATAATTTAGAGAGGACACCCCAAATTAGTTTTATTCAACATAACATACGGGACAATGGAACTAGAGAGATGCAACAACTTTCCCCAAATATTGAATTAACATCCCTGTCACAAAATACACACCGCAAATCAAGAGCTTACGTTTCTTTATTTCAAACACCTACAGATCAACTTTCTCCAAATATTGAGCAGATTAATAATTCAGTTGGAAATGTCAATCCTCCATCTAATGAGATGGCTTTAGATGGCGAGGATCTCACAGGTATGTTGTGTTATACAATGCACCATTTGTATATCTCCATTTGTATTACTTTTATGTTTATATTCATATTGAACAAGATGTATAAACATTATTTATCAAATTTTTATTCAGGTACAATGACTACCCTTACTAGTAAAAAAAAGGTTAGAAAGGGGGCAAGGCCTTGGCTCAAATGGAATGATAACAAAAAGAAGATATTGGAATGGAATGAACTTTTCAGCTAGTTTGTAAACTTGAAAGTAAATTGATGTCACATTTAGATTATTATGCAAGGTGTGGAAATTTATTTCCATTGACAATGTTGGATTGGAGCGAGGCGGACGAGGAAGCACTTGATAATATTTGGAAGGAAGTGAAGGTAACTTATTAGTTTGATTTATTTATTTGTTCCGTTGTAAATTAGCATGTCAAGTTTTAACTAATTTATTCTTTTTGATCTTAGAATAACACAAATGCACTAGAAGGTTTTAAACAAATCTGCTTTGCAAGGATGGGATTTGCGTGAAAGCAATGGAAGCATCGAGTGAAGGTGAATCACTATAAAAAGTTTCAAACAGATGAAGAGCGGTTGAGTTATACGCCTGAACGAGTCGAAAAAGATCAGTGGCTTGACTTAGTGAAATACTGGGGTCTAAAGAAGATTAAGTTATAAATATCACATTTTATTAAGAATTTTATACCTACATTCTTCTTCACTAGTATCATAATTTTTTTTATTTATTCAAATATTTAGGATATTGCCGATCAAAACACTAAGAATCGTGAAGTTGAATGTGCTTACTCAAGGACATGACGAAAGCCACATGCTAAAATAGCCAAGGAGGTTGGAATTATTATTATTATTATAAATATTTTTGATTTTAATATAAGAGTATTAACATATATCAAGGTTCTAAAAAATGTGGGGCGTGACCGAGGCGTGGAGGCCAAGCCTTAGAAGCCCTTGTGGGCCTTAGGCGTAAAAAGGCGTTTAGGCATTTTTTAATATATTTTAATATTTTTTTACTATGACAAGGCTATTAAAAATATTAAAATGGTAAATACCTTAATAATATGTCTAAATATTTGTAAATTAAAATACTACATTTTTAAAATACAAAAAAAAAAATTGCGTTTTTTCACGCCTTCTAAAAAACACGCATTTTTTCACGCCTTACCCCAAAAAATGTTGACCACGCCTTGATCCACGCCTAGGGCCAAAACTTGGCGTATCTAAAAAACCTCACGCCTAGGCGCGTTTTTTAGAACACTGATATATATACATTGTTTTTTTAGTGGATAGAACGGGGGGAGACCATCGACAATATTAACATGTGGAAAGCCACTCGAGCTCCAAATAATAAACCTTTCAGTGTTGAAAATGGATCATTTGATAGAGCGGTATGTATAAATATTAATTCGTAAGAGATGCTTGAAAGATTTATTTAATATTTGTTATAAATTGTGTTCTTGAAAATTATTTTATGTTCATTAATAATAATATTAATTCAATTGGTAGAAAATGCTTGAAAGACGACTAAATGAGCTACTAGAAGAGCAACAAAATGAACCAGAAGTGCGGAACAAGATTATTACTGATGTAGTAGGATATGGAGGGCATGGGTATGTTTTACTAAAGGGAGCAAGTATTAGGCCAACGTCGATAAAAGCATGTTCATCTCGTTATTATTAGAAGAAATTAACCAGTTAAAGAAAGAAGTTGAAGATAGAGAGACTCGACATCGACAGGAGCTTGAAGAGTTAGAGATTCACAATCAACAAGCTTTGTTACAGATGAAGAATGAAATGCGAAGTGAAATACAAAGTGAAATGCGAAGTGAAATGCAAAGTTTGTCCCAAAGTTTTACCCTTCAACATGCTTCCACTACCTCGACGATTCAGTCCGACTAGGTAATACAATATAATTCATACATATAATTACTTACATATATATATATATATATATATATATATAATGGAAAATTCTCTCGTTTAAAGTTAAATTTTCAATCGTGGTGGTGAGAATTTGTTATGGTGGTTGTTAAAATTTTCTGTTGTTGGTGTATATCATTCTTAGAATCAATTTTGATGTTTAAAACAGATTGCCTACCTGTGGTTTTCATGAATAAACAAAGGAGACTCTGTCGAATTTAAAAAATAATAATAATAGTTGGATATTTATATTGTTAATGATGAAAATATACTATATTGATTCATTTTGTACATTGTATTGTTGACGAGGGGTATTAATTCTGACATAATCGAAACTATATATTTTTTTTGTGCAGGTGACAATTTTTGTAGAACATGCAAATGTTAATTAATGGTTTTGGAGGTCGTACGCTTCAGTGTTGCAGAATTAGTTTGATAAAAGCATTTCGTGTTTGGAGTATTAATAAATTGAGGTATTTTTATTGTCAAGTCAAATATTTGAACTTAGTGTTATAATTCTTATTTTGATGAATATTTGGAGATGGTTGTAAGAACTATATTTATTGTTGAATGAAAATGATTCATTATGTTGGTTGAAAATCATCTTATGTATTACATTTTAAGATTATTTGTTGTTTGTGTTGTTTCAAATGTAGTTCAATTCTATATTAAACTTTAGCGGTAGATTTTATTCTCCACAAAATATTGGTGTAAAAATTTTACGATCCCTTCACCTATTTTGGGATGGATAAAACTGTCCCAAAAATATATTAAAGACGGCTATGTTGCAGTCTCAAAAAGGTCTTTTAAAATAGTAATATTTTGAGACAGATTAATTTCTGTTTCAAAAACAATCTTTTGTGACAGCTCTTGTGCCGTCTCAAAAGGGTCATATAAAATGAGGACCATTTGAGGCGGATATGTTCCTGTTTCAAAAAACTCTTTTAAGATGGCTATGGCGTCACAAAAAGTATTTATAACCCCCTAGCAAAAAGACCCTCCTAGCCATCCCATATAGGGTCACAAAAAGTATTTGAGACGGATAAATGATTTTTTAGGACTGTTAGGCCACCGTCTCAAAAGCTATTTTTTTTGTAGTGCAGAGATAATTTGCATGTAAATTACTAATTTGACGTGGATCGTAAGATTTAAAAAGTATTGCACCAATAATTCAACAAGCGTATCACATAATGTTGATATGCTTTGCAAGTCAATGATAATCATTTATTGTCAAGATATTGGTTGCAACTATAATATTCAGTATCATGCATTGTGTTATGTATATCAATATACTAATAATGTACAAGTATGCTACTTTTGGACCAAATGATATATCAACATGCACATATGGTACATCGAGACCAAATTTATATTCTTCATCCTTAATATCCAAATACCGAAGACCATAGGTATACAAAAATTAAAGCATTACATGCCTTTTCAATCCATTTGACTAATAGATCTGTGTTTAACATAAACCGTCACTACACCAAAATGGGTCAATTGGCACCCTTCCAGCCCTTAGCCTTGTAACGGTCAATGACCGTGGCAACAAACACGCATTTTGTGTCACGGTCATTGACCATGACAAGGCCGTGACAATACTTATAATGTTTTTACGGTCAATGACCGTGACAACTGTCGCAGTAAAAAAAACCTTTCCCCTTCTTCTTTCCACCACCATTTCTTCCCTCCTTTTTTCTCTATCTCTCTCTCTACGCTGCTCTCTCTCTCTCTACTTTCAGGTTACTTTCTCTCTCTCTCTCTCTCTCTCTTCCATTTATTTATATATATATATATATATATATATATATATATATATATATATATATATATATATATATATATATATATATATATATATGTGTGTGTGTGTGTGTGTGTGTGTGTGTGTGTGTGCGTGTGTGTGTGTATGTGTGTGTGCGTGTATGGTGGGTGGGGGTGGGGTGGGGGTAAGGGGTGGGGCAGGGGCTATTTGTGTGTGTGTGTGTGTGGTGTGTGTGCATGTGTGTGGTGGGGTGGGGTGGGGGGCTGCGTGTGTGTGTATGTGTATGTGCGCGTGTGTGTATATGTGTGTGTTGTGTGCGTGTTTGTGCGTAATGTCCCTTGTAAACGAATTGATTGATTGTCCCTCATTGTAAATTAGCAAATTAATATATGATTAATTATGAAAGTATGATTGCCCCTCATTGTAAATTAATAAATTAATAATTGCATACTTTAATTGTTAGTTTAATTAATGAAAATAATTAATTGAGTAGATGAATTAGAAGGAGTACGGGATACACATTTGTTATTGACATTGCTATTGGATTATAGTGGTTAATTTTAAAAGTGGCATGACCACTGGATTATTGTCTATATGGAGGTGGGATTTTTTAACTTTTTTAAAAATTACTTTGTATGTCGAACAATATATATATAGTATGATATTTAAATGAAACATAATTGAAATTGCATATAGTGTGCATAGATACTAGCCTTCTAGTTCTTATGCGTACACATTCAATAGCCCTTAGACCCGTTCGAGAGTCATTACCCCTGTAATGAGATCTCTTGAATTGTCCCGTTTGGACAGTTTGGGACTGCATAATTTCTGTATAATATTCTTAGTGGCTTAAAGTTGTTACTTTTGGAGGAAGTTCTGCAGTCGTATCCTAATGTTCTCTGGGTACATACTAGATTGACAAATGTGACTGTTATTTCAATTGATCAATTGAAATAACACTCACACTTGCCAATCTACGTCGTGTACTTGGAGAACTACGGGGATTGTGCCGATTTTTTTTTAAATTGTAACAATGTGCATGAGCTATTAAGTATATTAAAGAAAAATGCGGACTTGAATGGGATAGGACCACTCACCCTTTAGAGGAGATGGAGGAAATAGAAATTTCTATTATAAATTGAATTTGAATATAAATAAGACATAATTAAATAAAACATACTATAAATCTAAGATTTGTTTATACTAATCCATGAATATGCGCTTCGTACCTTTAATAGTTGATTAGTTGTAGTAGCTGTGATGGGATATCCGAAATACAAAGAGTGGATGGGTGAGACAAATATGATGGGTGATGTGTTTCGCAGAGGTGCTAATGAATTTGTGAAATATGCAAAGAGATGTCATAATGATGAAGAGTTTCCATGTCCGTGTGCTAGGTGTAATAATGGTAAGGCGTTTGAGTGGAAAACAGTTGAACTAAATTTTTTAAGATCGGGTATGCAAGATAGTTATCGATTTTAGAGTTTTCACGGTGAATTGAAAGTTCCTTTTGTACCCAACCAACCTTCACAACAACCTTCAACAAGTAGGATAGATGTAGAAGGGGATGACGTAGATCATAATATGTTAGAGGATTTAGTTGATGATGCGTACGGAGTTTATGAAGAAGAGGAGAATGAGGTTACTGATGATGTAGAAGGTTCAAGTGCTCGTGAAGATATCACGATAAAACTTGACGATGACTACCAAAGTTTAAAATTTAAGGCAACCCAACTGTTATACTCTAGCTGTGAGAAAGATCAAACAACTTTACATGCTATGGTTGGTTTGCACAGTTTGAATATGCAGTACGGTTTGTCTGGAAATAGCGTGACAAGAATTCTGAAATGGGTGAAGGGATTATTACCCAAGGAGAATACACTTCCAAATAGATATCCTATTATAAAGAACAGTTTGAAAGGTTTGGGAATGAAGTATAAATCGATTCATGCTTGTGTGTATGACTGCATACTATACCAAAAGGAGCATGAAAATCTCGATCGTTATCCGGTATGCGATGAACCTAGATATGTCCAATCTACTAGTAAGGAAGGCAAAAGCTCAAAAGTGCCTCAAAAAGTATTGAAATATTTTCCCGTTGGGCATTGATTAAAGAGATTTTTCACAATACCATGGATAGAAGAGGCAATGACTTAGCATGCTAGGGCAGAAGCAGGGGTAATATCATGCATCATCCTATTGATTCTACTTCCTAGAGGAGGATGAATTATGAGTATCCCGGTTTTTCTCGAGAACAACACAACATTCATTTGGCTATATCAATAGATGGTTTCAATCCATTTGGAAATCTAAGCACCAATCACAGTGTATGGCCAATGATCCTATCCCCACTCAACCTCCCTCCTTCACAGTGTATGAGACCTAAATTTTTGATGATGGCTTTGTTGATACCTGGGCTAAAGGCACCAAGTGATGACATCGACGTCTACCTGGCTCCTTTGGTAGAAGAATTAAATGAGTTGTGGGAAGAGGCAATCATTTGACTCTTTTAGAAAAGAAAAGTAGACGCTGAAAGCTATGTTGATGTGGGAAATTCATGATTTTCCAGCTTATGGGACATTATCCGGTTGTGTAGTACATGGTTATTTTGGGTGTCCTATTTGTGGAGAGGAGACTGAATCTCTTCGTCTATCCTTTAGCTCAAAAAATATATACCATTACCATAGGAGGTTTCAACCCCCGGCTCATAGTTTCAGATCTGAGAAAGGTTCCAATTTTTTATTGGGCGAGGTTAAACATAGGCTACCGCCGAGACAACTTTCGGGTTCAAAAATTGAAAGTAAATCTTCTAAATGTGGCCCTAATATGCCAGGTAAGAATCCTAAATTTAAGAACGTCAGGCATAAGAAGACCTCAACTAGGAATAAAACTGAGATAAGAAAGGCATGGTCTAGGAGGTCAATTTTATTTGACTTGCCTTATTGGAAGAATAACCCAGTGCGCCATGTATTGGATGTGATACATGCAGAGAAGAACTTCGTTGAACATATTGTGGGCACTTGCCTTGGGGGGGGGGAGTCATTCGAAGGATGGAAAAAATGCACAAAAAGACCTTAAATCATTTAAACTTACGCCACAACTATGGTTGAATGAAGGTAGTAGGGGAAGGACAATAATTCCCCCTGGTTCGTTTACTTAGACGAGTGGAGAAAGGAAGGTGCTTTTAGACACAATATATAATTTGAAGGGCCCATCTCCTTTTTCGTCAAACTTGCAAAGGATTGTGAATTATGCTACTCATGATTTACATAAGTGTAAGTCCCACGATTGGCATCTGATCATGCAATTGGTTCCTCTATTGTTTAAGCATTGTTTCTCCAAGCACAAGGATTTGCGGAGGGCTATTATGCAAATTAGTATTACCTTCTCACTCTTGTGTGAGAAGGTAGTCAATCGAGAACATATAGTGGCCGCAAAATTGGCAGTGATCGAAGCTATTTGTGTATTGGAGAAGTACTTTTCCCCGCATTATTTGACGTAAGTGTTCATTTGTTGGTAAACCTATGCGAAGAGGAACTTCTTTGTGGTCCAACTAGATATTGGTGGATGTATCCGTTTGAAAGATTGATGAAAGTTTTTAAAGATTACGTCATGAATAGGCGATACATTGCGGGATCAATTGCAGAGGAATACATCACCGTGGAGTCATCAATATATACTCAGGAATATATGCCTGACTCGACTAGCGTTACTGACACTGATGAGTTCATCTATGATGGTGGTCATGTGATGGGAAAACGAGTGAAATTAACGAGTTTGCAACATGAACTAGTAGCTCGTTATTTATTTGACACACATGAAGATGTCGAAGAATGGAAAAAGTAAGTTTCGATTATTATAATTTTTAACATTATTTTAGATTATTTTATACATGATTAATTTTGTAATGTGCAGAAAATATGAAGCCTGTGAGAACAATAAAGCATGAAAAACAATGGTACAATCAGACAACGAATTAAGGTTATGGTTGACACAAGAGAAAATTATAATGAAAATGGCCGTTATATAACGTTACATTACACTCAAATTTTACCACTAATATAATTAATTTATCTATATTCTTAGCTCTTAAAGACGGGTGATGCGACATCAAGGCTTGCTCGTCTAGCCACTGGACCCTTGTTCGTGGCACAATAGCACAAAAAGTATCGATTGAACGGTTATATTTTCGGAGCTAAAGTGTACGAGGAAAGTAAAAATGTACAGAACTCAGGCATTTCATACAAGGCTCTTACCTTCTTTCGAGCGAGCGCAAAAGATAAAAACCTCGTTGAAGCTGAAATGACTTACTATGGTGTAATCCGAAATATATTTCAATTGGATTATATAAGCTTCAAAGAGGTTATATTTTACTGTGACTGGGTAAGAGTTGAGGATAAAAATGCTTTTAAAGTTGATCCTGTCACCAATTTGATCATGGTTGACTTGTCCAAGTTGAAGAGCAACGACCACGTGAGCAATGAGCCGTTTGTTTGTGCATTTCAAAAGGTTAAGCAAGTGTTTTACTCGAAATATATCAACAACGAGCCGTGATCAATTTTCCAACACGCGCCAAAGCGTCTAAATAGTAGTGTGGATGACTTGGCTGCTCCTACCGAATATCTATCCATTTTTTATGATAACCCGAATATCTAGCCACAGGGAGTGGCCCTTGGGGTAGGCCACATAAGCTCGATACTTATGTGGATCTTCGGACGAAGAAGGGGAAGGACAAGGAGGTGTCCCCAAGCGTCGCGACCACGATTGTAAGTAATGCGACAGCTTACTTTTATTTAATTACGTTATAATTTTTTAATTTACTTATTTTACTAATCATGTGCTTATTATCATTTCAACCAAAGCTTAAGGAAGTGCATGAGTCGCAGTTTGAAACCGACAAAGCATCTTTGTCCACAGACGCACCCAGCCAAGTGTTTAGCTCTGATTCTAAGGGGAGGACAAGGGGGTGAGCTCGCAGGTGGCAAAATCTAGGATCATCGGATTGGAGATGAGCGACATCGGGTTAGCTCGAATGGTGAATTCACATAACGCGAAGCTGTCCCATTTGGAGGCAACGGTCCAGGATATGTACTCATTCGGGAAGCGCTCGTTGGGCTGAAATCGTAAGGGTAAAGGGAAGGAGAAGGCGGTGCGAGAGGAGGAGGTGAGGGAGGACGAGGAAGAGGATGTGGACCTCAATGCTTCATCGCTGACACGTGAGGACTTTGATGATCCACTTCCCTATTTGGCTCCCTTCAACAGACTGATGTCGACACTTGGTTGGCCGAGTGTGTTTATAATGGACATATTTGATGGCCAGCAAAGAGGGCGGGGATTGAAGTACCCGAATATCATCTAGGGTGCACTAGTTCATGGACATGAGCTTCAAGACATCGAGTCCAGGGTGCTCGTCACGCATGTGATATCCGGGAAGGAGAACTCCCAATTGTGGTTGCACGAGCAATGCGGCACGATGTATATTCGTGGATGTGTTAATTCGTATATCGTGTGGCCTACTCACCTCCTCAGCATTAACCGTACCCCAGACATTTAGTGACATTGATTTAAGTTTGAATTGAATTATTTTAAATTATTACATTTGAATTATATGGTGATGCATATTCTCTCTATTTTGAATGTATATTTACATTATCTCTATTTTATTTGGATATATGATGTTTGAACAGTTACAACGTTGCTATAATAGGTACCAATATACTGTTGGGCAGTGACAGTGGCCATACTGCCCAGCAGAATTTTTTTCAATTCTACCCAGAATTGTCACGGTCATTGACCGTGACAAGTCATTGACAAAGAAACTTGTCACGTACTTGTCACGATCATTGACCATGATAATTTTTTAAAGAATGTCATGGGCTTGTCACAGTCCTTGACCGAGACAAATCTTGTTGCGGTCAAGGATCGTGACACGATCGTGATAATTCTAATGAACTTATCACGGTCAGTAATCGTGACATGACCGTGATAAAAAAAATTGTCTCGCCCAAAATTGCCACGGTCATTGACGTTGACAAGCTGAAGTTGTCAAGGTCAATGACCATGACAATTCAACAGATTTGGTGTAGTGAGTGCTCGATCTACAGGTTGAGACAATAACTAGTAACCCTAAGGTTGTTTATTTTTTAATTTCTTATTTGGATATTTTGCATTTCAATTGAGCTCTTGAGGAGTACATCCATTTACGGACATTTTACATTTCAATGGATCGCTTTAGGACCACATTTATTTAAGGATATTTTATAATAGAACTTTTGCATATATGATTGTTTTCATACCTTTCCTTAGACAAATATTTACTAAGATAGTTATACCTATATCCGTTTGGATTGCCTGTTGTACAATGAACGTTTTAGTGCATTTGAGTACGTACTCCTTATCTTTGCTTTAAGAAAAGAAAATTCTTTTAGGATTTTTATATGTATTCTCTGTCTATGTCTCATTTACATAAGCAGATATAATATTTACGAGTCTCATATAATATATATTTCAAAAAAATGCTAAGATAGTCATATATCTAAAAGTATTTACGATTGAAATGGGATGGTATGTTTGTATATAATCAATTTTATTTTCTTCAGGAAACCTTGTGTCATAAATCATGCATTTCCTAGTGAGTTTTAACACTTCGGACTCTTATAAACACCCATCGATAACCTTCAGGGTTAACATCTTTTATGATTTTTACTACATGTCTAAATACACCATGTATATTAAGAGACTCGAATTATGCAATCATTGTATTTTCTAATTTTGGCCAATATATTCTTTATCGACATTCATTCATAGTGCGTGAATTTGTAGTATGATTGCCCATTGATTTTTATATAGCTATAACATTTGTAATTATATCATCAATGATCATCTTTACTGATCCCACTTTCCTCTTATACATATATACAACATATAGATCCCATTTAATATTATATACCTTTGACAACTTCAGGGTCTTTATAGTCACCTCAGGCACTTGTGTCTTTTTATAGACAATAACCTCTTATGGGATTTTTGATAAAGTGGATCATTTATTCATACCCTGTTCTAGAGCATTATGTATAACCTCTTCTGGAGCGTTATTTGGGCATTATTTTATTTAACCTCCACTTTTAGGGAGTCAAGTAGTTGAGACGTATAGGTTTTCCAAGCTTTTGGCATGTAATAAATTTATTTGTTATCGAATTTATTTTGTCCTTCTGGGATAATGATTTTGACAAGAACATTTACAACTTGTCCATGTGACATTTAATGTTGCAATATCATTTTTCACTTCGTTTTTACATTGAGCAATATAGGGGAATAGATGAGACAAAGTATAAGTATTCCACGATGATTCTCTCCATTCTTCAAGAATAGACCCTTATTTAGGAACAATTTATACTTCAGGTACGTTCTATCCTCCCCCTAATGGCGGGAATATTGTCTTATCAAAATAAAATTTCACATATACGATAAACACTATATTTATCAATGGTTAAGGAGAGAATGAATTATAAACACCATATATATACCCTTGTGATAACAATAGTAATAAATATTTTGTAAAAAAAACACATGATATCGTTTGCAATTTTCAAGGCTTATGAAAAATAAATGAGGTGATCAAAATGGTTATTGTATAATATCACCTAAGTGAACCATGGAGTTGTAGTCTCATAATAAAGTGAAATTCTATAACAATGAACGTTGTATAGTATAACTCCGTGAATAATGAAAAAGGGTTTTGCTAGTGTAAGCTTCTGGATTTCAACACCAACATTACATAGGGCCTCAGGTTCAACAATGGTTGAATCTTTTATTATATTACATACTAAGTCTGCAAAGCTTCTGATTTTCAGAATAATGTGAGTTGTTAAATATTTTCTAGATAAATGTCATTATATAATAACAGTTCAAATTGTCAATGACAAGATTCAATATAGATTGGGAAGTGTGTGTGAGTCTAAATATAACAATAATAATTTATGTCTCGGTTAAGAGTTTGATGACCAAACTTAAACAAATGGAAGTATTTTTAAAAAAAATATCGTATCAAATAATTATCAGATATTCAAAGAATGAGATGGATAACAAAAACTTTAAGTTTGATAACAATGAAATTATGAATGTTTAATGATCTCAACAAAATTTCATATTTGAAAATATAGATCGTTTATGAAAAATAATCCAAAGATATATATGTCTAAAAATCATGCATTTTGATGACTTTGTATTATCATAAATTATAATTTAATCATTATACTTTAAGAAAAAAAAATACTTAAATATACGAATATCAAATCAAGATGTACATTTGAGGGAGAAAATTTTGAACAAGTAAAGTAGAGAACTTTTAATGAATCGAAATTTCATATTCTTATCATATGTTAGAGACTTAAGGCTTGAAAATAAGAAACTTTAGGTTTCAAATATACAACAAGGTAACAAATCTTTAGCTTCAACAAAAAATTAGGGCTTGGACTAATATTGATCATTTTTTTTTCAAAAGTGTGTAATAAATAAATGAAACAGTTGAGGATATGTTATAGATCACGAAATTAATGATGACTAATATTCTTTATCAAAAGTAATGAGAACTTCAGGTTCTCTATTTAATGTCACTTGTATATAAATCTTCGGGTTCATATAAATTATAAAATAAAAACCTAAGACTTCAAATCCTATATTATAATAACTCACAAAGTTCATGTGAAAATTATGCATAAAATTTCGTTTCTTTATTATTTGTGTATGAGAACTTATGATTCTATACAAATAGTTGAACTTCAAGTTCAATATTACTAACTTCGAAGGGCGCTAAATTCTTTATCCTTTTGTATCAAAACTTCAGGTTTGATTAGGGTGTAAAAATGTTAAATAATCTTCCAAACAAGTGCCAAATAATTTTTATTAACTCCGACCAATAATAATCTAACCTCTTTATTAAAAAAATGTGGGACTTAATTTTTCACATTATAGTATATAACTAAAATTGACAGCGGAACCCAGTGTCGACATTTGTCGCTTCTCCAAAGTGCCACGTGGACAATTTAAATTAAAGTTTCCTTAATTCTCCTAGCCCCTCTGGGTTCTCTTGCTCTTTGTACTATCCTTATACCATCGTCTTCTCTCTAATTAATTATCTGACTATCTATCTCCTGAAATCCCTAAAACCTTTGTAACTTCTTATTTCTCTACCCCTTCATCTCCTCTCTATATTTTTCTCTCCCAAACCCTCTCATGACATATTATTATTGATGACTCCAATGGCAATGGGACGATAGTTTTTTCTCCACTCTCATTTTCTTCCTCCGATGCTAAGATTTTCAATAAATTTAAGGGCATTTATTTTAGAAATTCATGGAAGTAAAAGATGAATAGGTGCCACACCCACCAAAAGATCAGCTTCCCAATGCTTTACTGCATTACCAGTCCTCTCCCATGGCATGAGTATCTGTTATCAACTTTTCTTTTTTTATTTGGTATATACAATGAATTTTATTTTCTGCCATTTGTATTTGACGTTAGATTCTTTTGGTAAGTTGGTTTAAATCAGTTGGTTGTTAGATTTGTGATTTCTAATTTATTATAAAGCTACTTTAGGTAGATATAGGTTATGATTTTTCTGAAATCGGTTCCTATCTCTTTTCATTTAAAGTTTGCCATTATTTTTTGTTGATTCCTTATACATTCTTTTATTTAATTAACGATCTCATTTTAAGTCTCTCTATTTATCTCTAGGATGGGATGGGGGAGGGGTTGGTGGTTCTATTGCTTTTTATTTTTGCCTTAAATGAAGAGATATTTAATGCTCCTCAATAAAAAAAACTAATGTTGATGCAATACCCATAAGTTTTTTTGTTATGTTCTTTAAAGTGTGTTGGTAAGGTAGGGTGGAGATTTGGTGCAATATTTGTGGAAAATTATTATAAATTACGTGTACCTCCTTAGAAGTTCATGCCTGAGCTAAGAATTCATAGAATAGCTAACATTTGACATCTGAGTGGTGGAGTCCCAAAAAGCATAATTCAAGACCCCCCCCCCCAACCCGACATGGTGTATTAATAAAGGGGGATTTCTCCTTATATGCATATACATTGAAGATAATATCCATTTGGACACTATTCTCTAAATTAGCTTATTGAGAAGATTGATTAAAATAATGGTATATGTTTGACATAAACCCGCTCAACAATTATATTACAAGATAGATTTTACATTGATTTTCTTTGAATTATACCCATTTGGTTCTTAAGACAAATTCATATACATATAAATATACAAGATATAAGTTAGAAGTTAGAAGTGAAGTTTCATGTTTAAATGTTTTATTATAAATCTGTTAAGTTTGATAGATAATTTTTTTTCTATTGTTGAACATCATTTTTCCATTTCATCCTATGTCCTTTATTTTTCTCTGCTTTTTCTTTGTTACTTATTTTTTTGCGAGAGAAACAAAACTAAGTAGACACTGAAATTGTAATCTGACCACGAAATGAATTAAACAACAAAAGGACAGGGGAATGTTGTACTAGGCCATTTTGTAAGAAATTATTTGTGTGCATGTATATATAAAGAGAGAGATTGAGAACTTTTCTTCCAAAAATTGAGCATTTTTACATTTGTTGTTTGAATTATTAGATTTGTGTCATAATCTGTCCTCCCACACCTTCAAATTATGTTCATAAACTTTTAACTATTGTCGGCGTTACAAGAGAAATATGAAACAAATGTGTTAATCATACTGCATAATTAATTATATTGCTTTGTATAGTTTTTAATTATAATAAATGTTTTTGTATATCTTTTTTAAGATTGAAGGTTAGTCCGATGTCCATCCCCATATATACCCCACACGAATATTTTTGCACAAGAGTATGTTCCTATCATGAATTATTTTCTTTATGTATTTATCATCGTAAAGTTAAACGCATCTATAGGTACTACTATATATGTATCGCAGAAAAATTGTAATGCGCCCGCGCATCATGCGGGTTAAATGCTAGTTTTCTACATATTCTTAAGGCTCCAATGTATATTAAATAATTGAAATGCGAAAAGGAGTTAAAATTAAATACTATTAAAAGTAATTCAATACTCAAATGAAGTGAAACACCAAGAGACAAAGGTTTAATGGTGAAACCATTATGAAAATTAAAGGGACATTTAACCATTAATAAGGTATTTAAAAAGATATTTCATTTAATATAGAAAATAAAAAGTTAAGAAGTTGAAAATATATGTTCAAATAGTCAATTTATTTTTAAACTAATTCTCAAAAAAAATATTTTCTACTACTTTAAGTCCAACTTATAAAATAATGATTTGGAGAACTTTAAAAATTCATACCTCGTGAATAATCAAAACTTCAAGTTTTGATTTATAGTATATTTTGTTGGAGCTTCTGGTCCACATATTTTATATCCCAGTGAAAAATAATATTTTGTGAATTTCTGGTCATAAAAATGAATATGGATATTCATATAAAAAATAAATGATAATTAGGGGACTCTCAGTGTATACCGTTTCAATTTGGCAATCAAGACTTCAAGTTTGATTATGATATGTTTTCTTTTGACACTTTAGGTCCGAATAATTTACGTACTCCACTTCCCAAAATTTGAACTAAGAAAATTCAATTTTCATATTTGAATAATTATGGTGGGACTTTAAGTCCTAAATGTAAATAATAAGGACAATTTCATATCATAACATTAAATATTTAGGGACTTTAAACGCCTGTCCAATTATATCCAAACTTCAAGTTTAATAAGGGGTAAAATTATTTGGAACGTTAGATCCAAATAATAAATAATCATTATGGAACATTCAATATCCTTACCCTTATTATAAAAATATCTAAAACTTCATATTAAATTACAAAATTATTGGAGCTTCGAGTCCAACTTATATATAATTATTATGAGACTTTTAGTATACCTCGCCCTATTAAAGAAATAATCAAAACTTCAGGTTTGATTTTAAGGAATATTTCATTGTCATGTCCAAAAATTTGAACAATAATTCAGAACTTCAAGTCCTAATTTTAAATAATTTGGGAACATCTCGTCCCAAATTAAAATTACTATATGAAAAGTTCAGGTGCCAAATTTAAAATGACTATTTGGGAATTTCATGCTCAAAATATAAATATTCGTTGAAAACTTCAAGTCCTAAAAAATAACAATTGGGTGGTGGAATATATTAGTAGATAGTTAAGAATATATATATATATATATATATATATATATATATATATATATATATTCTTAACTATATATATTTGATAGGGGTGAGCCATAGCTTAAATATCTAAAAAAAGGTGAAAACTTACCAACCACATGCTTGATTTTTATGAGCAATATCCAACCAAAGAAGAATCATATATATTAGGAATTGGCATACGTGATGTCACTCTATGAGAAAGGGCTTTCGTGCTTAAAAGGTTTGGATCAAGATAGATATGCACAATTCATAAATATTGATGATACCCAAAAGATATCAATATTTAAATTTGTGAGCTCAAACCAGTAAATCTACAGAAATGAAGATGGTGAACAACAAGAACAATATAGAAGGAGGTGAGGAGAAAAGGATAAACACTAGCATGTAAGTGGTTCATCCATTGGCTTACTCCACCAGTTGATGAGTGTTTTCTACTATAATAGGTGAGCTCTAATGGCTCTAGTTACAAGTTCTGGTATTTTCTCTCTCTACATAAGGTTTAACAGAGTTTGGCTAGGGTTTGTAATTTCGGATCCTCTCCAAGGAAGGAGATGACAAGAATATATAGTGCTTCGGGTGCGCATTGTACCCCCAAGTATGTAAGAAGCATGTCCATGGTGAAACTTCCAATAGGGTCTAGACACCTATCCCTGGTACAAGTGTGTCATGATGATGCAATATTCCCTCACGTGCTCCTAAGATCTTGTTATAACTGTCTGCCCACATGGATTAGTCACGCGTGAGATATATGACATCCTAGGAGGTCTCGGCCTGGCCGAGGCTAATACGTCCAATGTCTTGTTAGGAAAATAAAGTGTGGTCTCGACTGTCTAGGTAGAGCCATACCGAGATGAGACTTTAAGATAATAGGACGAGGTAGAGACTACTGGTGAAGGGTCGTTCCAAAAGGGCCACGACTATCTTACTTGATAAATAAAAAAAGTCGGCTCAGTTGAGCTGAGGCTTGCTGAGGATGGGGATACACTTGGGTTTATAAATCACCCCTTATCCCTTAGTCTTTAATGTGAGTAGAAAATTGAAGGGTAAAAATGTCTGAGGGCAGATGTTGATGAGGCATCCTTGATTGAGGGTTGTGATGTCCTTTCACTGTCAGGTCTTAAATGTTGGATAAGATCTCTTGATTGGAAACTTGGTAATAATCCTGTGGGTTGGCGTTGGTCCAAGAGTGACGACTGTAGGTCCACCTTAAGAAGTTGTGACCTAATGATGACTGATTAGGAAGTTGTGCACAATTATTGCACCTATTTAAATGGTTTAAAAACCTATTTTCTCTTTCTTTTACACCTTTATTCGCGCTCAAACATTCTCTCTCTCTCTCAAAATCCAGTCTTCTCTCTTTTTCTATCCTCTATGAAAGATCTTTCAGTTTGTTTTAAAGCTTTTCCTTGTTCCTTCGGCGTCTTCTTCCACTAGGTAACCCTCATCCTCCTTTTTCCTTAAGATTTTAAGGTTTTTGGCCATTTTTACCTATTGTTTGTTTTTCCAGCGAGTTCTAAGTTTTTCCGACAGCCTTGGTTAGTGTTTTTAGGGCTGTTTTAGGAGATTTAGGGGTGGTTTAGAGGTTAGGTGAGAGCTATTTAGGTTTTTCTGAGCTATCCTATGCCTCCCTTACCCTCTGTGAGACTCATTGAACTTGCACCGGTCATCTTCTCCGGAGAGCTTAAATCTATGCTTCATGTTTATAGTTGAAAATGGTTCAGTTTCCTTCTTTTGATCTTTTAGTCAAACTAGGTTAAACCTTGAAACTATTTGGATGTTAAGGATCTTATATGAGCTGATAGACCAATATCCCAACCTTAGGGAGAGACGTTTCAATGAGATCTAAAAGGTTAAGGTTGAGATTGAGATTAAGGCCAAACATAAGGCCGGAGCCAACCCTACACTTCCAATCCATCCTCCCATCGCAGAGGTTAGTGATCCCATGCCTAAGTCTTCAGCCTCTTCAGATGACGACCCTTATGTCTCCTCTCCAACTAAGAGTAAGGATTCCTTTGTTGAGGCGATGAGAGTTACCACTACTGATTCTGAGGAGTCTGAGGCAACCGAGACTTGTTCTTTTGCCTCATCCTCTCAACTTGATGAGTCATATTGGATTTGAATGGCTGAGAGTGGAGGTTGCAATTCCACCTCCTGCTATAGCGGTCTCCATCTCGTCCAGGTCTGACGTCGAGTATGTTAGGACGTGTAAGGAAAGAACTACAACCATGCAGGTTGAGGAGTTTACATCTGTGAGGATGAGGATCCACTTAACAAATTATTCCCAATAATTCCCTAATACCATACGAGAGTTAGACTTTCTAACATGGAGGCTTCAATACGGAATAAAGTTTGACATTAATATAAGGGTAATGTCTAGGGATGAGAGGGCCTCTGACGGTCAAGACGGTGAGGTCGCCGTTCATGAACATATGTTCAAAGTTATCTTTGGACTTTATGTCCATCCCAACATCTGAGCTAATCTTGTAGGGCTGGGTTTAGCACCAGCCCAACTGTCTCCCCATGCCTGCAGAATTTTGATTGGCTTCGTCTAATTCTGGCACCTCATCCATAAAATTGAACTCCATGTCTTGGTGTTCAAAGGCTTCTATAATGTCTCGTGCAATAAAGCACAACCTGGCTACTATCATCTCGTAGCCAGGAATACCACCAAGAAAGTTCTGTGAGTTAATTAGGCTTCTAACTGCCAATGGAAACCTCATTATTTCTTCGTTTATGGTGCTTGGGAGTTTGGCGTCGACACCCCTGACATTTTCACTCTGCTGAGGGTACCCACAAAATGGGTGAAGGCCACTATATTGGCCAAACTTGATCCTAGCCTAAGCATAAATGCTAGGGATAAAGTTTACAAGCTCCGTGATAAGGGAGACGATAAGGGACTTATGGAGTTTGATACGTTGATGACTCACAAGTATTTTTAAAAGATGGGTCTGGGGGTTAACCCTTTATCTGAACTGCGTAAATTACCAAATAATTTCATCTATAGCATCCGCCTCGTCTTATTATATTTATACTGACTCAAGTCTTCCTTTTATGCAGATCGTCTTGTTGACCAGCATTGGGAGATGGTTGCACTTGGCGCCGCCAATATTTTGAGTAAACTAGCATCCTAAAAGGCCGACAAGAATAAAAAGACCACCGTCGTCAGTCCCGGCCAGATCGAGGTTTGTGAAAAAAGGAAAGAGCTAGCCGCTGGCCATACTAACCTTCCTCCCCACAAGAATAAAACCCCAAGAAGGATGGAGGAGGTTAGGGATAATGCCGCTACTATCCCTATTTATTCAGACTCGGTTCTAGCCGATAGACTGCACTTGCAATTTCTCATACTGGATTCTTGTATTGGGGATTCATCCAGGTCTAGGGCTATTGTCGGCTCATGGATGCACCAATTTGATAAGCAGTTCCTAGATTCCCTGGAGCGAGAGTGTTTGGAAAATTTCGGTGTTCATAAGGTCTTGCATGTATATATCTTCAGCTTTATCATATCTTTTTGTCAATCATGTTTTGCTTGTGTAATCTCGTACTGACCATTTTATTTTTATCTTACGGTCTCTTCTTTCCCTCAACTAATTGGACGAATGGGTTCAAACCAATAAGTCTAAGATTGACAAGGTTGATGCTGCTACCAAGGTTGAAAAAGCGACAACCAAGGAATATCTGAAGAAGAAGGATAATGATTATAAGGCCCAGGTTGACCAGTTAGAGCAAAAGAGATAAGATGACCTTATCACTAAGACCAAGAAATATGATGATGCAAAGGCTGAGATGGTCAAAAAGCATGAGGCTGAGATGAAGGCTGCAATAAAGGTGTCTAATCAAAAGGTTATGGAGGACTTCAAAGCCTCTAAGGATTTTTCCAGTTATAGCCTTCAATATCTAGAAAGGGGAGCCTGAACTCCCCTTAGGTGGGAAACCCTAAAGTTCCCTGAGGTCTCGACATTAGCCGATAGGCTACAGGCATTTTATTTCATAGATCCTTTAGTGGGGATGACTTTGTCCGAGGTCAAAACTAAACTCCTCGTTGCGGAGTCGTCGGTGGTCGAGACGACTATGAACAATGCCAATGCAGTTTCTGATGACACTCAAACTCAGCCAATTGTTGGTGACATCCTTGTCGGACATTCTTGAAGACATCTCTTGTCTTGTTTATTTTGTAGGGTGGTCGTATGTGGCCTTTATGTCCCTTTTCATGTAATTAATTTTATGGTGTGTAACATCGTCCTTGAACATTATCCTTCATTTTTTGAACAATATTTTTCTTGATGACCATATGCTACGTGAACAACTGAATATGATGAATGGAAATTAGCTTATTTGAATGCAAACTCTCTTGTAATTACAATTTTCGTATCTTCTCACTTTGTGTTTTGCATCTATATGTCTATTAATAAACTTGAAATGAACTCGAAAAGTCTACTCTCGTCTCAGCTGATAGGGATTATCAATAAATGATTTTTGTAAAACCATGATTGATTTTTAATCCCATGTCCCCTCTCGTCCTTTTTAGAAGTGTATGGACGAGTTTCGTCTCTTCATACACTCTTGTTTTCATCGAGGGGGAGACTAATTTTAAGTCCACCAAGTCAATGATGTTTGAAACAACCACAATAAAATGAATTTTAATTAGGGGCCACCAAATTAATGAAGTTAATCCCAAGTTTACTCTCGTCTCAGCCGAGAGAATAACCAAATTAATGATATTTAATCATAGACCACCAAATTAATGATTTTTAATTAGAGACCACTAAATTAATGATGTTAATCCCAAGTCCCCTCTCGTCATTTTTGGAAGTATATGGATGATTTTCATATCTTCAAACACTCTCATCTCCACTGAGGGAGGGACTAAATCTAAGGCCACCAAGTCAATGATGTTTGACATACCATAATAAAATGATTTTTAATTGGATTTTTTTGTTCTTCACCACCTTAGTGATGTTGTCACACCATTCCCCCCTCTCGATGTTATTGAGAGCTCATGGACAAGACGAATCTCACATGGTCTCTTGTATCACCGAGAGTGAGTCAAGAGTAATTCACCATTTTAATGATGTTCTTTAGCTTAGAACAATTCAAACCATGTAATTGGACAATTGGACAAAAAATATATGAGGAAACACTTGTGCTTTTTTTTCATTCATTACTTTGAGATATTCCAAATACAAAGAGGACGAGACATAAATTGTATACAAGCTTATTTATAATATTTCTTCAAGTGATCTGCATTCCATGGATTGGAGAAAGGCTCTCCCTCAATGTTCTCCAGCCTGTAGGTGTGACACCCCGCCTAATTAAATACCGGGTGATCACTCCTTTATTAAATTAAAATCAAGGTGAACAGTTGGTTCATTCTTAGCATCACTGTCGGAAAAATAACTTTTACAATTTAAACACCCTAATTAATTAAGTTAAGTGTCAAAACTATTTTTTTTTAGACATTACTTTCCAAATTTTATTTTCTAAACCAAGATTTAAATATTTACAACAATTCAATATTGAAGAATCACACCACAATTATCCTGGAACATATAATCCAAATAATTTAAACATTCAACAACTAAATCCCAACATTTAAAACATAAAGTAAAACATCCAGACAGTAATAAATCCCAAAGTGACAATACTAGAAATAACTGAATCACAATGTCCAATAAAACAACTGAGTAATGGAAAGGGCGACACATGCCCCACTAAATGAATATGCTAGGAGTGGAATCGAATAAATGAAGTCGTCTAAGCAAGAGGCCTGTAACTCCCACCTAAGCTGCAGCGCGTTCCTTCCAAAGGATCCTATGCAAGACGCCCCAGTGGCTGGGCACCTGTAATATATACATATATATACAAGAGAGAAAGAGAAATAGAAGAGGGTCAGAGCCCGATAGTGTAAATGATTTAAAATTTGTTTAGCAAGTATTTAAAATGTTTACAGGCCAATGCAACAACATATTATTGCGGCACTCTCTTGAGAAATTCTCACCTCTCTTCTAATGTTCACGCCTATCGCACTAACCTTCCCAACGGATTATCTTATCTTATATCGCACTAAACTTCCCAATGGTTTAACTTATCTTAGGTTACTCGTAAGATTTAAAACTGAACAATATAATTATTTAAAAGGAAAATTTCATTTAGTAACAAAGCTCCCATTTTAACTTTATTTATTAATAAAGTTTCCCAGTGTCATATTATACTTTTTTAAAACAAGTATTTCCAATTTGAGTCATTATACATGTCTTACTTACCATAACACAATAGGCAGTTCCAAATTTCAGAATTTCATATATATATATATATATATATATATATATATATTAAATACTCATATAATATATATATTCTAACAGCACCCCACATAAAAACTATGGTGCGGGCATACTCTGCTATCAAATCCCCGTATCTCTCGTACTAAGGGAAATACAAGTTCGGAATCACTCTAGAACTGTATTAACACATACACAAACAATATTGAGGCGAAGCATAGATTCCAAGTCTCTAAGAGGTCAGCACATACATTCACGTCTCTTAGGACCGTCTCACCATCGATCAGATAGCCTATACCAAGGATAACTATGGTGCGGGCATACTCTGATATATATATATATTAAATACTCATATAATATATATATTCTAATAGCACCCCACATAAAAACTATGGTGCGGGCATACTCTGCTATCAAATCCCCGTATCTCTCGTACTAAGGGAAATACAAGTTCGGAATCACTCTAGAACTGTATTAACACATACACAAACAATATTGAGGCGAAGCATAGATTCCAAGTCTCTAAGAGGTCAGCACATACATTCACGTCTCTTAGGACCGTCTCACCATCGATCAGATAGCCTATACCAAGGATATCTATCTTCTAGGGTACGAGTCAATATCCCCCATAAAGGTCCCATCGAGATAAGACTGTCCCAGCGCGGTAACCTCAGGGATAGCAAGTAGCGCGAGAATGATTTTCACATGTATATAATATATGCATACACAGTCATATAAATATACTACTTTTATCATATCAATTTAGGTTCATCCCATCACCCATAATCACGACATTTATCCTTATTTTCTCATTATTTGTTATCACGTATAACGGTTCATCTCTATCTATAATTCGAGGGATTATTCCAACTTACTACGTAACACTCATGGACTCTATCCTCCCAAGTGTAAAATTCAGTAGGTATTCATCTATTTTCCATCGTAACCATTTTTCGTATCTCTCCCTTTAATACAAAATTCCATTGTCCCTTATATATAAACACCCCAAAAATATAAATTTCGCCTTACATTAAAGGTCTCTTAATCATTAATAAATCCTACTGGTCATCATTATCTCCCAAAATATTTTAATAAGGATATCTAAGGAGTATTCTTCATTTAGAATCAATTCAACAATTTAAAAGGGGAATTTAAGTCTGCCAGGAGGGGTCGATTGATCGAGGTCAGGGGCTCGATCGATCGAAGCTCTTGGCTCGATCGATCGATCAAGCAGGTATGGCAAATTCTACAGTTAACCAGTTACGGGTTCTAACACACAACTTCATCCAGATACAGATTTTTCATTCCCAATCGCCCAAAAATTTGTACTACTAAGAGTATAAACCCATATCATACATCTCCTACGTAAAGCATGCAAATTTCCATCAATAACCATGGATTAATAGGCCAAAATTCATGTAAATCTCAAGAACCCTAGAAATCTCTTTAACATGGTTCTAATCTGTCTTTTTTAGAATTTCCTTCTTCTAAAACATCATAAATTCGTGGTTTAATCCTCTACATGTGAAGGGGTTTCCAGATTATCATTCAAATCATTACTACATGCGATTTCCTATCTCCAACTTGGGTTTTCTTCCATGAAACTCATCCTAATCATCCCTAGACTAACATGAATGATGCATTAACGAAAATAAGCAAGATAAACACTTGCCTAGGATTTTTAGAATTCTGATTTGCGAACGATTTTGGTGTGGTTGCGTTCCCGGTCACGCGATCTACGAGTTGGTGGTGGTGGCGGTGCAATCGGGTGACTTTTTGGCCTTGGATTGCTTGAAAAGCTTCCTCCTTCCCTCTCCTATGGACGTTCTAAAGTTTGAGTTGTTTTAACCCTAGAAGGTAACCTTAGACATCTGATATAACCCTTGAAATTTCGTGGGTTTAATTACTCAAAAATGTAAAATGTCCAAAATGCCCTCTCGGGGTGCTAAATAGGCCTAAAAATGCCCCGAGACCCAAACTAAACCCCTGGGTATACTTTTCTGACTATCTCGACCCTTTCGGACACTTTGACGCACTCAAAATGAACATACAAGAAACTTATAATATTTTCACTTTTATTAATCAATATTTAGTCCCGATGCGACACGGGCGCGTCCCGACTCAAATTTCCAAAATTGTCATTTCATTCACTCTTGACATTTAATAGAACCAATATTATATTACTTTACTCATTAGTAATATTCAACAACAAGTTTACCATAATTACTAACTCACATCCAGCTAATAATTGTAAAGTGATTAATTTCCGAATTTATATTAAATTAATAACTCACATTGAATTTAATAAATCCCAAATTAATATTGCATAAAAATACGGGGTATTACAGTAGGTCCTAGGGATGACCTCTTCGATGACTCTATATGGGCCATGCCAGTTCGAATGCAATTTATTTGGTTCTGCCAAACCTTCTTTAACACCAAATCTCCCATAATAATCGACCTTGCTTTGACCCTCTTATTGCAGAATTTGGTCGTCTTTTGTTGTTATGTCGCTTGTCTGAACTCGGCGTCTTCACTTCTTTCTTATATCAAGTCCAAGTCTAGCTTTCTTTCTTCACTGTTGGTCTCAGGGTTGTACGTCTAGACTCTGTGACTGGGTAGGCCAATTTCAGTGGGGATTACTGACTCTGATCCATAGGCCAACATGAAGGGTGTTTCTCTTATATTAGTCATTTCTGTCATCTTGTAAGCCCACAGGACTCCATGCAACTTGTCCGTCCAAAGGCCCTTGGCATCTTCCAACTTTTTCTTTATTCTTCCTAGCATCATCCTATTGGTGACCTCGATTTGGCTGTTGGTTATGGGTCGACCCGGTGCTGAGTAACATTACTTGCTACCGACCTTTTTCATAATACGCCTCTAAGGGCTTATTCTGGAACTGCTTTTTATTATAAAAAAATCAAGGTGTGGGGCAAACCGTACCTATAAATGATGTTTCTCCAGATGAACTTGAAGGTCTTCACCTCAGTAATGGTTACCATTGCCTCGGCCTCCACCCACTTTGAAAACTAGTCGATTGCTATAATAAGATACCTGTAATTATATGCATCCTTAGGTAAAGGTCCTACGAGGTTGATTCCCCACATAGTAAACGTTCAGGGTCTGTGATGGATGACAAAGGCTAATGAGACTGATGGGGGATAAAAGCATATCTCTGGAACTTATCACATTTCTTTACATAGTCGATCGCGTCCTTGGCAAGGGTCAGCCATGAGTAGCCTTGCATCACAATCCTTTTTTTCCAAATATCGTCCTCCAATGTGACTTAAGCATGACCCCTTATGCATGTCTCACAAGACATACTCCACTTCAATGGGGTGGACACATCAGAGTAAGGGGAGTAAAAAGCCCTTTTTGTATAGGACGTCCCCTATAATGGTGAACTTTACCACTCTATATCTTAATTGCTTCCTCTCGTCCTTTATTTTTGGGAGCTCCCTATCCCTGATATATCTTATGAGAGGATCCATCCATGAAGCTCTGAGGTTCAAATTAAGACAAAATTCAAGCCTACTGTCATTTTCATCAATGCTTGGCTTGTATAGGATCTCAATCGGGACAGTCATCCTGATCTGTGTCCTAGTAGCAGAAGATAGTCTTACTAGTGCATCGACTCAGCTATTCTCAAGTCGAGGGACTCTTTTGACCTTCACTTCTTTAAAGTTGGTCAAGACCTTCTTCACCCTTTCCAAATACTTGGCCATTTTATCATCCTTAACTTCATAGATTCCCAGAATTTGGTTCACCACCAGTTGAGAGTCACTGTGTACTATCATATGGACGATATTAAATACTCTCGATAAACATAAGCCTTCCAACAAATCCTCATACTCAGATTTGTTACCACTTTCACAAGAGGAGCCATCCACAAACAAACTCCATACTGGGCCATAATTCGAGAAAAGACCCTCATATACTGCCCCATTTATAAACAAAACATCTTTTTAGTAGGGTCGGCTCTCGCACCATCAGCTATGGCCGAACCCAAGGTGGTATTCTTAGGGAATACCGCAATATCGTCTTCTTTATCACCAACCTCGGCTCATGTGAACTCAATTGGATACTTCTGTACGTGTTCAAGCATTGAATATGGCAAACAAGAAATCCGCAGATAAGGTGAAAATGAACAAAGAAAATCATATCAAAATGAGTAGAAAGAATTTTGCTATCAGGGTAGGGTTGGTTGAGTTCTTGGTAGAAAGAAAACTGATTTCACTGAAAATAGATCGGCTATAAAGTCAGCTAATGCCTGCCCTTTGATTGAAGTCATTGGTTAATACAAGATATCAAACTCTCCTAACTCATTTGACCAATCCATTATCCTACTCGATTTCTCTGATTTATGGATGACTTGACTCAAGGGAGTGTCGGTGAGCACCACCGTAGTATGAGCGTCAAAATAGGGCTTCATCTTTCTGGAGGCGTGAATCAGATCATATGCTAGTTTTTCCATCTTGGGATACTAAAGCTCGGCCCCTTGAAGAGCCTTACTATTAAAGTACACATACTTTTGAACCCCTTCGTCATCTCTAATAATAGTTGCACTTATGGACGACTCTGATACTTCTAGGTATAAGAACAATCTCTCCCCCCTGGATGGGCCGAGATAGTAGTATTGGGGATCTCAAATAATCTTTCGATTATTAAAAATCTTTCTCACACTCCTCATCCTAGGAAAATGCTTTCTTTAAAATTTTAAAGAAATTCAGACACTTATCTGTAGCCCTAGAGACAAAGCGATTGAGAGTAGCGACTCTTCCCATCAGTCTTTGCAAATCTTTTATAGTCTTTGGAGTCTCTATCTCTTTTAATGCCTTGATTTTCTCTAGGTTTGCCTCAATCCCTCTTCGATTGATTATGAAATTGAGGAAATTTCTTACCCCTACACTAAACACGCATTTTTGTCGATTTCAACTTGGTTTTATAGAGATTCATGGTGTCGAATGTCCTCTCATGGTCATCCACGTGATCCTCGGCCCTAAGGCTCTTCGTCATCATACCATCAACATATACCTCCATAGTTTTACCGATCTATTCTTTTAATAATTTATTGACCAACCTCTGGTAGGTTGCCCTTTCATTCTTAAGGCCGAATGGGATGACCTTATAGCAGTAGGTTCCTTTGTCAGTGATAAAGGAAGTCTTCTCCGCGTTAGCTTCATCCATGAAGATTTGGTTATACCGTGAATATGCATCCATAAATCTCATCAGCTTGTGCTTAGCCATGGCATCTACCATCTGATTTATAAGAGGAAATTATCTTTTGGGCAGGCCTTGTTTAGATATGTGAAGTCTATGCACATTCTCCACTTTCTATTGGCGTTTATGACTATCACGATGATGGAAAACCACTATGGGTACTGTACCTCCTGGATGAACTCGATCGAGTGGAGCTTTTTAACTTCATCCTTGATGAGCGCACAACTGTCTCGGGCATAGGTCCTCCTCATGTGCTTCACTGTCTTGGCATCCTCATCGATATTTAGCTGATGGTAGATGACCTTGGGGTCAATCCCCGACATGTCTTCATAGCTCCACATGAAGATGTTTTTCCTCTTCCTCAGCAACTCTATTAATATTTATTTCATCTCCTTCTTCAATGATGAGCCGATTTGGACCATTTTCTCTGGCTCGTCCTCATTAAGGATGATGGATTCTACCTTCTCTATGACCTCACCCTTCTTAAGTTTACTCTCGTCCTTTGGGTCATGAGTGTTAATATTATAGGAGGTTATGAGTTTCTTGTGGGCCTCTTTCTATTCCGCTGAGCTGAAGTACCACTCCTTGGCCTCTACTTGGTTACCTTGGACTTCCCCTACCCCATAAGGAGTCGAAAATTTTACCATTTGATGAACGTAGAGTGCACTGCTTTGAACTCTTTGAGTGCTACTCGGCCAAGGATGATACTGTATGCCAAAAATATGTTATCATCCATCACAAAAAAGACAACTTTATTTATTAGGAACCTCAGTTAGGCACCCATATAGACATCCATCTCGAACACCCTAAGTGGGTGCTCTTTTTCTCCACTGAACCCTATCAAGGGTTGATGATAAGTAATCATCTCATTCTTACTAAGCTTCAATCCCTTGAAGAAATTCCAGAACATAACGTCGGTTGAGCTGCCATTGCTCACCAGTATTCTAGACACATCATATTCATAACACTCACCTCTTGGGGAGATACGGTCAAAGGTTGCCCCTTACTTAACCTGTCAAAGGTAAAAAATTTCTAATGACTCTCAAGGGTGTGATGAACACTCCTCCTTTGATAAGTTGGAGTTGTGGTGGTCCCCGATCGATAGGAGGTGTCCGAAGTTTCGTCCCTCTCCCAATAGTTTTTTTCTTTATATGACAAGTCCTTCGGATACTCTTGAACTCTTTTACTAAAGTGAAGACACCGCAGGTCGGCAATATCTCTATACTTAAGGTGGTTGTGGACTTCTTTGGCGTGAGATGGGGTAGTCCCCCGACTACCCGATGCGTGACCTCTCTTGTTGTCATAGTGATGAGATTGACAGTGGGGTCTTTAGGGATCATGCTCATAATGTCATGGCTGAAGGCTAAGAGCTGTTGTTGCATCTATTATTGGCTGTCCATAAGTCACCTGAGCGCCGCTGCCACATTAGCCATTACTGACCGTTGAGGGGATTGGTTGGAACTGACCCTGATGTTTGACAGAGAATCAGCGGCCATCACCAGCCGAATGCAACCAATCAACAAAAAAAGGTGAAGAAGAAGAAGAAAAAAACCAAGAAATGGAATGGACCAATTAAGCTTATGTGCTCCCCAACTAAAGATCTTTTAATGGTGATTCTGTCCTAATAATTATGGGGTTAGATCACCACCAGAGATGAGAGATCTAGAGTTCAATATGATAGAAGGAAGAAAATAGTCTCTTCCCACATATGGCGCTAAAATGATGATGTTGGATATCATCCCTTAGGATTCAAACTATTTCGAAGCTTTCTTAATAATGGAGAAGATAATAATAGTTATAAAATAGCAGAAGAGATGAGATAAAATGGGGGAAAATGAGTATATAAGTGCTTCGGTCTTAGACTACATCCACTATGTAAAGTTTGGGAGTGATTTTACTATAATAAAGTGAAAAGTGCCATGAATGGTGTATACATGCTTCTCTATCTCTATAGAATAAAAGTAGGGTTTCTTATTTGTGATCCTTGGAGAATGAGACATAAGGTGTCTTTTATAGGTCTGGGGGTGCTTAATGTCACCCCCCCCCCCCCCCCAAGCATGAACTCTATGTGCGAATATGAGAAGATCCAATGAGGATGTAACACTTGTAGAGAAGCGTGTAGAAATAATAATGGAGATTATTCTCTCCACGTGTTGATTAATATTCCATAACGATTTTAGTTAGATATATCAGTCATATCCATGTCATGATTTTCATGTGTGCCTGAGATGTTGGAGGTAGAGGGTCTTGGCTAGCCGAGACTGCTGGAGCTTCATTCCACTATGGCTAAGACGAGATGAGACCAGTTAGTTACCTTGGACCGATAAGGATGGTGCTACTGAGTGGGCCTCCCGGCATTATCCGAGGTGGACACTATCAATGGCGAGACTATTTGTCATTAGATGGGATAATTTCCTTGCCCAGCCATCGGGATTATTCTCTAAAGCTAAGACCATTTAAGACGAGACTGTATCTGACAGATTTTGGAAAGTTATAACTCGGAAGGCATGGAAGGAGGTAGACTCTTCCATAGTGGGTACTCTAGAACGAGACTAGACTTATTTGTATCAATTTATATGTAAACCTTCATTATCATAAGCCATGTCGGTACTATTTTAAACAACATTTGACTTTAGTGCACTTCCTACTTACATAAATTCACAGAATGTGGTAATATCAGTGATTATATCAACAAAGTTCATGTACCTGTTAAGAGTAACATAATGCATAACATTTTCATTAAAGATATGTAAACCTTCATTATCACAAGCCATGTCGGTACTATTTTGAACAACATTTGACTTTAGTGCACTTCCTACTTACATAAATTCACAGAATGTGGTAATATCAGTGATTATATCAACGAAGTTCATGTACCTGTTAAGAGTAACATAATGCATAACATTTTCATTAAAGATAATTTTCCTATATATATAGACTCGTCTGGTAATAGGATGATAACATATGTAGTCTTTGTGGATAGAGCTATATCTAAATAAAATGTATTTAAAATATTTGGTTGTGAACTTGTGTTGTGTTTCTCTTTTATATAAGGAAAACACCTACAACCAAAGACTATGAGCGAGTTATAACACAATTGCTTTTGATAGATCTTTAAAATGGAGTTTCCTTCTTGAGTTTAGATTATGGTAATTTGTTGATAAGGTATAATATAGTTAAGAAAGCATCAACCTATAAATATAAAGGAATATTAAGATATATCCTAAGAATAAAGGTTGTTTCAACAATGTGACTATGCTTCCTCTCTATAACTCCATTTTGCTCAGAAGTGTTAAGACAAGATATTTATTTGAGTATGACACAGTCATTCAAGTACTCAATCAATGTATTATTTTCAAATTCTCCACCACCATCACATTGAAAGATCTTATTCTTTCTATCAAACTATGCTCCCACCATATTTTGGAATTGTAAAAATATGGCATAAAAATCCAATTTATGCATTAAAGGATATATCCATGTAAACCTGGAATAATCGTTAATAAAAATAACATAAAACATCATGTGTTATGAGGAATTAACCAAGGCAAGTTCCCACAAATAATAGTGAACCTCGACAAATAGTTCTAAAGTAGTCTTATCATTCAAATTAAAAGAGAGTTTGTAATCTTCCCCATCTGACAATAAACACATATAGTGGAATTCTTATTCCAATGGCTTACATTTAAACATTTATTTTAGCTAAAAAAGAGTTTGACTACTTGGGTGTCCAAGTCTCATGTTCCAAAGGTCATCATTGCCTTTGTTTTCTGCAAGTAAAGCTTTTATCTTGTTATCATAAAAGGCATACAATGGCCCTAATATAGTTCTTTTGGCCATAACTTTCTTGTTCTTATTATCCTTAACAACAAAATTATTAACAGTGAACTCAAGAGTGCATTCATTTTGTATAGTTAGTTGTGATGTTGAGACAAGAAATTTCTTAAGTTGTTATGCCACAAAAGTATCATTAAGTTGTAAACCATTTCTATTCTTTTTAAAAACATGAGTTATATCTCATTGATATACATCTCCAATTATAACCTTATTGTTGCCAAAGTGTGGATGTAATTTAGACATGTTACTGGTGATGTTGGTCAAATGGGAAGAAGCACCAGAATCCATATACATGGTATTATCTTGAGGAAATTTTTGTGTGGAAGGAATTTCTTAGGAGTTTCCTTATGCATCAATAGAAAAATCCCACAGTTAATAACAAGTGAGAGTCTTGTATTTATTGGAGCCAAAGATTTGACATTCTCCTTACGATGTGCTTGCCTCCCCCAATGAGTTTCACACTTTATAGACTACTCTCTCCAATAAAATGACCATAATTCGATTGAGGTGTTATTGGTAGCTCCGCAGCTTCTTTCATAGTTTGTGAAGAATCACTTTGATGATAACTAGCCTAACTTCACCTTCTATATTGATTGAATAAGTCATTATTGTTGTTTGAATAGTATCTTACATGTCTGAAACCATGTTCTCTTGAATTGGAGTTGAAATTTCCTCCATAGTTATTTCTTACTCTATTTTTCCTTCCTCTACCTGTTGCATAACCTTGATCCATACTAAAAGGCGATTGCTGTAATGATGGAATTTTAGAAATATCCTCTTAAAAAAGATCAAGTGGTCCAGTTATATGTATAAATCGTATATTCGATCACACGCACAAAACAAATTGTATTTAGTCTAAATTATATGTTGATTAATTATGTGAACCTAAACATGAAAGACATTGAAACTAAATGAAAGCAAACAAAACACAAACCAACAAAGATAAAAGATGAGGAAAAATCTATTTTCGGCAAAACTTATATTTTAGCACTTTTAAAACTAGGTATTATATAAACGACATAGACAGACATGACAAACTTAGACTCCACTAAGCAACGCAGTTGTGTCTTTAATCCTTGTCGTCAATAGATACTGATGCAGATCCAACAACACTCCGCAGCAAGTTTTACTTGCCTCGGTGTCCACCGATCAGCTTCAGGAAATAATATTCCTATCTTCAGAAGTGGAGAATAAACTCCACAAGTTATGAACAATAGATATGTTATTCTAGGGTTTGATAAAATGCTTAACAAATTGTCCAAGGGGTTTAGATTGAAAAAAAATAGTTTTTAAAAAACTAGGGTTTGGAGACCTTTTGGATATGTATAGGAAAGTGTCTTTCACCAAACGCTCTATGTAAAACTAATCCCCGAACCCCTTTTATTTAGAAAACATGATTTTCAAGGTGGCACAAATTTCGAGAAATTTCATTTGGATGCAAATAGGGCTTTGTTCGAATGAAAATTCTAAATCGTTTAAACTAAAGTAAAACTCGTCTAAATAAACAACCAATATCGTTCGAACGAGTTTAAAATGATATTAGTTATGTTAACAAAAAAATCTTATTTGATGTTCATTCTAAATTCGTTTGAACGTCCTGTTAGTCTCATTTGAATGAATACCTAATGTCATTCGAACGACTTAAAAAATAAAAATAGTTTTTCTTTGAAAAATCATTTTAAAGTAAGGCCTCGAACATTTTATAAAAATAACTCCTGAATAAAATGTTTACACATAATCAAAACCATAAACCTTATCTAATGATTAAAGTGACAATCTCAACACTTTCTATATTCGATTGTTGCATTCGATCACTAACCTGTTTTCACTTGGAGATCTTGAGAATGTACTTGATGATTAAGGTGTAACGGAATATGCGAAACTAAAATAGACTAGGGGATTATAAATCTCTCTTAAAAATCTCCCCATTTGGCTATTTTGGTACAAAACATAAAAATCGAAAAAATAACCCCTAAGATAAGTGTAATTCCCCGTATTTTTATGCTATATTAATTTGGGGATTTATTAATATTAATGTGAATTAATTATTTAATAAACATCCGGAAATTAATTATGTTATAATTATTAACTTGATGAGAGTTAGTAATTATGGAAAAATTTGTTGAATATTACTAATGAGCAAAGTAATATATAATAGTGGCCATATTAAATGTCACGAGTGAATAAAATGACAATTTTAGAAATTTGAGTCGGGACGCGCCCGTGTCGCGTCGGGACTAAATATTGATAAATAAAAGTAAATATTTTATAAGTTGTTCGTATTGTCGTTTTGAGTGCGTCAACGCGTCCGGAAGGGCCGAGATAGTCAGAAAAGTATACCCGGGAGTTTGATTTGGGTCTCGGGCATTTTTAGGCCTAACTAGTACCCCGGGAGGGCATTTTAGTCATTTTGTATTTTTGGGTAATTAAACCCACGAAAATTAAAGGGGTTATATCAGATGTTTAGGTTATCTCCTAGGGTTAGATAACTCAAAACACTAGAACGGCCATTGGAGAGGAGAGGAGAGAGCTCTCAAGGCATTCCAAGGCTCAAAACTCACCCGTTTGCACCGCCGCCCCCGCCAACGCGTAGATCGCGAGACGGGGAACGCAACCACACCAAATTCAACACCAAACCAGATTTCTGAAAATCCCAGGAAAGTGTTTATCTTGCTTATTTCGTTGATGCATCATCCATATTAGTTTAGGAGTTATTGGGATGAGATTTATGGAAGAAAAACCCAATTTGAGATGGGAAATTTTCATGTAGTGATGATTTATATGATATTCTGGAAACCCTTTTTCATGTAAAGGATTAACAGTTTGATTAAGAAAAGAGTTCGAATCAGATACAAATACTAAAAAAAATTATTCCGGACGATCGGACCGTTGGAATTGGATGAAATTTTACATAGAATTAGCTGAAGATGAGAGGAAGTTACAAAAAAAAATTCAGCTCGATTGGACCGTTCTATATTTTTTAATATTTTTTTTGCTAGACAGTTTTATGTTTTGAGGACTCTTAGAGAATAAAAAAATTCAATTAAAACTCCATTTTAATTCCGATTTCGAAACCGTTTGAAATTCTCATCTTTGAAAATAAAATTCAAAATCCTTTAATGTAAGGCGAAATCTATATTTTTGGGATATTTTGCATAAAGGATAATGTAAGTATATATCAAAGGGGAGAGACACGTAAGAGAGAGTTACGTTGGAACATAAATGGATATCTACTGAATTGTACATTTGGAAGAATAGAGTCCATGAGGGTTACGTAGTAAGTTGGAAAAACCCTTCGAATTAAAGTTAGAAACGAACCATTATACTTGATAAATAATAATGGGAAAATAAGGATAAATGTTGTGAATGTGGGTTATTGGATAAACCTAAATTGATATAATAAAAGTGGTATATTTATATGATTGTGTATGCATATATTATATACTTGTGAAAATCATGCCCGCGCTACTTGCTATCCCTGAGGTTTTCGCGCTGGGACGATCTTATCTCGTGTGCCTTATGGGGGATATTGACTCGTACCCTAGAAGATAGAAATCCTAGGTACAGGCTATCGAATCGGTAGTCACGGTCCTAAGAGACGTGAGGGTATGTACTGACCTCTTGGACTTGGAAACTATGCTTCGCCTCAAGATTGTTTGTGTATGTATACAGTTCGAGAGTGATTCCGAACTTGTATTCCCTTTAGTACGATTGATACGGGGATTGGATAGCAGAGTATGCCCGCACCATAAAATTTTATGTGGGGTGCTGTTAGAATATATATATTATACGAGTATTTAATATATATATGAACTTCTAAAATTTGGGAAACTGCCTACTGTGTTATGGTAAGTGAGACATGTATAATGACTCAAATTGGAAATACTTGTTTTGAAAAGTATAATATGATATTGAAAACTTTATGAGTTAATACAGTTAAAATGAGCGTTTGGGTACTAAATGAAATTTTCTTTATAAACCATGATGTTGTTAAATCTTAAATCTTTAGAGTCACCTAAGATAAGTTAAATCCTTGGTGAAAGATAGTGTGATATATGATGAGATAGACCATTGGGAAGGTTAGTACGATAGGAGTGCACATTAGAAGAGAGGTGAGAATTTCTCAAGAGAGTGTCGCACTAATATGTTGTTGCATTGGCCTGTATCAATTTAAATACTTGCTAAACGAATTTTTAAATCATATACACTATCGGGCTCTGACCCGTTTCTATTCCTCTTTCTCTCTTGTATATATATGTATATATTACAGGTACCCATCCACAGGGGCGTCTTGCTTAGGATCCCTTGGAAGGAACGTGCTGCAGCTTAGGTGGGAGTTGCAGGCCACTTGATTAGACGATTTCATTTACTTGATTCCACTTCTATCATTCTCAGTTATTGGGGCATGTGTCGTCCTTTCCTCTATTTATCTTTTTTATTGGGACATTTGTATTTCAGTTATTTCTAGTACTGTTACTTTGGGATTTATTCAGCATGTATGTTTTACTTTAAGTTTTAAATGCTGGGATTTAGTTGTTGAATGTTTAAATTAATTGGATTATATGTTCCAGGATTATTGTGGTGTGATTCTTTAAATATTAAATTATTGTAGATAATTAAATCTTTATTTTCAAAATAAAGTTTGGAAAGTAATGTTTAAAAATGGTTTTGACACTTAGCATAATTAAATAGGCTGTTAAATTTAGAAAAGTTATTTTTACGACAGTGATGCTAAGAATGATCCAACTGTTCACCTTGATTTTAATTTAATAAAGGAGTGATCGCCCAGTATTTAATTAGGCGGGGTGTCACAGGTGGTATCAGAGCATCAGGTTCTAGTGTCCATAGGATTTGTACGGCTTATTTTCGCTTTCAGCTTAACGTTTTTGCTATAGTGCCCTATTTTTAGGATTGTTGTATTCCTGCTTTTACGTTTACGTCTCCAGCCATTTGGGATTTGATAATGACTGGAGACTAATAAACTTCTTCACATTTTAGATGCCTCTGAGACTTGCACCGAAGGATAGGTGTGCCCAGGACGAGCAGCCAACAGCTCCGGCATAAGGCACTATGAATGCTAATGAAGTAGCCGCCATTGTTGCTCAGGCGGTGAATGCCGCACTAGCGGTGGTTCAGCAGGCTCCACCCCAGATTCAGGCAGTGGCGCCAGTACCAGCACATCTTCCATCTGCATGGGAGAGGGTTAGGGACGCTTTTCAGAAGGCGTATCCCCCTTAGTTCTCTGGTAGCTCAGATATCGTCACTGTCAGCCAATGGAAGAAAGACATCCAGCGGCATCTTCGTATGTATGAGTGCACTGACGTGCAAAGGCAGTTATTGGCTTCCTTTAAACTAGAGGGGGTCGCTTTGCAGTGGTGGGAGTCCACTACCACCTTGGAGGAGAGGGACACAATCCCTATTCAGTCGTTCTAGGAGAGGTTTGACCGCAAGTACTTTCCACCCGCCGTGCAAACTGAGATGAGGCAGAAATTACTGAATTTAAAACAGGATAACTCTACCATTGCTGAGTATGAGGAGGAGTTCATGAGACTTCTCACCATAATGCCAAATGAGGCACCTACTGAGCGTAAAAAAATTATGTTGTTTGTGGACGGGTTAGCTTGGAGGATCCGTCAGCATCTTATAGGGAATCTATCTCTGAGTACTTTCACTGATGTACTCAATGCTGCGTTACTACATTGCCAGGATAACAGCTTCCATCTACAAGGAAGCAAGAGAGCAGGAGAGTCCATCTAGCAGGGCAGGACCGGGGGTAGTAGTGCTAGTGGGGCACCATCTCATGGGCAGACTCGTCAGCACGAGTAGAGTTCCCATCAGGGGGACCTGCTAATCCATTCCGTTCAGGTAATTCTAAACAGGGATTTGGGGTTTATAGGCAAGGCCAGCCTAACCAACAGGGCCAACAGCGTGCTAATCAAGGCCAACAGGGCCAGTGGCGGGGAGGTAACAGCCAGCAGGGCCGTGGTCAGTAGGGTCAGAGGGGAGGTAACTTCAGAGGCTGGTGTTTTGTATGCGGCAAGCATGGTCATAAGCGTCAGGATTGCCCAGAGGGTAATAGGGCCCCACAGCAGCAGGGTGCCCGTAATGAGCCACAGAGACAACTTTTTCCAACTTCCCTCCCAGCTCCAGCCCAGGTGCCAGCCCTACCAGCCATTCCAGCAGCTCCAGTGCAGCAGGGGAAGTTACAGTACGGACGTGTCTATAACGTCCACCAGGCAGTTGAAATAGCGTTGCCAAAGCCGTTTATGAAAATAAACTATTTAAGCAACTCCGAAAGTTTGTTGAAGAAACTCTTTACTTAAATCAAAATGATTTGAACATAAGATGTGTTAACAAAAGTATGTACGAGATATGGACAAGATTTGATAACAAGTTTTAGTAAACAGTTTAAAATGTTTTAAACTCAGCACACGATCAGAATGAGATGAGAAGATGTAGAAATATTGATACTCAGGATTTTTTACGTGGTATAACCTCAACCTTGAGGAAACATCCACGACTCCCTCTACGGAGTAAAACAAAAACAATCACTAAAACAAATATATGAGTTACAACCTATTTAACTAACATGCACACAAAAACAAATCTATACAAGTTCAGGATTGTACCCTCTGGCGTCCTTAACTTTTCTGCAGATCTTGTTTGTTGATGTAGTTGTCTCAGTTTGTCAACTCTTCTTTGTTTCAGCACTTTACGTCGACTTATGTTCACCAAATCTTATAGCCAACACTTTCAGTGTTTGTAGTGTGAAGATGTTTGTGAATGGTGTTCTAAAACACATGCATGCACACACACACACTTATTAGTTACAGACGATCCTAACAAATCACATATAAAGTCTATATGCAGTGTATTTGTTATTTTTCTTTCTTACAAAACCAAGAACCTTTTTTACCTTTCAAAATAACCCAGATTCCACGGAGATCTTGCTTAAGAAATCGGTCAAGACCTTTCTCAATCACTTTTGAAAATATTATGGGGATTGAGAACCCTCCAAGTGCGAATCCCACTAGGTCAGGTTAGGTTTTGTAAAAACAGAAATAGAAAAACATCTATTGTTGATTCTGAAGTAAGAAAATGTTTTATCAGAAAACAATCAACAACGAAATTCTCAAGATGAGAAATAAATGCAACTAAGTGTGTTGTGACATGAAAAACTTCAGATCTATGATTTCTATTGAAAGAGAAACAAGATCTGAGTCTATGTCTAAGTTGGAAACAAGATTTATGAACACAAGGATTTCAGCAAACCAGAAATCACTCAACTCGAACTCTCATAACTCAAGAAACACTAAGGATGGTGTTTATTTGGTTATGGTGTTTATGGAGAGGTAAGTGGTTTAGGTTTAGAGGGATTTTGACGAAGTTAGGGTTTTTAACTAGGGTTTGGTTTCTCTCTCTAACTTTTCTCTTCTCTCTTCTCTCTTCTCTCTCCTCTCTCTATTCTCTAAGACTTTTCAAAATGGCAAAAGCTTTCGAAGGCTGAGATGAGAGGCCTTTAAATAGGAAGAGAAGAAGATTCCAGAGCTTCGTTCAAAATAAAGGGCTCTGATTGAGTCAAGTTCCTTTGACTCCAATCTAAGGGCTCATAACAAGCGGTGGATTAAACATACTGTGATTGGTTAAAAGGTTTACACTGGGATTCACTCAAAAGACATGCAGGCCATCGATAAGGGTTGATCTAAGGGCTGAAAGCACGCGATGGTTTGTCTCAGTAAAGAAACACATTTCAGGCCAATCAGAGGACAGCATGTGTAGGCCTGAGGATGAATGTAAACGCGCGTCCCAAAATAATTACAAAGCCAACCCTAAAGTCTTTAGCGCTTTCGGTTTCTACCCAGAGTAACTTTAGGCCAATAAACACAATAATCCATATTTATACATTAACCCCAAGACCTTTTAAATCAAGTTTTAATTAAATAAAACCTTGTTTAAAATATGTTTTAAATTCCCAAAAAATTATTAAAAATCAAATTGAGGGATTTAAACACACTCACAACATTAATACACATAGTGGTGAAATATGAAATGCAAGAATGAAATTCTAAGTGTGTGAGTGATGGCTATAGTCTCAGGATCATCACAAGATGAATAGAAGAAGAAGCAACCCAATCTCTGAAGCTCTTTGGTTTCTAGGATGGACACTATTTTGTCACTATTTCCAAACTAGATGAGCTCTTATACAGTCTAGACTCAAGTGAGTCAAAAGCATAAGGGCTTCAATCTCCCCCTTTGGAAATATGAGACAAAATCTCCTTTGAGTCATCTCAACTCGTAGGGCTACAACAAATAAGAAAATCCTATTCCTATAAAAGATCTATCTACCCAAATCCTAGAAAGCAAAAATTACATAACTCAACTATATACAGTTTAACATCCTATTATTACAATAAAGAATGACTGTACAAGAAGAATACCTGCAAAGAATTACTAAGATCAAGCTTTTTAGTATATGCAGTAGACTCAAATTTCTCCCCCATTTTGTCTCAAATGGACAAAGGGAAAGAACTTGGCAAATATAACAGGTATTTACTCAACACAAATCATACCAATAGATTTACGTAAAGAAATGAATCTATTATAATCAAGAGGTTTGGTAAATAAATCTGCAAGTTGTAGATCAGTAGAAAGATAATTGATTTCTAATTCCTTGGTTTCAACTAATTCACGAATAAAATGATGTCTTATTTTAATGTGCTTAGTTCGCGAGTGTTGAACTAGGTTCTTGGAAATGTTAATCGCACTTTGATTATCACAATAGAGATGAAGTGTGGGTTCTAAAATACCATAATCACTTAGCATTTGTTTAAGCCACAACAATTGGGCACAAGAGCTACCGGCGGCTATGTATTCAGATTCAGCAGTCGAGAGAGATGTGCAGTTCTGTTTTTTACTACTCCATCCTACCAAGTTATTACCAATATAACAACATGCGCCTGAAGTGCTTTTACTATCATCAGTACACCCAGCCCAATCAGCATCAGTGTACCTAATAATAGTGCTAGGTGTGTCATTCGTGTACCAAATTCCTAAATTTAGAGTGCCTTTAACATATTTAATTATGCGTTTAACAGCGTTTAAATGGCTCTCCTTGGGGTTGTTTTGATAACGCGCACAAACACAAACAGCATACATGATATCGGGACGCGAGGCAGTCAGATAGAGTAATGTGCCAATCATACTACGATATAAGGTAGAGTCTACAGATTTTCCATTTTCATCTTTTAAAAATTTCTCTGTAGTACTCATAGGCGTTTTAGCACTTTTAGCACTCTCGAGGCCAAATTTCTTAACTATCTCTAATGCGTACTTAGTCTGCGAAAGAAACAAGCCATCTGGTTGTTGTTTGACTTGGAGACCTAGGAAGAACTGTAACTCCCCCATAAGGGACATCTGAAATTCCTTACTCATAATTTCAGCCAAAGATTTTACTTCTGAGGTAGAAGTGGATCCAAATATGATATCGTCTACATAGACTTGAGCGATAGTAATGTGTTTGCCAAAATGTTTGACAAATAAGGTTTGGTCATTTCCACCTCTTTTGAAACCTTTGTCCAGCAGAAAACCGGACAGCCGCTCATACCAAGCTCTAGGAGCTTGCTTAAGACCATATAAAGCCTTTTTCAACCGAAATACATGATTAGGATAATTAGGGTCAATGAACCCTTTAGGTTGTTCTACATAGGTTTCCTCGGCAAGTATTCCATTAAGGAACGCAGATTTAACATCCATTTGATATAATGTAAAATGCATGTGACAAGCTATAGCAAGAAGCAGACGAACTGATTCTAAACAAGTAACAGGAGCAAACATCTCATTAAAATCAAGTCCTTCTATTTGGGAGTAACCTTGAGCAACTAGTCTAGCTTTATTTCTAATTATCATCCCATTTTCATCAATTTTATTTTTGAAAATCCAACGAGTACCAATAACCTTTTTGTGATCAGGACGTGGAATAAGAAACCAAACATCATGAATGACAAATTGTAAAAGTTCATCCTGCATAGCAGAAATCCAGTGAGAGTCATTCAATGCCTCATTTACATTCTTTGGTTCCAAGAGAGAAACAAAGCATGCATAGAGAGCATAATTTCTAAGTTGGGATCTTGTACGGACTGGTTCACTAGGGTTACCAACTATGTTGTTTATGGGATGATCTTTAGAAACCCAGTTAGGTACTTCAGGTGACTCAATAGGTAATGAATTATCTATTTCAGAAGAGTCATTTTCTAAAATATTTGACGATTCTTCTTCTATAGTTAATTCACTAGTCTTGCTTTCTACAGTAGTGTCACTAACAATTACATTTATGGATTCCATTAAGGTCTTAGTGCGAAGATTATACACTCGATAAGCTCTACTGTTAGGTGAATAACCTAAGAATATGGCTTTATCTCCTCTACTCTCAAATTTAGATAAGTGTTCCCTATCTTTACAAACATAGCAGGTACTACCAAAGGTTCTAAGGTACTTAAGATTAGGCTTTTTATTGTACCAAAGTTCATAAGAGGTTTGTTTAGAATTCTTTCTAAGATAGACCCTATTAATAAGATGGCAAGCTGTACGAATAGATTCTACCCAAAAATATTTAGGTAATTTCTTGGCATGGAGCATGACACGTGCCATCTCTTGAAGAGTTCGATTCTTTCTCTCAGCTATTCCATTTTGTTGAGGGGTCTTAGGGGCACTGAACTCATGTTTGTAACCATTATAGTCACAATATTCTACAATACCAGTGTCTTTGAATTCACCACCTCTATCACTTCGGATTCTATTCACTTGAGTGTCTTTCTCATTCTCAATCCGTAAAAGAATCTTTAAAAAAGTTTGAAAAGTATCGGATTTTTGTTTTAAGAAAGCTACCCAAGTGAATCTGGTGAAGTCATCAACCATAACTAGAATATAACTGTGTCCACAAAGACTAACAGTTTGAGAAGGACCCATTAGGTCCATATGGATGAGTTCTAAGGGATTAGAGGTAAGGATATCTTTAACCCTTTTATGAGGTGCTTTAACAATTTTTCCTTCTTGACAGGGACCACAGACAATGTTATGAATAGGTTTAATTTTTGGTATTCCTCTAACTATTTGTTGAGAAGACAATTTACTCAAATTTTCGTAATTAATGTGACCCATTCTGTTATGCCATATCTCGTTGTCATCCATTCTGGCAACATTACAGATTTCAGAACTAGACATGACAGTATAACAATTGTCAGGGGTCCTAAATCCTGTAATTAAGCATTCTCCCTTTTCATTTAAAATCTTGCAATTGTTCTTTAAAAAGGTGACAGTGTAGTTTGAGTCACAGAATTGCGAAATGCTAAGTAAATTAGCCTTAAGACCTTTAACTAAGAGAACATTTTCAAGAACAGGAAGACCTTTTTCTTTAAGGGTTCCTTTGCCTATGATCTGGGATGATATACCATCACCAAAAACAACTTTTCCACCATCAAAGTGGGTTTTATTTAAAAGTTTTGTATCATCACCTGTCATATGTTTGGAACAACCAGAATCCAAGTACCAACCAGAAGTTGTAAGTTCAGCTTTTAGAGCAGAAACAACAATGTTACACTTCATCTGGGGTGCTAGATCATCTTTTCTAACCCAAATTGCTCTGGTTTTCTGTTTGCGCTGATTTGCTCTTATTTGATAAAATTTGCGAGCAGTAGATTTTTGTTGAAAAACATTTTGCGCATGATTTTTGGTAAAATTAAATACCTGAGCATTTGATTTAGAAAAGTTTCTGGGAATCCTTCTAGTAAATGTCCTTTTAGGTTTAGTCTTTCTATTCCTATAGTTAGAGTTTTTGTCTGGTGGCCTGGGAAGGACATAATTGTTACGACTCCTCCTAGAATAGTTAAAGTTATGATACATAGGAGTGTTGTAGATAGGCTTAATCAGTCTCCTAGCATAGCAGTTATCGAAAGAGTGACCATATATATCACAATAGGAGCAATAAAGATTGCTCAGAATAGGGTTTTCCTTAGGAAAGTTTCTAAACAAAGGTTTAGAGAGATTTTGAGGTTGAATTTTATTCCTAGGTAGCACAGATTTGAAGGCAGGTTCACTTTTCCTAATTGGGGGGGCAGACATATTTTCCCTTTGGTAAACTTTCATGCTTAGAGCAACTTGTGTCTCCAGTGTTAGTGTTTTGATGATCAAACTCAGTTTTTAGAGAATGAAAGTCTGGACATGTTTCAATAGGTCTTTTGCCTCCTGACACCAATTTGATAGGTTCAACATGTTTAGTTTGTGTCTTCAAATTGGGGCAAAACCCTATTCCAGTTCTATCATCAGAATTGGTTTTAGATTCAGCAACGAATTCCTCAAAACATTTAGAATTGTTTTCAAATTTGGTAAATTTTTTGAAAACAGTTGCTGTCTTTTCTTTTGTTTGTTCCAATTCTAATAATGTCCCTTTGTATTTTTTCTCCAGAATTTCATTAGCTTCAGTTAAAGTTTTCAGTTTTTCATCAAACACTTTAACTTCACTGTCATGAGACATGCATTGTGTAGTATACTCTTCAGCATTCAGTTTTACTATTAGGCTTAGATCCTCTAGCTTTTTGGTAAGATCTTTCACAATCTTTTCTAGTCTAGTGCTTTTCTTAAGAGTCTTAGCATATAGAGTGTGAATGTCTGGGAGATCATCATTGTCTGAGTCACTAAGTGAAGTGTGTGAAGTGACCCCTAAGGTTTCATTTCTTATACTCACGCACCCATTGACATCAGCAGTATCGATTCCCCTTTGACTCACACACCCCGAAGAAGAAGTATTAATATTCTCAGTAAGTAAAGCATCTAAACCAGTTAAGGTATGATTCAAGATAACAGAACTAGAATTACTAGGCTCATCCTCAATATCAAGCACAGGCATATCATCATTATATATGATTTTGGCAAATAAAGATAAACAAGGATCAAAACCATCAGATGTCTCAGGTTCCTCATTTTCAGAATCACTTGAGTCATCCCAGGTTTTGCAGATGTTGGCTCTAGAGTGTTTGTTTTGGGCATTCAAATTAACTCTACAGTCTTGAGCAATGTGTCCTAGTTTACCACATCTATAGCATTCAATCTTCTTGAGGTCTCTGTGAGGTCTTGTGTTGTCCTTGTTCTGTTTGTCATGAGGTTTCTCATGAGGTTTGTGATTTGAAGGAGTAGAATAATTAGACTTGCCCTGTCTGTTTGCAACACTGTTTCTAAATTTAACAATTTTCTTAAATTGTTTTGTCATTAGGGCAATCTGATTATCTAGACTTTCTAAGTCACAGTCCTCATCAGAATCATTACTCGGGGTGTTTAACTCAGGCTTGGTCATCTTGGAAGTAAAGCTAAGATTGGAATTGGTATGTTTCTTATTACTGTGGGTCAATTGTTTCTTAAACTCTAATTCCATTTCCACAGTTCTTAATTTGCTACTGAGTAATTCAGGAGTTAGATTTGTATCACACATCTCCTCAATAGCATATCTTTTATTGTCAAATTTCTGTGGTAATGATCTCAGAATTTTAGAGACAATTTCTTGTCTATCATAAGTTATACCATTGGCATGAAGTTTAGTGACAATATCAGTAAGGTTCATATAGAAATCATCGAAAGACTCAGATTCAGACATGATTAAGGTATTATACTGTTGGATTAACATCTGAGTCTTAGCAGCTTTTACCCTAGAGTCTCCTTCATGGGCAGTAATCAAGGTATCCCATGCTTCCTTGGAAGTGGTACAGGATGAGATTCTCTTGAACTCATGTTCGTTAATAGACATAAATATAGCGTTCTTGCCTTTGTTATTATTTCGAGAAACCTGTTTCTCTTCTTGAGTAAATTCACTCAATATTTTCTTAATCCTTTCATTGCTTCCATCAGTGGCTGGTTTAGTTGGATAAGAGTATCCATTTTCAATAATATCCCAGACATCATCTCCCAGAGTGCCTTGAATGAAAGCAATCATTCTTACTTTCCAGTAAGAAAAATTGGTTCCATCAAAGACTGGAGGTCTGGTCAAGTTACCATATCTTTCGTTTTTCTCGTCCATAATGATTTTGAGAAAACAGTTTTAGAAACTCAGGATCTTTTTGAAAAAAGTTCACCAAAAGCTCTGATACCAATTGAAATAGTGTTGCCAAAGCCGTTTATGAAAATAAACTATTTAAGCAACTCCGAAAGTTTGTTGAAGAAACTCTTTACTTAAATCAAAATGATTTGAACACAAGATGTGTTAACAAAAGTATGTACGAGATATGGACAAGATTTGATAACAAGTTTTAGTAAACAGTTTAAAATGTTTTAAACTCAGCACACGATCAGAATGAGATGAGAAGATGTAGAAATATTGATACTCAAGATTTTTTACGTGGTAAAACCTCAACCTTGAGGAAACATCCACGACTCCCTCTACGGAGTAAAACAAAAACAATCACTAAAACAAATATATGAGTTACAACCTATTTAACTAACATGCACACAAAAACAAATCTATACAAGTTCAGGATTGTACCCTCTGGCATCCTTAACTTTTCTGCAGATCTTGTTTGTTGATGTAGTTGTCTCAATTTGTCAACTCTTCTTTGTTTCAGCACTTTACGTCGACTTATGTTCACCAAATCTTATAGCCAACACTTTCAGTGTTTGTAGTGTGAAGATGTTTGTGAATGGTGTTCTAAAACACATGCATGCACACACACACACTTATTAGTTACAGACGATCCTAACAAATCACATATAAAGTCTATATGCAGTGTATTTGTTATTTTTCTTTCTTACAAAACCAAGAACCTTTTTGACCTTTCAAAATAACCCAGATTCCACGGAGATCTTGCTTAAGAAATCGGTCAAGACCTTTCTCAATCACTTTTGAAAATATTATGGGGATTGAGAACCCTCCAAGTGCGAATCCCACTAGGTCAGGTTAGGTTTTGTAAAAACAGAAATAGAAAAACATCTATTGTTGATTCTGAAGTAAGAAAATGTTTTATCAGAAAACAATCAACAACGAAATTCTCAAGATGAGAAATAAATGCAACTAAGTGTGTTGTGACATGAAAAACTTCAGATCTATGATTTCTATTGAAAGAGAAACAAGATCTGAGTCTATGTCTAAGTTGGAAACAAGATTTATGAACACAAGGATTTCAGCAAACCAAAAATCACTCAACTCGAACTCTCATAACTCAAGAAACACTAAGGATGGTGTTTATTTGGTCATGGTGTTTATGGAGAGGTAAGTGGTTTAGGTTTAGAGGTATTTTGACGAAGTTAGGGTTTCTAACTAGGGTTTGGTTTCTCTCTCTAACTTCTCTCTTCTCTCTTCTCTCTCCTCTCTCCTCTCTCTATTCTCTGAGACTTTTCAAAATGGCAAAAGCTTTCGAAGGCTGAGATGAGAGGCCTTTAAATAGGAAGAGAAGAAGATTCCAGAGCTTCGTTCAAAATAAAGGGCTCTGATTGAGTCAAGCTCCTTTGACTCCAATCTAAGGGCTCATAACAGGCGGTGGATTAAACATACTGTGATTGGTTAAAGGGTTTACACTGGGATTCACTCAAAAGACATGCAGGCCATCGATAAGGGTTGATCTAAGGGCTGAAAGCACGCGATGGTTTGTCTCAGTAAAGAAACACAGTTCAGGCGAATCAGAGGACAGCAGGTGTAGGCCTGAGGACGAATGTAAACGCGCGTCCCAAAATAATTACAAAGCCAACCCTAAAGTCTTTAGCGCTTTCGGTTTCTACCCAGAGTAACTTTAGGCCAATAAACACAACAATCCATATTTATAGATTAACCCCAAGACCTTTTAAATCAAGTTTTAATTAAATAAAACCTTGTTTAAAATATGTTTTAAATTCCCAAAAAATTATAAAAAATCAAATTGAGGGATTTAAACACACTCACATTATTAATACACATAGTGGTGCAATATGAAATGCAAGAATGAAATTCTAAGTGTGTGAGTGATGGCTATAGTCTCAGGATCATCACAAGATGAATAGAAGAAGAAGCAACCCAATCTCTGATGCTCTTTGGTTTCTAGGATGGACACTATTTTGTCACTATTTCCAAACTAGATGAGCTCTTATACAGTCTAGACTCAAGTGAGTCAAAAGCATAAGGGCTTCAGCAGTAGCTCCATAGGCACCACCCACGATTGAGGATATGTTTCCTATCCATGGTACTATGGATTGGGTTTTGTTTGATACTGGGGCGACACATTGTTTTATAGCTACGCATTTTGCGAAGGCCTTAGGGTTGTTAGCCACAGTAGAGAGCAGAGTGACGTGTGTAGACTCACCACTGGGGTGTGGGTCGCTTATCTTCTTTATATGCCGGGGAGTGGGGGTAGAGATTGGTAGTTTGGTATTACCTACAGACATGTTAGCTTTAGATATGCATGAGCATGATGTTATTATCGGTATGGATTGGCTCACAGCTTATAGAGCCATAATTGATTGCTTCGGTGGGAGCATTGTTTTTTCCATTCCAGGGCAAGAGATGTTTGTAGTGGCGATGCCTCGCCCAGAGGGAGGTTCGACCGCTCATTTGTATTATATAGAGGAGGATACCTCTAAGGAGGTTGTGATTCCGTTAGACTCGATTCCAATTGTTCGTGAGTATTCCGATGTGTTTCAGGAGATACCAGGCCTACCCCCCAGTTGAGAGATAGACTTTGTCATAGATTTATTGCCAGATACGAGACCGATAGCACGCGCTCCATACCGTATGGCTCCGGCGGAGATGCGAGAGTTACGAGATCAGATAGAGTAGCTGTTAGGTCAGGGCTTCATTCGTAGGAGTACCTCACCTTAGGGCGCTCCAGTCTTATTTGTCAAGAAGAGAGATGGTTTACTGAGGTTATGTGTGGACTACCGGGAGTTGAACAAGGTCACAATACGGAATAAGTATCTGTTGCCTCGAATCGATGATCTGTTCGACCAGCTGAGGGGAGAAACTTTCTTTTTAAAGATAGATCTGAGGTCGGGGTACCATAAGCTACGTATTAGAGAGCAGGATGTTTCAAAGATTTCCTTCTTGACGAGATATGGGTCTTACGAGTTCAGAGTGATGCCATTTGGTCTCACAAATGCTCCAGCCGTGTTCATGGACTTAATGAACCGAGTATTCAGAGAGTTCTTGGATCAGTTTGTCATCGTCTTCATAGATGACATTTTTATATATTCACACTCCGAGGAGGAGCATGCCGAGCACTTGAGGCAGGTTCTTCAGACTTTATGAGAGCATCAGTTGTATGCTAAGTACGAGAAGTGTGGATTCTGGTTGCGAGAGGTACAGTTCTTAGGGCATGTTGTTTCTGAACAGGGGATAGAAATTGACCCAAGTAAAGTGCCAGCGGTGAGGGAGTGGGGACAACCCACGACACCGACGGAAGTGCGTAGTTTCTTGGGGTTAGCCAGATACTACAAGAGATTCATTCGGGGATTCTCCAAAATAGCAGGTCCATTATCGAACCTGACTCGCAAAGGGGTACCATATGTTTGGGATGATGCTTGTCAATTGTCTTTCGACGAGCTGAAAGACAAGCTTACTTCAGCACCAGTCCTTGCTTTACCGAAGCCGGGTGTGGAGTACCTGGTTTACATCGATGCCTCTTTACGGGGACTTGGGGGAGTACTTCAGCAGGAAGAGAAGGCTATAGCTTTTGCCTCCCGAAAGCTTAAGCCGCATGAGAAGAATTACCCCACCCACGACCTGGAGTTAGCAGCGGTCATTTTTGCACTACGGATATGGAGACACTATTTATTGGGGGAGAAGTTCCGTTTGTTCACAGACCATAAGTCACTGCAGTATCTGTTCACTCAGCGAGAGCTGAATATGCGTCAGCACAGATGGTTAGAGTTTGTGAAGGACTATCAGTTCGACATACAGTATCATCTGGGGAAAGCCAACGTAGTTGCTGATGCGTTGAGTTGTAGACCGATAAATGAGGTAGCGGATGTCTGGAAAGCGAAGTGGAAGGAGTTGGGTCACCAGGACGCAGTAGCCCGTTCCTTCATATCTGTTATGACAGTCACACTCGAGATTGTTACGAGGGTAATACAGGCCCAAACCACAGACCCGTTTTGCCAGTTGCAGATTGTACGACTTTTAGCCGAGGGTGCTGAGTCCTATTATGTTAGTTCTGATGGGGGTTTGAGGTTTAATGGGAGGTTAGTGGTTCCATAAGGGGAAAAATTGCGTCATGCAGTGATGACCCAATCTCACGGGTCCCGATTTGTGGTACATCCTGGAGGAGATAAGATATACCAGGATATGAGGAGGCAATACTGGTGGAGTGGGATGAAGAAGGAAATTACTGAGTTCGTGTCCAAGTGTTCTACCTGCCAGCTGGTGAAGGTGGACCATCAGAAACCGTCAGGATTGCTTCAGCCATTGGAAGTATCCGCGTGGAAGTGGGAGAGTATTTACATGGATTTTATTACAGGGTTGCCTACATCACAGCGGGGCCACAACTCTATCTGGGTGATTGTCGACCGTTTGACCAAGGTGGCTCATTTTCTGCCAGTGAGGATAGATTATACCACGGGTCACTATGCTCAGTTGTTCATTGCTGAGATTGTCAGATTACATGGGGTTCCCCTGAATATTGTGTCAGGTAGAGACAAGATTTTCGTATCACGTTTTTGGGAAAGCTTTCAGGAGGCTATGGGTATTGAGTTGAGGTTGAGTTCAGCTTATCACCCACAGACAGATGGACAGACAGAGCATACTAATCAGATGAGGATATGCTATGCATGTGTGTTCTTGATTTTGGAGGAGGTTGGGAGCCACATCTTCCACTAGTAGAGTTTTCTTATAATAACTCTTATCAGTTTACGATTGGTATGGCTCCATTTGAGGCTTTGTATGGTCGGCCTTGTCGTTCTCCAACTTGTTGGCTCGAGGTGGGGGATAACAAGTTGCTAGGACCAGAGGTGATTCAGGAAACCTCCGCGAGGATTGAGATGATCAGGAGTCGCATTCGAGTAGCCCAGGACAGGCAGAAGAGCTACGCTGATGCGAAACGGTTCTTTCGGGAGTTTAATGTGGGGGACCAAGTGTTATTGCGTGTATCTCCTATGAAGGGAGTGATGAGGTTCGGGAAGAAAGGGAAATTAGCCCCGAGGTACGTGGGACCATTTCCCATTATCGAGAGATTGGGCCGGTAGCATACAGATTGGGACTACCAGAGCATTTACATCGCATTCACGATGTATTCCACATCTCGTCGTTGAGACGGTATCTTCAGGATGATATGGCCTATACTCACATCGCGATAGATGAGGTAGACTTGCAGCCTAACATCTCTTATGAGGAGAGACCGGTGGCTATCCTAGACTATAGTGAGAAGAGATTGAGGTCGAAGATAGTTCCACTTGTACGGGTTGAGTGGGAGAATCATAATGTGGAGGAATCCACTTGGGAGCGCGAGGCCGATATGCGCGAAAGATATCCAGGTTTGTTCTTACCAGGTATGCCTTATTTTCTGAATTTCGGGACGAAATTCCTTTATTAGGCGGGAAGTATGTAATACCCCTTATTTTTATGCTATATTAATTTGGGGATTTATTAATATTAATGTGAATTAATTATTTAATAAAAATTCGGAAATTAATTATGTTATAATTATTAACGTGATGAGAGTCAGTAATTATAGGAAAATTTGTTGAATATTACTAATGAGCAAAGTAATATATAATAGTGGCCATATTAAATGTCACGAGTGAATAAAATGACAATTTTAGAAATTTGAGTCGGGACGCGCCCGTGTCGCGTCGGGACTAAATATTGATAAAAAAAAGTAAATATTTTATAATTTGTTCATATGGTCATTTTGAGTGCGCCAACGCGTCCGGAAGGGTCGAGATAGTCAGAAAAGTATACCCGTGAGTTTGATTTGGGTCTCGGGGCATTTTTAGGCCTAATTAGTACCCCGGGAGGGCATTTTAGTCATTTTGTATTTTTGGGTAATTAAACCCACGAAAATTAAAGGGGTTATATCATATGTTTAGGTTATCTCCTAGGATTAGATAACTCAAAACACTAGAACGGCCATTGGAGAGGAGAGGAGAGAGCTCTCAAGGCATTCCAAGGCTCAAAACTCACCCGTTTGCACCGCCGCCACCGCCAACGCGTAGATCGCGAGACGGGGAACGCAACCACACCAAATTCAACACCAAACCAAATTTTTGAAAATTCCAGGAAAGTGTTTATCTTGCTTATTTCGTTGATGCATCATCCATATTAGTTTACGAGTTATTGGGATGAGATTTATGGAATAAAAACCCAATTTGAGATGGGAAATTTTCATGTAGTGATGATTTATATGATATTCTGGAAACCCTTTTTCATGTAAAGGATTAAGAGTTTGATTAAGAAAAGAGTTCTAATCAGATACAAATACTAAAAAAAATTATTTCGGGCAATCGGACCGTTGGAATTGGATGAAATTTTACATAGAATTAGCTGAAGATGAGAGGAAGTTACAAAAAAAAATTCAGCTCGATCGGACCGTTCAATATTTTTTAATATTTTTTTTGCTAGACAGTTTTATGTTTTGAGGACTCTTAGAGAATAAAAAAATTCAATTAAAACTCCATTTTAATTCCGATTTCGAAACCGTTTGAAATTCTCATCTTTGAAAATAAAATTCAAAATCCTTTAATGTAAGGCGAAATCTATATTTTTGGGATATTTTGCATAAAGGATAATGTAAGTATATATCAAAGGGGAGAGACACGTAAGAGAGAGTTACGTTGGAACATAAATGGATATCTACTGAATTGTACATTTGGAAGAATAGAGTCCATGAGGGTTACGTAGTAAGTTGGAAAAACCCTTCGAATTAAAGTTAGAAACGAACCATTAAACTTGATAAATAATAATGGGAAAATATGGATAAATGTTGTGAATGTGGGTTATTGGATAAACCTAAATTGATATAATAAAAGTGGTATATTTATATGATTGTGTATGCATATATTATATACTTGTGAAAATCATGCCCGCGCTACTTGCTATCCCTGAGGTTTTCGCGGTGGGACGATCTTATCTCGTGTGCCTTATGGGGGATATTGACTCGTACCCTAGAAGATAGAAATCCTAGGTACAGGCTATCGAATCGGTAGTCACGGTCCTAAGAGACGTGAGGGTATGTACTGACCTCTTGGACTTGGAAACTATGCTTCGCCTCAAGATTGTTTGTGTATGTATACAGTTCGAGAGTGATTCGGAACTTGTATTCCCTTTAGTACGATTGATACGGGGATTGGATAGCAGAGTATGCCCGCGCCATAAAATTTTATGTGGGGTGCTGTTAGAATATATATATTATACGAGTATTTAATATATATATATGAACTTCTAAAATTTGGGAAGCTGCCTACTGTGTTATGGTAAGTGAGACATGTATAATGACTCAAATTGGAAATACTTGTTTTGAAAAGTATAATATGATATTGAAAAACTTTATGAGTTAATAAAGTTAAAATGAGCGTTTGGGTACTAAATGAAATTTTCTTTATAAACCATGATGTTGTTAAATATTAAATCTTTAGAGTCACCTAAGATAAGTTAAATCCTTGGGGAAAGATAGTGTGATATATGATGAGATAGACCATTGGGAAGGTTAGTGCGATAGGAGTGCACATTAGAAGAGAGGTGAGAATTTCTCAAGAGAGTGTCGCACTAATATGTTGTTGCATTGGCCTGTATCAATTTAAATACTTGCTAAACGAATTTTTAAATCATATACACTATCGGGCTCTGACCCGTTTCTATTCCTCTTTCTCTCTTGTATATATATGTATATATTACAGGTGCCCAGCCACAGGGGCGTCTTGCTTAGGATCCCTTCAAAGGAACGTGCTGCAGCGTAGGTGGGAGTTGCAGGCCACTTGATTAGACGATTTCATTTACTTGATTCCACTTCTATCATTCTCAGTTATTAGGGCATGTGTCGTCCTTTCCTCTATTTATCTGTTTTATTGGGACATTTGTATTTCAGGTATTTATAGTACTGTTACTTTAGGATTTCTTCAGCTTGTATGTTTTACTTTAAGTTTTAAATGCTGGGATTTAGTTGTTGAATGTTTAAATTAATTGGATTATATGTTCCAGGATTATTGTGGTGTGATTCTTTAAATATTAAATTGTTGTAGATAATTAAATCTTTATTTTCAAAATAAAGTTTGGAAAGTAATGTTTAAAAATGGTTTTGACACTTAGCATAATTAAATAGGCTGTTAAATTTAGAAAAGTTATTTTTACGACAGTGATGTTAAGAATGATCCAACTGTTCACCTTGATTTTAATTTAATAAAGGAGTGATCGTCCGGTATTTAATTAAGCGGGGTGTCACAATAAGTTCAACTAATGTTCCTCCCAAACCCGAAAACAAAAAGACACTTGTGATATTGTCTTCAACTTAAAGTCTTCATTGTGTCGTCTAAGAAATCATCAAGGAGGAAAATACCTACACACACGAAGCAAACGAAACATCGTGGTTCATGGAGTTTAAAGAAAAACAAATAAATTTCCCCATTAATATGTTCTCCCCTTTTTGTTTGTAATATACAAAGGATTAGAAGCTAATCCTAAAAAGTTAGTATCATGAGAATCCAAATGTGAAATATCGTCACAAAGAATAAACAATGAAGCATATGTAACGAGACTTCAACAAAGCAACAAACAATTTTTGTAAATTTTTATAAATTTTTTAGTATATAAATATATATATTTTTATAAATACAAATAGTCACACCATGGAGTAGCACAAAAATATTTGAATCATGAAAATGGAATGAATTTTTGTTAACTTGATGCAGGGGAAAGTCAACATAAGCATACATAGCGATGGTGCACGAATTCAAAGTGATACTCCTAAAGAAAGAACTCAATTCAATTTTTTTATAAAAAAGAATTAAATAAAGTGAAATTGACTCAACTCATACAAAATGTCATGAATATTAATTCTTCTCAAAAGAAGTAAAGAGAAAAGCACCCTAAATAAGAAACAAGTCTTGACCTCAACCATTAGTCTGAGAGCTGTTCTTAAAAGGATTAGACATCATTTGGAATTCCTCCATTAAACATTGAGATGTATTGAATAAAAATACCATTTTCTCTCAAAAACTAGCAAGATCTATATGGTAACGTTTGGTAGCATGTGTGGTAGAATGTGTATGAGAAACTCTTCCTAGCTTAAAAAAAAACTCCCTAAGGTGACCTCTTTGTTTAAAATGGGTAAAAAATTAGATTGGTTTGAGTCAACCTTGGTTAAAACTCCTACGATGAGTTCACCTTGGTGGGTTAGGTCTAGTCCCATAAGAATCCATCACACACTTGGCAATCGATTCGAGTACAGTATTGGAAGTTGATGCACCATTGTATCCTATGTCTTATCTCTATTTAAAACCTAATGTGGGACCTAGAAACATATTTTTCAACCTTCTTATATGTGTCCTCTAGAGTGACTTTGACCTCCCGAGGATGCTCTAGATCTTTCTCGAGTTTGGAAACATGGGCTTCAAGTTTCTCACGAGTCTCAAATAACCCTTAAAGATCTCTCGTAAGTCTTTCTTTTCCTTTCCCACCGACATAAATTACTCACTAAAAGAGATTATCATCAAGATCTCTCTATGTCTCTCAAAACTTCCAACTCCTTATCTAAAGCCTACACACTAAGAGTAAAATTTTTATTTTTAGTTTTAGTTTTTAAAGACTCGGTGTAAAGTTTTCCATAGGCACATCTGATACCTCATTCTCCTTCTCAAATCATCACCCTTACACAAACATCACCCTCATTATCTCTATAATAAGGCTATCACATTTAGAAGTGTCCTCTTCGTCATGAGACATACTAGTAGTGCTAACGTGACAAGCTATGAATGCACACAAATTATATTTATGTAGTGATTAAACCCTAGAATCTACCGACTCAAGTGAGATTATACGTAGCTTTTCCTTTGCTTTTGCCTTGTATCTTAATTCTAATGGACCCCTAATGGGATTTGTGGCCTTTCCCTTCACACTCATAACATCTCTCTGATTTAACTTTCCTAGGGAACTCACATATATCTCTCTGTTGATTATTCTCAAAAACATTCTTACCGTCTTAGAATTTTTTTTCATTCTCAAAACTTTATTTTCCACTTTTGAAGAATTTTAGTTTATTAAATTTGAGAAATTTTTTGAATTGATTTCAAACAAGGCAAGATCATCCAGATCAATTTTGGAATCGGAATCAGAAACCTCTTCTTTTGATTTTGTTTTTAAAGATATTCCTTCCTTTTTTTTCTTTTGGTTTCGAAAAACATATCTATTTTATAAGTTTAAAGATCACCTACGAGCTCTTCCAGCCTAATCGTGTCTATAATTCCCAAAGCGTTAAGGGTGGTAATTTTTGCATGAAAACGTGATGGGAGATACCTTGGAATTTTATTAACCACTCTCACTTTCGGAATTTTCTCACCTAAATTAAAACTAAAATTCACAATATCATACAAACATGTATAGAATTCATCAAAAGTGTTAGTTTCACACATGCGTATGGTCTCAAATTCTACGATGAGGTTTTTATGTTTGGAAGGTTTCATATCATTCGTATTCTCATGTGTGAGTTGGAGTATGTCCCACGCTTCTACACACGTGATACATGTCATGACACGATAAAATTCATTTTAGTGTGACAGTACCTAAAGTTGAATTTAAACCACGAGAGTTAAAATTGCACAGCCTAAGATCATCTTCAGTCCAATTAGCAATTGGCTTAAGACTAATGACATTTTTATTAGTCACAGTAGGAGGATTCCACCCCCTTTCAATGATAAACTAGACGCACTCTAATTAAAGGTGAAAAGTAGCATAATGTTAGTACGCCGTCGTTTCACCACCTCTATACAAAAACCTAGACTATTTACTACATTGTTTATAGGAGTACAACGGCCAGTACGGTTATCAAAACCACAAAGACTAGTTGTTGGAATTCTATTTGTTTAATACTTCGTAAAAAAAAGTGTAAAAGATGATATGTGAGCAAATCATTAAACTAGGCATGTATTTAAACTTAGATTAAAAAAATGAGTAAAAGTATAGGTTGAGAATCGTCTCCCACACACAAGCTAAATAGCATAAGTGGTTACATGAGCATAAAAGAGCTAACAAGATTAATCACATTCGAACATTTCATTAAATCTAGAATTATCACCCTCTAAATTCGCATAAAAGATTAATTTGAGTTCAGTGTCAACGAATATTCCCGAAATTACACATGAAAAGTCGTAAATACGGAGGATACAAGATATACCCCGTTGAATCTCCTAAGTGTGACATAAGGAACAATTAACTCATTAAAACTACCCTAGACCCTTGATACCATAGCATAGCAACTAATTAACCCATGTGAGTTTAACAATCTCAATCTAGATTAAGTTACCTACAAAGCATATTGTATTTACAACTTGTAGAAAGAATGCAATATACTAAAGTTTTTATTTTCCATCAAATTAAAATTATGAGAGTACAGCGGCTAGTCTGGGCATTGAATCCAAATAGACTAGATTTTATAATTCTATTAGTTTAATACATCACAAATAAAAGTGTAAAAGATGATATGTGAGCAAATCATTAAATTAGGCATGTATTTAAACTTAGATTAAAAAAACGAGTAAAACTATACGTTGAGAATCATCCCCCACACATAAGATAAATAGCATAAGTGGTTACATGAAAATAAAAGTGCTAACAAGATTAATCACATTCGGACAATTAATAAAACCTAAATTCTCATAAAAGATTAATTTGAGTTCGGTCTCATAGAATATTCCCAAAATCACACATGATAGGTCATAAATACGGAGCATATGTGATATACCCCGTTGAATCTCCTAATTGTGATATAAGGAACAATTAAGTCATTAAAACTACCCTAGACCCTGCATACCATAGCATAGCAACTAATTAACCCATGTGAGTTTCACAATCTCAATCTAGATTAAGTTACCTACAAAACATGTTAAATGTCATTAATTAAATGAAAGAAATAAAGGCAAGAAAGTAAGTAAAAGAAATTAAATCTAGATTACAAAGAAAGTAAATAAATAACGAAGCAAGAAAAACAACAATGGAACCTTGGATTTAAAGAGAGAGATGATGAATAGTGTTCTTACAAACCAATGTGGTTAAAACCCTAGTAGAGAGAGAACCCACACCCAAAATCATGTCCAAACCCTAACCTCCCTAATATAAACTCAAAATAAGATAAAAGAAGATGTAAAATAAGATAATAGAATATGTCTTCAAATACAACAAAAACCCACTTAAATAGTAAGTTGTAAAAGAAATAAAGAAAAAAGAAAAGAAAATGATTTATTCTAATAACCAAGAAGGAGCTCCCTGGGAAAATGGTCATAACATGCTCGTTAGGAATCGGATTAAGGAACCTTCGAAGGCCACGAGAAGCCGACTCGAAGGGAAATAACTATTGTGAAGAGTTCGGGCATGAAGCTCGAACGCGAAAATGACTAAAGTGACTAAAATTCCACTAAAGTTGTGTACTACATTGAACACTTCCCGAATAGCACCAATTGCACCATTAAGCGTTCCAATACCTACAAAAACTCAAATAAACCTTGCAACACACACATACACACACACACACACACACACACACATATATATATATATATATATATATATATATATATATCAAAACCCAAGGTTATAGAGTATATGAGCATAAATACAGGAATTAACAGGCACAATTGTACTAGAAGGCATAAGTAAAATGGGTGATAATATGCAATATTCATTACTAATCGCACCCCCTAACTTAGAAATTGCTAGGTCCTAGTGATGAAACAAAACAAAACCATCCCAGCAGGTGGCGATACATAACATATATAAGCATAAAATATATAAATGCCACTTTCGAGGGTGAACGATTGCATTTAACATATGCAATAAGCCGTTAAACCCCTAGGTTACCCTTGTGGACAACTGTTATCTCGTGAGGTTTTTTAGGGATGAAACCCACAAACACCAAATTTCCTCAAAATATGCCCATCTCAACAACAACTAGATATTTCAACATATTACTAACAAAGCAAAAGAGAATTTTGCCCAATAATCCACAACTATTAATATTAAAAGAATAACTATATCGAATTAAAACCCCAAATGTGAGTGGTGTGCATGCACATGTAACAAGCTTTGATTAGATAAAAATTCATATAGCCCAGATAAAAATTAGAGCTTGCTTCCACTCAATCCTCTCTGGTTATTACACTTAACAAATAGAAGCACTCGGAATAGGGTGTAACAAACGGAACATGAGGGCATAATGAGTAAATGTAAATGGAAACTAGGTCATACACATGTCATCAATGAATAACGCTATATATAAAATAAAAGCTTTGCAATCTCAATGAAAGGATATCATCATTAAAGAGGTGAAAAGTACTTTCACAGATTATCGAAATTATTTAAACTTTTGAATTACAATCACCTTAGGATCACGTAGGGCTTTTATAGGGTTGGAATGTAGGTTTGGGGTTAAGATTACAAAAGGAAGGGATTATATACGGATTCAAAGGTGTTTGGGGATGAAACACTTGGAATAATGGAAAATTGTGGACAATTTTAAAATTGGAAAATGATTTCCATAACAAGCAATGAATATAATATTGGAAAGTGACAAAGATTATTGAACACTAAGTAAAAAAATGGAAATACTTTATCTTTCTTTCGTTTTCTTCGTTTTCTCATCTTTTCTTTTGATTTTGTATTTTCCCCCTTTTCTTTTCTTTTTCACTTCATTTGTTTCTTCATTTTTTCACTCTCACATGATTAATTGCAACCACATAACACGAACATCATTCAATCCCAAGTGTCATTCCAAACAAAGGTTTGGAAGGTGTTATATGTGGTTTATAACTGCAATTTAGAGTTGGTTATGGATTTTTGGATTATGAAACGAAGGGCTATATTTAGGCTCAAAGGGTTTGACGAGGAAAAACATATAAGGTGAGGTCAAGCTCAATATAGGTAATATAACAAAGAGGGACTATGATCATTTACTAAAGTTTAAGCAATTCTCGAGTCAAAATAACTTTAAAAATCATGCTCAGGTAACACATTTTAAATATGAACCCAATTAATGAACGATCAAATGAAAGAATAGTGAGATTACCGACGAATTCTACATTTTCAAGAAGAAAAGAGTAATGTATAAGCACTCACAAATTAATAAAATCACAAAGATCTCTAGGTTTTAGTGTACACAAAGCAACAAAAAGATATCGAGTTATAATTGTCCTACTGAATCAATTATAAAATATGCTCAAGTGCTCATGAGTTTTTAAGGTTTAATTCATGCATTTATTCTCAATATTGAATAATTTGAGGACTAAAGTTTAATAATGTGAAAGAAATAGGAAATGCATCATTGAATTAGCAATTGGATAGGGAAATTATTGAATTTATCATAGGAAATTAAGGCAAAAGTCCCAAGAAAGAGAAAAGAAATAAAGAAAACAAGTTTTGAAATCTTTGAATTTTTTTATTTTTTGAATTTTATTTTTTATTTTTTTTATAAAAAGTAATTAATAAATATGAACATGGCTCACGATGATAACATAGAAATTGAGATGAATAATTACACACGCCTAACTTGAAATGCACATTGTCCTCAATGTAATTAAAGACACTATAACAAAGAGAGGGATAGATATAAATCCCCCCAATTTGGAGAGATCCCCTAGGTAGTCAACGTGAGCCCTATACAAACCAAAGAAAAATAAAAATATTTGCACAAAAATTAAGTTAAAAAAAATCATGTCGTAAGTCACAATAATCTAGAGGGGCTGAAGTGTAAATATTAGATAAATTGATGGTCAACATTTGATTTTATAAAAAAGGAGGGTCACACGCATCAAAATTCAATAAGTACCCAACAACTACATTATCATTTCCAAACTCATAATTTCAAAAAAAAACTTAATACAATACAAATAGAAAGAAAGAAAGAAAGAAAGAAAGAAAGGGCAAAAAAAGTAAAAGTAAGAATTCCCATTACAGCAGCAGTACTAAAAAATCGGGACCACCAGAGGTTCCCAGCGCATATCTTCAGCCTCCTAACATACGGCATATGATCAAGGTCCCACGTACAATGGTAGGTCAACGGCCTCTGTTGAGTCTGAGAATAGGCGTGAAACCCATATTTTTCCCTTTCACAACGAAACCCCTCAAAACCAAGGTAGGGCACACACTTGATCGAATCGTACTTTTTGATTGCAGCCATTTCAACCTACAAAATAATAATTAGGCAAGATAAAAAAAATATAAAACGTAATTAAAGTTAGTCAGTGAACAAGTTAAAATGGCTCGTGCAAGTGTGTGAAACCGAATGAAAAAATACCACATTGTGACAAAAAGTGTCGGGGTGCAACTACGAGTAAAAAAATACACAAGTGTATGCTAAACAACTCGAAAAAAATTGGTTTAGGGATTTTAGCAAACACTTGATGTGAAAAATGTGGTGTAACGTGTGTGGGTGCCATTTGAACCAACAAAATCCCCATTCATGAACAAACACAAGAATCGAACAACAATTTGTGTTCATGAGCGGATATTCAACAATAAATATGCATTAAAATATGTTGGAACAACACAAATGGGACATGACCAACAAAAAACTTCAAAAATTATCAACATAAGCATAACACCCAATAATCATGAGAATTACCAACCAAAAATCCCAAATACATAATATAAATAAGAAATTTTATACCTTGATTGTGTAAAAATGGTGAATTTGGAGCTTTTTGTGATGGATGAAAATATCTTCTTGGCCTACAACGTAATCTTAGGGAGGGTAGCACTCATGGAATTTGAAGTTATGCCTTTCATTGTACACCAAGTAATGAAATTACTAAGTCCTTATAGATTAATGGAAGCAACTGGTGATTAGGTGGAAGCACGTGAGTGATACTTCGATTTGGCGGAGGAAATGAAACCCATAAGATAAAGAAAACTTCATAAAACATATAAACTCTTGGCCCAAGAGATGAACAAAAACTTAAGAAGGGAGAGCCTGCAGAAGAGGTAGAATCCATCATCCTTAATGAGGACAAACCAAAAAAGTCCATCCAAATAAGCTCGTCCCTCAAACCGGAAATAAATAAAGAGTTGGTTTATCTGTTAATAAAATGGAAAAGTGTCTTCGCTTGGAGCCATAGTGATATGCTGGGGATTGACCCCGTAGTTATTTGTCATTGACTCGACATAGATGAGACATTTAAAATAGTAAAATAACAAACACGAACCTTTACGAGATATAGATATGAAGTCATACAAGATGAAGTGAAAAGATGCAGGCCGTAAATTTTATCAGGGAAATAAATTACCCAAAATGGCTATCATTGTGCATGGACTTCACTGATCTTAATAAAACTTTACCTAAGGATAATTTTCCCTTGCCAAGGATCGACTAAATGGGGGATTCCACGGCCGAACATGAGCTCATGAGCTTCATGTATGCTTACTCTGCATACAATTAAATTTCAATACATGGCGATGACACCAAGAAAACTTCTTTCATCACAGATAAAGGATCATACTGCTACAAAGCTATGATGCCATTCGATTTACTAAATACAGGGGCTACCTACCAAACGTTGTTCAATAAAATGTTCAAGGATTAGATCAAAAAGATGATGGAGGTTTATATGGACGATATGCTCACGAAGAGTTTGAAGGCCAAGAACCACATAGCCGATTTAGAAAGGACATTTGACACAATGGATTAGTATGGAATGAAATTAAATCCTGCAAAGTGTGTATTCAATGTTGGAGCTTGAAAGTCTGATTTTGGATTTGTGGAATAATTAACCCAAGATAACCCAAGAAGACAAATAAACCATCTAAGACTTCCTAAGAATGCAAGTGAAATCTATATTATACCTCTAATAAAATAGTATTATAGATTTTAATAGCATTTAATACACCAATCTATATTTATATCTACATAAATATTACAAAATTCATGTTATTGATGCCTCGTATTCAAGCCTCCATGTGGTCATTCTAACAATCTATTCTCATTCCCACCCACTGACTTTTTAAATCAACAATGATCTTTCTCGCTTCCTTTTCCGACCCCTTTATAAAATTCAACCCGAAGATAGAGGACTGAGACCCCTAGAAATTTGCCAATGTCCCCAAAATATTCGATGCAAGAAATGTGATAAAGCTCCTGAACAAGATCCTCCCCCACCAAAGAGAAGACGCAATCATGACTATTGGAAAACTTGAATGAGATCGTATATGAAATCGACTAACGAGCGTATTTAGTCACTCATATTGCTTATTATCGCCCGTTTTACCTATTCATTATAACCTTGGGTTTCAATATATATATATATATATATAGCTAGGCTCAAGTGCACACTAAGTTTGCACATCATTTTTTTAAAATAGTAAAAAAAAAATTTGAGTTGATTTTTTTTATGTGATATCTAAACATTTCAACGGAGCCATGTAAAAAAAATCAACCCAAAAAAACTTCTTTTGCTATTTTTAAAAAATAGGTCAAACTTTCGCATCTTTTAAGCATTTTAAAAGTTGCGAAAGTTTGACCGATTTTTTAAAAATAGCAAAAAAAGTTTTTTTAGCTGATTTTTTTTACATGGGTCCGGTGAAATGTTTAAATATCACATAAAAAAATCAACTGATAAATATTTTTTTAACCTTTAAAAAAATTGGTGTGCGCCAGCACTGTGCAAACTTAATGTGCACAGGAGCCTGCCATATATATATATATATATATATATGTGTGTGTGTGTGTGTGTGTGTGTGTTGCAAGGTTTATTTTAGTTTTTATAGGTATTGGAATGCTTAACGGTGCAATTGGGGCTTTTCGAGAAGTTTTCAATGTAGTACGCAACTTTAGGGGTATTTAGGCATTTTAGCCATATCAGCGTTCGAGCTTCGTGCCCGAACTCTTCATGAAAGTTTTAGAACTTCGAGTCGGCTTCGCAAGGCCTCTGATGTTTCGTTAATATGGTTCCTAACAAGCATGTTATGACCATTTTCCCGAGGAGGTTGTTAGGATAAAAAAATTTCTTTTCTTTTATCCTTATTTCTTTTACCACTTACTATTTAAGTGGGGTTTTGTTGTATTTGAATACATAATCAATTATCTTATTTAACATCTTCTTTTATATTGTTTCGAGTTTAGGGTAGGGAGGTTAGGGTTTGAAGGTGATTTTGGGTGTGGCTTCTCTCTCTTTCCTAGCGTTTTACACACTTTGGTTTGTAAGAACTCTATTAATCATCTCTCTCTTTAAACCCAAGCTTTCATTGTTGTTTTTCTTGCTTTATTATTTATTTACTTGCTTTGTAATCTATATTTAATTACTTTCATTTACTTTCTTGCATTTATTGCTTTCATTTAAATAATTTCATTTAACATGTGTTGTAGGTAACTTAATCTAGGTTTAGATTGTTAAACTCACATGGGTTAATTAGTTGCTATGTTATGGTATGATCGGTCTAGAGTAGTTTTGATGAGTTAATTGTTACTTATATCACAATTAGGAGATTCAACAGGGTATATCACATATGCTCCGTATTTATGACCTATCATGTGTAATTCTGGGAATATTCTATGACACCGAACTCAAATTAATCTTTTATGAGAATTTAGGTTTTATTAATTGTCCGAATGTGATTAATCTTGTTAGAAATTTTATTTTCATGTAACCACTTATGCTATTTAGCTTGTGTGTGGGAGACGATTCTCAACCTATAGTTTTACTCATTTTTTTAATCTAAGTTTAAATACATGCCTAGTTTAATGATTTGCTCACATATCATCTTTTACACTTTTATTTGTGATGTATTAAATTAATAGAATTATAACAACTAGTCTATTTGGATTCGATACCCAGACTGGCCGCTGTACTCTCGTAATTTTAATTTGATGGAAAATAAAAACTTTAGTATATTGCATTCTTTCTACAAGTTGTAAATACAATATTCTAACTTGAATTCGTTTGGAATAAATTAGATTTGGGAGTATGATGATTATATTCTTCTGGAAAATTCGATTCTTCAAAGATATTATGCATTACTAATTATTTGTACTTTATTTTTGTTATATAGGGATCATAAAAAATGGCTAAACTCTTGGGGTAATGACCCTATAATAGAGATAAAGGGCAAGGTGATCCAATACCACTTATGGGGAGTTCATGTTCTAAGTTTTTCCTTCAATGTCATAGTCATAGTCGAAGTTGGACATTAGGTTTAAATGTTTTGAAAAACATAAGTTGTTTAGTCATATTACTAAAAGAGTCTATAGTTGGAAATTGTACTTTACTTAGATGATGTGCCTTTGTTATATTCAGACACAAACATCAAACGATTTAATTTTTTAAGATAACATGAATATGATCCAAATAGGACACGACACAACATAACACTACGCACCACGAATAACATCATTTTTAAAATTTACGTTATATTGGTCTTAAATAGACACAATAGCATAAATGAAACTATATCAATCAACAATATTCGTATTATATATTTGCACTCGCGCATTGCGCGGGGTACGTGCTAATTATTACCAATTTTAGTCTTAATTAACTTCATTTCAAGGTTGACATCCAAGGTAATTCCATTAATAAACAATAAGCACAATCATATGAGAAATGATGATGTACGAGGAAAATCCAAGTGGGAAAAAACTTATACTACCAGGCCTAGATAAAATTAACTATAGAGAGGGTATTAAGAAAGATATAAAATGACTTACAATACTTGACTCCTCAAGCCTATGCGGTTGAATGTCTTCAACCTTATTCTATAGAACTATGCAATCCAGTGTCATCTTCACATAATCTCCATGCCTTAGACTCCTCTGATAGCCTCAACCGTCACCCACTTGTGTGGAATGCACCATACAGAAGTATGTATGACAAAGAGTTCTGGGGTTTAATCTTGAAAGATGATCAAGATAAACGATCTTTTATTTGGATATTAGGTTTGGAAAATAGTTATTAGATTTAAAGGTTCCAAATTTTTTTAGTAAAAGGAGGTTGATATTTAACAAACCTAATTTCAGAGAGAATCGCCATTTTGAACAGGTTAGAAGCGTTTTCTAAAAATTCTTACCGCTCGTTCGAGCGAGAATAGGGTCGTTCAAACGACTTTACGCATCTCGTTGGAATGAGGAAAAAATCCATTAAAATGACAATGCATTTCATTCAAATACCTTTCTAACATGCTTTCAATGAGTTGTACCATGCAAGACAGAGATCTCGTCGTTTTGAGGTCATTTGAAGTTTGATCAATCGAGAATAGCTTCTCATTTGAATCTCGTTCGAACGAGATTGGCTTCTCATTGGAACAAGAATGCTATCTCATTATAACGACAACAAAATAAAATATGTTACTCTCAAAAAACTTTTTCAAATGATAAATTGCCTCAGAAAAATATTCAAATGCAATGAAGATTATTTTGATCATATAAAGTCATATACCTTTCAATGTCGAGAAATAAGTAGTGCATTCAAACTTGTAGAATTCGGTATAGTTGTATGTATTGGATCATAAGCTTGAGTAATATATATATGACAATCCTATAACTGATGTTTTTTGTCCAATGGAATAAGACAATACATACATAAGACTTAATTGGAAAGTTGCCCTTATAAATCTCTCCCTTTAGCTATTCCGGGACAAAACACGAGACACAGTGAAAATTGCTAGGCCAGGCCGTATATCCACATATCCCATCCTAACATCCAAAAACAAATGGACACGAACAGCCTAACAACTACTCAGCATCTCAATGTTCCATTGTGTAGCTTATACTAAAATTTATGAAGATGAAAAGCTGCACACACGAAATAACAAATACCTAGGACATATGGGAGAATAAAAATTAATACCATGGACAAAACTCCACTTACGTTTGAAAAATCTCTCCCATTTTTGTTCAAAAAATACAAAGGGATAATGTAAAAAAGTATCCTACAAATAAGTGCACACATATGGATAAAGAGAGAACAACAGTCACAATGGGCATACATAAATGTAATAATAAAACCATTCAACATAGTGAAGGGAAATTATCCAAGATGAGTGAGCATAAGCGTAAAACCGTAGAGCATGATATAATATGAATTGATAGATATAAAATAAATCATAAGCCCCATAGAAATGTAAAGAGATACAGAGTACCAAATAAACCATCAAGAAGTAAATAATAGCCCTATACCATAATCTCAATACATGAAATACAAATGGAACTGTCTGAAGAGAAAATACAAATATGTTCAACAATCACATCAAATACAAATCCCAAACAAAAATAGAATGTCTCATCAAATAAATAAACTCCCTAAGGGATGAGGTAAGTCATCTTCAGTCTTATCCTACTTCTAGCCAGTTCCAGATGAGCTAGCTCCCCGCCACTGCTCGATAGGCCATATCTCGTTAATATGAGACATTATAAGTGACACTATCCTAGCTCGGTGCTCACTCCGAGTGGCAAGATCTGCAGGAAGTTGGGTTTGTATGCGACGTGACTCTGTTATCTTGGACTTTAACCACCATCGCTCCTCCTACTGCAACGTGCATACTGACTGAACCTATCGAGATAACTCTTATACGAAAGGTGAATCCCAAGATAGAAAGGATGAAGATGGAAGTAATGGACTGGTAAACTCGTAAAAATGTCCTGCCCTAGATGAAAATGAAGCAGGAGCAAATTCATACCCTCGATGATCTTTTGGGGGAAGATGTCCCCCAGAACGACGAACGAAGTTTATGTGAATAGTGGAATATAAATCATCTTAACCTCATTTGGGAGAAGAGGAACCCCAATCATAAGATAGATCGAGTGACTAAAATCTCATAGGGAAGAGTTGGCCAGATATGAGACATCTTGGTATTCGACACAAATGACATTTAAAGGACAATCATATCGAGGAGGTCAATGATCCTCCTCTGGATAAATGTCATACATAAAACAAACGATGTCAATAGAAAGATGGGAAGAATTGAAGCGAGGAAGAAAAGACAAGAATGTGACCCAATTAAGCAACCAATAATCAGGATGAAGAACGAAAATGGTATAGGGTGAGGGAGTTAGCCATGTATTGATGAAAAGAATAATGGAATTGATAGGTATACGCTCCTTCAGAGGCTCAGGATGGGTAGCATCATGGGCCCTCGCTACGCCCAACATAGTCTCAACCATATTCGGTGTTGCAACGATACTAAATCCTCTAACCATGGAGCGAAGAGCAGCAGGTGAACCAGATATATGGCGATAAAATTCTTGAACAAGGTCAGGGAGGATAACATCGTACATCGAGAACAAGGGTTCCCAACCACGATTGGTTAACTAAAAAGGAATATCGAAATATTCAAACTCCTCTTGTACAAACTCTCTCATGAACAACAGCTTGTATGTGAAACCCTAGCATGAAAACTGCTCATAGTCTCCACGACTCCCCTGCGAAGAGGTGAATAGGCAGGACGATTTTCTTGGGCGGCATGTGCCCTATATGAAGAGGAAGAGGACTCAGTTTGAGATGCATCGAGAGCCTATTTGATGGTAACCTTACCTCGTTCGAACCAATATCAAACGAGCTTCCAACAAGAGTGGTACTAAAAAATAAAGGATCCTCGTTAAAAGGTCATTAGAAGCCTATTTTGATGATAACCTTACCTCATTCGAATGAGACGACATTCGATCTAATGAAAAATATTTTTCTTTAATTTTTTTTGTTAAAAATTGGCTAAAAGACAAACAAAACTAAAATAAAACCAAGAAAAAAAATTATGAATAAAGACACCGTGTGAGATAACATTAGTCAAAGGAACATGCAAATGAAATGAATGGGTGTGAACCTAAAGCACATGACCTTTAATTTAAAAGCTACGCGATAGTGCACGACGACAAATAGACATACCAAAAGTTAAGTACTCAAATCAAACTTAGTGACCAGTAAAGTGGTATTCACAAGATATCAACGCACTTATGCATATATGCCTAAGTAACGATGATTCTCACCCCAATATAGTCATGAAATGAAATATGGAAATAGAAATGTGGTTGTGCAAACCCATTAAACTTCAACTAAACTCCTTCAAACACTCATAACTTTTTACATAGGAATTTTTCTCATTTGATGATATTTGAGAGGATGATCCTTTTTGTCTTTTTATATATCTTGCGATCTCACTTTCACTCTTCTTAGCACCATAATTCTTTTTGCTTTACAAAATGGGCTCTTGGCAATGGTGGCCTTTCATGCAATGGACTATTTTCTCCGATCACAGCTCGAGCCATTGCACACTCATACAAGCCCCACGTATATATACATCTCATGCAATGGTTCTTACATGCACACCAATTCTGATAGAAAAAGATGGAAATGATAGTATCGAAAGGAGAAATTCTCATTTAGTGCATGCAAAGAACACCAACACTCAAGGAAGAATGTGAAAATTATCTACAGAATAGGTGATGATAAGAGGCTAACATATCAGACATGATCGCATCTAAACATCGCGATGCCCGAGAAAACATATTTAAGCACTATATGGGCATAACCAATCTAGCACACCATGATAGGACACGTGAAAATTAAGTGAAGTTGTAATTCAAATAGTGTATTTATCTCACACAAAAACATAAAAATAAATGGAAAATCGTTTTGTGATTTTTAGAAATAAGACAAAAGACAAAATCTTTTGGGAATTTTAGAAATAAAAAGAAAAAAAATGGAATTTTATTAAAAATATATAAAAATATGTACAATCCAATTTAAGGAGATAGGAACTAGAAATAAACGCACACCCTAAACTATATTAAAACCAAAAATCAATCGATAGAAAGAAAACCTATAGATTTCTAAGATTTTCAAACCTAAGGGCGTCTAGAGGTTTAGTGATATCGGTTAATTTAAGTTCAGTGCTCACAAAGTTCAAGGAGATGACTTTATCCTCAAAAAGATCACGTATAAAATGCTCACATATCCTAATGTGATTCATGCGAGAGTGTTGGACAAGATTACGAGATACATGAATTACACTCGTATTATCATTAAAAATTATCATTGTGACTTGGGAGATCCCATAATCTTCAAACATTTGTTTCATCCTCAATAGTTTTGTGTAATAACTCTCGACTATAATATACTCGGCCTCTACCATGGATAAGGAAATGTATTTTTTCTTCTTTCTTAACCAGAAGACAAGAGCACTCCCAAAGTAGAAACACCCACCCGGTGTGCTCCTGAAACCATCAATGTCCCCGGCCCAATCGGTATCCGAATAGGCCAACAAATGGTCATCGGTATCAAAGTAGTACCAAACACCATAGGAAAGAGTTTTACTCACGTATTGGATGATACGTTTAAGAGCAAAAAAGTGGGACTCTTTTGGGGATGCTTGATATCACGCACATAATGTAATCTTAAAGGAAATGTCAGGACAAGTAACGATAAGGTATAGAAGACTACCTATCATTCTCCTAAATAGTGTTTAGTCAACGGCCTTTCCTGAAACATCTTTGCTAAGCTTAGTCATTGAACTCATCAGTGTGCGTGCGTGCGTGCTTAGCAGTTTCTAAACCAAACTTCTTCATTAGATCTCTCATATATTTGTCTTGGGATATGAAAATCCCATCCTATAATTGACGAACCTGAAGGCCTATGAAGAAATTAAGTTCACCTACGACACTTATCTTGAAGTCACTAGTCATATCCTTCTCAAAATGATGAGTATGTCGGTTATAAGTGGAACTAAAAATTATGTCGTCGACATAGACTTGAGTAACAAAATATCCCCTTTCTCTTAGTCCACAAACAGTGTCATATCAACTCCCCCTCTCTTGAAACTATGGTCCATGAGATAGGAAGTAATCCTGTCATACCAATATCGTAGAGCTTATTTCAATCCATACAAGGCTTTATTAAGATAAAAAGACATGATCGGGAAATTTTGGATCTTCAAAACCTTTCAAATGTTTCATAAAGACCTCCACCTATATAATGACATTAAAAAATTCACTCTTGATATGGCTAGTAAAAGGCGAACATACTCCAACCTAGCAATAGGAGAAAATGTCTCCTCAAATTCGACACCTTTAATTTGAGACTAACCATGAGCAACCGACATATCTTTGTTTTAAACAATGCTAGCATTCTCATTCATCTTATTATTATAAATCCATTTGGTACCAATAACACTAGTATCACTAGGTCGGGGGACCACTACACCAAATCTGCCGACTTGTCACGGTTATTAACCGTGACAAGTCAACCTTGTCAAAGTCAATGACCGTGACAAGTATGGGGGTGACAACTTTTTTGTCACGCACTTGTCACGATCATTGACCATGACAAGTTCATTAGACTTGTCACAGTCATGTCACGGTCAATGATCGTGACAATTCTGGGCAAAATTAAAAAAAAAATCTACTGGGCAGTATGGCCACTGCCACTGCTCAGAAGTATATTTGTACCTATTATAGCAACGTTGTACCTGTTCAAACATCATATGTCCAAATAAAATAGAGATAAAAAAATATACATTCAAAACAATATGCATCACGATATAATCCAAATATAATTCAAATGTAACAACTTAAAACAATTCAAATTTAACAACTTAAAACAATCCAAAACAATTCAAATAATGTCACTACATATCTGGGGTAGGCTTGCGGAGGTGGATAGGCAACACGATATACGACTTAATACACCCTTGAATTTGCATCGTGTCGCATTGTTCGTGCAACCACAGTGGGGAGTTCTTCTTCTCGGGTATCACATGCGTAACCAACACCTTGGCCTCGATGTCTTGAATGGCATGTCCATGAACTAGCATACCCTGGATGGTATTCGAGTCCCTTAACCCCCTCCCTATCTGCTTGCCATCAAATATGTCCTGTGTAAACACGCTCGGCCAACTAAGTGTCATAATAGGTCGGGCGAAAGATCCAAATAGGGGATTGGATCATCAGAGTCCGCACGTGTCGGCTATGAAGCAGTGATGCCCACGTCCTCGTCCTCCTGCATCTCCTCCTTCACCACCTTATCCTTACCTTTCCCCTTACGCTTTTCGCCCAACTAACGCTTCATGAACGAGAACATATCTTGGACTGTCGCCTCCAAATAGGACAGCTTCTTGTTATGTAAGTCCACCGTTCGAGCCAAGACGGTGTTGCTCATCTCCAATCCGATGATCCTAGATTTGGCCACCCGCGAGCTCACCCCCTTGTCCTCCCCTTGCGATCAGCGCCAAGCACTCGGCTGAATGCGTCCGTGGACAAAGTTGTCGACATTAGACTGCGACTCATGCACTTCCTTAAGCTTTGCCTGAAACGACAAAAGGCACATGATTAGTTAAATAAGTAAATAAAAAAACTATAATGTACTCAACAAAAAGTAAACTGTCAGATTACTTATAATCATGGATGCGACAACTGGGGACACCTCCTTATCCTTCCCTTTCTTTGTCCGAATAGCCACATAATCATTGAGCCTATGCTCCACCTCTGCATAAGACGTCCGGTTGGAGTAGTGCATGTCCTTTTTTTCACCCGATTTTCCCTCCTCGATTGGTGAGATGTCAATTGTCGCTCCTCGATCTCATTGTTAATGAACTTTTATCATTGTGCCAATACGAGGGATCTCGTTAAATTAAGCACGGCTCATTGTTGATAGACTCCGAGTAAAATACTTGGTTGACCTTTTGAAATGGACAAATAAACGGCTCATCACTCACGTGGTCGTTACTCTTCAACTTAGACAAGTCAACCATGATCAAATTGGTTCCAGGATTAACTTTACAAGCTTTTTTATCCTCAACTTCTACCTAGTCACATTAAAATACAACCTCTTTGAAGCTTATATAATCCAATTCAAATATATTTCAAATTACACCAGAGTAAGTCATTTCAGCTTTAACGAGGTTTTTATCTTTTGCGCTCGTTCGAAAGAAAGTAAGAGCGTTGTATGAAATGACCGAGTTTTATACATTTATACTTTCCTCGTACACCCTTACGCCGAATATGTAACCGTTCAATCAATACTTTTTGTTGTCTTGTTCCATGAACAAGGGTCCAGTGGCTAGACGACCAAGACTTGATGTCGCATCACCCGTCTTTAAGAGCTGAGAATATAGATAAATTAATTAGGTTAGTTGTAAAGTTTTATTGTAATGTAATTTTATATAACTATCATTTTCATTATAATTACCTCTTGTGGTAATCACAACCTAAATTCATTGTCTGATTGTACCATTATTTTTCGTCTTTTATTTTTCTCACATGCTTCATATTTTTTGCATATTACAAAATTAATCATGTATAAAATAATCTAAAATAATGTAAAACTTAAAATAATTTAAACTTACTTTTTCCATTCTTTAACATTTTCATGTGTGTTAAATAGATAACGAGCTACTTGTTTATGTTGCAAACTCCTTAATTTCACTCGTTTTCCCATCACATGACCACCATCATCTATGAACTAGTCATTGTCATCAACGCTGATCGAGTCAGACATATATTCCCGAGTATAGATTGATGACTCCACGGTGATGTATTCCTCTACAATTGATCCTACAATGTATCGCATATTCTTGACGCAACCTTTAAAAACTTTCATCAATCTGTCAAAATAATACATCCACCGATATCTAACTGGACCGTAAACAAGTGCCTCATCGCATAGGTGTACCAACAAGTGAACACGTATGTCAAAGAATACTGGAGGAAAGTACTTCTCCAACACACAAATCGCTTCGATCATCGCCAATTTTGTGGCCACTATGTGTTCTCGATTGACTACCTTCTCACACAAAGTGATAAGGTAATACTAATTTGCATAATATCCCTCCGCAAATCCTTGTGCTTGAAGAAACAATACTTAAACAATAGAGGAACCAATTGCATGATCACATGCCAATCATGGGACTTACACTTATGTAAATCATGAGTAGCATAATTCACAATCCTTTGCAAGTTGGATGAAAAGTTAGATGGACCTTTCAAATTATATATTGTGTCGTTAAAAGAACCTTCCTTTCCCCACTCGTCAAAGTAAACGCACCAGGGGGAATTATTGTCCTTCCCCTACTATCTTCTTTTAATAATAGTTGTGGCTTAAGTTTCAACGATTTAAGATCTTTTCGTGCATTTTCTCTATACTTCGAATGATTCCCCCAAAGGTAAGTGCCCATAATATGTTCAGCAAGGTTCTTCTCTGCATACATCACATGCAATACATGGCACACCGATTTATTCTTCTAATAAGGAAAGTCAAATAAAATTGACCTCCTAGGACATGACTTTCTTGTCTCGGTTTCATTCCTAGTTGGGGTCTTCTTATGCTTGACATTATTAAATTTGGGATTCTTACCTGGCATATTAGGTCCACAATCAGAAGATTTACTTTCAATTTCTGACCTGAAAGTTTTCTCAGCGGTAGCCTATGTTCAACCCCGCCTGATAAAAAATTAGAACCTTTCTAAAATCTGAAGCTATGATCCGGGTGTAAAAACCTCCTATGGAAATGGTATACATTTTTTGAGCTAGTGGAGAGATGAAGAGATTCAGTCTCCTTTCCACAAATAGGAGATCCTAAATAACCATGTACTACACAACCGTATAATGTCCCATAAGCTGGAAAATCATGAATTGCCACATCAACATAGATTTTAGCGTAAACTCTTTTTTTCTAAAAGAGTCAAATGCTTGCACACCATTTGCCCACAACTCATTTAATTATTCTACCAAAGGATCCAAATAGATGTCGGTGTCATCACTTGGTGCCTTTGGCCCAGGTATTAATAAAGACAATATCAAAAATTTCGGGTTTATACACTGTGAAGGAGGGAGGTTGAGTGGGGCTAGAATCACTGGCCATACACTCTGATTGGTGCTTAGATTTCCAAATGGATTGAAACGATCTATTGATATAGCCAAAATAATGTTGCGTTGTTCTCGAGAAAAAATACTCATAATCCATCCTCCTCCAAGCTGTAGAATCAATAGGATGACGCATGAGATTACCCTCTACTTATGCCCTAGCATGCCAAGTCATTGCCTCCACTATCCATAGTATTGTGAAAAATTACTTTAATCTAGGTCCAATGGGAAAATATTTCAACACTTTTTGAGGCACTTTTGAGCTTTTACCTTCCTTATCGGTAGATTGGACATATCTAGGTTCATCGCATACCGGACAACGATCGAGATTTTCATACTCCTTTCGTTATAGTATGAAGTCATACACAAACATGAATCGATTTATACTTCATTCCTAAACCTTTCAAACTGTTCTTTATAACAGGATAACTATTTGGAAGCGTATTCTTCTTGGGTAGTAAGCCCTTCACCCAATTCGGAATTCCTTTCATGCTATTGACAGACAAATCGTACTACTTCTTCAAATTGTCCAAACCAACCATGGCATGTAAAGTTATTTGATCTTTCTCACAGCTAGAGTATAACGGTTGGGTAGCCTTAAATTTTTAACTTTGGTAGTCATCGTCAAGGTTTATCGTGATATCTTCATGAGCACCAGAACCTTGTACATCATTAGTGACCTCATTCTCCTCCGCTTCATAAACTTCGTACGCATCATCAACTAAATCCTCTAACATATTATGATCTATGATGTCCCCTTCTACATCTATCCTACTTGTTGAATGTTGTTGTGAAGGTTGTTCGAGGACAAAATGAACTTTCAATTCACCGTGAAAACTCCAAAATCGATAATTATCTTGCATACCCCACATTAACAAATGTAGTTCAACTGTTTTCCACTCAAACACCTTATCATTCTTACACCTAGCAGACGAACACAAAACTCTTCATCATTATGACATCTCTTTGCGAGTTTCACAAATTCATTAGCACCTCTGCGAAATACATCCCCCATTCTATTTGTCTCACACATCCACTCTTTGTATTAGGATATCCCATCACAGCTACTACAACTAATCACTTATTAAAGGTAAGAAGCATATATTCCTATATTAGTATTAAAAAAAACTTAGATTTATAGTATATTTCATTTAATTATCTCTTATCTATATTCAATTTTTAAATTTCAGATTCAAATTCAATTTATAATAGAAATTCCTATTTCCTCCATCTCCTCTAAAGGGTGAGTGGTCTTATCCCATTCAAGCCCGCATATTTCTGTAACATACTTAACAGCTCATGCACATTGTTATGATTTGAGAAAAATTCGGCAGCATATCCCCATAGTTCTCCAAGTATACGACGTAGATTGGCAAGTGTGAGTATTATTTCAATTGATCAATTGAAATAACACCCACACTTGTCAATCTAGTATGTACCAATAGAACATTATGATACAATTGCAGAATTTCCTCTAAAAGTAACAACTTAAAGCCACTAAGAATATTATTATACAGAAATTATGCAGTCCCAAACTGTCCAAATGGGACAATTCGAGAGATCTTATTACAGGGGTAATGGCTCTCGAACGAGTCTAAGGGATATTGAATGTGTACGCAAAAGAACTAGAAGTCTAGTATCTATGCGCACTATATGTAATTTCAAGTGTGTTTCATTTAATTATCATACTATATATATATATATTGTTCGTGATACAAAGTACTTTTAAAAAAAGTTGAAAAATTCCACCCCCATATGAACAATAATCCAATGGTCATGCTACTTCTAAAATTAACCAATTGAACATCGATCCACCATAATCCAACCGCAATAGCAACAACAAATGTGTATCCCGTACTCCTTCTAATTCATCTACTCAGTTAATTCATTTCATAAATTAAACTAACAATTAAAGTAAACAATTATTAATTTACTAATTTACAATGAGGGGCAATCCTACTTGCATATGAAAGGGGAACTAATTATTAATTTACTGAAAAAAATTAATAACCAATCAATATTTAATCAATCGGTTCTTTTACAAGGGGCACTACTTGCATATGAGGGGCAATATCTAATAAAACAATCAAAATTTGTTTAAAAAAATTAAAAGGCACCACCCCCGGCCCCATTTCTCCTCCCCCCTCCCCCCCCCCCCCCCCACACACACACGCACACATAGCCCCACCCCCTGCCCTGCCCCTTTTCCCCCCACTGTCACTGCCCACCACACACACGCACACGCACGTACACACACACGCATATTTACACACACATATATACACATACGCACATATACACACACATATATAGAAATGGAAGAGAAATAGAGAGAGAAAACGTACCAAAATCGTAGGGAGAGTGAAGTCGCTTAGAGAGAGAGAGAGAGAGAGAGAGAGAGAGAGAAATGGATGGAATAGTAATCGGTGGGAAAAAAGAAGAGGGAAGGGTTTTTTACTGACAGAATTATCACGGTCATTGACCGTGACAAGTTTATAAGGTATGTCATGGTCATTGACCTCGACAAGACCGTAACAATAGTAAATGTCACGAACTTCTCACGGTCAATGACCGTGATAAAAAATGCATGTTTTTTGTCACAGTCATTAACCATGACAAGGCTGGCCTGCTGAAGGGTGCCAATTTGACCATTTTTGGTGTAGTGGACTAACTCCCATACATCATTCTTTTTTAATTGAAGCAACTCTTCTTGCATGTCATTAATCCAATGTTCTTTTTTAAGTGCTTCTTTGATGTTCTTGGGCTTGGTTTGAGAAGTACAGCAAAAATGGATAGGTGATTAAATAGTGAATTATTGCATTTTGACATATCGAGGGGCTTTTATAGGGTTGAAGATGGAGAAAAGATTGATGGTTTTAAAGGTGGATTTCAGATGGGTATTATAAGAGTTTTGGTTTAAGGGGTAATGGTACCATAGGTTTTACATGTGTTTCCATGTTCCATATCGCCTAGGTGGCTGGTCATATGTCTCCCAACTCAGCAGAGGTCTTCATGAGATTAGTTTGGTTTGAGTATGTAGTCCTTAGGTGGTTTAGGTTTGAGTATATAGTATTTTTCATGTATTTTTGAAAGTTTTAGGGGCTAAAGTGAAATTTTACAAGCTTATAGGGGTAGATAATGGTAATTATAGTAATTTTGGATGTTATAGGTTGTATTTGTAAATAAGTTTTGGGTTTGAGGTTAGTGTATGGGTTTAAATAAAGTTTTAAAACCTTTTGGGGTCATTTCTGGAATTTTTATAACCTAAGGGCCCTCTATATAATTTGTGTTTTTCTTTGGTGTATAATTGGGTAATAAATAAAACTATTAATTTTATTAGGTCATGTACCGTTGTAGGATATTTATAGGTTTATATCGTTGGGTAGTCATGTTTTTCGAATGTGAGCGATAATAAAGATAACATAGTCTATTCGAATGTACGTGTTGTTACAATCTTCCTACCTAAAAAAAAATTTGTCTTCGATATTACCTTCAAAGAGTTCATGGTAGCATTCTTTCATTGTGTACCTACTTTTTCCGCATGGCTTCTTCGACTCCATGATGTTGCCAAAGAACCTTGACTAATGGAATAGTTTTGTGGTGAAGAATCTTGTCCTTGGAGTCTAATATCCTAATGGGTTTATCCTCAAAGTCGTGATTGGGTTGTACATATATTCTTTTCCATGTGATGATATGTCTTGGATCAAGAATGTATTTTCATAATTTTGATACGTGAAATACATCATTTTTTTTTATAATTCTACGGTTAGCTCTAAACGATATGCTACTGTCCCTATTTCTTATATGATTCGTGGTGCTAGTTTCCCTTTCCTTCTGAATCATATGATTCCTTTTCTAAAATGATATTTTAGAAATACTTTATCTTTAACCTAAAATTCCAAGGGTTTCCCTATATGATCTTTGTAACTTTTTGTCAATTCTGAGCTTTCAGTAATCTTTCTTCAATCAGGCATATCTTTTTAATTGTCTCCTTTATTATTTCAGGTGCAAAGATACCATTTTCTCCTGATTCATTCCAACATAATGGGGAATGACATGGTCTCCCACAAAGTGACTTACAATTAGTAGTATTGATATTTTCTTAGTAACTGTTGTTATATGAGAATTTAATTAGTGCCAAATGATCACTCCAATTTTCGACTAAATCCAAAGCACATGCTCACAACATATCCTCAACTTTTTGGATTATCCTATTGTGATATCCATCAGTTTGTGGATGGAAAATGGTACTTCAATTGTAGCTTGGTTCCTATAGCGTGCTATAAACATTTCTAAAAACGTCCTATAAATCAGGAGTCACGGTCTGATACTATGGATAAGGGTACTCCATGGAGTCTAATGATCTCTCGAATGTAAAACTCCCACAGTTGCTGGAAAGACTCAGTAACTACTAGAATTCATGGAAATTTATTTAAACGATCTACGATCACCCAAATTGAGTTATAACCCTGAGATGTCGTGGGTAGTCCACTAACGAAATCCATGGTAATATGATCTCATTTCCAATCTAGGATAGGGAGGGGTTGTAACAATCCTCCAAGCCACTGATGTTCAATTTTTACATGTTGGCAAGTCAGGCATTTTGATACAAATTTATTGACGTTTTTCTTCATTCCTTGCCACCAGTATTGTCTTTTAAGATCGTGATACATCTTCGTGTTTCCTCGATGAATGATAAACTAAGATGGCGTGCCTCCTATAACACTAATTCTTTTATAGAAGAATTAAAAGGTACGCATATTTGATTTTTAAATCATAGTCCTTCTTCTTGTCTATAAGCCCAATCTTTATTTCCTTCTCCACTTTTTGCATTTTATTGTTACGTTTTAAGAAAATTGTCTTCTAGTTGTTGCTCTATTATCTTTTTTTAAAGGGTTGGGTATGCAATAATACTTTGGAGAATAATGGTAATTCCTCTATCTTCCTTTTATAGATTATATTCTTCCATGGTAGTCATAAACTTGTATGTATCTTGATCTTATGCTTGCTTTTTGGATCAATACATTTTCTACTATATTAGCCTTTTCGAGGTGGTATTTTAATTGAAATATATAATCTTTTAAAAATTCTATCCGCCATCGTTGCTGAAGATTTAAGTTTTGGGGGGTAAGTACTTAAGACTTTTATGATCTGAGAATACTTGAGACTCTTCTCTGTATAAATAATATCTCCATATTTTTAATGCAAAAACTATTGTGGCTAGTTATAAATTGTGGAATGGATAGTTACGTTCATGAGTCGTTAATTGGCAAAACCCCTATTCTATCACCTTTCCCAGTTGCATGAGTACACACATAATCCAATGCAAATAGGCATCAGTGTATACTTCGTAGCCAACATCAGTAGAGGATAGAGTAAGCACATGGGTGGTAGTTAATTTTTCTTTCAAGATCTAGAATGCTTATCTTCATTCATATGTCCATTAGAATCTTGCATCTTTGGGAGTTAACTTCATTAATGGTAACATAATTTTTGAAAATTCTTCTACAAAACATCTATAATTATCTACAATTCCTAGAATATGTCGAATTTCTGTAAAAGTTTAAGATAGCATCCACCCAATAATTGTTATAGTTTTTTTGGGACCAGCTTGTATTCCTAAATCGATAATTTCATGTCCTAGGAATTTTACTTCCATCATTAGAAAATCACATTTACTTTTCTTTGCGTAGAGGTGGTGTTGTCGTTAAGTTTCTAGTACAATTTGTAAATGTTGCTCATGATCTTCCTTTGTTTTGGAATATACTAAAATATCACCTATAAATATGATTACAAGTTGAACTAAAAATGGTCGGAATATCGGATACATTAAGTCTATAAATAGCTACAGGAGCGTTTATTGGTCCAAAGGACATAACCAAGAATTCAAAATGTCAATATTGAGTTCTAACCCAGTCTTTGCCATATCTTCTTCTCTTAGTCATAACTAATGATATCCGAACCTTAAATCTATTTTTAAAAATACCTTTCCACATCATAATTGGTCAAACAAATCAACCATTGTAGGTAATGGGAATTTATTCTTGATTGTAACCTTGTTTAATTTATAGTAATCAATGCAAAAACAAAACGTTCCAACTTTCTTTTTGATGAATAACACCGGAGATCCCTAAGGTGATATACCTAAATGGATAAATCCTTTTGGTAATAACTCATCCAATTGGGTTTTGAGTTCCCGTAATTCTAACGGTGCCATTCTATATGGAGGTATAGATATAGGCTAAGTATTTAGTAGGAGGTCAATTTCAAACTCCATCTCTTTTGGCAGCCTGGTAATTCTTCTGGAAAAATGCCCTTATACTTGTCTAATATTGAAAGGGAATAGATGATATGTCACATATAAATTTAGATCGTTGTCCCTAAAAATAAAAATAAAAACTTTAGCTTAAAGGTTCCTAAAATTCACTCTCTTTGTATGACAATCAATATGATCGAAATTTGATGACAGGACATCCATCCCAAGAATAACATCAAATCCCTTGATATCGAGTACTACCAAACTAATGGCAAGAATTCTTATTCCGAGTTTTACCCTGCACTGGTTATAAACTTGATTGGCCAGTAAAGTTTTTTCAATTGGCATGCCTATAGGTAAGGGATAATCTAAAGAACAAAGAAATAATTTTAATAATTCCATGAAGTTAATACTAATAAATGAATGTGAGGATCCAGAATCAATTAATACATGTGCTATAAGAATTTTAAAAGAAATATTACCTTCAACGAGATCATGATTATTTGAGTTTTGAGTTAATAAAATTGCAGAAGTATGGCCCTTCGTCATATTACCTTGTGCTAATTTCCTTCCACGCGTGAATCTTATTGGTCGTGTATAAATATCCTTGTCCCTTGGAACTGGGAATTTTTCTTTAGGAACTGGAAATAGGGGTTTCTAAAAAATAAAATTTCTACTAGGGTTTCCTAGGGATGTTTGGAATGTATTGGGGTCGGGCTTACGAAATCTCAGGCACTGGGGCTTGATATGATTGAGTTCGTACATTCATGACAGCGGATCATGGCTCTACTATCTTTGTGGTGTATTTAACTATACATACGACAATCTTTGGGTTTGAAAAGGGGGAACTCCTTTATCATATTGTTGGAATTTTGATTGAGGTAATTATTTCTAAGAATGGGGGCTACATTTAAAAAATCCCACTCGATGCTGAATTTCGTTCAATGAGTGTGGCTAATTCTATGATTTTTCTGAAGTCTCGAATCTATAAAAGAATAAGGGAGGTGTTAATAATAGCCTTTATCCCTCTCTCAAAATGCTTGCATTTCTTTATGTTTGTGTTTACATATTCCTGTGCGTATCGGGATATATCTGTGAACCATAACTCATAATGAGCTATTATCATATGTTATTGTTGTAATCCCATCAATTCTATTACCAATTGATCTCTTGTTGATTCCAAAAAATACTTGTTGAAAAATATCTCCTCGAATTGCTCCCAAGTCAACCCCTTTATATTTTGAATACGTCTTACCGACTTCCACCAGTGATCTGCTTTTCCTTTGATAAGATAAGCTCCTAAACCTAGCATACGTCCGGTTACTATACCGACTCCATTTAGTACCTTTAGGGTCTTCCAAAACCATGGTTCTGCCTCGTGTGCCCCAGGTTTTTCGTGAAATACTGGGGGTGTTGTCGAAAAATTTCATTTTGAACATTCACCCTACAAGCTTCAACAGATATTTTAATACCTACTGCATGTTGAGGTGGAATATTTTGTTTAACTTTGTTTAATACTCTTATTTCTTGTAAACATTGCATTATATTTTCAATAATGGTATAAGTATTTGAGTAAACGTGCTCATCTTACTATGCTCTTATTCCTTGTGCTTTTGAGGCTCATAATTTCACCATCCTCTATGATAAACAACTAGAAAATAAAATAACAACAAATATTATACATAAACAAACTAGTTAGATTATTTATGTTAAGAAAGATTACTTTGAGTTCCTATGTAAGAAAAAATTTAGGAACTACCATGAGTACACACGTATAACTATCGTACTATTTATTCTACATATAAATGTAAATGTCATCTTGTCACTACATCGCAACAAATCTGATGAAATATAACACTTTCTCTTTCCTTTGTTAGTTATCTACATTCTCCCTTTTTATCTTCTTTCTTCTTACATTCCCAAACCACCTGGGGTATAACTTGGTCTACTTTTGTCTTCTAGCCTCTGCTATTCGAACTTGATGATGATGTGGAGATGTCTATGTACGGCCCATCTAATCCATAGTCATCAAGGGATATGGGATGAGTCATGCTATGTTCTTACTCTGGTGCTAAATCTCAAGATAAGTGAATGGCTTGTTGTAAAAACTCATGATCTTTTGAGAACCTATGATCTTGGTTAGCTGCTTATTTCTCATCTACCAGCCAATAGGAATGTAGGTTTTGTTTTATGATGGGTGTTGATATAGCCCATTCTATTCTACTATATGAATGTTTTTGCATAGTTTCATGTAACCATTGTCTCTTATAGTCTGATTAAAGAGTTCTTAGGTGAAGCTCCTGGTGTTTAGATTGATGGTATCCCAGACATTCTTGACTAAAACATAAAATTTTAGTATCGCAATATTATAAAGAAATTACGAAGTTAAAATAACTATAAATAATCTAAAGTCCCATATAAGAGTAATAAACCTAGCGCATGCTCTGATATTAACTTGTTACATCCTAAATATTTTGTACATATAAAGGGTAATCAAATTCTATGGAAATTGTATAGGAAACAAAACAACTTCAATTGGAACTGAACTTTATTTATAAAGAGGCACGTAAGAGCCTTATTGATTACATTCATAGGTTTTTGCGATACAAAAGGTTCGAAATACAAGGAAATTACACATTGTAACCTACATCCACCGATAGGTGATAGTATATATAATCGATGTGGTTTTATCTTCTTTCATAATAACTTTCCATACGCATGTAACTTTTAGGGACATTTATGATGATGCAAAAAAGTACTCGAGTCAGGGGGGATTTTGTCTTCCTTCTGATCGAGGTCCATCTGAAAGGGAAAAGAATAAGAAAAATATTTCCAAGTAGATAATTCTAAGTCTATAATAATTTATAAAAATAACTTTTGAGCATTAGCAGAATCAATTAAATATATTTTGAGATAAAAGGAAGTGAACGTCAAGTAGCAATAATCTTAATAAAGCAGTGTAATTAAAGCAGTATGATGATATAACTAAAATAGAATTATCGAGTCTGAAGGGTTACAGTTGCAGATATTTTCTAAAACAAGATAACCCATAATTATAAGTTATAGGGTTAATAGCAATACAGATAACAATCATCAATTATAAAAATGGAGATAATAATAACAGTAATCGTGGTAACATTACCGAGCCCAAACTTCGAAGAGCGGCACCATATGGTAAGCAAAACTAGGAACTTAACCCATGTGTCTTATATACCAAATAACGATGTCGTGGGTAGAACAGTAGTTTATTCCCTCGTTATAATGTATTCTACAAAAAGGTTATTGAAATAAGAATTAATTTAAATCACAAGGTTTAAAATGGTTTTCTAAAGCCAATCAAGTTTAATTTATTGTGAACTACACAAAAAAGTTCATAAATGAGAATATGGGTCTATCACAAAGTGATATAAACAATTTACGTAATCAAGTTACTTGGGTGAAATAATATCTAAATAAAAGTTACCTACTTGGATAAGGGGATTTGGTTTTTAATTTGATTAGTCTTATTAAGTCTGGGGACTGAGGTTGTCTGTAATAAAAGAGAATAACTAAGACTTTATTTAGATAAAGTTGAAGGTGTAAGGTATTTGTTACATAATGAAAATAACTTTAGGTTTAGTTTAAAAACTTGTATTTAATTAGTCAGTTTTCTAGGTATATTCGGAATTGGGCATAATAGACTTTGTTGTCCCTGATATATTCAAAAATCTACATATGAAATTTGGGGTCTAAATTCTCAAGTTGAAAAAGTTCAGGGGTTTATGTGAAAAAAACTTTTACATTTTTAAATTCCATTTCAAAGATTTCTACGAAAATGGTTTCTCGCTGACCAAACAGGGTGACGTCATATATAATTTTGACCAGAAAAATAAAATAAATTTTTTGAATTTCATAATCTTTTAATTGGCCATGCGCCCGCATGCGCAAAGTCAAACTTCCTACGCACTTTGGTTGACTTCACTCGCGTGTGTGTATACCACTTCATCTCTTACCTTTAACCATTTGACTTTAGGATTTGAAAACTTTGACCATCGATTAAATCCAGTATAGAATACCATTTTAGTTGATTCAAATCCATTATTCCTATTTTTCACAAGGAATCCAAATATATAACTTTTATGAATTGAGGTTGATTGTAGCCTCATATCCAGTTTCTATAGAAATGGCCAAAATTTAACTGAACATTGGTGAGTTCCTGGGTAGATTTGAACTACAACTTGTTCATAATAATGATTTTAGTTGAAATTAGGACATAATGGTATAGGTTTAAGTGTCTAATTCATAGTTTATAGGGAGGATTTCATCTCTATAAATTTTCAAGCCGTAAATTCAAAATGGGGATTTAGGTAAGTTAAACTATGTTTTATACAATTAACTATTGCCCATAGGCTCATGAGAACCAGAGCTCGAATTTTCCCACCCTGAAACTTGTTCAAGGATAGGTATACAGAATCCACCATTGAAGCTCAAGCTTTAATGGAGTGTTTTCCTGTTCGACCTATTTCATTGCAAAACTTTGGTAAACTTTAACATGTAAAGGCTAAAAATGATCATAGGTTTGTGTAGAGGTACAAATGAATCAAGAAAAATAAGTTTAACACATAAAAAGTTGAAATATAAGTGTGACACATTGCCCAGTTAAATACCGGAGGATCATTCCTTTATTAAATAGAAAGCGCTTTCTCATTTGGTTCATTCTTAGCATCACTGTCAAAAAGCATATTAATTACTAATCACCTATTAGTTAATTAAGCTGGTGTCAAAATTTTATCTTTCATTACACAAATAATAACATGCGGAATAAATATAAACTAAACTATACACAAAATCACTGAGTCCAAAACAATACTTGGATAAATAAATGACTTATCGAATAAACCAACGGCTGTAAATTCAAATAAAAAATAAATGCAATAGATAGTAAATAAATCCCAATACAAATCTGAACTGAATAAGTACTGAAGGGGCATCACGCCCAAAAAGAAATAGTGAGATAAGAAAATCATAATCTAGGAATGAAAAACTGAAGCGTCAAATCCAAATCTTGCATGCATCCACAGTGTTGCAGCTACGTATCCCTGGAATAGATAATCAATTATGGCATCCTTGTGGATAGACAACTAAAAGGTTTTGAAAATATTTTTGGCAAGGGTTAGAACTTTGAAAAACATTTGCAAGTGATTAAGTTTGCAGTAATTAAAATGCATTAATACTTTTCATATTTAAGTTAGTGTCGCACTCCCTTGAGACAATACTCACCCCTCAACTATTGTGCACACCTACCGCTACCTTCAATAACCCACCTAGTTGTACTACCCCATTTTAACTAGTCTTGTTATGAACACTTCCTGACACACTACTCTAGACCAAGTAATTCTTACTGTTGATTTATAAGTTATTTCACTCATTAACTTAATTAATCATGATTAATAAAAATCATATAAGAGTCTCACTGGTTATATAAATAATATAATTGCAGTTCATGTATTTTACCCGCATATAATTATCTACACTATTATATGCATATAAATATACTACAACATTCACACACAGGTCGTATATACTATCCATCCTCCCGAGTAATAACTCACCGGATGCTTTCTCTAAAATGCTATCACCCCAGGTATATTCAATCTAACCCGGATACCATGAGACGGTTCACTCTCACCGAATCAAGCAATAATAAAATAAGCGTAGTGTAGACGGTCATAGTTCCCCGAGTGTGAGACCGAATCATACCCAAGACATCTTACCTCGAAAAGAAATCACAACATAATATACCGGATGCTATGACCTACTCTCCCTGCTTTCATGAGCCAAGGGGTTTATCCACATCGCGCAACCTCTTATGATAACACTAGATGGGTATGTATTTATAAAAATATCTTACACTAATATTTAATAGGCACACAATCATATATATACTATCACATTATCCGTATATATATACATATATATAATTAAATTAAACCCGACTAACTCGTGCCTAACTCCCATAGCACTGGCCCAAAGATATTCGAGTCTATTTCTCGACTCTCAATTTAATTAATTTCACACTAATTAATTTATTAAGATGGTGTCACCCAAATACAATTCCCGGACTCACTCACTCAGCCCGTAATTAAATATTTTAGAATTTATTACACAAAATTACCTTCTTAAGGTTCCCACCATTCTTTAACTTTTTAAGTACCTTAATACTCATCCCCTACCACTCTAGGTATGATGTTCCATTTAATTTTTACCAATTAAATCACCCTTAAGATCCACCAAAAGAATCAAGGCTAACAAATATAAAAAGTATCGGCACTGTCAAAATCCCAGGACCATCGATCGATCGATCAGGATAGCTTCTCCCTCACCCCTGTTTTCCTCCATTGTTACGCACCCAAGATTTTAAATCTCTATACATGCCTCAAACCAATCCAAGTTACGATATAACACATGTCCAAAATAGGTTCTAATCTTCATAGTAACCTTTGAACATCATTAATTCTCATCAAAATCATTAATTCCCGAATTGGGTTTCCAAGGTTTCGTTAAATCGCTCTCTATAAATTCGAATCTAAAATCCAAATTAATCAACATCCATCTACTGGAATTCTATCCTAAGTTACATTCTAACACCATTGAAGCATATGCATCATCGATTGCACTTCTAATCTACACAAAGTGTCATTAAAACCCCATTTTCATACAATAACCCACCAAAAATGGATTTTTAATCACACCCATCGTGATATGAATCAAAATACCGTAATTAAGATTGAAATAAAGTTAACCACTTGCCTGATTGGGTTTGTAGAGTCTGATTCCTTTGAGGTAGAAGACAAATTGATGAAGAACACACCCAATTCTTCTTGATTTGGCTCCCAAAAACTACTGATTTCTCCCTCTTTTCTTCTCTGAAGATATTGGGTTTTCCTATTTGCGTTATGGCTGAAAATAACTCCCTAATTTAGGTTTAATGTTGTTCATCCCCAAATTAAGCTAATGGGCCCAGCCCAATTGACCTGAACACCCCCGTGTGGGACCAGTTATGCCTAAAAATGCATCAGGACCCAATTATTACCCCCGGGTATATTATTTTAACTATCTTAACCCTTCCAGAACCAACAGTGACCTTAAAATCATCATTCGAGTCTCCCTACAATAATTTCCGATCTCGACCCTCTATAGTCTATACCGACCCCCGATTGAGATAAAATAATGTAACGTCACTATCACTCGCTATGACGTAAATTAATTATTATTCACTTTGTAATTATATTTCATAAATATTAACCATTAACTCTCCCGATTAATATTTTAATAAACACATAATAATTAATTCAATTAAATTACGACACACTTGTAATTTAAATTTTTTGAACTAATTAAATATTTAATGCTCAAAATTACGAGTGTTACATACTTCCCCCCTCACAAAGGAATTATATCCCCGAAATTAGGTCATACCTGCGGCAAATAACTCTAGATACTGCTCTTGCATGTCATCCTCCCGCTCCCATGTAGACTCATCAACACTTTGGTGTCCCCAATGAACTTTGACTAATGGTACCACCTTAGACCGCAGCTTATTCTCACTATGATCCAGAATAGCCACGGGTCTCTCCTCATACGATCCAGACCGTAGCTTATGTTGTGCCTAAATCCCATAGCACTAGCTTGAAAATATCTTAGTCTATTTCCCGACTCTCAATTTAAATAATTTCACACTAAATAATTTATTAAGAGAGTGTAACCCAACTACATGTAATTCCCCGTATTTTTGGCCATATTTATTTTGGGATTAATTAATTGGGAATTAATCCGGGTAAAATACTAGCGAGATGTGAGTTGGTATTTGACTATATTGAGTGTATATGATGTTATGAATATTGAATTATGAAATTTGTCGTGAGATTGATATACAGCAATTTGGTCATTTTATTGGGACGCGGGTGACAGTCGCGTCAGGATATAATTATTTTGATTATAAAAGTGAATTTAAATTCTATTAACCGTATGGTCGTTTTGAGTGCGCCAACGCGTCCGGAAGGGTCGAGATAGTCAGAAAACACTAGTCGGGGATTTAGTTTGGGTCCCGGGGTATTTTTAGGCCATACCGGCACCTTATAAGGGTAGTTTGGTAATATTGTATTTTTGGGAATTAATAATGACGAAAATTAGGAGTCTTTATCTGATTGGGAATAGACCCACTAAACCCACTAACCAACCCTTAATGACCCAATAAACTACGGGAGTTATCAAATTAGGTTTCCAAAACTTCCCAAAGAAAACCCTAGCCACCATTGGAGATAAGCTTGGAGAGAGAGAGATAGAAGGGAATTCTGCAGAAAAGCTTTACCAAATCAACACCAAATTCAGAGACACTCGAGGCAAGTGACTTAATTCCATTTAACTTTAGAGAATGTTCCTTCCATGTTAGATAATTCAAATTTATGTTTGTTCTTGGAAGATAATGAAAAACCCATGAGTTTGGAAGTAGAATACTCAATTTTGATGAAAGGATGGCATGTAGAATCATATTTAAAGGACTAATCTGATGTTGATATATCTTGTAAGACACAAAAACGGATTTAATTGGATAAATTAAGGATCTAAAAATTTTAGGGTTCATATTCTTGAAAATTGGGGAAAAGTGTAGAGACTTGTGATTTGATGATGTTTAGGATGTGTTAATTCCTTAAAAAGATGTTAGTATATGACCTTAGTATGTTTTAGGATGATTGGAGACCTTAAAACATTAATTGGACGAATTTTGGTTGAGATTTGAGGGTAGAAAATGGTGAAAAACGAGATAGGAATTTATGGGCTTGAAACTGGCCACTCGTTAGAAGACTTACCCAGGTCATTCGAACGAGCTTCTAACGAGTTGGCAGTCTGGGTTCTAATGAGAGTGATGTTCGTTCGAAGTTTTCGTTCGAACGAGATCTCGTTAGAAGACCCAGTTCGTTCGAACGAACTCTCGTTCGAACAGCCTCATTCGAACGAGACTTCGAACGAGTTGACAGTTTAGGATTTTTAGCCTATTTTGATCCCGAGTGCCCCGTAACCTTGTGTATAGGTAGTGATGGCCTTCCCTTGATAAGTAATTGGTATATTTGGGATGTTTGGGATATAATGAGGAATCAAACCTAGAAGTGTAGTTGGAACCTAAATGAAAATATGAGCTGAGACGTGAGTGCCTACCACGACGTAAGAATAAATTATGGCGCGTATAAATGTGAACCGGGATTATATAAGTTATATATATATATATATATATATATATATTAAGTTGGTACGAGAATGAGATATGTACTACAATTAATTACGGTGATTACTAAGATGCGTGTTTACTTAGTATTGGTATATGATTTGTGTGTATGACATACCTAACATACTTGCTATCACGGGAGGTTTGCGTTCGCTTAGGGCCCTCTAATCCTTGTGTTGCCCGGATTTAGACTGGTTACCTCGATGAACATAGGTCAGAGAAAGACTTATTAGGATGTTAATAAGTCCGTTGATCGTGGGAGCGTAGGTATGTGCGTGACCCATGTGATGTGACTGTGTTCGCCTCCATTATTTGTGATGTTGTTATCTGTGAACTATTCCTGAGAGATTCGAAATACGTGATCCTTATGTACGTGATGTACCGGGAGGGATAGCAGAGTATGTGTGCATCGCAGCTTAGTTCTCGAGGTGCTTGTATTGTATATTTATGATGTGAATAATATACACTTAATTAATGGGAACCTTCATGTATTGTTTCGAGAAAAACATAACGGGTTAGCTGATAGTGAAATATATTGCATATTAAGAATCTGAGTTTACGTTAAACCCCTATTTAATTGCGAGCGTTATAATGTTAATGGGAACCGAGTAATAAGGGTAGAACCTATGACAGTCTAGCTAGATATGATGTTACTTAGCTAGTGGTTAGTTTCGTTTTAGATGAGTACTTACGTTAGGAGTGCACGGTTAGACGAGAGGTGAGAATTTCATGTGAGTGCACGTCCTAACATGTACTTTTCATTTAATGTTTTAAATGTTTTTAAAGCACTTGCAGGTTTAAAATATCTCCACATTCGGGCTCTGACCCGTTTGCTTTCAAATCTATTTTTTTTTGTAAAACCATTTTAGGTGCCCAGCCTCAAGGACACCATGCATAGGATACTCATTCAGGTGACGAGCTGTAGCTGTTTGGGGAAGCTACATGGATTTGCTTTTAGATGCTTCTATCATTTGGATTCCAGATTCAGTATCTATCAGTTGTAGGGCATGTTGCCCATTTCTATTAGAGACATCTTTCCATTTCAGTTTTTCAGACTTTGGCATGTATTGATTCAGTATTCAGTTTAGTTATTTCAGTTTGTGGTATTGTAGTGAGGAGTTTTCCTCTAGATTTTTTTTACATTATGTGATGGTTATTCTATTTACTTCGTTATGGTGAATGGTGTTATTATTCTTAATTATTCTTTTTGCATGTTAATCAGACTTTAATTAAAATTTGGCAACTTACTTTTTAAATACTAGGTGGTTAGTAATAATAAAATGTTTTCGACAGTGATGCTATTAACTGAGCCAACTTGGCATTTTGGTTTAATTTAATAAAGGAGTAGCTACCCGGTATTTAATTAGTCGGGGTGTCACACTACAATGCCTGGACTCACTCACTCGGCTCGTAATTAAATATTTTAGAATTTATTACACAAAATTCCTTTATTGAGGTTCCCACCCTTCTTTAACTTTTAAGTCCCTTAATACTCATCCCCTACCACTCTAAGCATGATGTTCTATTTAATTTTTACCAAATAAATCCACCTTAACATCCACCAAAAGAATCAAGGCTAAAACATTTAAAAAGTAGCAACACTGTCAAAATCCCAGGACCATCAATCGATCGATGAGAAGGATCGATTGATCGATCCAGACAATTTCTTTCTCGCCCCTGTTTTCCTCCATTGGTACGCACCCAATCTTTTAAATCTCTCTACAAACCTCAACCCAATCCAAATTACGATATAACACATGTCCAAAACAAGTTCTAATCTTCATAGTAACCTTTAAACATCATTAACTCTCATCAAAATCATTAATTCCCGAATTGGGTTTCCATAAATTCGACTTTAAAATACAATGTAATCATCATCAATCTAATAGAACTCTATCATTAGTCAGATTCTAACAATATTGAAGCATATACATCATCGATTGCACTTCTAATCTATACAAAGTGTCCAATTTATTAAAAACCCATTTTTATATAATAACCCACCCAAAACGGATCTTCAATCACACCCATTTTCATATAATAACCCACCCAAAACGTCACTATCACTCATTATGACGTAAATTAATTATTATTATTCACTTAGTAATTATATTTCATAAATATTAACCATCAACTCTCCCGATTAATATTTTAATAAACGAATAATAATTAATTCAATTAAATTACGACACACTTGTAATTTAAATTAGCCAAATTAATTATATATTTAATGCTCAAAATTACGGGGTGTTACATACTTCCCCCCTTAAAAAGGAATTATGTCCCCGAAATTTGGTCATACTTGCGGTGAATAACTCTGGATACTGCTCTCGCATGTCATCCTCCCACTTCCATGTACACTCATCAATACTGTGGTATCCCCACTAAACTTTGACTAATGGTACCAACTTAGACCAGAGCTTCTGCTCACTAAGATCTAGAATAGTCGCAAGTCTCTCCTCAAACGATACGTCTGGCTGTAAATCGATATCCTTGAGTGGAACGTGCCAAAAAGATCTCTCTCCCCTCTGATACTTCTTCAGCGATGCCATGTAAAACATGTCGTGTATCCACTGTAGATTCTCTAGTAAGCCCAGTCTATATGCTACCATTCCCACTCTCTAAATAATAGGGAAAGGTCCCACATATTTAGATGTTATCTTCCCCTTTTTTCTGAACCTCATGACCCTCTTTGTGGGAGACACCCATTCCAACACCTAGTCTCTGACCTCTAACTCAATGTGTCTCTAGTCTGCATCAACATAGCTCTTTTGCCTATCATGAGCTATTCAAATACTCCCCCGAATCAGCTCGATCTTGGCAATAGTCTCCTGTATCATCTCTAGCCCCAAAAGCTTGTTATTGCCCACCTCTAACCAGCAAGCGGACGAAAGGCAAGGCCTCTCATAAAATGCCTCAAACGGTGCCATGTCGATGCTGAATTGGTACGTGTTATTATACACAAACTCTACATGGGAAGTATCTCTCCCATACCCCTCGTAAATAAAGTATGTACATCCTCAACATGTCCTCCAACATCGGATTAACCCTCTCATATGTTCGTCTGTTTATGGATGATATGCAGTACTCACCGCAAGTTTATGCCCATGGCCTCCTGAAAGCTCTGCCATAAGTGAGATACAAATATCTTGTCTTTATCAGACACGATGTTAATTGGTACCCCATGCAGCTTAACTATCTCTGCATTAAATAGCTACGCATACTGAATCATCTCAAAATCGATGCGAATTGGCAAGAAATGGGCGACCTTGGTCAACCGATCCACTAGCACCCAAATAGAATTGTGACCCCTCTGTGATGTCGACAGCCCTGTAATGAAATCCATCGAAATGATTTACCACTTCCACACGGGAATCTCCATGGCCATAGCATACCTGAAGGCCTATGGTGGTATACCTTAACTAACTAACAGGTATCATACTTTGAGACAAACTCTTCTATGTCTCGCTACATCCCTGACCACTAGTACTATTTTCGCACGTCGTGATACATATTATCTCCATCGAGATGTACCACAAACCTCTAACTGTGAGACTCGAACATAATTTCATGTATCACATCCTCATCCTATGGAAAAACTATTCTCCTATTAAAATGTAGGAGTCCCTATGAGTTGATCGAATAAGATTCACACCCTCAGCTAACAACTAGCATACCTTGTCCTGATAGAATTGATCCTCCACCTATGCTTTCACTACTCGCATGAAAATCTCGAGAGTGATAGATAAAACTGACATGCATGCTCTGTCAATATCATCATTGTGTTGAAGCTCCTATACTTTGCCTTTCAGACCTCCGTTAACTTCCCTGTAGGTCATCAGCTCAACGCGTCTGCCACCACGTTAGTCTTACCAAGATGATATTGAATGTCAAACTGGTAGTCTTTCATGAACTCGAGCCATATCCTCTGTCTCATATTAAGATCTTTTTGTGTGAAGAGATACTGAAGTGATTTATGGTCTGTGAATAGCGTAAACTGCTCCCCCAAAAGATAGTGCCTCCATATCCTCAAAGCAAATAAAACCCCTGCCAACTCAAGGTCATGTGTGGGGTAATTCTTCTCATGGGGATTAAGCTTACGATATTCATAAGATATGGCCCTATCCTTCTTCTACAATACACCTCCAAGTCCCTACAAAGATGCTTCCATATAAACCTCGTACTCCACTCCTGCTCTAGGCAATACAAGTATAGGTGCTAACGTCAATTTGTCCTTTAGCTCATTAAAAGCTAATTGATAGTGATCACTCCATAAAAATGGTACCCCTTGCAAATCAGGTTCATCAATATACCCTCAATCTTTGAAAACCCCTTAATGAAATGATGATAATAACCGGCCAACCCCGGAAAGCAACGAATCTCTATCAGTGTCATTGGTTGTCACCACTCGCGTCAATACATTACTTGGATCAATAATAATACCCCTGTCAAACACAATATGGCCTAGAAACTGCACCTCCCATAGCCAAAATCCATACCTCTAGAATTTGGCATACAACCGGTGGTCCCGTAGTGTGTGCAGAACCATACGCAGATGCTTTGCATGCTCCTCCTCAGTGCACGAGTAGAATAAAATATCGTATATGAACACGATCACTAAATGGTCAAGAAATTTCATGAATACCCTATTCATGAGATCCATGAACACTGTTGGTGCATTGATGAGCCCAAACGGAATCACCAACAACTCGTACGACCTTTATCGTGATAGAAAAGCGATCTTAGGTACGTCCTCCTCTCGAATGCGTAACTGGTGATATCCCTATCTCAAATCAATCTTGGAGAAGTACACGGCTCCTCTCAACTGGTCAAATTGGTCATAGATCCTTAACAATGGATATTTATTCCGTATCGTGACCTTGTTTAGTTCCCTATAGTATACACACAAGAGAAGTGAATCGTACCTCTTCTTTACGAATAATATTGGTGCACCCCATGGCGACATGCTCCTCTAAATAAAACCTTGTGCTAAGAGCTGTTAAATTTGCTCCCTCAACTCTTGCATCTCTGAGGGGGCCATGAGATACGGTGCCCTTGTAATTGGCCTCGATGCCAATGCTAAGTCAATAACAAACTCAATCTCCCAGCTCGGTGGCAACCCTAGTATCTTCGAAAATACATCCTCGAAATCTCTCATAAATGGAATCCAATCTAATGGGATAAATAACTCATGTGAGGTATCTTTATCAATATAGTATAAGTGTGTGCATGAGACTCCCTCAGGAAGAGGCATCACCACTAAGAAAATCTCCTTCCCCGAAATGGAAAACACTATGGTCCCCTCGTAATAGTCTACAGTCGCCCTATAATCCGCCAACCAATCTATGTCCAGAATGACATCATACCCCTCCATATCTAAGACAAAAAGGTTTGTTGCTAAGCTCAGTCTCCTAAAAATGATGTCCCCTACATATCTAGTGTATAGTGACCTACTACCCAACGGTGACTCTACTCACACAAGGTGAGTGTCGATTGTCTCCAAAATACCAGTATCTCATGAAAATATAGTGGCAATAACCGTATAAAAAATAATCTTACCCTCATGCCCATAAATAGGAAATATACCCTTGACTAATGGCGGTGCCTGAGGTGCTGGTGGTATGGGTACGTCCCGAACGTTACACATACGCTCATAATGCATCTGTGCCTACGACTGTGGGGCAGGTGGAGCTGGTGCTAACGGAGGCATCTACGCTTGTTACCCCTGCTGCGCACCCTGCTTCTAACCCCTAACTCTCTATGGACACTCTCTCTTCATATGCCTTGCCTAGCCACAAATAAAGTAATTCCCCTAAAAGTCCCCCTATATCCGACCCTACTTTCCTAACGAGGTTTCCCCTGATACTAGCCCTGGTGGCCCCTTCCCTGGTGGCCTCCCTCATTGTTCCCAAGGCCCTGACGGCCCTGAGGAACCTGATGCTGCTGGTTAGGAACCGATTGGACCTGTCTAAAACCCTGACCCTCCGATCGATAACCTTTTGACCTAAACCTCTTGGCCTGATCCCCCTATAGGAATCATGTCCCTGCTGTCTCACCATCTTCTGCTGAGGTGCCCCACTGTCACTAATCCCTCTTGTCTTACCTGACTAAATCGGCTCAACCGCTCTCTTGATTCCCTTCAGGTAGAAGCAGTGGTCTTGGCAGTGCAAAAGTACAGCATTAACGACCTCTGTATAAGTCTGTAATGTTGGGTTGCCAAGTAAATGTTTTCAGAAGCTCGAGGCTAAACCATCCATAAACTTAAGCTTATTCTTTTCTTCAGTGTTCACCTCGTCCGGCACAAAGTTAGCCAAATGAGTGAACTCCTCCTCGTAATTGGCCACTAAATGGTCACCTTGTATAAAATCATTAAATTTCCTCCTCGTCTTCGTCTGAACAACTGATGAAAGTACTTACAATCGAATCTCTCCTAGAACTCTTCTATCAGCATAGTATCCCTCTTCGTTGAGGTGGTAACAGGCTCCCACCACTGCAATGTGGCTCCCACAAGTCTGAATGTGGCAAGCATCTACTTCTGAGTGTCGCTGCACTCAATCATATGTAGGTGACGTTGTATGTCCTTTTTCCACTGACATGTTACTATCATATCTGAGCTCCCCGAAAACTCCGTTGGGTGGCCTTTTTGAAAAGCTTCCCTAATTTTTTGCCAAGATAACGGCCCCAGTTGGGCCTGAATCACTGGTGCCACTAGCGGCTGTGGCGGGGTCTGTGGAAACGGCCACGAAATTCATGGATGCATTAACTTCTTAGGCCACTATCTTGGCCACCTGTACAGTCGTCACCAACCCCGGTGGTAGCTACGACTGCGGTACCCCTAGATCCTAATAAGCCTCCCTCACCTCATCTCTTATTGCTACTCTAGTCGGTCTACCTCTCCTAGGCAGCATCTAAAATTTAAAGTGAGTTGAAAATTTTATAGTAGAAGCACGATATCTACAACACATGAAGATAGACACAACAGTCCTAATAATAGGGATCTACATCAAAAGAATGCTACGCTAAAATCGCAGTAAGCCGTAAAGATCCTATGGACACTAGAACCTGATACTCTGATACCATGTGTGACACCTCGCCTAATTGAATAACGGGTAGTCGGTCCTTTATTAAATTAAAAGAGGATTCTCATTTGGTTCATTATTAGCTTCACCGTCGAAAACCATACCAATTACTAATAACATACTAGTTAATTAAGCCGGTGTCAAAATTTTATCTTTTATTAAACATATAATAACATGTAGAATAAATACAAACTAAACCATACACACAATCACCGAGTCTAAAACAATACTGGATAAATAAATGACTTGTCGAATAAACCAACGGCTACAAATCCAAATCCAAAATATATCCAATAGATTGTAAATAAATCCCAATAAAAATCGAAACTGAATAAACTAAAAAAGTACTAAAGGGGCAATACACCCAAAAAAAAATAATGAGATAAGGAAATCCTAATCTAGGAATAGGCAACTGAAGAATCTAATCCACATCCTGAATGCATTCACAGTGCTACATCAATGCATCCCTGGAATAGATAATCAATTCTCGCGTCCCTGTGGCTAGACACCTAAAAGGTTTTGAAAATATTTTTGGCAAGGGTTAGAACCCAAAACAGATGAAAAACATTTTCAAGTGATTAAGTTTGTAGTAATTAAAATGCATGAATACTTTTCATACTTAAGCTAGTGTCGCACTCCCTTGAGACAATACTCACCCCTCAACTATTGTGCACACCTACCGCTTCCTTCATAACCCACCTAGTTGTACTACCCCGTTTTAACTAGTCTTGTTATCAACACTTTCGGACACACTATTCTAGCCCGAGTAATTCTTATTATTGATTTATAAGCTATTTCACTCATTAACTTAATTAATTATGATTAATAAATATCATATAAAAGTCTCATTATTTATATAAATAATACAATTACAATTCTTGTATTTTACTCGTATATAATTATCTACACTATTATATTCATATAAATATAATACAACATTCACACACATGTCGTATATACTATCTATCCTCCCGAGTAATAACTCACCGGATGCTTTCACTAAAATGCTATCACCCCAGGTATATTCAATCCAACCCGGACACCACGAGATGATTAACTCACACCGAATTAGGAAATTATCAAATAAGCATAGTGGAGGCGGTCATGGTTCCCTGAGTGTGAGACCAAATCATACCCAAGACGTCTCACCCCAAAAAGAAATCGTAATATAATATACCGGATGCTATGACCTGAGGATTATACTCTCCTTGCTTTCAAGAGCCAGGGGGTTTACCAACATCTCGCAACCTCCTATGATAGCACTAAAGGGGTATGTATTTATAAAATATCTTCTTACACCGTTATTTAATAGGCACACAATCATATATATATATATATATATATATATATAATTAAATTAAACCCGTCTCACCTGTTCCTAACTCCCATAGCACTAGCCTAAAAATATCTGAGTTTATTTTTCGACTCTCAATTTAAATAATTTCACACTAAATAATTATTAAGATAGTGTAACCCAACTACAATGCCCGGACTCACTCACCCGGCTCGTAATTAAATATTTTAGAATTTATTACACAAAATTCCCTTATTGAGGTTCCCGCACTTCTTTAACTTTTAAGTCCCTTAATACTCATCCCCTACCACTCTAAGCATGATTTTCCATTTAATTTTTACCAAATAAATCCACCTTAAGATCCACCAAAAGAATCAAGGCTAAAACAATTAAAAAGTAGCAGCACTGTCAAAATCCCAGGACCATCAATCGATCGATGAAAAGGATCGATCGATCGATCCAGACAACTACTTCCTCGCCCATGTTTTCCTCCATTGGTATGCACCCAATCTTTTAAATCTCTCTACATACCTCAACCCAATCCAAATTACGATATAACACATGTCCAAAACCAGTTCTAATTTCATAGTAACCTTTAAACATCATTAACTCTCATCAAAATCATTAATTCCCAAATTGGGTTTCCAAGGTTTCGTTAAATCGTTCTATATAAATTTAACTCTAAAATACAACTTAATCAACATCAATCTACTGCAATTCTATCATTAGTCAAATTATAACAACATTGAAGCATATACATTGATGATGCAGTAAACAGCACCACCAATATGAGGTGTTGATAAGCTCAAAGCAGCACAAGAGTAAATATCTAGTTGAGGGAGGTGAGGAGAAGAGGAAAAACACTAGTGTATAAGTGGTTCAGCCAATATGGCCTACGTCCACTGTGAGTGTGTTAGTAATTTCACTACAATGAGGGCATTAATGGCCTGTGATAAAATCTCTCGCTTTGTCTCTCTACTATATATACCAAAAGAGTTTTTGCTAGGGTTACAATTATCGATCCCCTTCAAGGTAGGAGAAGATAGGTATTTATAGTGCTTAGGGGGTGTAGTGTACCCCCCAAGCATGCTATGACCATGTGTGGATTGAATACACCAATCATATGTGGACACCTGGATGGGCCACATGTAAGGAATGATGACCAAATATTCCCTCATATGAGGGGAATAATTTGGTTATAATTGACTTGCTTACGTGTTCCAATTCTTCCATGCGCTTGTGTGTGCTCGGACTTGTGTCATCATCTGATGGAACCTCGACCTAGCTGAGTACAAGGTTGGGGAAGTTCGATAAGGCTTTGTCCTGTAAATCATAAACATGACCTCGGCCTAGGAGACTGGACGAGGTTAGGTAGAGGGTCAGATGCATTATCAACTGAAGCTGAGGATGAGATTGGTAATAGTTTGAACCCACAAGATGTTGATGACCCCTGCTGCTCGCCAGTCGAGGTTGGTCAATAAGGAGCCAACGTTGCAGAGGATGGACTTTCTGGTGGCTATTGTAAGCTTCCTGTCAACTCGGCTACGAGACAAGCCAAGATTAGTGACCCTGAGTACGAGGGTACACTTTGGGCATATCAATCATCCCTATCCCTTAGTCTTCTATGTGAGTAGGTAACTGAGGGGTATGAGAGTCAGGCCAATGAAGAGACATTTTGATGTCTTGGGGTTTGGAGTGGTTCCTTGGACACATGTCATTCACTGAAGTGGTTAGCATGTTTCCCAAGGTATGATAATTTTAGGCGGCACCCTTTGGGTTTCCTAGGGTAATGATGAGGGTATTAGGAATCGTGCCATCATTGAGAGGGTTCAAATGCCCCCTCTCTATCCTCATTTTCTCTTTCTTCTTCCTTCGTTTTCCCGCCTATAGCTTTTTTACAACTGCCATTTCTCCAACTCTCCATTGTTTATTGTGATTCAAGGTTATTGCTTCTAATTCCTTCTTCCCTCCTTCAAAATCCACCAGGTATTGTTCTTCACCTTCAAGCTTTTCATTTCTGGGTGTTTATTTACATTTTTGGTTTTTCGGTGACTTTCTTTCTTTTTCGGTGAGGGTTTCCACCACTGTCAAGTGGTCGTAGGGCTAGGATTGTAGTGTTTGGGTAGCACTAGGACCACACTAGGCTACTTTAAGGTTGTTTTAGCCATGAACCTCCCTCTTTTAGGCTTTCCGATGACCTTCTGGTCATCTTCTCTGGTAACCTAGCTTAGGGTGTTCTTGGTGTTATTATTTAAAACCTTTCAATTTCTAACCTTTGATCTTTATTTTTGGTAGCATAAGTTTTTCCCTCAAGTGTAGTGTCTTCCACCATATGCTTAGACCTTTGTATAAGCTTGCTGAAGAGTTTCCCACTCTGCATGAGAAAACCTTTGAAAAGATTGGGCAAATAGAGTTTACCTAGGAGGAGGCTCGTAGGGCTGAGGCCTTTCCCCTCAGACCAATCTTTCCTCCACCCTTGAAGGTCATATACCCTGAGTCCACTAAGCCTGTTGAGGTTCCTGAGGTTCCTGAGCCAATGTCTAAGTCATCTTCCTCATACTATATGTCTACCTCCGAGGCTGCTGAGTCTGTAGACTCTTTTCAAGAGGCTATAGATTTCTCTCCCAAGGGAAGTGTAGTCTCTGAGGAATCATAGGTTTCTGAACGTTCCTCATCCCACCAAGAGGCTAGCACCTCTTGTAGGTCTTCTTCTATTAATATCTTATGGCCCAGTGTGGTAATTCCTCCACTTATTGACGCCATTCCTCTATCGACTACTACCAGTGTTGAGTTTGCGGAGAGGTTTCTTGGTGGTGTCCCCTCTGAGGCTCAAACTCATAATGTTGATGATAATGATAATGATGAAGGGAGTGAACTTGACACTTCCAAGGTTGATGGTCCTGAAACTTCTATCACTGAATACGACCTTCTTGTCTTTAGATATCTGTATGCCATTCCTTTATTCGTTACCTTAAAGAATCCCCTGAAGGATGAGAGGGCCTTTGATGGCTAAGATGGAGAGCTCTGTGTCTATGAGAAGATGTTCAAACTCGACTTTCATCTCCCAATTCATCCCACCATCCGAGTTGTTCTTTCTTATATCAACCTCGCTCCTTCTTATCTTTCCCCCAATGCCTGGAGAGTCTTGATTGGGGATATCATACTCTGGAAGGTGGTTCATTATACCGAACTTCCAGTTAGGGTATTCTTAGCTTTTTACATACCCTTATCCATTAAAAATCACCCTGGTTACTATCACTTTATAGCCAGGAAGTCTGAGAAGAAGATGTTATTGGTGACTCAGACCTCTAACCACACCTGGAAGCCTCGCTACTTCTTTGCATCGAAGGCTTAGGAGTTTGTTCCTAATGAGGCTTGTGGAAAATCTATTCCAAGGACTCCCCTGAGGTGGGCCAAGGTCTCTTTCTCGGTCAAAACAGACCCTGGATTGAGCCAAGATAATGGTAAGAATGGTGAGGATCTTCGTAGTTAGGTGAAGATGGCAACCTCGTAAAATACAAGCATCTGATGACACATTGCTATTTGTCTCAGACGGGGCTTTGGAGTGTCCCTTTGGCCGAGGTTTGTAAGTATTCCAGAATAAAACATTTCTACACAAAGTCCAGTCTCGTACTTTTCATATTTCTGATCTTCTAACTTCGATGTTTTCTTTTGCAGAAAGACCAAAAGGAGTTTATGAAGATCTTTAGAATATGTCTGCTTCGAGTATTACTAAACTACTAGAGAAGTGTGGTGGTAAGACTGTTCCACCCCCTACCCACAAAAAAAGGGGAAGGCCCCTGCTGATGCATTTAAGAAGAGGAAGGCACTTGCAGAACCTTCCCGCACAAGAGGTGGCAAGGCTCAACATACTGAGCGTGGTATCCCCATATCCTTACATAATGCTTTAGCTGCTTGGCTTTCTCAGCTGAAGATTGGTGATAGTGTCATTGTCAATAGTGTTCGGGCTTCTAATGCCCTTGGCCACACAATAACTGAGGATGATAAACATTTTCTTTATTCAATGGATGTTCCTCTACTGGCAGAGTTTGCAGTCCATAGGGCGGTTCAGGTATTTATTTGCTACTTTCCTCAAGTGTTACCTCTGATCTTAGCTATTCATTATTGCTGATGTGTCCGATTCCTCTTTTTGCAGAGTGCCCTCTCTCTTCACTGTCTGGCTGATTACACACTGAATAGAGTGCCTCTGATCCAGAAAGGCATGGACACTGAAAAGCTTGAGGAGGATTTGAATAAGAAAATTAAAGACTTGAATAAAAGTCTGAAGGAGAAGGGTGATGAGATCTCCCGGATGAAAACTTATCATGCTAAGTCTCTGAAGGCAAAGGATGATAGCCTTCAGTCCAAGGTTGATGATGTTGTTAAGGCCGCCATGGAGGATGCTTCAGAGACAATCATCAGGGAGTATCAAACCTATGATGAGTTTGTTAGCTTCAGTCTTGAGTACCTAGAGAGGGGCATCAAGGCAACCAGTCGATGGGCTGCAATGAAGCAAGAAAGCTCTGGTAGTCTATCGGCCGAGGACTTTATTTGCCTCGGCTTTATAAATGCTTAGCTCGCTAAGGACCTGTAAGAGATTGAAGAGGGTGGCCCGGCCGAGATGAGCCATCTTGAGGTGACTGAGGCAGAGGATAGTGGACATCGGGAAGATAGGTTGAGGTTACCAATCAAGTCCCAGAGCCAAACAACCCAGCTGCTGGTGGGTTGACTAAAGCCTGAGTGTCTGAGTGTCTCACCATCATCTTTGTTATTTTTTGAAGCTTGTGTAACCCTTTATTTGATGAACTGTAACCTCTTCTCTTAGAATGGTGTAACACTTTTTGGTGCGAATGAATGTAATTCCATCTCCTTCACTTGTGTTGCTTTCTTTTACTTGTTGGCTTGATAATTTACCAAACAAATGATGTTAAAAGGTCTTAGGTCACCAAATTAATGGTGTTTCACTTCATAATTCACCAAATTAATGATGTTAAAAGTCTGAGACCACCAATTTAAAGTTTTCTCACCTTGTAATTCTCCATATTAATGATGTTTGTAAACGTGAGTAGACAAATTGTATCAGAAAGTAAATCCTCAAAAAATCAGGATCGCGCGATAAATTAGCGTAACCCGCTCTGATACCAATTTGTCTACTCACATTTACAAATTGGTATCAGAGAAGGTTGCACTAATTTATTGCGTATTCCTATTTTCCGCAAAATTTGTGTGATATTGATTTTTTTTTTTAAATCAGTTTTGTGAAAAATCGCAATTTTCCAATGTAACGTTCATTTAATAAGGTGCCAATTTTTTATGGGAATAATTATGCCTATTGGAAAGCTCTCATGAAATCTAGTTTAAAAGCTATTTACGAGCGTGTTCGATTGCTTTGTGTTCGTTTGCTTGCACATGATTCTTCTCTTGCCATATCATATAGATGATTGTGTTTGCATGTTTGTCATACGCTAGTTATGCTTTTTGATATATTTTTTCTAGCGTTGTGACATGTAATTTTTGTATGAATTTTTTTTCTTTTGAAAAATTTTGAAAAATACAAAAAGATTTTATTTTGACAAAATTTTTGAAAAATCCAAAAAGATTTTTGTATTTTGTTTGCACCGTTTATGGATAAACACTTAGGATGACCAAGTCACAACATCATTCCATTCTTCATGTGATGTTTTGATAGTGTTTTGAGACAATAGGTCAATTCATCCTTGTGCTTTATAATGTTTGGAGTCATTAAGATGAAATTAAGTGTTACTTCCTACATGTTTGACTCATGTTTCCTTTATTGTACACATGCACGGATTTGTTTGATTATTGTGCTTGTCTTATCACATGTTGGTTGGGTGTTTTCACTTCAATCCTGTCCTTTAAACGAACCGAGCGCAATAAATTTTGATAAGGAAATTGTGCATATAAAAACCGTTTTGTGAGTTTGTGTGCTTTATTTGAAAACGGGTAAGGGTTGCGAAAGGTTCATTTTGCCTTTGCGAATACTAAGCCACCGTTAAATTGGACCTAAAAATGGAGGAATTTTATTATCCGGGGTCTAAAGAGGTTTAAAAGAGCTCGAAAAAATTTAAAGGCAATAAAAAAATTCATGCCAATTATGGGTCATTTAGGTTTTTGCACCAATTCTCCAAAGTTTAAGAATTTAGTTTATTCACCTCTAAAAAGAAAATATATATGAGGGTGTTTGGTTGAAGAATTAAAATGGGTTTGCACGTCCTTGAAATTCTTGAAAATGCGCTAAATAGTTTTGGACGTTATTGGTGTGGAAATCATTTGACTTTGATTTGTTGATTTGCATAAGACGATGTCATCTAAATTCAACAATCTTTACACCTAAGGATACATTTGATGTTCATTCGTTAGGGGTACACATATGCATCGTGCACATATGATTGATTGAGTTTATTTTCCTATCGAATGTGTTCACACCCATTCATTCCATTTCCATGACTTGGTTGTTTTAGTTTAAATCCATGGTGTGATTTTTTGTATCATATTTTTCAAAGTGGTTTCTTATTTTTGTATGAAAAATTGAAAAATCCAAAAATAGTTTGTGAAATTTTTGGGGACACACCTTTGCATGCGCATAGCTTGATCTTTGTTTGCTATGCATTTTGTCGTGACACTCTCTGTTTTGATTTTTTTTCTTCTTATCTGTCTATTTGGGGACATCATAAAAAGGGGGAGAAAGAATTATCAGTTATGGGGGAGTTTTTGCATTATGGGGGAGATTTGATTATTAATGCTTTATTCTTATATCATTTCAAACTCGATGCGTCACGAAGGTTTTTGCTTTATCTCATGTGTGTAGGTACGAAAATTGAAGATCACGATGTTGCGCACCCTGATGAGAAAAGCTTTGAGAGTTTTGATGTTAAAGAAAATTTTGAGAACTTGCAAATTTTACCTTTTCAGTTTTGGGATTCATAGGAGGGTAGATTTGTATAGGAATTTTGGTTTTTGATAATTCAGATGTTTTTATGTATGTACCAGCATAGACATAGGGGGATATTTGTAAGGACATATTTTTAATAAGTCCGTCACAATTAATTATGTCGTATATTGCTAAAGTTGTCGAAGCATTGTGAAGATTGCATCTCCAAAAGACGGATCCGAATTACCAGTTGCCTTCAACATTCAAGCCCAACAATATGAACTTTGGTAAGATATTGTTTTAAAGTTTCATTTACATTTCATATTAAGAGTGTTGGGATATTTTTATAAAAGGTTTTAAAAAGCTTTTATATAAAAATATTTTTCTAAAGAGGTTTTATAAATGTTTGTAAAAAACTGCTTTAGCAGTAAACGCACCTCGGTTCGACGCCAAGGTCGTTCAAGCGAGATATCAATCTCGTTCGAATGACAATGGAAGTCGAGCGTAGTCGTTCGAATGACACGCGATCTCATTCGCGCGAGATGTCATTCTCGTTCGAGCGAGATGACTTTTAGGCCGACACGCTGCTATCTCTTTGACCAACTCAATCTTTTTATAAAAGGGATGTCAGGCCTCATTTTTTGTGTAGAGAAGAGTTTTCCAAACACTTTAGAGTTTTGGTTTTGTTTATCTGCCCAGAATCTATTTGATAACATCTTTTGGCAGATTGTTTTCTTCTCTCATTTAAGGGTTCAAATAATTTCTGTTTTGTTTACAATTCACAACAAATCCCAATTACTTTTATGTGAATTGTTTTGTGGAACCCAAGAACATATTTTGTTTTTGTTCATACTTTGTGGGGAGAGCTCTACAACCGACAATTGCATGCTATTGTGGAGGGAATCCTTATAAAGATCACATCTTGTGGAGAAGCCGTTTCTCTTCTTCACTGCTGCCCTCCTGGAAAAGGAAAGTTCCAGTCGAGACATCGGAACCGACACCTGTAGGTATTTCGTATGTCACCCTATTTCATTGTAATCTGTGTAAGCCATTTTCTTACAAATTATAGTGAAATAAAAGGTTTTCCCCTTTGGGGGATTTTTCCTTAAGCTTGTGTCGCATGTTTTATTTGTTTATGGTTCATCACACGCACTTTCTACAATGTTAAAATGTCTGAGGTGACCAAGTTAATAGTGTTTCACCTCATAATTCACCAAATTAATGATGTTAAAGGTCTGAGGTCACCAAGTTAATGTTTCACCTCGTAATTCACCATATTAATGATGTTAAAAGTATGAGGTCACCAATTCAATGATGTATCACCTCATATTTCACCAAATTAATGATGTTTAAGGTCTGAGGTCACCAAGTTAATAGTGTTCACCTCATAATTCACCAAATTAATGATGTGAAAAGGTCTGAGGTCACCAAATTAATGGTGTTTCACCTCATAATTCACCAAATTAATGATGTTAAAAGGTCTGAGGTCACCAAATTAATGGTGTTTCACCTCATAATTCACCAAATTAATGATGTTAAAGGTCTGAGGTCACCAAGTTAATGATGTTTCACCTCGTAATTCACCAAATTAATGATGTTAAAGGTATGAGGTCACCAAGTTAATGATGCTTCACCTCATAATTCACCAAATTAATGATGTTAAAGGTCTGAGGTCACCAAGTTAATGATGTTTCACCTCATAATTCACCAAATTAATGATGTTGAAGGTTTGAGGTCACCAAGTAAATGCTGTTTCACCTCATATTTCACCAAATTAATGATGTTTGAAACACACAGACTGTAACAAAAGTACTAGCATGATATTGTTATCTTTTCATTAACATTCTACGTATAACTGATACATGTATTACAAAAAGATAGGAATAATTGCAACATCATAAGTAATATTTCTTTAAGTGATCAGCATTCCAAGGATTGGATAAATGTTCTCCTTCAAGATTTTCTAACCGATAGGTACCTGGCACAACCTCATCAATGACCCTATAAAGACCATGCCAGTTAGGATGGAGCTTCTTGGTTTTCTACCATGTCTTCTTCAGGACCAAATCTCCCATAGCTATCGGCATTGACTTTACCCTATGATTATAGAACCTCGCGATTCTTTGATGATAGGCTTCCTATCTTATCTCTGCATCTTCTTTTCTTTCCTCAATCAGATCAAGATTAAGTCTCATCTCTTCCTAATTCGTCTGAGGGTCATATGACTGGACTCTATGAGTAGGGAGACCTATCTCAGTTGGGATGACATCCTCTGAGCCATGGGCTAGCATAAATGGGGTTTCCCCCGTAGGTGTCCTCATCGTCATCCTCTAAGCCCAAAGCACAACATATACTTCCTCTGTCCATCTTCCTTTGGACTCTTCCATCCTCTTTTTTATCCCATCAAGGATTGTTCGATTTGTAACCTCAGTCTATCCGTTTGCTTGGGGTCAGCCAGGGGAAGAGAAGAACTTCTTGATCCCTACTCTTTCGTAGTATTTTTCTAAGGATATATTGTTGAATTGGGTTCCATTATCTGAGATGAGGGTGTTTAAAAGAACATACCTGCATATGATGTTTTTCCAGATGAACTGGAAAGTCTTATGCTCGGTGATTGTGATCATTGGCTCAGCCTCTACCCATTTGGAGAAATAGTCAATTGCCACTATTAAGAACCGATATTTATTTACAGCTCTTGGCAAGGGTCTTACCAAATCAATGCTCCATACTAAAAATGGCCAAGGGGAACTTATAAAAGTCTGAAGTTGATGAAGCTGGTGGGGAATGGTGGAGAACCTCTTACACTTATCACATCTCTTCACATATGCAGTTGTGTCCTTGGCTAAGGTCAGCCATCAGTATCCCTGAGTAATTATCCTCTTAGTCAGTGTCCTCCACCCTATGTGGCTTGAACAAGAGCCCTCATGCATATCGTGTAGAATGCGTGGAATCTCTGAAGGGTGTACACATCTGAGGAGAGGGAGCAAGAATCTTTTTTTATACAATACATCACCTACAATAGAGAATTTTGCAGCTCTGAACCTTAGCTTCCACCTTTCCAGTTTTGATTCTGGTAGTAGTCCCTCTTTGATGTATTTGATAAAAGGGTCCATCCATGAGGCTCCCAAACTCAAGCAAGGTTTAGCAACCTCTTCTTCTTCGATAATTGTCTTTAGCAGAATCTCGAATGGCACTGTTCTTCTTATGTTTGTTCCTGTTGTTGAGGCCAACCTCGCCAGTGCATCATCTTGGATATTGTCTAGCTGAGGTATCCTCTTCATCTTTACTTTCTTGAAGATTTCTAGCATCGTTCTCACTCTCATCAGGTATCTGGCCATTATTTCATCTTTGGCCTCATAAACCCCCAGGATTTGGTTCACAACTAAACTTGAGTCACTGTGGACTGGGAGCTGGCCGACATTGAGGGCTTTTGCCAAAGAGAGACCTACTATTAATTCCTCGTACTCTGACTCATTGTTGGAAGATTTAAAGTTGAACCTCAGCGCATATTCAATATCTGTACCATCTAGTGCCGACACTATCAGACCTGCTCCACTTTCGCTTTCACAGGATGACCCATTAATGAAGAGGTTCCAAATGGTTTCATATGAAGAGAAGTTACCCTATTCTAGGGTCCCTTGTTTGAATAGGTATCTCTCTTCTTCATTCTCAACTGTTCTTTTTCTGATGGTACTTATCTCGGCCTCGTTCGAAGTTTGGCCGACGTTTCCCTCTACTGGCTTATTTGCAGCCTCGTGGTTCTTCTCAACCTCAACCTCATCCCATGTAAATTCAGCCACGAAATCTACGAGAGCTTATCCCTTGATGGCAATCCTAGGTTGATAAGAAACATTACACTCCCCCAACTCAATTACCCAGGTCATTAGCCTTCCTGACTTCTCAGGCTTATGGATGACCTGTCTTAGTGGAGAATTAGTAAGGACGACTATAAAGAGGGCCTGGAAGTATGGCTTCATTTTCCTAGAATCGTGTATCAAATCATAGGCTAACTTTTCTATCCAACGATACTTCTTCTCAGACCCTTGGAGTTCTTTCCTGTTGAAGTACACCGGTCTCTGCACTCCATCCTCTTCTCTTACTATTGCAGCAGTGATGGATGACTCTAAGACAACTAAATATACATATAGATTCTCACCCTAAATTGGACGAGATAAGAGTAGGGGGAACCGAGGTAGGACTTGAGCTCTTCAAAGTCTATGTCACAATCCTCATTCCATTCGAAGGACTTTTTAAGAATTTTGAAAAAAAAAAAGAAGACATTTATCTGTAGCTCTAGATACGAACCTGTTAAGTGCAAGCACTCGTCCGGTCAGCCTCTGAATATCTTTAATGGTTCTGGGTGTCTTTATTTCTAGAAAAGCCTTGATGTTCTCAGGGTTAGCCTCTATTCCCCTTTGATTGACGATGAAGACCAAAAACTTTTCTTCTCCTACCCCAAAGACACATTTGGCCGGGTTGAGCTTCATGTTGTATTTGTCCATGGTGTTAAAAGTTCTTTCAAGGTCGGCCACATGAGTGTCGGCCTTCAAACTCTTCGTCAGCATGTCATCTATGTAAACATCCATAGACTTGCCTATCTGATCTTTAAACATCTTATTTACAAGACATTTGTATGTAGCCCCTGCATTCTTTAGGTCGAAGGGCATGACCTCGTAGCAATATGTCCCCTTGTCTGTAATAAAGGTTGTCTTCTCTGAGTCAGCCAGGTCCATAAAGATCTGATTATGCCCAGAATATGCATCTGTGAAGCTCATAAGCTCATATCCTGTTGTGGAATCAACCATATGATCTATACGAGGTAGGGGAAAATAGTCTTTTGGTCAAGACTTGTTTAAATCGGTGAAGTCTACACACATCCTCCATTTCCCATTACTTTTGGGTACTATGACAGCGTTAGATAACCACTCAAGGTATATAACTTCTCTCATGAACTTAGCCTCTTCAAGCTTTTGAACCTCATCTCTGATGACATCGTACTTCTCTCTTAAGTATATTCTTCTTATCTGCTTAATAGGCTTGGCGTCCTCTACAACATTGAGTTTATGACATATGATTTCAGGATCAATGCCCAGCATGTCTGCATGGCTCCAGGCAAAGATACTACGTCTCTTCCTTAACAACTTCACTAGCTCCTCCTTGATCTCAGAATTCAGGGATCTTCCGACTTGGATGGTTCTTTCTGGCTTATCCTCGTTGAGGATGATGGACTTACCTCTTCCACGGCCTCTCCCCTTTTTAGCTTTGTTTCGTCTCTAGGTTCAAGGGTGTCAATGTTGTAAGTGGTTATTGCCCTCTTATTAGCCTCTCTCTCTTCCATAGAGTGGAAATAGCATTCTCGTGCCTACATTTGTCACCTTGCATTTCCCCTACTCCATAAGGAGTTAGTAATTTTATCATTTGGTTGACCGTTGAAGGCACGGCCTCAAATTACTTGAGGGCTACTCGTCCCATAATGAGGTTGTAGGCTGAGAAGACATTTTCATCCATCAAAAATAAATTAACTTTCCGGTCAACCTCTTAGTCCATTCATCTCCCATTCTCATATCCATCTTATACATACCCAATGGATGGACCTTTTCACCGCTGAAGCCAATCAAGGGATGATGGTAAGGGGCAAGCCTAGCTCTGATGAGGACCAAGCTCTTAAAACAGGGCCAAAACATAACATCTGCAGAACTGCCTCCATCAACAAGGATCCTCTTAACTTCACACCCATGCACCCATGTGGTGATGACTAAAGGTTCATCGTGGGGAGCTAAGATACCCTTGAAATCAAGTTGTGAGAAGAAGACTACAACGGTGTCCATATCTACCTTCTTTCTCTTTTCATATTTAACCTTTATAGAATCCAAGTTCATAAACTCGGTCTTAGTCATTGCTTTGGCCTCTGCCACGTGAGCCTTGCGATCAGCAACCTCTGAGCCACCCCCTGATAGTCCTCCATAGATAGTATTCACACTAAATTAGATCATACCGACTCTCTTTATCGGGACATTATCGTCCTTTGGTGGGAGATCAGGGTCATCATCATCATCTGAGGCATCAGCTCTTCTGGCAGGGGTGTCTTCCCGGCATTTATGATTTCTTTTCTTTTTAGGATCGTCTCTTCCTACCTTTGAAGCTCTGCCATCCACATACTTTCTGAGCTTTCCAGACTTCAACATTTTTTCAATCTCATCCTTCAGAGCGAAGTACTTCTCAGTTAAATGGCCATGATCTTGATGAAACTCACACCATAAGTTCTTGTCCCTCTTATGTGGAGGAGCTTTCAGCCTCTCTGGCCATTTCAAATATCTATCATTCTTTATGTCATTGAGGATGTGTTTATAACTTACAATTAGAGGAGTGTAGTCTGAGAATTTATCATCTGCAGATCTTTTCTTACCGTCTTTATTTTTCTTTTGAAATTTGCCTCCACTGCTACTTCCCATTTCATCCTCGTATTTTACATCCATAGTTTCCTATGCATTCATGACCTTTCCAGCGGTTGCCAACAACTCGACCATTGACTTAGGGGGATCCTTGACCAGCTTCCATAAGATCTTTCCCTTATGCAGACCCCTAATGAGAGTTTTCATGGCTATGTTGTGTTCGTAATCTTCTACCTCTAACTTTTCCTTGTTGAACCTCGCGATGTAATCTCTGAGGCTTTCATTCTTCCCCTGCTTGACATACAGCAGATGGGTTGTCTTCTTCTGGGGTCTTACCCCAAAATAGAAGTTGTGAATGAATCATTCGGCCAGACCTATGAAACTCTCAACTTAATTTTTAGAAAGAGGAGTGAACCAGATATGCGCAGCCCCAAGCAGAGTGCTTGAGAAAATTCGGAACCTCATATCATCCGGGATGGAATAGATGTCAACTGCAGACTGATACATCTCAATATGGTAGACTAGGTTAGTACTCCCATCATACTTGGGAGACACCACTGGGGGGTTAAATTTTGCAGGGGTTGGGAAGTTGACAATCCTTGCCATAAATGGTGAGCCCTCTGAATACCCCCTCTGCAACGGGTCTCCGCTTTTTAAGAAATCTCCAATTTTATTTTCTAGCCTTTGAATAGAGTCGTTCCATGTTTTAGCAATGTCTTCTTGGTCAAGGTTATCCCCGGCCACCTCCAAAGGGTGAACCGAGGGTTCCCCAGCTACTGCACAACGTCGTATATTGACCTCCCCCTGACCACAGTCTCGGCCATGTGGGGGTCGGCCATTATGGGGACAACAGTCACCTCTTTCTCTTCTGGATCCTACGAGGCTTCTTGATCTGGACAACCTTTCCCCCAGATTATTAACTAGGTTGAGATCAAAAGCTGATCCTCTTTGGCGTGCATCACAAACTCGACTCTCACACTATCCTCGACTCTGCTGGATAGGACGCACAGTGTTGTTTGAGACCTCATACGGCTCCCAATAGTCTATCAAAGCATCCTTAGCCTCAATGTCATCGTACGTATCCTCAGGGCAAGGGTTTCCTTGCTTCCCTAGGTATAAAAGCCTAGGGTTAGCAACATCCCTCCTCCGTTGAGGAGTAGGTTGGTCCTTTAGCGGTGCCTGGGGTGGTCCTTTGGCCTCATGCTGCGGCTGAGCTACTGCCAGAGTAATCATCTCTGGTGAGACCTCAAGTGGTCTCATTATTATGTTCTGGCTTAGCTGGGAAAATTGCTCTTGTATCGCTTGTTGAGTTGATGCTAAGGACTTCAAGGATGCTGCCACCTCAGCCATCTCGGACTAGGGTGGTGCCAGGATGGAACTAGGTCCTCCAACACCAGACGGTGGAGGTGGTAACTCTGGTGGCATGAAAAAAGACTAAAGAGCTTATAAACGAAAATACTAGAGAGCTTGATACCTTTAAAGACCTCTTTCAATGGTGAAATAGCTCCATGCAAAGGAGGAGGTCTGGTTCACCACCAGAGTCTTCAGGAAGGTCAAGCAGCAAAAGAGGAATAAATGAATTTTCTTTTTCCCACAGACGGTACCAAAATGATGATGTAGTAAACAGCACCCCCAGTATGAGGTGTTGATAAGCTCAAACTAGCAATAACAATGGCAACACAAGAAAATGATGATGCAGTAAACAACACCACCAGTATGAGGTGTTGATAAGCTCAAAGTAGCAATAACAATGGCAGCACAAGAGTAAATATCTAGTTGTGGGAGGTGAGGAGAAGAGGAAAAACACTAGTATATAAGTGGTTGATCCAATATGGCCTACGTCCACTGTGAGTGTGTTAATAATCTCACTATAATGAGGGCACTAATGGCCTGTGATAAAATCTCTCACTTTCTCTCTCTACTATGTATACCAAAAGAGTTTTTGATAGGGTTACAATTATCGATCCCCTTCAAGGTAGGAGAAGATAGGTATTTATAGTGCTTAGGGGGTGTAGTGTACCCCCAAGCAAGCTATGGACATGTGTGGGTTGAATACACCAATCATAGGTGGACACCTGGCTGGGCCACATATAAGGAATGATGACCAAATATTCCCTCACGTGAGGGGAATGATTTTGTTATAACTGACTTGCTCACATGTTCCAAGTCTTCCATGCGCTTTTATGTGCTCGAACTTATGTCATCTTCTGATGGAACCTCGGTCTAGCCGAGTACGAGGTTCGGGAAGTCCGATAATGATTTGTCCTGTAAATCATCAACATGACCTCGGCCTAGGAGACTGATCTAGGTTAGGTAGAGGGTCAGATGCAGTGTCGACTGAAGTTGAGGACGATATTGGCAATAATTCAAAACCATGAGATGTTGATGACCTTGGCTGCTGACCAGCTGAGGTTGGTCAATGAGGAGCCGGCGTTATGAAGGATGGTCGTTCTGGTGGCAATTGTAAGCTTCTTGTCAACTCGGCTGTGAGATAGGCCGAGGTTAGTGACCCTGAGTATGAGGGTACACTTTGGGAATATCATACATCATCGATTGCACTTCTAATCTACACAAAGTGTACAATTTATTAAAAACCCATTTTCATACAATAACCCACCCAAAACGGATCTTCAATCACACCCATTTTCATTCAATAACCCACCCAAAACGTCACTATCACTCACTATGACGTAAATTAATTTTTATTATTCACTTAGTAATTATATTTCATAAATATTAACCATTAATTCTCCCGACTAATATTTTAATAAATGAATTTTAATTAATTCAATTAAATTACGACACACTTGTAATTTAAATTAGCCGAATTAATTAAAATATTTAATGCTCAAAATTACGGGGTGTTTTATACTCCCCCCCTTACAAAGGAATTATGTTCCCAAAATTCGGTCATACCTGCAGCAAATAACTCTGGATACTTCTCTCGCATATCATCCTCCCACTCCCATGTACACTTGTCAATACTGTGGTGTCCCCACTGAACTTTGACTAATGGTACCTCCTTAGACCACAGCTTACGCTCACTACAATCTATAATAGCCACAGTTCTCTCCTCATACGATTCGTCTTGCTTTAAATCGATCTCCTTGAGTGGAACGTGCCAAAAATCTCTCTCGCTCCTCCGATACTTCTTTAGTGATGCCATGTGAAACACATCGTATATCCGTTGTAGATGCTCTAGTAAGTCCAGTTTATATGCTACCAGTCCCACTCTCTCAATAATAGGGAAAGGTCACACATATCTCGGGGCTAGCTTCCCCTTTTTGTTGAACCACATGACCCCCTTCGTGGGAGACACCCGTACCAACACCTGGTCTCCAACCTCTAACTTAACGTGTCTTCGGTCTGCATCGGCAAAGCTCTTCTGACTATCCTAAGATATTCGAATACGCCCTCGAATCAGCTCGATCTTAGAAGTAGTCTCCTGTATCATCTCTGGGCCCCAATAACTTATTGTCCCCCACCTCTACCCTGCAAGATGACAAATGACAAGACCTCCCATAAAGTGCCTCAAATAGTGCCATGCCGATGGTGAATTGGTAAGATTTATTATGCAAAAACTCTACTAATGGGAGGTATCTCTCCCGTCCCCCTTCAAAATAAAGTATTCACATCCGCAACATGTCCTCCAACATCTGATTAACCCTCTCAGTCTGTCCATCTGTCTATGGATGGTATGATGTACTCAACCACAATTGGCTGTTTATGTGTCTCCTAACTCAACAAGGGACTTTGTGAGATTAGTTGGTTTAATTATTTGGTCCCTAGGTAGTTTAGGTTTGAGTATATATTATTTTTCATTTATTTTTGAAAGTTTTTGGGTATAGTGAAATTTTATAAACTTATAGGGTTATGTTATGGTAATTGAAGAAATTTCATATGTTATAGGTTGCATGTGTAAATAAGTTTTGGGTTTGAGGTTTATTTATGGGTTTAAGCAAAGTTTTGAAAGTTTTTGGGTCATTTTTGGAATTTTTATAACCTAAAGGTCCTCTAAGTAATTTCTATTTTTCTTTGGTGTATAATTGGGTACCAAACAAAACTATTGATTTTATTTGGTCACATATTAGTGTAGGATATTTATATGTTTATATTGTTGGGTAGTCATGTTTTTCGAATGTGACTAAAAATAAACATTAATTAGTCTATTCGAATGTAGAGGTTGTTACAATCTTCCTACCTAAAAAAATCATCCTTGAAATTACCTTTAAAGAGTTCAGGGTATTGTTGTTTCATTGCATCCTTATTTTCCCATAGGGCTTCTTTAGCTCCAGGATGCTGCGAAAGAACCTTGACTACTGGAATAGTTTTGTGGCTAAGAATTTTGTCTTGAGAGTCTAATACCCTAATGGGTTTCTCCTCAAAGTCATGGTTGGTTTGTATAGATATTCCTTTCCATGTGATGATATGTCATGGACCAGGTATGTATTTTTGTAATTGTATACGTGAAATATGTCGTGTATTTTTTATAGTTCTTCGGGTAGATCTAAACGATATGCTAATGGCACTATTCGTTCTATGATTTCAAAGGGTTCAATATATTGTGCTGCTAGTTTTCCTTTCCTTCTTAATTGTATAATTCCTTTTCTCGATGATATTTTTAGAAATAGTTGATCTTTCACCTTAGAGTCCAAGGGGCTCCTTCTATGATTTGTGTAACTTTTTTGTCAATTCTAAGTTTGCTGTAATCTTTCATTAATCAGGAGTATATTTTCAGTTGTGTCCTCTTTTATTTCAGGTCCAAAGATAGTGTTTTCTCCTGATTCATTCCAACATAATAGGGAACGACATGGTCTCCCATAAAGTGCCTCATAATGAGCATTCTGGATACTTGTTTGGTAACTCTTGTTATTGGAGAATTCAATTAGTTCCAATTGATCATTCTAATTTCCTCCAAATATAAAGCATAAGGTCACAATAAATCATCAAGTGTTTGGATTAGCCTCTCAAACTATCGATCAGTTTGTGGATGGAAAACGGTACTTAAATGTAGCTTGGTGTCTATAGCGTGTTGTAAGGCTTGCCAAAAACATCCTACAAATCGGGATTCATGGTCTGATGTTATGGATAAGGGTACTCCATGGAGTCTAATGATCTCTCGAATGTGTAGATCGCTGAGTTGTTAGAAAGAATCAATAGTCCTAACTCGTAAAAATTGTGCATATTTGGTTAAGTGATCTACGATTAACTAGATTGAGTTATAACCCTAAGATGTCGTGGGTTCTCCACTGACGAAATCCATGGTAGTATGATCCCATTTCCACTCTGAGTGTAATGCTCCGGCCCGAATTTATGGGTTACCCGTGCTCAACCTAGTCTGACCCCAAATGTTAGGTGTGAAGTTCGATGAGATAACCTAAATAATGTTGCTAGTCCAATTTTATTTCATTAATATTTCAATTATTTGGCATGCAATTCCAATTTAAATCAAGCTACGTGAGGGACCCATGAGAAACGTCATCGGAATCCAAGCATGTAAAGATACTAATGTAAAAAAAAGAATACTTACTTGTTTAATGCTCTCAATATACGGACTCGCAAACAACCTATGTAACAAAAAGGAGGAAATGAGTCGAATGCCTAGTGGGAAAATACAATAATGCAATACAAAATCAAAAGACAGAAAATAGACTCTAACGCGTTATACCTACGTGAACATGCAATTACCTCATTTATACATATACATGTACATACATTAATGCATGAAACCTTTTTATTCCAATACGTTACTTGTTCCGATTAATTCACATTAATCCTATAAAAGAGACCCTTTTTACATGACTTGACATTTATCTCCTGATTTAACGCACCGGTTAAATACTTTAAATAAATACCCTTTTGTCTAGGGAAAAGCACTTCCTTTAACGAAATTTCCCTTTTACTCACAGCAATTTACATTAGTATTTTCCCTTGAAAAATTCCTTTCAACACACGCACTCACCGTGTTTGAAAATACTTATTTTCGTTAAAAACCTTTTATAAACACAATTCTTGTACTAATTATGGGTTAAACCTTCTTAGGTTGATTAATTATTCATTTGATCACTTTACTTTACCATTCATCTTGTTTCATGGACATTAGTCAATTTCTCACTTTACTTATCCACATTACCTTTTAATCGGAACATGTATTAGTTTCATTCAAGTTAGGTAGCCTTTTCTTATATTCACCACACAACCCATTTCTTGACATGTTCCACTTTCATTATCTTTTTCTCGGAATACTTCCAATAGTCTCTTATTTAACTCGCTCCACACCGCCGGCTACACTACCATATGCTCTGGACAATACTTTTGGGTCTTTCACCCTGGGGCTCCGGGTCCTTCTTAATTCTTTCTCGATCTCATGCGAGTCTTATATTAATGTATTTTAACATTTAGCAAATGTCTGCATTATTCCACTTTTACCAACTGAAACCAAATCCGTGGATTTCACCCCACCTTGTGTGACACTTTGAAAATAACCATTTCTTGTCCTTTACACGCTTACGTTGATTTATCTTAAAAATAACTTTCCTTTATGACCTTTTTGTTTAACACATTTTCCAACATTTTTATTTCATAAAAATGTTCCAGTTTAAGTAAAATTACTATTTTACCCATTTGTTTCCAAACTTGTCTTTTCCTCCAATTCCACAAGTATGCTTTTCAAAATCAAAGACATTTTTGTTCCTCCAAAACTAGAATAAATGTCTAATTTCATAAAATTCCCAATTTTTACAAGAAATTCTTTAGACATTTTCTCAATAAATATTATTTCCACATTTTATTCCAAAAAATGTTCAAATACCAAGATTTCTTAAAATATGTCATTTTCCTCAAAACTCTTGAAATCATCTGTAAACCATTTACATAATACATAAGAAATAACCTTCTTAAATCATATATGCACTCTATTCTTACAAACTCTAACCACAAGACCAATACTATGGAAAAAATAGAGTTATTAAGCTAAGAGTAAAGTTTCCCACCTCAAAGGAAGCTTTAATAAAGATTGGTGAAGTGTAGAATAAAATGTCAAACTCCTACCTCCTAAAGTGGACTTAAAGAGCTTGCCTAACTCCATAAGATTGTATCCTTGAACGTTCGATGAACCCCCTTCAAACTCCATACTTTCTTCTTCTTTTATCAAGTTCTAAACCCATTCTTCAGTATATCTTCTTCTCTTACTCTTAACTGATGATATCCAAACCTTAAATCTATTTTTGAAAATACCTTCACGCCACGTAAATGGTAAAAAAAATCACCTATTCTCGATAATGGCTATTTATTCTTGAATGTGACCTGGTTTATTTTGCTCTAACCAATGCACAAACGAAATGTCTCGTCTTTATTTTTAACGAATAACACTGGATCTCTCCAAGGGTATGTAATTAAACAGATAAATCCTTTTGATAATGACTCATTCAATTGGGTTTTGAGTTCCTGTAATTCTAATGGTTCCATTCTATATGGAGGTATAGAGATAAGTAAAGTACTTGGTAGGAGGTCAATTACAAACTCTATTTCTTTTGGCGAGGGAATACCAGTTAATTCTTATAGAAAAATGTAATACTCTAAAATTGAGAAGGAATAAGATGTCATATCCCATATAAATTCAGATCATTGTCCCTGAAAATACAAAACTTTAGTTTGAGGGTTCCTAAAAGTCACCCTCTTTGTATAACAATCAATATGACCAAAATTTGCTAACAAGACATCCATCCCAATGATTGGATCAAATCCTTTGATATCAAGTACTAACAAAATAAAAGTAAGAATTCATGTTCTGAATCCTTTGATATAAACTTGACTGGCCACTACTATGTTGTCGATTGGAATGCCTATAGATAGGGGATAATCTAAAGGACATGAAATTAGTTTTGATAATTTCATGAAGTTAGTACTAATAAATGAATGCGAGGATCCAAACTTAATTAATACATATGTTGTAAGATTCTAAAATGAAATATTACCTTTAATGACATCATGATCATTTGAGTTTGGAGTTGTTAAAATTCCAAAAGTCCGACAACGCGTCCTATTACTTGGTGCTGGTATTCTTCCATGCATGAATCCTTGTGGTCGTGCATAAATAGCCTTGTCCCTTGGAACTGGGAATGTTTCTTTGGTAACTAGAAATGGGGGATTTTGAAAATTAAATATTCTACTTAGGTTTCCCGGGGATGGTTAGAAAGTGTTGGTTTTGAAACACCATCTATATTCCGAACGTGTTGCTCTGACACCAACTATAACACCCCATATTTTTCACGCACAATTAATAAGGCTAAAATGCCAAGGACAAAGCATTCTGATCAATTTATATTATTCTTATCAGCAACGATAAATAAAAATGATAGTAATAAAAACCATCCACGACATAAAAATAATATGAACGACAATATAAATGACTTAACAGAATAAAACAATCTCTAATAAAACTGAATCCACAATAACTAGTTTACATAATAGAAAAATCTCCAAGTGGAATAAAAAAAATCTTGAATACAAATGTTGTAACGCCCTGCATATTTTAGTACTAATATTGATCAAGTTCAACTATTAAAATTATACAAGTTACTATAATTTAAAATATCATTCTTAGCATGTAACAAAAATATGAGATTTTTTTTCCCAACATTGTAAGATGCGATAGATAACAAAAAATAAATTATAACTAAATATAAAGTACAACATTAATGTACTCCAGTAGTACAACATAATACAAAGTCTCAATTTACTAAACGCAAATAACCTGTTGACTCACGAGCGACTTGTAGTCAAAAAGTTGTTAAAGGAAATCAAACCATACATAAAATAATCTCCAATGTCCAACCTGATATTCAAGATCTAGTCCTCTCATAAACGATCAAACATAACCCGAGATGTTAGTCAACGTAACAGTTTGATGCCCACTTCACGAATACTAGCTACATCTCTTAAAAAGGGTAACATAACCCAGTCAACAGTACCGATCGAAATAAATACCACACTAGAATCTTTTAAACCATATTAATAATCATACTTTTGTCTTTTATATAAGAATAACTATTAATCTCGAATCTTAAACAATGTTCACCAGATAATATAACGATTTTAATATAAATAACAACACGGTTCAACAATGTATCATAATATCGTGAGTATAAAGAGAGATCCGGTTACTAAATAGGTATATCAATGAAACATATAATATCAATTAAATCACAAATATCTATTAATTACTCAATACTAATAGCATATCTTTATAAAGATAATGTCACACCCTGCTAAATAATGGCGTCGGCCGCCACCAAAACTAAGTCGGGCGTGAGTAAATAAATACCATTCTTAGCATGAGACAGATATGAGATATATAAAATTCATCCACAAGATAATGATAATTAATCTCAAAAGATAAACCATCCAACTAAGCGATAAAAGATCCATCTCCATGCTAAACTCAAAGAAATTCCAATTTCTAATAATATGATATTGGATAATATCCAACTGAATACAACTAAATAACTAAACAAAACCTATACAAATTTGGAACTGAATGGCCCAATCACAATCATTAACTGAGTCTCAATACAAGTGCAAAGGAATAGAAAACTAAACTAAATCAATACGCATACGGTAGAGTAACTCCAATTATACCTCCAGGCAATTCTCCAAATAATGCTATGAAACTTCTCCAAATACGATTTCTTGAAAAGTTAGTCAACGTACGAGGTCAGAGCCCCGAGCATGAATACACACCACTCCCCTCAATTAGGATCCTTGAATCCAGACAGTAATATTATACGCAATAAATATCACAATAGAATATTTTAATTAAACGAAATAATTAAACAAGATAAATATAAATCCCTGATAACCCGCAGAAATTACTATTTAAAAAGGCACACCAATATGATTTTAAATTTTCAAGTCCCACGATATTATTTTAATTAAATTAACCAAATTTTATTATTATTCTCACTTGTTATTATGGCGTTCCTCCCGCCCCGGGTGGTAATTTCCACCAAAGTGTCACACTTCCCCTTGTCAATCATCCTCTGACCCGTTTAAACTGTTGGCCCCTACACATGACAAGGTTCAACACACGACACGACATAAATTATCCTCTGACTCGTTTAAACTGTCGGCCCCGACACATTATGTTGCCACAAATTTTAATACCCATTTTTATCTTTGGCATTAATCCTCAATTTCACAATTTATCAATTACCCCACCCTTTTAATCGATGTGAGATCCTCAAAATACCCCTTAGTCCCATACCTAAGGGTTCCCAAGTTATCAATACGTCCTACCCTATGTATAGGATGAATTTGTAACATAAACTTCAACCAAATCTCATGCCTAGGCTAGCGTAACAACGATAAAGCGATAAAAATCAGCCCACCCCTGACATAATAAAGTCGTAATAATCTATCCTCATTATTACAATACTTAGAAGGCGTAAATCATCAAAATGCCTACCCACTAGTCTCATACGTAGAAGGCATCCTAAAATAAAGGGAGAGCATAAATACCCAACAACCCGTCATTACAATGGAAATTTAATAAAACCAACAAGTCACATAAACAATCATAAATAAATCAACATATAAAACTATGCATAATAGTACAATTCAATTGAATCTTAATTTTGCCAAAATTGATCTAAATTAATTATTTTAATATAAACACTGAATTTCATCATTAATATGAGATAATCCCCCTTTCATTATCTCAACATAACTTACATGAGTTATACACCCCCAAATTCATTTAATTCAAAACTAAGGTTTTTCTACATGCAACCGACACTAATAAATTCCAAAATCCACTCATGAATCCTACGTACCCAAGGGTTATGAATATTATTCATATTAAGAAATTTCATAAAAACAGCCACAAGTTTTTATGTGTCCACTTTCTCTAATTACATTGCTAATTGGTTGTAACAACCCTTGATTCTGGGACGCTCATTTTATACTAATTTTATCGCATAAGGTAATTATATGAAATGTGGGGACTGGAGTAAATATTAATTGAATGAATTGAAAGTTAATATTTACTAGATTGATGCATATTTACTGTATGTGAAAGTAAATATCATCAGGTGGCATATTTTATAGTGTCATGTATTTTAAATGACATTATGGTTTAAATAAAAAAAATTGGAACTAGAAATAATTTATAAAATTTGTCGGATGCCAGTTTAGAGGGTGTAGTTAGTCCCAGAAGTTGCGAGACAGTCAAAATAAGTGCCATATTGTATTTTTGGGTTTCGGGCACTTTTACCTGGTTTTAGCTGAAATGCGTATTTGCGAGTCATATTAATGTGGTATTAAACACTTAAGTTGGGAGACTTATGTTAAGCCCCGATTTTTTAGCCTTCTAAATTTTCTTAATTCCCTATTTTGTGTCTTAAACATAGAGAGAAGAGAGAGAGAGAGAGAGAGAGAGAGAGAGAGAGAGAGAGAGAGAGAGAGGAAGAAAGTTTGGGAGAAAAGAAGAGAAAGAAGAGAAGATTGAAGATGGATTGTTGCTACTACTCACAGAAATCTGAATTTTGCAACCCTAAGGCAAGTTTTCTACTTGCTAATATGTGATTTAAGATGAATAATTTGTATGATAATTATGTATATTCATTTGGAGATCAAAAATGGAATTTATGGGAATTAAACCCTAATTTTAGTGTTGTTGATAAACAAATTGTGAATTATAATGGTTATAAATCATGTAGGATAATCTTTGGGTAGATAAAGATTGTTGGTTGAGTTCAAAATAGAAGAGATTTAGGATTTTGGGGAAAGTGAAATTTTCACTTGGGTTAAATTTTGGAAGAAGGAAGAACCCTAGGTCTGCTACGACCGGTCGACTGGGCCTTTGCTGGAGGGCTTACTGCTTTCCTACAAAGGCATACCGGTCGACCAGCCCCTCCATTCTGAGCTTTCTGTTTTTCTTTGTAGGCAAAATCTGGAGATGCGATCGACCGCGGTCTCAGGACCGGTCGACCGGTCCCCTGGTTTTCATCCTAAAATCTTATTTTGCTTCCTAGATTTATTTTCTTCAATAGGGACTAGGAACCTTCTTCAATGAAGTAAATTTAGAGTTTTAGAGTCCTAGATGAATTAGTTATCCACCCTACATTAGAAATAGGATAGGTGGGAACTTTTCCAGGGATATGCCAATTGAAGTTAGGGCATTCTTTCTTCTAATTGATTACTATTAAACTAGGAGTTATAGTTTTATGTTCGGGAGACCTTAGAAGCTCCATTTAGATGTGTTAGTCTTGATGGTTTATAATAACTTCACAAGTAAATCTTGGGAGAATAAATTGATAGTTCATTTATTCATCGAGGTTGTAATATCATTATGATATACGTATGGCTCCGGATAATAAGTTATATTATTTACAAAAAGTAAATGATACTGGTTTCGAATAAAATGAAACATACATATGGAAATGGCAATGATGACGGTAAATGATAATTTACTTAATCATGAAATTGGTAAATGATAATTTACTTGATTTTTGAAAATGGTAAATAAAATGGTTGATACACACCTCTCTAAATGACATCATAAGGGAAGTTCGCGCGCTTGGTGATGCCCCCTGGCTAATGAATGCAGGGTGGATATAGTTCATAGGCCATATGAGCGATATGTTATGTTTTCTGCACTGGTGAGGAGATTCCGAGTGTGGTCTTGACTCTCCCGCAGGCATATGGCCGCTTCCCAACGTATTGTGATAGGTGCCCAGGTTGTCTTGTATATATAGGCCCTGGAAGATGATGGTCATTTAGGGGCGCGCCCAGTGGGGAAACTCGGAGGGGCGGTCTTAGAATCGTTATATGTATATAAATATAACTATTCATCATCAAGTGGGACTTGATGGATTATATGCTATAAAGAGCATACTGAAGTGCCACAAATAGCGCATATAAATGCCACAAAGAGCATTTGAAAATGAGTATTTTCCTAATAAGGAAAGGATTTTTACAAAAGGTAAAATTGATATACAATTGCCATAAAGAGCAAAAGATTGTGATTATATATATATATATATACTTCCTGCTAAGGAAAAGATATATGAGATAAGTGGTGCATACGATGAAGATTTCAGTTTAATGCTTCTTATTTTATTGTTCCTGCTTAGTTTATGTTATAAATTGTGTAGGTATCTTCTTATTTCTCTTTTTTCATAATTTATCATTCATAATTGTCATACTCTTTATTCAACTGGTAATCATATAGAACCGGGCCCTGACCCGTTTACATTTCTTGTTGCATATGCATCTTGTCTCCGCTCAGGTACTCCGCCGCAAGGATGCCTGATTTGAATTCTTATTCCGATGTCCTCGGCGAGCCGTGATGCATTGCGGGTATTACTGGATACATTGGGTATAAACGTTTTCATTCTTGTATTCTAGACAGGATCAGGTCGTTTTACTCGGGCGAGAGGCCCAAGCTTTTGTACTTGATTAATGTAATGTATTATATAAATTTATTGAAATTGTTTAACAAGGTTGTATGTATTAGTGGACCGATAACATATTTGGTCCTCTTATTTGTCACTTGCTGTTATAGTAATATATATACATCCTTGAGGTTTCCCCTATCTTTCCAGGATTTGGGTTGTTTAAATTCTCTCTTTAACTTTAAAATAAAATTTTTGGCAACCCGTTTTCTGAAATATTGGGTGGTTATCCTGGATACTCTATATTTTATTTTGATGCTGAGAATGATTCCATCCGGGACTCTTGTTATATTGGAGTATTGGGTTGGCCACCCCTTATTTTGGTGAGCGGGTTGTCACATTGGTTTTAATAAAAACATGATATTAAGGTTTAGGCAACACTTAAAACGCATAATACTAAAGGAAAAGAATAGAGTATTCATACCTGAAATTAGGTGAATCAAAATCTGAGTAGAAGGTTGAACTCCTCTTGATAAAACACCAATAGACTCTTCAAAACTTGTGAAAAGTAGGGGCTAGGGGTTGAAGATGAGAGAAATATGTTTTGAAAAAGTTTTCTGGAGGAAGTTTGAGAGAGAAGTGATTTTCGAAGACCCATCCCCGTATCAATTTAGTATATAAAGTTTTTAAGAGTTAAAACACAATTAGGAGACTACATCCATCAACCGCCTTTGTCGTTCGAATGACTTACAGTGTCGTTCGAACGAGAAGCTTATGTCGTTCGAACAATATAAGATGTCATTTGAACAACCCCAGTGTTAAAATCCAAATCTTTTAAAATCCGACTTGTAATCTGATAAATATTCTTAAAAATGTACCTGCCAGTTAAATGATAAAAACTTTATAACCTTTTTATAAAAGTCCCGACTTAATTTCGATTGAAAATTTACTAAAAAAACCAAGTTAAATTCTTAAAGTCTATAAACTCCAAAATTTTATTTTACTCCAAATTAATTAAAATCAATTAAAACTCGGGGTATTACAGATAAGTCCCAACAAACTATCGATTTATCAATCGATACTAAAGCAACTCATAATATTCAACTTATCTACACCATTACAAGTCTTTTATCCACTTTCCAGCTTCATATTTGCTTGATTTCATCATTTCACTTTCCATGAAAAATGTCGTTTTATATTTCGTTTCTATGCTAGCAAAGTATTCTTATCAATATCACATTTATACAAAAATTAACCGCTTATCCGTTTCTTTATTAATATATGCCATCTTTATCTCGCTAATTCCGTTATATTTATTTATCCTCCTTTAAGGCCCCAAGTATCACATTAAATCCAATTAACTATTTAATGTCATAAATGAATTAACCTCCAAATAATTACAATGTAACCGACATGCCCCACGTCTCTCCATCCATTTCAATTAATATGTTTTACACCCATAAAGAGCCGTCACCTAACTGTAGCCACTTACTTCACAATGTCAAAAAACCTGTTGCCACCCCTAATATGTAGTCTCGAATATCCATGAAGGCAACAAAATTCCATATCAAACCATAGACCAAAAAGAATTGTCATATCAACCGTAGCCACCTGCTTCATAGTTGAAAAATACATCGCAATCCTGTTACACAGTGCCAGATTTGCACCATACCATGTGACCCACAAACATCCTATCATATGTCTTGTTGTCACCTTTTGTTCACATGCACGGATTTGACAACACGTATGATGCACCAAAATTCCATACCAAATTACTCCAATGACTCTCACACAAACCATCACCACTTATCACGTAGTGTCAGAATACCCATCACCACTTGTCGTGCATAATCGAATTTACCTATTGATGAAAAAAAATCCATGTTAAATATGACTCCTCCAGTACGCATTCATATAAGCGTTCCCGATAAGTCCACAACTAAGTTCACATTCATTAATTTTTCACATAAATTTTAAAATATCTTAAATTTGCAAATGTCAACCTTTCCTAGACTTCATGTGTGGAACGTCTCATAAATGAAATTCAAACAAGAAACCCTTCAACATACTTTTGTTTAGATTAAGTAATCATTGAGAATAAATAAATATCAATTGACCAATCTGAATAATAAGTAGTCTAACTCAATGCATCAATTTCATAATATGCGAAAACCACAAAAAATCACTTTATCGCATTACTCCCTTACTTGTTTGCAAGGTAATTTAACATTCCTCATACAACTCAACACTTACAAACAATGTCAACTCAAAAGTCATTATTTCTCAATATCTAATCCATAATTCATAGATGTTAATATCCAATCTCAAAAGTCATACATTTCAATATCCTTTATCACAAGTCATACATTTCAATCCCTAACGCACAAGTCATACATTTTAATAACTAATTATCTAATAATACTAAACTCACTATTAGCATTTCGTAAAAAACTTATTAATCCTAAACTCCAAACTCCTACCTTCTCTAGACTCCGTGCGTGTTATGTATCATAAATGAAATTGAGATAAGGAACTCCCCGATGCATTTTTGTATATATTAGTTAGTTGTTATGAATGAACACTAAACTTAACCTTCCATATACTTACTTAGCTCCCATACATACAATATACACATCAACTCCATGAAACTCGTAGCTCACACTATAATTACCCAAGAACCTCATTACGTACCCTAATAATCCTCATAAATAGGTACTACTATATGATATTCTCAAATTAACTCTTTATTCAAACTTAAATACCCTCAACCGCCATCTCATCCGTTCAAACCCCATATGTAGTTAAACTAAATACTATAACCCCAAATCTTAACTATAAGTAATCCCAAAAGCCTTGACCATATATAAACATTATATACCATCAACTTACACCCCAAACGAAATCTCACAGATGACAAATATTATCCAATTACCCAAATCTCATCATCAAATAAAAATCACGGGCAAGTGAAAAAATCACTTATACCATATTTTTACTCAACAACCAAATTTTCTCATAATAGCATACCCAATATACCCATAAACACTCAATGGAACCAAATGATGAACAATTAACATACCTACAATAAAACTAATAGCTTTGAATAATGAACTAACAATACACATACTCCATTCAAAAATCCCCACACATCCTAATTTTTCTAAAAGATCAACTAACACAATTTCAATAATCAAAGATGTCAAATTGCTAATAAATATAATTCTTGCAAGAAAAGTTAATAATTCGCAACATAATTTTCAAACAACGACTAATCAACCTCCAAGTCCCAACACTAACAATAAAGGGATAAAGAAATAATCCTCTTGATAAATGCATATAATTCGGTCTCAAATAATATATTCTTTTATTTATAATGTTTATTACCACCAATTCCCATACATATTATTCAGAACACACTATATGGTTGACTTAATTGAGTCTGTTCCATATAGGAGTTCCAACTAGTTTAGATATCAAGACAAAACAGGATTAGAATTTTTATGAGTTACTCTCTCAAAAAAGTATCCAAGCTTCATCAAGGAATCCCAGTCCAAGAACTCCAATGAAAAAAGATGCACTTCAAAAAGGTAAGTACAACTCTTAAACCACATTAGGACACACACTGCATATATATATGTCATTATGTGTGCACAAATTTTCATTGGTGGTTAGACCTCGTCAAACATTTTTTAAAAGAGATTCATTTAAAACATTTTTTTAATCATTTGAAATAATGGTTTTGATTAATTAAAATTGAGGTTTTAAAATGTTTGAGGCTAAAATTATAATTTCTTTTTGTGGAGAAAGCTCTGTGGTTACATTTTGAATTTTTCCAAAAAAACTTAGAAAATGTCATATACGATTTTTTTCTAAACCTTTTGAATTTGCATCTGATTTGGTGGGTTTGGCATATTTCCACTTGCATTTCTTATATATGAGCCATAACCGTGGATCGAAACCTTGTTCGTGAGATTATCAATGGGCCATAGCTACTCTCATACTCAATCCGTGTGACCCATGATCAACCAATTAGCTGTCGTTTTCCTCCAACGTCTATTAACCCTTAGATGCACAGTTGGTTCATAAATCGCATTAGCACCGCTGTGTGACACCCTGCCTAATAAAATACCGGGCGATCGCTCCTATATCAAATTATAATAGGAGTCTCATATGGATCATTCTTAGCATCACTGTCGAAAATCCATTTAATTACTACTAACCTATTAGGCCGGTGTCAAAATTTTACTTAACTACTCTTTTTAACAACATCAAAATTAAAACATCCACAAAGTTTTGCGGAAATGAAACTGAAATGAAATAAAATAACCGAACACTCGGTCAAAATATACAACCATATCGAATGCTGCTACTAAAAGAATAAATAAATAAAATTGGACCATTGGCCCGAATGTGTATATAGTACCTCCTATCTAGATTACAAGGATAAAAGCATCTACTGAGAATCATGCATGCATCCACAGCTGCTGCAGCAGACGTCTAACTCGAAGGATGTGTCATCCAAGCGTCCTTGTGTCTGGACACCTATATATATATATATATATATATATATATATATATATATATATATATATATATATATATATATATATATATATATAAAAGTAGATAAACGGTTCAGAGCCCGAGTTTTGAAAATATTTAGCAAGTGCATAAATGCCTTATTTTTAGAAAAAGGTTTTATCTCATATTTAAATTTGGTATCGTACTCCCATGATATACCCCTCACCTCTCCACTAACAGTGCAATCCTAACGCATCCCTCCAAACATCCTAGTCAAGCTACCCTGCTAAACTAGTCTATCACCCCACTACTATCAACCCTAGATAGTCCAAGTAATGTACTAAGGGATAAACTTCTCCCCAGTCTCAACACTAAGCCATGTTCGTGCGTGGGGTGTCTCGTAAAGTGAAATCCAAAGAAGGAACCCCCCGATACACTACTATGCGGCAAGGTCGATCATCGAGATCCGCCAGTCCCTCAGTACATAATATATATATATACACCATATAATAAATCTCAATATAAAAGCACTAAGGATTAAACTTCTCCTCAGTCTCAACACATTGCCATATTCGTGTGTGGGGTGTCTCGCAAAGCGAAATACAAACAAGGAACCCCCCCCCCCGATACACTACTATGAGGCAAGGTTGATTGTCGGGATCCATTAGACCATCGGTACTCGATTCATCCATATATATATATACCATAAGAAATAATAATAATAATATTAGAGCACTAAGGATTTAAACTTCTCTCCAGTCTCAACACAATGCCATGTTCGTACGTGGGGTGTCTCGCAAAGCGAAATCCAAATAACGAACCCCCCGATACACTACTATGCAGCAATGTTGATCGTCGGGATCCATTAGACCCTCGGTACTCGATTTATCCATATATATATTCATTTATCACAAAACTTTCCATTTCCTTTCTAATATCTAGGAAATGTATTTAAAAGCCAATTCATTATCATGAATTTCTTTAACATATCAAATAACCATTTAAAATCCAGTTTTGTTATCATAAAAATGCTTTTAATAACATATGCTTCCATTTCCCTTCTTCCATCCGGGAAACGTATCCGAAGGCAAATCATATATCCCATTTCCCTTCTTCCGTCTAGGAAATGTAATTAAAGCCAATTTATTATCATAAATTGCTTTAATATAATATAACGCGTTCTAAGACTGACCGTCCGGGTTTCCCCACTCTGCGCGCCCCTAAATGGCCATTACCTTCCAGGGCCAATCAATTACGAAACCTGGGCACCTACAATGCAAGACGTCGAGAAGCGGCCATATGCTTGCGGGATAGTCATAACCACACACAGAATTACCTAACCAGCGCATAAACATACAATAAACGCTCATATGGCTTAGGACTATATCCACCATTCATTCATTAGCCAGGGAGCTTCACCTCACACGCGAACTTCCCTTATGATGGCATTTAGAGAGGGTGTGTAACCATAAATTATTAATTATGAAAATCATTTCCTTTTTCCATTTTGAAAACATTCATATTTTATTTTCAAAATCATTTATCTCAATTTATATATATACTCAAATCACATTATATATATATACACTATATTCATCCTCGAATATATAAATGGCCATATTTTCCAAAAACATCTAACGATGACCAATAATCCCAAAGATTCTCTCAAAGAATCATAATCATGCATTCATATATGCATGATACTAAACCCAAAGTATTTCCTTACTTTAATAAATAATACATACCTTAATCCCATCTAAGGATTTATTGGATATCTCCAGTTATGCCACTCCACACTAAATGAATATATATCTATATTCCCAAATTTTATTCTAATCCTCTCATAGGATTCACCCAACCATTAACATAATTATGCCTTCATATGCGCATAAATTATATAGGCCTAAAAGCCCACAAAAATAGCCTAGGCATTTATCTTTCCCGAACAACCGTAAATTTAATGGGTTATGGATTTCATTTCCATGAACCCAAGGACTAAATCTTGTCCATATAATCATTTAAGGGTCCCCACCATAATTTAGGAACCCTAAACCATCAAATTCTATAATTATTCTATTTTCCTCGAAAATATAGTTTAAGGGTCATACATTTAAAACCCTCACTCAACCCTCCTAGATTCCCTTAGTTAGAGGACCATATAGTGATAAAAGGTCCCTTATGTTATCACATAATTAATCTCGAAGCAATATGAATTGGAATCTATCCCATCCAAATCATCCTAGAAAAATTGCCATCTTTCAGTAGGGGTCGATCGATCGACCCTTAGCCATTGATCGATCGCTGGCTTCGATCGATCGAACCCCCATGATCGATCGATCGATCATGGAGGGAAGCTTCTTCTCCGAGAAGCTGTTTAAGCCATGGAAGCTTCCCCCAAGCTTCCATCTCCTCACCCAACGGCCTACAACTCCAACCAACAACAAATACACATATAATACGGGTTCTAAACATCCTAGAACCCGAAATCATCAATTAATTTAGGTTAAAACCTAATTTCCTCAAATTGAAACATTATTGGGGTTTTATTATTTTAAATCCCGAAAACCCGTTTTATCCACGAATACCCAACCCAAAATCTTTAGGGTTTATTTATACCAAACTACGATATGAGATTTATGCTAAAGAGTAAATAAAGCAAGTAAACACTTGCCTCGTGGATATAATCCGACGACCTCGAGCCGAATCCCGCGGAGTTTGGACGAAATCTTCATTTCTCTCCTCCTCTCTCTCTTCTCTCTCTTTTCTTTCTTTCTTTCTCTTTTCTCCCTCTCTCCCTCCTTATAAAGAAAGAAAACGGGTTTAACCCCTAAAAACCCAAAAATGACTCATTTACTCAATTACGAGCCCTTTTAACTCCAAAATTCCCCAAAACTCAATTTCGACAATCGGACACTCTCTTTCGACTATCTCGGACATTCCGAGACTCACGACGCAGTCGAAATTCCCATCCGAGGTACTTGATCGCAAATCACTATTCCAACCCATATAACTTAATGCGGGTTTTCTAATCAAAATCTTACCTCTTTTATCGCTTTACTCCACTGCGAAATATAATTAAAATACTTCGACCTATATAAGCCCAAAAGTAATCACAACACCCATCGAAAAATCATTAAATCCTCGAAAATCCCAAAAATCACTCTTTCGAGAAATTCTCCAAATTGCCAATTTATACTTAATTATGGAATTTAATTGTCTCCAAAAGGACAGGTTGTTACATACTCCTCCCCTTACAACGGAATTTCACCCTCAAAATTCAGATACAACCTACACCACAAATCCTAGAATCTCTCCAAATCCTAATATCTCAAAGGGGAACGATACTAACCCAATGGTTCCAAACCATATACCATACGGCTACCACGGACGTAAAGTGACTCCAATAGCGTCACATTGCACTTATCATTTCTAGTGCCTCACGGCATAAACTTCAAATTTATATACTACGCCCCTTCTATTTCAGGCGGTATATAAATAAACTTACTAAGGTGCCCATACACCTTTCTATCCTGTGCATATCTGCACATCCATTGTGAACGTCTGACACGTAACACTCTCTCTAAATAAGGGTCTCCTTTCCTCGGTGTAATACTCACACATGGGTCCTCCTAACCCGCAAAATTCAATTCTCCTAACCTCGGCGCCACTAACTCTACTAAACTTACATCCTAATAATACTAAGATTTATGCATTACCCTACCTATGTGAAATGAATATAATCCTAAATATATCCCTAGTGCCCAAGGCCTCTCTCGACTTCTGACATTTGCTTGGTTTCATGCGTGGGGCATCTCGCCAAGGCGAAATCCAAACAAGGAACCCTCCCGTTACACTACTCCCTCGCATTGTCAGTCATTGAGATATAGCGACCTAAGGCACACCAGTGGGACGTCCTAAATCCTACCACGCTAACCTACGAACGCCTTCTACTATTCTATCCTTCCGCCCATACGAAAGGAAATCTAACTAATCAAAATGCCCAATCTCTATAAGAGCACTACGTACATCATACCCAACACATACCTTCTCAAAATTTTCCTTTTCATTAAGGCCTGGCTATTACCCTCAAATTAATTTCTCTAAGTCCTACTTCACCCACCCACTTGTGGCGAGAGGACCACTTTAGTGCTTTTCCATAGCACAATATTTCCATAAGCATACTGTCATCAGATGGATCATAGTCTATAGTGGTTCATCCACACTATAAGACTTTTACACAAAACCAACATCCTTGCGTCCTATAACATCTCTCCACTCCCGACGCTGTTAAGATTCATGTGTGGAGCGTCTCGCAAAGCAAAATCCAAACAAGGAACTCCTCCACACACTTCTACTTAACTTTGTCGGTCATGGAGGTCCGTTATTTCAAACATGCAATCGGGATAACCCTATCCCCTATTCTAACAAAAAGGTGGCCTGAACTCCTATCTCTAACTAAGAGTCAAACCACCCAGCGTTCGCACAAATTTTAAGCCCTTGCGCAATCAATAATGAGCTAAATCTTACAGCTCAACAAAAATCTTGCGGCCTTAAATCATATCTATAAGGTCACCATATACCCAAATCACGATAATGAAACCTCTGCTCATCGAAGTTCCATCTACCCATAACAATAAAGGCGAACTCAACCTGTATCCAGGTGAGACACCGCAACAACAACCCATTCCACCCTGGAACTGCGGACACGATAGTCTTGCCATCATTAGCCTGCTATCGCTCCGATCAACCAATAACATCATATACTCACCATACAACCATACTCGTAGAAGCATATAAGACGAGTATCACTAACCATATATATATATATATATATATATATATATATATATATATATATATATATATATATATATATTCAATATATCAACACCCGCCTTTATGGCGAATGAAGGAAAATAAAACTCCGCTATCGCGGAAAACACATAGGCATACATTATATAATCTTATCGAGACCGCCACAAAACTCAAAATACACACGATTCTAGGGCTAACAAAACACCGCGACTTTATCTAGCCACACCAAAAATACCCTCGTCGTCCGAGGTAAAACTCATAACGATAACTTTGCCTTACAAAATTCCCCAGGTGGATGTCCACCAAGGGGGTCCTCAATCATACACGTTTTCCATAAGTGTTAGAAACACTTATCTAGTGAGCCTATCCTTCCTGGAAAGGACTCATTTGTGACACCCCGGCTAATTAAATACCGGGTAGCTACTCCTTTATTAAATTAATACAAAATGCCAAGTTGGTTCAGTCAATAGCATCACTGTCGAAAACATTTTTATAGTTACTAACCACCTAGTATTTAAAAAGTAAGTTGCCAAATTTTAATTTAAGTCTGGTTAACATGCAGTAAAAGAATAATTAAAGAATAACATAATGCATTCACCATAACAAAGTAATGAAATAGCCAACAAATAATAACAAGTCCGGAGGAAAACTCCTCACAACAATCCCACGACTGAAAAATAATATGACAAGTCTAAATCCTGAATTAATTACATGCCAGAAGTCTGAATAACTGAAATAAATGAAATGTCTCTAAAAGGAATGGGCGACATGCCCTACAACTAATAAATGCTGAATATAGAGTCAATATAGATGAAGCGTCTACAAGAAAAGTCCTGTAACTTCCACAAACAGCTACAGCTCGTCACCTGAATGAGGATCCTAAGCATGGTGTCCTTATGGCTGGGCACCTAAAAATGGTTTTTACAAAAATAGATTTGAAAGCAAATGGGTCAGAGCCCGAAAGTGGAAATAATTTTAAAAACAGCAAGTGTTTTAATAACATTAAAACATTAAATGCAAAATACATGTTAGGACGTGCACTCACATGAAATTCTCACCTCTCGACTACATGTGCACTCCTAACGTACCATACCCATCTAAATAACATACATATCTAACCAAACCGTAATAAGTTCTACCCCTTACTACTCGATTCCCATATTACATCCTAGCCTTATGAATTAAATAGAGGGCTTTACTTAAACTCGGATTCTCAATTAGTAATACAATTCACTATCGGTTAACCCGTTATGTTTTCTCAAAACATTACCATAATTATATTCACAATACCAACATGAAAGTTCCCATTAATTAAGTGTATATTATTCACGTCATAAATATACAATACAAGCACCCCGAGACTAAGCTGCGGTGCACACACGCTCTGCTATCCATCCCGGTACATCACGTACATAAGGATCACGCATTCCGAATCTCTCAGGAATCGTTCTCAGATAACAACAATCATAAACAATGGAGGCGAACACAGTCACATCACATGGGTCATGCACATACCTGCGCTCCCACGATCAGCAGACTTATTAACATCCCAATAAGTCCTTCTCTGACCTATGTTCATCGAGGTACCAATCTAAATCCGAGCAACACAAGGATTAGAGGGCCCTAAGCGAACGTAAACCTCCCGTGATAGCAAGTATGGTAGGTATGTCATACACAAAATCATATACATGTACTAAGTATGCACACATCTTAGTAGTCACCATAATATAGTTATGGTATACTTCTCATTCTCGTACCGACATATAATGCTACACGATTTATATGTTCCCGGTTAATATAATTATTTAGGTCGTCAGTTGTTCTTGCATCGTAATAGACACTCACGTCCTAATCCATAATTTCTCTTAGGTTCAAACTACACTTCTAGGTTTTACTCCTCATTATATCCCAAATATCCAAAATATATCAATTAATCCATAAGGAAGTGTTATCTCCACATATAAACAAGGTTACGGGACACTCGAGATTAAAACAGGCTAAAAAGCATAAACTGTCAACTCGTTAGAAGTCTCGTTCGAACGAGGCTGTTCGAACGAGAGTTCGTTCGAACGAAGTGGGCCTTCTAACGAGATCTCGTTCGAATGAAAGTCATCGAACGAACATCCCTCTCGTTAGAAGTCAAATTGTCAACTCGTTAGAAGCTCGTTCGAACGAGCTCATTCGAACGACCTGGGTAGGTCTTCTAACGAGTGGCCAGATTCGAGCCCAGATTTTCCCTATATCGTTTTTCCAACTTTTCTTCACCTATAATCTCATCTAAACATCAATCCAACAATAGTTCATGGGTTCTAATAATTCCTAAACATACTTAGGTCATATACTAACGCATTTTGTGGGATTAATTCATCCTAAATCTCATCCACATATCAAATCTCTACATCTTTTTCCCCAATCTCAAGAACATGAACCCTAGAAATTTAATTCATCCATAGACATAAACAAATCCGTTTTTATGGTATAAAAGATGTATTTTTCTCTAACTAATCATCCTAACATTGTTCTACATGCAATCTCCTCATAAAATTATAAATCTCTACATCTTTCAAAGGTTTTTTTTATCATTCTCCAAGAACAATGAAATTTTATAAATTTCCTATGCATGGAAGAAGCATTCTTTGCAAAATATGTAATTAAACCACTTGCCTTATGTGTATCTCTGATTTTGATGTCGAATTGCTGAAGTGTTCTCTCTCTCTCTCTGCAGAATTCTCCTATCTTCTCTCTCTACAAGCCTTCTTCTCCAAAGTGACAATGGTGGCTAGGGTTTGCCTTAGGAACTCTTTTGGAACTAATTTCAATAACCTCCGTAGCCCATTAGGTTATTAGTGGGTTTAGTGGGTAATTGCCAAATCAGGTATTAATTCCTAATTTTCGTGGGTTTTAATTCCCAGAAATCCAAAATTACCAAACTACCCTTATATGTTGCCGGTATGGCCTAAAAATGCCTCGGGACCCAAACTAAACCCCCGGCTAGTGTTTTCTGACTATTTTGACCCTTCCGGACGCATTGGCGCACTCAAAATGACCATACGGTTAATAGAAATAAAATTCACTTTTATAATTAAATAAATATATTCCTGACGCGACTGTCACACGCGTCTCAACAAAATTTCCAAATTGTCGTATTTTTATCTCACGACAAATTTCATAATTTCCATATCCATATATAATCATATATACACATTATAATCAAATACCAACTCACATCTCGTTAGTATTTTAATCCGGATTAATTTCCAATTAATACACATTCAATTCAATTAATCCCATAAATAAATATCACCAAAAATACGGGGTATTACATCATTATTCATTATACCTACCTCACTTTATCCTCCATATCACTCTTTATCCACTGTCGGCTCTGGCCGATCCTTATGTGAATAATCCAAAACTGCATTCTTCTCATCCATGTTGAATCCTGGGGACTCACGGTTAAAACTATGCATAAGATCCCTTTCAAACCCCACCTCCTGCCGCCATCCAAGCTCTGCACACGATTCTCAAAAGATCACTATAATCTTATAATATGGCAGGAGGACGAAATCTCACAAGATAAGTCAACAATCCTAATCCTGAGGCTCTATAACAAATCGAGACCAACGCTGAAAGCGTAGTACGTCCGTAAAGATTCCTAAGGACACTAAAACCTGATGCTTTGATACCATCTGTGACACCCCGCCTAATAAAATACCAGGCGATCACTCCTATATCAAATTATAATAGGAGACTCATATGGATCATTCTTAGCGTCACTTTCGAAAATCCATTTAATTACTAATAACCTATTAGGCCGGTGTCAAAATTTTACTTAACTACTCTTTTTAACAACATCAAAATTAAAACATCCACACAGTTTTGCGGAAATGAAACTGAAATGAAATAAAATAACTGAACACTCGATCAAAATATAAAACCATATAGAATGCTGCTACTAAAAGAATAAATAAATGCAATTGGACCATTGGCCCGAATGTGTATACAGTACCTCCTATCTAGATTACAATGATAGAAGCATCTACTGAAAAACCTGCACGCATCCACAGCTGCTGCTGCGGACGTCTTACTCAAAGGATGTGTCATCCAGGCGTCCCTGTGTCTGGACACCTATATATATATATATATATATATATATATATATATATATATGCAAGAGAGGAAAAGTAGATAAACGGTTCAGAGCCCGAGTTTTGAAAATATTTAGCAAGTGCATAAATGCCTTATTTTTAGAAAAAGGTTTTATCTCATATTTAAATTTGGTATCGTACTCCCATGATATACCCCTCACCTCTCCACTAACAGTGCAATCCTAACGCATCCCTCCAAACATCCTAGTCAAGCTACCCTGCTAAACTAGTCTATCACCCCACTACTATCAACCCTAGATAGTCCAAGTAATGTACTAAGGGATAAACTTCTCCCCAGTCTCAACACTAAGCCATGTTCGTGCATGGGGTGTCTCGTAAAGCGAAATCCAAACAAGGAACCCCCTCGATAAACTACTACGCGGCAAGGTCGATCATCGAGATTCTCCAGTCCCTCAGTACATAATATATATATATATATATATATACACACCATATAATAAATCTCAATATAAAAGCACTAAGGATTAAACTTCTCCCCAGTCTCAACACATTTCCATATTCATGTGTGGGGTGTCTTGCAAAGCGAAATCCAAACAAGGAACCCCCCCGATACATTACTATGCGACAAGGTCGATCGTCGAGATCCATTAGACCCTCGGTACTCGATTCATCCATACATATATATATATATATATATATATATATATATATATATATATACCATAAGAAATAATAATAATAATAATAATAATAATAATAATAATAATAATAATATTAGAGCACTAAGGATTTAAACTTCTCCCCAGTCTCAACACAATGCCATGTTCGTGCGTGGGGTGTCTCGCAAAGAGAAATCCAAACAAGGACCCCCCCCCCCCCGATACACTACTATGTGACAATGTCGATCGTCGGGATCCATTAGACCCTCGGTACTCGATTTATCCATATATATATATTCATTTATCTCAAAACTTTCCATTTCCTTTCTCATATCCAGGAAATGTTTTTAAAAGCCAATTCATTATCATGAATTTCTTTAACATATCAAATAAACTTTTAAAATCCAGTTTTATTACCATAAAAATGCTTTTAATAACATGTGCTTCCATTTCCTTTCTTCCATCCGGGAAACGTATCCGAAGCCAAATCATATATCCCATTTCCCTTCTTCCATCCAGGAAATGTAATTAAAGCCAATTTATTTTTATAAATTGCTTTAATATAATATAACGCGTTCTAAGATCGCCCGTACGGGTTTCCCCACTGTGCGCACCCCTAAATGACCATCATCTTCCATGGCCTATCAATTACGATACCTGTGCACCTACAACGCAAGACGTCGGGAAGCGGCCATATGCCTGCGGGATAGTCATAACCACACCCAAAATTACCTAACCAGCGCAGAAACATACAATAAACGCTCATATGGACTAGGACTATATCCACCCTACATTCATTAGCCAGGGGGCTTCACCTCACGCGCGAACTTCCCTTATGATGGCACTTAGAGAGGGTGTGTGACCATAAATTGTTAATTATGAAAATCATTTCCTTTTTCCATTTTGAAAACATTAATATTTTATTTTCAAAATCATTTATCTCAATTTATATATAAACTTAAATCAAATAGTATATATACACTATATTCATCCTCGAATATATAAATGGCCATATTTGCCAAACACATCTAACGATGACCAATAATCCCAAAGATTCTCTCAAAGAATCATAATCATGCATTCATATATGCATGATACTAAACCCAAAGTATTTCCTTATTTTAATAAATAATACATACCTTAATCCCATCTAAGGATTTATTGGATATCTCCAATTATGCCACTCCACACTAAATCAATATATATCTATATTCCCAAATTTTATTCTAATCCTCTCATGGGATTCACCCCACCATTAACATAATTATGCTTTCCTATACGCATAAATTATATAGGCCTAAAAGCCCACAAAATAGCCTGGGGATTTATCTTTCCCGAACAACCGTAAATTTAATGGGTTATGGATTTCATTTCCATGAACCCAAGGACTAAATCTTGTCCATATAATCACTTAAGGGTCGCCACCATAACTTAGGAACCCTAAACCATTAAATTCTATAATTATTCTATTTTCCTCAAAAATATAGTTTAAGGGTTATACATTAAAAACCCTCACTCAACCCTCCTAGATTCCCATAATTAGAGGACCATATAGTCCTAAAGGTCCCTTATGTTATCACATAATTAACCTCGAAGAAATATGAATTAAAATCTATCCCATCCTAATCATCCTAGAAAAATTGCCATCTTTCAGCAAGGGTCGATCGATCGACCCTTGGCCGTCGATCAATCGATGGCTTCGATCGATCGAACCCCCATGATCGATCGATCGATCATGGCAGGCAGCTTCTTCTCCGAGAAGCTGTTTCAGCTATGGACTCTTCCCCCAATCTTCCATCTCCTCACCCAACGGCCTATAACTCCAACCAACAACAAATACACATATAATACGGGTTCTTAACATCCTAGAACCCGAAATCACCAATTAATTTAGGTTAAAACCTAATTTCCTCAAATTGAAACATTATTGGGGTTTAATTGTTTTTACTCCCGAAAACCCGTTTTATCCACGAATACCCAACCCAAAATCTTTAGGGTTTATTTATACCAAACTACGATATGAGATTTATGCTCAAAAGTAAATAAAGCAAGTAAACACCTGCCTCGTGGATATAATCCGACGACCTCAAGCCGAATCCCACGGAGTTTGTTCAAAATCTCTATTTCTCTCCTCTTTTCTCTCCTCCTCTCTCTCTTCTCTCTCTTTTCTTTCTTTCTTTCTCTTTTCTCCCTCTCTCCCTCCTTATAAAGAAAGAAAAAGGGTTTAACCCCTAAAAACCCAAAAATGGCTCGTTTACTCAATTACGAGCCCTTTTAACTCCAAAATTCCCCGAAACTCAATTTCGACAATCGGACACTCTCTTTCGACTATCTCGGACATTCCGAGACTCAGGGCGCAGTCAAAATTCCCATCCGAGGTACTTGACCGCAAATCATTATTCTAACGCATATAACTTATTGCGGGTTTTCTAATCAAAATCTTACCTCTTTTGTCGCTTTAATCCATGGCGACATATAATTAAAATACTTCGACCTATATAAGCCCAAAAGTAATCACAACACCCATCGCAAAATCATTAAATCCTCGAAAATCCCAAAAATCACTATTTCGAGAAATTCTCTAAATTGTCAATTTATACTTAATTTTGGAATTTATTTGTCTCCAAGAGGACGGGTTGTTACACGCTGGTTCGTAACAGAACTCGATTCCCTCCGTTGGATTGTAACCAACTCTTGATTCTCGTCACTAGTATATAATCGAAATTGGGTTTTTTAGTCAGAGGAGTTGGAGAGATCGTTTTCACCACGAGAGAGAGGAGAGTTCATCTCCACTGTGAGAGAAATAGAGAGAAAAACCTCATCTCCTCCAAGTAAGGGAGCCGAGAGATAAAAGAGAACGGCACTGTAAAAGTAAACCGAGAGTTATGAGAGAAACCCGAATCAAACCATACACGTTTTCCTTCCAAACCCAAAAACACGAAAAGCCTTATTTGATTAAACAAATGGTAAACCCATTTTTTTAGAGTTAAACACTTATGGTTTATATGAGTTGGGGTAGTGCTAGTTTGATTCAAGGTTGAAGACCTCTTCAACTATATATCTCTCTAAGAACCATATTTTTCATATAGATTAATTTTTAGGTTCTTTATATCTATTTTTCTTGGATCATTATTTTTTTGTTATTAGATCCAAGATTGTGCTCTCAAATATATTTTGAGAAATAAGACTTCTGGTTGTGTATATATTCAGATCTAAAAAATGTTTTTGGTTTCAAAATATAATTTCACATTTTGTGAAATTAGTTTGAACATAAATAAATTTTTTAAAAAAACTTTGATATATTTTTGTTTGTCAGGTCTGAAATTTGTTGAAGTCTATTATTCAAAATAGATTTGAAATCATTTTCATATCATATAGAATGCTTTGTAATTCGTACGAATTTTTTGTAGTTTTGATTAAGAGATGTGAGATGCATTTCTGCATTTAGATTAATTCACAAACACTTTCAATCTCACGCGAACACTTAGATATTGTGGTTCTTGTTGAGATATATCGTTTATTGAGCTACTATAATCAAGTGGACAAGAAAAAAGTAAGGAAGCTGCTTGAGGAAGATTATATCAAGTCAGAAGCCTTTGATAGTGGAGTAACTCGTGTAGGTAATTTTCTAAGCTTAGATTTAGGATCTTGTATTACATGCTTAGTGCTGTAACTTGTGCCTTGTCATTTTAGTACATTTTTTTCTACTCCGTAGAGGGGGTTGTGCATGTTTCCCTTATTTTAGGGTTTTGACATGTTAAAAATCGTGTGTCAAATTTGCTTGAATGTTCTTAATTGCTTTTGTGAACAATATCTCATTCAATACTTGATTGTAGGTTTTAGTTTTAAAAACCTAAGGTAATCAAACTAACCAATCTAGAGGACAATATTCAGAAAATGTTTAACACATCTTGTGTTGTATTTTGAAAAGAGTTTTGTTCAAAGAGTTTGTTTTAAGAGTTTACTTAATCTATAATATTTTGTTATTAACTTAGTAAGCATTTTTTCAATTATCTCAATTTCTAAGGCCACAATTTCAATTTCGTACATCAACAATTTATACACAATCTAAGCGGGGCTCATAATATTTCATGAGACAAGTATATTCATATTTCATATTTTAACTCTCAAGTTCATAAGGAATGTACTCAACTATTTTGTCCAAAAAATTCTATACACATAAATGGTAACCATATTGTATAATAATTATACATAACATAAAATAACTGCTTACGGAAATCAAACTTTATTTAAAACATGGTGCCTAAACACCTTATTTATTACATCCATAAGTCTTTTGAGATGAGAAAAATTAAAATCAAAAGAAATTACACATAATCATTACATCATCCGATAAGTGATAGTATATATTATCCATGTGGTTTTGCCTATTTTGTTAATGACTTTCCATACTTACGTAACTGATAGGAACATTTGTGTAATACCCCGTACTTTTGTCTATATTTATTTTCGGGATTAATTAATTAAATGCGTATTAATTGGAAATTAATCCGGGTTAAAAATACTAACGAGATGCGAGTTGGTATTTAATTATGTGCATATATGAGTATATATGAGTTTGGAATTTTGAAATTTATCGTGAGATTTATACACGGCATTTTAGAAATTTTGTTGAGACGCGTGAGACCGCCGCGTCACGGTGTATTATTTTGATTATACAAAATAAATTTAAAATTTATAAACCGTATGGTCGTTTTGAGTGCACCAACGCGTCTGTAAGGGTCGAGATAGTCAGAAAACACTAGCCGGGGGTGTAGTTTGGATTCAGGGGTATTTTTAGGCCATACCGGCATCATAAAGGGTATTTTGGTAATTTTACATTTTGAGGAATTAAAAGTGACGAAAATTGGGAGTTTTTATCTGATGTGGATTTAACCCACTAAACCCACTAACCAACCCATATTAACCCATTAAGCTACGGAGGCTATCATTAGGTTTACAATTTTCCCAAAGAAAACCCTAGGCACTTTAAGCCACCATTGGAGGAGAAGCTTGGAGAGAGGGAATTCTGTAGAAATCTTCACCAAACCAACACCAAAATCAGAAATCCAATCAAGGCAAGTTTTTTAATCATATTTAAATTCGTAGAATGTTTCTTCCATGTTAGAAAATTGATGAATTACAATTGTTCTTGAAAGATAATGAAAACCCATGTAGTTTGGAGCTTAAAACTTGAAAATATTGAGGAGAATTGCATGTAGAATGATAAGTAGATAATTATTCTCATGATATCTGTGATAGGAAGGAATTAAAACGGATTTATAGTGAGTTAATTCGTGATTCAAAAGTTAGGGTTCATGTTCTTGAAATAATTGGGGAAAAAGTGTAGAGATTTATATTTTGATTGAAGTTAAAGAGATTTAATCCTTGAAAACATGTTAGGAGTTGACTTGAATATGTTTAGGATGAATTAGAGACCCTAAAACGTCATTGGAATGAACTTTGGAAGAGATTAGGAGTGATAAAATGGATGAAAAACGTAACTAAGAAAATCTGGGATGAATCTGGTAGCTCGTTAGAAGCCCCTGCCCAGGTCGTTCGAACGAACTCGTTCGAACGAGCTTCTAACGAGTTGACCAGTCGCTGCTAACGAGAAGGGATTTCGTTCGATATCTCGTTCGAATGAGATATCGTTAGAAGGTACAGTTCGTTCGAACGAACTGGAATCTCGTTCGAACAGTCTCGTTCGAACGAGACTTCAAACGAGTTGACAGTTTGGTCCTTTTTGCACTGTTTTGATTTTTGGAGTCCCGTAAACTTGTTCGAGGATATAGATAACATTCCGATGATGATGTAATGATAGAATTGGGACTTTGGGGTATTTATGAGAAGGAAATTATATACGAGAGTTATATTAAATGGATGGTTTGGGTTAAGACGTGAGTGTCTACTACGACGTGAGAGTGAATTATGGCGCGTATGATTATAAACCGGAATAATATAAGTTGTGATAATTATAAGTTGGTACAAGAATGCGATATGTACTACGATTAAACTACGGGATTACTAAGACGTGTGTTTACTTAGTATTGGTATATGAATTATGTGTATGACATACCTACCATACTTGTTATCATGGGAGGTTTGCTTTCGCTTAGGGCCCTCTAATCCTTGTGTTGCCCGGATTTAGACCGGTTACCTTGATGAACATAGGTCATAGAAAGACTTATTGGGATATTAATAAGTCCGCTGATCGTGGGAGCGTAGGTATGTGCGTGACCCATGTGATGTGACTGTGTTCACCTCCATTACTTGTGATGTTGTTATCTGTGAACTATTCCTGAGAGATTCGTAATATGTAATCCTTATGTACGTGATGTACCGGGATGGATAGCAGAGTATGTGTGCACCGCAGCTTAGTTCTCGGGGTGCTTGTATTGTATATTTATGATGTGAATAATATACACTTAATTAATGAGAACTTTCATGTTATTTTTGTGAATATAATTACAATATTGTTTTGAGAAACATAACAAGTTAGCTGATAGTAAAATATTGCATATTGAGCATTTGAGTTTGCGTTAAACCCCTACTTAATCACGAGCGTTATAAGGTTAACAGAACCGAGTAATAAGGGTAGGACCTATGATAGTCTAGCTAGATATGTTGTCACTTAGCTAGTAGTTTGTATCACTCTAGATGGGTACTTACGTTAGGAGTGCACAGTTAGACGAGAGGTGAGAATATCATGTGAGTGCACGTCCTAACATGTACTTTGCATTTAATGTTTTAAATGTTTTTAAAGCACTTGCAGGTTTTTAAAATATAACTCCACATTCGGGCTCTGACCCGTTTGCTTTTCAAATCTACTTTTCTTTGTAAAACCATTTTTAGGTGCCCAGCCACAAGGACACCAAGCATAGGACATTCATTCAGGTGACGAGCTGTAGCTGCTTGTGGAAGCTACAGGGATTTGCTTGTAGACGCCTCTATTCACTTGGATTCCAGCTTCATTATCTATCAGTTGTAGGGCATGTTGCCCATTTCCTTTAGAGACATCTTTTACATTATTGTTTTCAGACTTTGGCATGTACTGTTTTAGTTTTCGGTTTACTTATCAGTTGTGGGATTGTAGTGAGGAGTTTTCCTCCAGACTTTATTTACCGTTATGTGATGGTCATTCTATTTACTTCAGTATGGTGAATGGTGTTATTCTTTATTACACTTGTTGCATGTTAATCAGACTTTAATTAAAATTTGGCACTTACTTTTTAAATACTAGGTGGTTAGTAATCATTAAAATGTTTTCGACAGTGATGCTATAAACTGGACCAACTTGACATTTTGAATTAATTTAATAAAGGAGTAGCTACCCGGTATTTAATTAGTCGGGGTGTCACAATTTGTTACAATGCTAAAATGTTCTTGGGGTCAGGGGGATTTTTCATTTCTTATGCTCGGGGTCCATATGTAAAGGAAAAGAATAAGTAAAACTTTGCCAAGTAGATAATTCTAATTTTATTATAACTTCAAAAAATAACTTTTGATTATTAGTAGAATCATTTGAATAAATTTGATCGTAAAAGAAAATGAGAATTGAGGTAACAATAATATAAAAGAAGGAGTTTAAATAAGAAGTATGATGATATAACTAAAATTAGAAATACCAAGTTAGTACGATAAAGGTTACAGATAGTTTCTAAAAAAAGATAACCCATAACTCATTGTTATAGAGGCTTAGGGTTAATAAAAATACATATAACAATAATCAAATAAAAAAATTTAGATAGTAATAACAGTAACCACGATAACATTGTTGAGCCCAAACTTCGAAGAGAGGCATCCATATGGAATGCAAAACTAAGCACTCAATACCCTAAGTCCTACAGGCCAAATGACACTGTCGTGGGTGGAACAATAGTTCAGTCCCTAGTTATAATGTATGTTATACAAGGCTTTAGTGAAAGGGGATTAAATTGAAATCGTCGGTATAAACAACATAGGTTTTTAAAATTGAATCAAGTTATCCTACTGTGAATTACACAAATGAGTTCATATATAAGAACAAGATTTACAGGGCTATCACAAAGTGATATGAACAATTAGCGTAATTAAGGTAATTGCCTAAAATAATATCGAAGTAGAAGTTACCTACTTGGATAAGGGGATTTGGTATTTAATTTTGTTTATCTTATTAAAGCTAGGGATTGATATTGTCTATCATAAAAAGGAATAAGTAAGACACTTTTTGAAATAATTCAATAATGTAAGGTATTTATTGCGTAGTGAAAATAACCTTAGAGTCTAAATTACACTTTTGTATTTCTTTTAATTAGTTAGGTCTCTAGGTATATTCGAAAATGGGTGTAATAGATTTTTTGTCCCTGAAATACTTAAAAATCTATACATGAAGTTTGTCGTCTAAATTCATAAGTTTCAAAAGTTTAGGGGTTTATATGCAAAATAACTTTTGTATTTTTAAATTCCATATCTAAGATTTTTATGAAAATGGTTTATGGTTGACCAAAGGAGGTGATTTCATATACCATTTTGACCACAAAAAAAATAGAAAATTTGAATTTTTTTTATTGGCCCTGCGCCCTCACACATGAAATCAGACTTCCTATGCACTCTGGTCGACCCTACTCACGCACGTGTCTAACAATTTGTCAATCTCTCGATATTTGACTTTAGAACTTCAATTATCGATTAAATCCACTATAGAATACCATTTAACTGATTCAAAAGTTATTCTTCCTAATTTTTCATAAGGAATCCAAATATATAACATTTATGGATTGAGATTGATTGTAGCCCCGTATCTAGTTTTTATAAAAAGTTCAAAACTTTGACTTGAGATTCATGATTTTCTGGGTAAATTCGAACTATGAAATGTTCATAGTATTACTTCTGGGTGAATTTAGTACATAAAGGTTTTGGTTTGAGGTTCTAATTCATAGTTTACAGTGGGAATTTTAGCTCTGAAAATTTTCTAGCCGTAAATTAATATATATGATTTAGAGTATTTAAATTATATAATATACAAAGTGGCCATTGCACCTAGGCTCATGAGAACCAAAGACTAAACTTTCCCACCTTAAAACTAGTTCAAGGCCAAGAACACAAAATCCACCATTTAAGCTCAAGCTTCAATGGAATTTCTACTATTCGACCCAGTTTAGTGCAAAACCAACGTAATTTATATCATGTAGTGGTTGAAAATAATCCTAGATTAGTGCACAAACAGAACTAAATCAAGAAAACTAAGTTTAACACATAAAATGTTGGAATACTAGAATTTCCTTATTTTAAGATTGATTTTTGAACAGTAAATATGTATGTTTTAACAGTGGTAATGAGGGACTTTCATATGGTTGAATAAGAGGAGATGATTGGTGGTATTAGAGGTGGATTTTAAATGGATATCATAAGAGTTTTATTTGGAAGTATAATGCATACCATGAGTGTTACACGTTGTACCATGTGTCATAGCCCAAGTTGTTGCATATATGTCTTCCAAATTAGGAGGGGTGTTTGTGAGATTAGTTTCGTTTGAGTTTTTGGTCCCTAGGTTGATTAGGATTTAGTCTATAGTGCTTTTCAAATATTTCTGAACGTTTTAGGGGCTAAAATATAATTTTACAAACTTGTAAGGGTATGTCATCGTAGTTATAGTAATTTCAGATGTTATAGGTTATGTGTGTAAATAAGTTTTGGGTTTGGTGTTGGTTTTGGGGTTTAAACAAAGTTTTAAAATTTCTAGGGTCATTTTTGGAATTATTATAACCTACGGGTTATTAAAGTAATTTGTTTTTTTGTCTATGTTTAGAAAATAAACAAAACTATTAATTTTATTAGGTCGCATACCGTTATATGGTATGTGTAGGTTAATATCGATAGCTAGTCATATTTTTCGAATGTGAATGAAAATAGAGATAACATAGTCTATCTGAGTGTACGAGTTTAACATATTTGAAATTTCACATATTAATATTCTTATCATTATGAAAATCACATTATTAAATTCAATAGGAATTTGCTAAACATTTCTCATTTTAAGAGGGGTTTCAATCAAATTCAACATCACACAACAACAATATGTAATTAATTAAGTTTATCTTGACCAATTTAAACCTCTAGTCACTTTTATTTGCTAATAAACATGGCTATAGAAATATTTAAGACATTAAGCACTAAAGTGAAAAATCAGAGCATTCTTTCCTCTCATTATTTCTGAAATTCGTGTTAAGCTCCTTAATCTCCTAAAATATCTGAATCAACTTTACCTCTAAAAGCACTCCCAAAGTCCAAGTTTAAAGTCTTCAAATGGAGGATTGTGGGTGATGCTTTGTGAAGGTCGAGGATTTGGTTTATTTACTGATGGAGCAAATTGAAAATTGTTAAAAGCTGAGGACAAAAGGGCTTAAAAATCGCATCGCACATACACTGCTGTCATAGCAGCCCTTGGCACCCGCTGTAGAGGCGTGGTCCCTCGCAAACCTTTTTTTCTCTTTTCTCCTCTCCTCTCCAATTACTCTTCTCTTTTACTTTTGCTCTCTTCTCTCTAGGGATTCTTTCTCACTACCCCAAATACAAACATTTGTCCTTATTTTAGAACTCAAGACATACCAAATGACTCTTCCCCCTTTAGATTTCAAACCAAAATTTCACACTTTAAACCAATTAAATAACTAATTAATTCACACATAATTAATTATAATAAAGTTTCTAAGAATTAATGCTCCATGTCGTCGCCCGCCAGCACTTAAACACGAATAAGTCTCACCTATCATCTAACCTAATACACTTCAAACTAGTCGTACCTAATACATAACTTACAATACTAAGATTCTCTATCAACAAAAGTAACACACAAAGTAATAAACCAGCATTCCTAGTGCCTAATCATATCTTAACTCCCGATCGTTACTAATTTTTGTGTGTGGGATGTCTCTCAAGTGAATCCACACGCATGACACCCCATTAAATTTAACATAAAATAGGAATCTATAAACAATTTGGTATAATTGTAAGCATGAGTGTAAATAAAACTGAATACATAAATAAATGACTTAACATAAAAATGGTGAACCATACAATCTTGGATACCAAACAAACAACAGTAATAGAATCATCCCATACTATATTGTCTTGAAATAAAATAGTAAATGGAAAAAAAAGAGTGAGCACGCAAGATCGACACCTACAATCCTAGAAGATCAGCAACTTAGAACTCAAGATTGGATAAGGGCTGAAGCTTCACCAGTGGCATATGTCCTAAAAAATGTTAATGTGATATGCTTACAATAAGTTTAAGTAGTATAAGAATATAAATAATTTTGGAATCATCTTTTTCTCATTTTTTTAGTATCTTCTAGGTTATCCCAAAATCCAACAATCCTAGATATAACATGCGTTTAATCTCAAACCTAATTGAACCCAATGATTACATATTATATATTTTAATTGAACATTCACAAATAATTATTCTATCTCTCAAGTGTATATATATATATATAAACAATCTTTACATGTATATCCACATATGCACTATTCATATTAATTATTTTATAATCAACTATTGGATTACCTAAGTGGCATCGTCGCACTTCCCAGTGTAAGCTCGTCTCACTCTCTCTTGCGATACCGAAGTGGTGTCATCTCCCAACCCAGAGTACATCTCATGTCTATCTACCTGATTACCGAAATGGCATTGTCGCAGGGCCGAGGGAAGCCCATATCACTATCTTGGGATACCAAAGTGGTGTCGTCGCCTGACTCAGGGTATTACAATATTGCAGTGTTCGTCATCATATAATACTGGGTATAACCCATCTTTATCTATTGGGGAACGAAAGTGGCGCCATTGCACGGTCAATAAGAATGTCACTTCTATAATGTATTCCATATGTACACATAATCAATATGTCACATATAATGTAAAAGGAAATTATTTACGTTTCTAAAAGGATACGATTCTTATTATCTTTTCAGGTAATTTAGCATATAAGATTAAAGATCTTAGATTAGTATGTTAAAAGTTCTAAGTCTCCCAATTCAATTTAAAACTCCCTCTTTACTAATAAAGAAACAAAATCCTACTAGAAAAAATTTCCGAATTGAGTCAATTTCTAAGTATTGGCTTTATTTTGTGTTTGGACAAAACTTGTTTGAGTCATAGGTTAGGACTTGAGCTGTGTCCTTTAAGCCTATGATGTGTGATTGAAGACTATGTGGCAAATAAAAAGTAACATAAAGTTTACTTTGGAATGCATGTCGAGCTTTCGTCTTCAACATCCGAGGGATCTCAATAAAGGTATGAATGCATATAAGTGTTTGATCTTGGATATGTTTGAGTGTGTTTTATGAAAGTCGTTTGAGGCTTTTTCGTAAAAAAAAATTAAAGAAAAAATATTTTTGTTTTATTTCGTTCGAATGAGTTTGAATAGTTCATTCGAACGAGATGTGAATGTCGTTAGAGCGGCCTTCCAATGAATATCAATCGAGGAGGTTCTTTTAATCATAGGTATATCGTTTGAAGCTCATTCGAAATTAGTTAGAACGAGATTATGTGTTCGTTAGAACGAGATTTTTGTTCGTTCGAACGAGATAAGGTTTTTATTCAAATGATCTTATTTCTTCATTTGAACGAGTTGCCTTGAAAAATGTGTTACCTTAAAATTCGTGTTTTGTATAAATACTCAAGTTTTGCATGAGTTTTCTAAGAGGGATTATGAAAATAATTTTCTATGATTTATCTCGTGCCTCTAGAAACCTAGTTTACAACCAAGTTAGAGATTCAATAATCCTACATCTATATGTCTATTTGAGATATCTTTATGTGTTGTACCATATCTGTTTTCTCTTCATATTGTGAGATTTTTGAGTGGTGAATAGCGTGTATGTGTGTTAAGAGAGTACTAGACTTGTCATGACACAAGTAAGATTTGTGGGATACCGAGACATGGCAATGCACTTGCATTGTGTGGGTGTTGTAAGGCATCCAAAAGTGGCTAGGAAGAAGGAAGCGAATCAAGATTTGAAGGTGTTGAGTCTGTGAGTAAGTCTAGGTTTTTCTTGTAAACTGTCTATATCCTAATGGGCTTGCGTGGTTGGGCCGTTCGAGGTTTTTCCTGCTGTGGGTTTTCCTCGTACATCGTCGTGTTATGGTTTATTTATTTTATTCTTACTTATACTCATTTAGATGCATGCTTAGGTCAAGAATAAAATTGGTAAAACTGCTTAACACAACATTTATGATTAAAAAGGTGCAGGGTTTATTAAATTTGTGAAACTTTAGAAAAATAGTATCTGTTGTCTACAAACCCTGGGCATATAGCTTTCTCAGATTGGTACTAGAGCAAGTTACACTAGCTTACTATGATAGATCCCTGTTTTGTGCTTGCTTAGGGTTTAGATGGATTTTAACCGTGAGGGTAGTTCCATTGACCGACCTGCATTATTTGACGGGTCAAACTATCCCTATAGGAAGACTCAGATGCAATTTTTCTTAAAATTGATAGATGAGAATGTTTGGAAGACGGTTGAGTTTAGATGGACTCCTCCCACTAAAGGTGGTGCTCCTAAAGTATTTGCCTCCCGGACAAAGGCTAAAAATAATTCCTTTACTTTTAATTCAAGGGATGTTAATGCTACTTTTTGCATTGTAGAAGAGTTTAAACTCATTATGATTTGCAAAAGCGCTAAGGTTTCTGGGGATATTTTTCTATCCAAACGTGAGGGAACATATATTGTTAGGGTATCTAAGTTACAAAATCTAACGACTAAGTTTGAGATAATTAGATGTTATAGAATGAGTTGTTTGATGAGTTCTATATCAAGTTATCTGATATCATCAACTCCTCATTTAACGTCGGCGATACAATCTCCGATTCTAGAGTTGTTCAACAAATCTTAAGGTCATTCAATGAAAGACTTAATGCCAAAGTCAAGGCCCTAGATTCCCTATGTGGTGTCGATACTATGAGAGTCCAAGAACTTGTAGGTAACCTTCAAAACTATGAGACGAATATGTATCCTCCAAGGAAGAATGAAAATAAGGGCATTACTTTGAAAGATCGTAAAGAGGATGTGTCGGATTCTAATAGTAACGGTGAGCTCAATGCTAAAGAGATACCTAGGTTTGATAGGAAGTTTAAGAATCCTATTAAGCTTAGAGATGAGAAGAACTTTGAGAAGAGTTTATAAAATGAAGATCGTGATAAGAAGAATAAGGATATTCCTAAAAAGGTGGTTTACTGGGATAAATGTTTTGATTGCTAAGTTTTTGGGAATTATTCTCGTGAGTGTTCCACTAGACTGAGAAATGAGAGTAAGAAATCGAAGGCATACAATACCACCCTTAGTGATAGTGACTTGAAAGAGGAATATAAATGGCCCAAAATTCATAAATACACCACATTCATGGCCAGTCATTTGGGCCTCAATGAAATGTCTTCCCCTGTTGAAGATGATCATGTGCATGATGGTTCCAAGGTTAAATCTTTAGGTTTCCAATAATTTGAGGAGAAGAAGAAGAAGAAGAAGAAGAAGAAGAAGAAGAAGAAGAAGAAGAAGAAGAAGAAGAAGAAGAAGAAGAAGAAGAAGAAGAAGAAGAAGAAGAAGAATAAGAAGAGGAGGAGGAGGAGAGTGAGCTTCAAGTGGACTTTTGAGAGTTGTACACCAAGTCATTGAAGTTGAAAAAGGTCAATTTCCATTTAGAAGCCAAGGTGAAGGAACGTTCCATAAGTGATGGTAATATTAAATTAATCGAGGATGTTAGGGCTTGCGCGAGGACTCTTAAAGAGAAGATAGAGTATGTTGAGGTAGAGAGAGATAGTATTTGTAGTTTGATAAAGGATTTGAAGAAGGATCTTCTCAAGTTTGGAGAGTCTAAGCATTTGATTGAGTCTAGGATTTTGGAGTCAGAGGAGAAATTAAGAGACTCGAGTGATGTCAATTTTGATTTGGGGTCTATGTCGAAGAGGTTAAATTAAATTCTAGGGACCATCAGAATCAAAGATGACAAGTATGGGATTGGATTCAATGATATAGATATTTTCCACTACTAAATCCAATAATATGCATTTGATAAAGCTAAACAAAGCTAGGGACGTTAGAAAAGACAAACCTAAATGTAACATTCCTCGTGTCTTCACTTACACACACTGTGGTAGGAAAGGTCAAATTAGGCGTTTCTATTATGATCTTAGAAAAGAACCTTGGAAGAATAAGGCTAGTGTCACCAAGGTTTGCTATGCCCAAGTTCGTCATGTTAATCCTATGTGGGTTAGGAGATTCGATTTGGAAACACTAAATTTTAGGCTTGATGACTCTCGTTTGATTTCACATGATTCATCCCATAATATATCTTATAAATGATTGTGATTGCATGTTTTTCATACTTTGGTTTTGATCTTCATGTTATATATTTGCTAGTGTTATGACGTGTTTATCTTTTATATTTTCATTTTTCATTTTTTGGGTCTTAATAAGAAAATAACAAAAATATTTTGTTTGTCTTTTAATGTTGGTTTTCAATTTGGTATCATTTTGAAAAATGTTTAAAAAAAACTCAAAAAGATGTTTGATTTTTGTACAGTTTAGTTTTACACAAACTGTATGGCATATCAGTGTGTTTGAATCCCATTTCTTCAATGTATCCATGTGATTAGGACATTTGATTTTGATTTTCAATGCTTGGATTGTTCTTAATCATGTTTACATGAAGTAGGTTGAAATTGATTTTAATGATGGATTCAATTTGTATATGCCTCCGCACACAATTTACATGAGCTCTTTTTTATATTAATTCCATATGTCACATGAGCTAAATGAGGTGTTATCTCAATAATCATGTCATATACATAAAAACAATTACTAAAGGGAAGTTGTGCATGTAAAAACCATTTCTAGTAAGTGTCTTTGATATTTTTTTGAAAAATAAGATTTTCATGGGAAAGGGCTACAAAAGATAAATCTCCTTTACGTGAAAGGAATCCATTGGCAAGAGCCTAAAAGGGTTGAGAGGCAATAAAAATGGAAAAAATGCCAAAGCTAAATTTTTACATTGATGCATTAAAAATTAGATATCTTCAAATGAAAAAGAGAGAGCGAAATGATATATATTTTTTGAGGTTGTTTAGTTAAAGATCAATGAGTTTTTACAATGAGTATGAGTCTGAGTTGAGCTTAAATGTTTTGATGCTATTGATTCAAGAGGATTCGAGAATCATCAAAATTTCTAGACTAGTGTGCATTGCGTTTGTTTGTCCTTTTGAATTATTTTTTTTACATGTGAGGCTAAATCGAATGTTGATATATTATTGCAATCAAATAGATTTACTTAGACATGTTTGAGTATTTATGTCATTTTCTCTTGATACTAGTTCACGCCCCTTCACTTCTACTATCATGTTTAGACACATTGATACCATGTGAGTGTGTAAAGATTATGTTTTTGTGTCATTTTTGGTCATTTATACATATGCTTCGTTGGCATATGTGTGGTTATATATATATTATTTTTTGGGTTTTTTGTGTTTGCATTTCATTTAATCCATGTGTGTTGGATGCTTAATCTTTGATTTATAATGGAAAGTGTTATGATTAGCTTGGTATCTTATACTTAAATTATTGCATCTTCGTTGATATCATTTGTTCATAGTTTGCATTATTTGTGCTTGTGTTGCATAACTATTTGTCGTTACATGATTTACTTCATACCATTGCATGATATATTTATTTTTTCATTACGATTGTCCATACTTCACTTACGGGGATATTTGGTTTTATTGGGGAGAAATGTTCTACTATTACGCACATTATTATTCGTCTATTCCTGAACATAAATGGGGAGAAATGGTATCTAACTCTTTTAGTGGGGGAGTTCTTTAACTTAGGAAGAGGCGCCATTTCTTATCTAGATATGGTTAGATAAGGGGGAGGGTTTTTCATATATGGTTTCTATATAGTATATTCTCTTTGGATTGGAAGGTGTGTTTAAGTGTGCAGGTTAACAGCGATACGAAAAAGGTTTATACAAGAGCAAAGCTAATCAAGATTGTATCGATCAAGCGTATGTAACGTTTTTCCTCTTAGGGTTGGAAATTGAGTCTTAGTGAACTTGATGTCCAAGTAGTTTTTCATTTTGAGTTTTTTTCTGGGAATAACCAAAGGGGAAGATTTGTAAGGATAAATTTCCGAATTTAGTCAATTTGTAAGTATTGGATTTATTCTTTGTTTGGACAAAACTTATTTGAGTCATAGGTTATGACTTGAATTATGGCCTTCAAGACTATGATGTGTGATTGATGACTACGTGGAAAAGATAAAGCGACATCAAGGTTACATTAGATTGCATGCCGAGTTTTTATCTTTAACATTTGAGGGGTCTCAATGAAGGTCTAAATGCATATAAGTGTTTGATCCCTGGGTAAGTTAGGTATGTATTATAAACGTTATTGAGGCCTTTTCATAAAATGTTTTATTTAAAGAAAAAATATTTTTATTTTATTTCGTTCGAACGACGTGTGGATGTCATAGAACGACCTTCCAACGAACCTCAAATGAGGTACTTCTGTTGATCAGAGGTATATCATTTGATGTTGGTTCAAACAAGATTACATGTTCATTCAAATGAGTTTTTTGTTCATTCGAATTAGATAAGGTTTTCGTTCGAACGACCTTTTATTTTCGTTCTAATGAGTTGCCTCAAAAAATGTGCCGCCTCAAAATTTGTATTTTTTTCAATAAATACTTGAAGTCTAGAATGAGCTATCTAATAGGGTTTTTACGAAAATGATTTTCCAAGATTTATCTTTTTCCTCCAAAATCCTAGTTTACACCCAAGTTTGAGATCCAAGAATCCTACATCTATATGCCTATTTGAAATATCTTTTTTTGTTGCACCATATTTTTTTTCTCTTCATACTATGAGCGTCTCGAGTGGTGGAGACGATATTTGTGTTGAGCAGCGAATGGACTGGGCATGAGACGAATAAGGTAAGTGGGATGCTCAGACGTGGGAATGCGCATGAATTTTGTGGATGTTGGAAGACGTCCAACAGTGGATGTGAAGAAGGTTACAAGGAACGAGGAAGCGCATTAAGTCTTGAAGGCTTCGAGTCTGTGAATAAGTCTAATTTGCTCTTGTAAACTGCCTATATCGTAGTGGACTTGCGTGGTTGGGCCATTCGAGGTTTTTTCCATTGTGGGTTTTCCTCGTGCATCGCCCTGTCGCCGTTTCTTTTTTCATTCTTGCTTATACTCATCTAGATGCATGCTTATGGCAAGACTAAAGTTGGAAAAATTGTTTAACACAACACTTGTGGTTTTAAAAGGTGACAGGTTTATTAAAATTCTGAAATAAAAATTGGTGCTTTTTACTACAAACCCTAGACACATAGCTTTTTCAAATCCTAATTTTGTATTGGCTTTGCGCATGGTCCTAAATCCTAACCGTTCATATGACCCATTTTCACGGACCATAATTGTGTTTGTTCTAATGGTTAAACCATAAAATCGTCTAGAATTACGTATTCTTTAACTTCTAGCCCCTGTAATGACCCCTCTATCCATAACCCGCATTAATGGCCTAATTCAAGGTTTTATTACCTCCCACATACCCTAAAGTGTCTTACAAAAATTACCAAACCAAATTCTGTGATATCGTTGCAAGTTTACTAGATTTATATAAGGTTTTAAAAGTATTTTTCTAAATAAGAAACCTAGATCTGAATTTCATTCCAAAATCCTAAATTTCTAATTCATTCATACAATAATCAAGGGATTTTAATCAATTTTCGAGTATACATAATTCTAACCTGAATTTGTCAAATATAACCCAAAATTCATGACAAATTGAATCAAATTCTACTTATGGATAAAAACCTAATCTGTACTAATAAATTTCAATCCAAAACTTATTGTTTAATTATCTAAATCAAGTGCTCTATATTCAGATTTAGAATCCAATGAATAACTATATTCTAGTAACAAAAGAAATTATATTAATATATTAAGTAAACTTTCCTCTAAATCAAGTTGGTGAATTCCAAGTCAATTTCCCCAATTATTCTTCTCCTTCCAAGCCAATTGTTCCAATTTTTCTTTTCTAAGCTATCTCTTCTCTCTAGTCTTAGGGTTTTCTCCCTAAGGTGTTAAGATAAATTATACAACCTAATCCCCTTTTTATCTTGTTAAATACAAAATTATGGTTAGGCCCCTTATTAACCTTGACCCATTAAGCCCAAAACGATAACAGATTAGTATAAACCTAGCTCACGCTATATAGTAACCTGTATGGATTAAAACCCATCATTTAAACGTACAATCAAACATTCTACTTACATCCAAGTCATCCAACCTATCCCATTAACGTTTTAATATCTACACTTGTTCAAGTTTAAAACTAATTTATTTATTTTATTTATAAATAGTTATTAATTTATTTCAGTGTATTACATTCAATTTAATTAATTATAATTATACACGCATAATGATATAAAATAAGTCTAGTGATGTCACTAGTCACTGCATATAAATAACATTTCACACTAAAATTAATTTAAATAATGCATTAAAATTACTAGGTATTATGTTCATCCCAACTAAAAAAGGATTTTCGTCCTCGAAATTTGAATTTTATACATGATTAGAATGACCCTTGATATCTTGCTCGCATATCATCCTCTCTCTCCCATGCGGACTCCACCTCGCCATGGTGTCTCCACTGGACTCTCTAACGATATGACTTTCGATCGTAATATTTTTTCTCTCTAATAAAGTATGTGTTGTTGTTGCTCCTCATCACTCTTATTGTGATGCAACTCAATCTTGTTGAGGTTGATATGCTAGTAGGCATTGTAATACCCCGTATTTTTGTAGAAACGTATTTTTGTGGAATTTCATTTTAATTAAGGAATTTGGATTAATTGATTTAAATGGAGAAAATTCAATTTATAATTAATCCGGATTTAATTGTAATAATTATTAGCATGACGAGAGTTAGTATTTATCAGAAATAATTACGTGGAATATTACTTAGCGATTAAAGTACTATATATGAATATAAAAATATTATTTTGGCCGGGAGGGAAATATACGGAAGATGCAACATACTTAGTTGGGACGCGCGTGTGAGTCGTGTCAGCATTACTTTATTGGGATAAAAATGATAAATTATTTTTAAGTAACTTGTATGGTCGTTTTGGGTGTGTCAGTGTGTCCGGAAGGATTGAAATAGTCATAAAATACTACTTGGGTGTTTTATTTTGATTCCGGGGCATTTTAGCCCAAAACAACACCCCGAAGGGGTATTTTGGTCTTTTGATATTTTTGGGAAATTAAATGGACGAAAATAAGAATTAAAAAGAAAAAGGAATGTGGGCATTAGGCTATCTGACAGTTTCTAACCCACGAGAGAGAGAGAGAGAACTTAAGAGGGAGAAGAATAAGACATAGAGAATTGGGCAAAGGATTCGAGCTTTCCACCGAAAAATCATACCAACGCGTAGATCGCGAGGAGAGGATCATTCCCATACCAATTTTGTGCAACGATTCAGAGGTTCACAAAAAGTCAAGTGCTTATCTTGCTGTGTTTTTTAGCATATATGATTCATGTTAACCTTAATTGATGAAATAACCATGATACTAGGAATTTGGAACTGATTTGTCAACAAATTGTGAAATTGGGAGATAGGTTTGCATGTAGATGAATAACCTTGTTGTAGTAATGATAAATCTGGAAATTCTAGGTTAAAAATCATGAAATATAATCGGGAGTTTGAATGATTGTTAATGGTGGGTTCACTATTAAAGGACTTTTAAAGATTTAAGAATTTGTTTAGATTCCCTTTGCTTATGTATAGATTTGTCATTTAAATTGTGTTAGAAAGTACCCCGTTATGAGTAGGAATAGTTTAGAATCATTGATTGGGAGTTTGGATGAATTTGAGATGAATTTTAATGTGAAAAAGATTGGAAAAATAGATTTCGAAAGAACAGGGTTGATCTCAGAATTTTCATACGAAGACCTGCCCAGGTCGTTCGAACAACCTCATTCGAACGAGAATTACAACGATACTTCTAACAAAAATTTTGAGTTCGTTCGAAGTGAGAAGTTACTTCGAACGACATCGTTCGAAGACCTCGTTTGAACGAAGACCAAGTTATAACCCTTCTAGGTTGGTCCAAGGGAGAGAAATTTATTTATGCTATTACCGAATGACTTAAAATCCTAGTTAGTAATGAGTGGGAGAGAAATTACTCAAGGGGATATAGCGGGGTAAGGGATCCTTAGAGAAAAGGTATATGTTAGAGAGATAAGTCAAAGTGTTGTGATATAGTGAATAGTAGAGACAATGATACTATCTATATATCAAGAACTTAGGTTGCATGAATACCTAATGAATATAATAAGTTGTGTACATACTTATTGATTGAACTATTATGTGCATAACATACCTACGTTACTTGTTATCGAACGGAGGTTGCGCGTTGTGGACAATCATGCCTTGAGGAGCCTTCGGGTGGGATATGGATTGGTATCACTAGAGCATAGAACCTAGGTACAGAATATCTGTGAGAACGATAGTGATGACGATCATATGGGTGCGTAGGTATGTGCGTATCCCATCGGCTTGGGACTATGTTCGCCTCCAATATATGTGTTTTGTTTTGATGGTTCGCGAGAGACTGAACCTTTAGTCCTTTATGCAAATGAGCGATGTAGTAGGACATTATAGCAGAGTATGCAAGCACCACAGCTGTGTCTCGAGCTGCAATTATATATATATATATATATATATATATATATATATATATATATATATATATATATATATATATATATAAGGTAGAGTGTATATATATACTTGTGATGATATCTACTGTGTGAAATTAGTAGCTAGAATTACTGATAAAACCTGTAATGAATTAAGTAGCGGACACTTAATTACTATATTAGACTGAAAGGGTTTGTTTATTATCTGTTTGCAAGGGAAATCCATGGGAATGATGTCATTCATGACTAGTTAATAGACCAAAAGGGCTAGCTAGTATAGGAGTATAACTAGTCCGGTTTGAATACTCGTTAGGAGTGCACACTAGATGAGAGGTGATAATTTGCAAGTGAGTTCGATAATCTAACATGATAAATATATGTGCTAATAAACCATTTTAAGCACTTGCTAATTTTTAAACTATTTTCAACTAGGGCTCTGACCCATTTTTTGTAAATATTTTTTCTTGTAAAATTATTTTAGGTGCTCAGCCACAGGGACACCAGACTTAGGATTTCCATTCATTCGACGAGTTGTAGCTATTGTGGAGGCTACAGGACTTTGTTGTAGATACCTCTGATTCTATCATTCCGCACTTTTGATTTATTTGCATCAGTTGGACATGTCGTCCCTTCCTATTTATACATGCAGAGATTTGAGATGTAATTCATTTCTATTCCTAGTTATTGGATTTATTTAGTTGGATTACTGTATTGGATTTTGACTGGATATGTTTACTCCAGCTTCTTTATTTTATGTCAGTTATTTTAGTTCGTATGAGATTGAATTGAATGGTGAATTATTGGTTATTTAGTTTAATTGCTCTATATTAATTGATCAGATAAAATTTGACATCAACCTTTTGAAAAATATTAGGTGGTTAGTATTTTAAAACAAGTTTTTTACAGTGATGCATAATCTAATACAACCGGATATTCTGATTTAATTAATAAAGGACTGATCAGCCGGTATTTAATTAGGCGGGGTGTTACAAGTGGTATCAGATCATCATGTTCTAGAGTCCTTACGATCTGTATGGATTATTATGTCTTCCGCGTAGCTATCATTGTTGTAGAGCCCTATATTTAGGACCGTTGTATTCATTATTTGCGTTTTTACGTCTTCAGCTATTTGAGATATTTACTGTGGACATATAAAGCATCTCTCCCATTTCAGATGTCTCCCATCCGTGCACAGCGAGCCAATACGGATGCCCTGCCCAAGCCCCAGCCATCTCCGGACCAGAGAATGATGAATGTTGCGAAAGTTATTGCTATTGTAGCACGGGTAGTTAACGCCACATTAGCCATGGTACAGCAAACTCTGCCACCGACACCAGTTATGGCTCTAGCACCAGTCCACGCTCTCCCTTCTATATGGGAGCGCGTCAGAGATGCCTATCAGAAGGCACACCCTCTAGAGTTCGCGGGGAGTTCAGATGTGGTAAAGGCGAGAGAGTGAAGGAAATATATACATAGGCACCTAAGAATGTATGAGTGCACCGAAGTGCACAAGTAGATTCTTAATACCTTTAAGTTGGTAGGATCAGCGCTATAGTGGTGGGAGTTCATCACCACTACGGAGGAGAGAGACAGCTTTACTATCAGAGATTTTTGGGTGCGGTTCTACTTCAAGTACTTCCCTTCCTCCATGCAGACCGGGATGAGGCAAAAGCTACTGAACCTCAAGCAGGAAGGTAGGACAGTTACTGAGTATGAGGAGGAGTTAACACACCTTCTGAATCTCGTTCCAGAAGAAATACCGACAGAGGAGAAAAAAATTCAGATATTTATGGATGGGTTGACTTGGAAGATTCGCCAGCACTTGTTAAGGAATCTTTTATTGTCCACTTACTCTGATGTGATAAATGATGCCCTACTACATTGTCAGAACCACCGCTTCCATGATAAGGGAAGCAAACGAGTTTGGAAGTCCAGCCAGCAGTGCCGGACAGGACGTAGTAGTACCGGTGGGAAACCCGTAGCTCAAGGATAGGCCCGTCAAGGTGAGAAGGGTTTCTATCAGGGAGATTCTGCTAAGCGATTTCGTTCTGGAGCTTTCAGACGGGGACAGGGAGGTTTTAGGCAGGGACATCAGGGCCAATCGGGTCAGTAGGGACAACTGGGGTAGCAATGATTTCAACAGGGCCAAGGTAGGGGAGGTAATGGCCAACAGGGTCGGGGACATCCAAGACAGAGGGGAGGACACTTTTAAGGGAGGTGTTTTACTTGTGGCATTACTGGCCACAAACGTCAGGACTGTCCCCAGAAGGGTAGATCCCTGCAGCAGTAGCAGCAGGGTGCTCGTTAGGAGCCCCAACGACCGTTATTTTTAATAGACCTCCCAACACCACCCTAAGTTCCAGCCTTGTCAGCTATTCCAGTAGCTCCGGTACAGCAGGTTCAGTTACATTATGGACATGTCTACAACGTTCATCAGGCCCCAGTTCATTAGGCACCACCCGCTATTGAGGGTAAGTTTCCTATCCATGGTACTATGGGGCGCATTTTATTTAACACGGGGGCATCACAGTTCTTTATAGCTACTATATTTTCACAGGCCATAGGATTGTTAGACACAGCCGAGATCAAAGTGACTTGTGTAGACTCATCGCTAGGGAATGGGTCGTTGATTTTCTTTATATGTCGGGGAGTATGTATAGAGACTGCGAGTTTAATATTTCTAGTAGAGATGTTAGTCTTAGATATGCACGAGCATGATGCCATTATTGGCATGGGTTTGATTGATGCCTATAGAGCCATGATAGATTATTTTAGCAGGATCATCATATTTGTTATACCGGGACAGAAGATGTTCCTAGTAGCGATGCCTCATCCTGAGGGAGGTTCGTCTATCCATTTATATTAATTAGAAAAGGAGACCTCTAGGGAGATAATGATTCCCATTGACTCGATTCCCATAGTTCGCAATTTTACTGATGTGTTCCAGGATATACCTAGACTACCACCTAGTTGAAAGATTGATTTCATCATAGATTTGATACTGGGCACTCGGCCGATAGCTCGAGCACCCTATCGTATGGCCCCAACTGAGATGAGAGAGTTACGGGACCAGATTGAGCAGTTGTTGGGACAGGGCTTCATTCACAGAAGTACCTCGTCTTGGGGTGCTCCAGTATTATTTATGAATAAGAGAGATGGGTCATTGAGGTTTTGTGTGGATTATCGAGAGTTGAACAAAGTCACGATACGAAATAAGTATCCGTTGTCCTAAATCGATGACTTGTTCAACCAATTGAGAGGGGCTACTTTCTTCTCAAAGATAGATTTGAGGTCGGGTTATCACCAACTACGAATCCGAAAGCAAAACATATCAAATACCGCATTCTTGACTAGATATGGGTATTATGAATTTTGGGTGATGCCGTTTGGACTGACAAATGCCCCAGACATTTTCATGGACTTAATGAACGGGGTGTTCAGAGAGTTTCTAGATCAATTTGTCCTCGTCTTCATTGATGACATCCTGATTTATTCACGGACTGAACAGGAGCACGCCGAGCATCTGAGGATGGTTTTACAGACACCGCGTGAGCATGAGTTGTATGCAAAGTATGAAAAGTGTGGATTATGGCTGAGGGAGGTTCAGTTATTAGGTCACATAATCTATGAGAAAGGGATATCGGTAGATCTGGGAAAGGTGTCAGCAGTGAGGGAGTGTGGGCAGCCCATGACACCGACTGATGTACGTAGTTTCTTGGGTCTGGCAGGATACTAGAGGAGATTTATTTTGCAATTCTCAAAGATTGTGGGTCCATTGAAAAACCTGACTCGTAAAGGGGTGTCATTTATATGGGATGATGCTTGTCAGTAGGCCTTTGACAAGCTGAAGGACAAGCTGACTTCAGTACCAGTTCTAACACTACCCAGGCCCGGGTTAGAGTACCTAGTCTACACTGATGCGTCCTTGTTAGGTCTTAGGGTATACTTTATCAGGAGGATAAGGCAATTGCTTATGCTTCCTGTAAGATTAAACCTCATGAGAAGAATTTCCCCACCCCAGGACTTGGAGTTAGCAGCAGTCGTGTTTGCATTGCGGATATGGAGGCATTATCTCTTGGAGGAGAAATTTCTCCTGTTCATGGCTCACAAATCCCTGCAGTATTTGTTCACGCAACGAGAGTTGAATATGCATCAGGGAAGATGGCTGGAATTTATGAAGGACTATCAGTTCGACATCCATTACCACCCAGGGAAGGCTAACGTGGTAGCAAACGCATTGAGCCGTAGGCCAGTAGGTGAGGTGGCCGAGGTGTGGAAGGCGAAGTGGAAAGAACTTGGGCATCAGGATGCAGTTTCCCGCTCGTTCATGTCAGTGATGACCATTACACCTGAGATAGTTACTAGGGTGATACAGGCTCAGGCAGCAGATTCCTTCTGTCATGATCGGATTATCCAGCTTCTAGCCGAGGGAGCAGAGTCTTTCTTCGTGAGCTCGGATGGGGGCTTACGCATTAACGGTAGACTAGTAGTCCTAGAGAGGGAGGAGTTGTGGCATGCAGTGATGATCGAGTCGCACGGTTCACGATTTGTGGTACATCCCAGAGGGGATAAGATGTACCAGGATATGAGGCGAAAATATTGGTGGAGCAAAATGAAGAAGGACATCGCCGAGTTTGTTTCGAGGTGCGCCACTTATCAGTTGGTGAAGACAGACCATTAGAGACCGAGAGGACTACTACAACCGTTAGAGATCCCTATGTAGAAATGGGAGAGCATTTCCATGGATTTCATTACAGGGCTACCTACATCGCAAAGAGGTCACGATTCCATATGGATTATTGTGGATCAGTTAACCAAGGCGGCTCATTTTTTGACAGTTCGGACAGACTATACTAAGGGGCAGTATGCTCAAATCTTCATTGCCGAGATAGTGAGACTCCACGGGGTTCCCCTAGATATTTGTCAACCCGAGACAAGATTTTTGTGTCCAAATTTTAGGATAGCTTCTAGCAGGCCATGGGTACGGAGTTACGGTTGAGTTCGGCCTATCACCCACAAACAGACGGGAAAACAGAGCTGACAAATTAGATGTTAGAGGACATGTTGAGGATGTGTATCCTAGCTTTTGGAGGGGTATGGGAACAGTACCTTCCACTGGTGGAGTTTTCTTATAATAACTCCTACCAGTTTACAATTGGAATGGATCCATTTGAGGCATTATATGGCAGACCCTGTCGTTCTCCAACATGTTGGCTTGAAGTGGGAGACAACAAGTTACTTGGGCCAGAGGTTATTCAGGACACATCAGCTAAGATTGAGTTGATACGCAGTCATATTCAGATTGCTCAAGATCGGCAGAAGAGCTACGCCGATGCCAAAACATTTTTCAAAGAGTTCAGCGCTAGGGATCAAGTGTTGTTGCGAGTATCTCCGATGAAAGGGGTAATGCGATTCAGGGAGAAAGGGAAGTTGGCGTCGAGGTATATGGGGACATTCCCTATTATTAAGCGGATTGGGCCACTAGCTTATCGACTTGGATTACCAGAGCACTTACATAGGATTCATGATGTATTCCACATTTCCTCGCTGAGGAAATATCTTCGGGATGATTTGGCCCACACCCACATTGCATTGGAGGAAATTGATCTTCAGCCTGATAGTTCCCACGAGGAGGGACCAGTAGTTATTCATAACTGTAGTGAGAGGAAATTGAGGTCAAAGGTTGTGTCGTTAGTACAAGTGCAGTGGCGGCATCATAATGTAGAGTAGTCTACCTGGGAGCGTGAGGATGACATGCAGGAAAAATATTCAAAGTTGTTTCCAGCAGGGATACTTCGATTTATCTTTTTTCGAATTTCGAGACAAAATTCTGTTAATAGGGGGGAAGTATGTAATACCCCATATTTTTGTAGAACCGTATTTTTATGGAATTTCATTCTAATTATGGGATTTGGATTAATTAATTTAAATGGAGAAAATTTAATTTATAATTAATCCGGAGTTAATTGTAATAATTACTAGCGTGATGAGAGTTAGTATTTATCGGAAATAATTAAGTGGAATATTACTTAACGAGTAAATTAATATTTGAATATGAAAATATCAATATGGCCGAGAGTGAAATACGGCAGTTGCAACACACTTTGTTGGGACGCATGTGTGAGTCGTGTCAGCATTACTTTATTGAGATAAAAGTATGAATTATTTTTAAGTAACCCGTATGGCCGTTTTGAGTGCACCAGTGTGTTCAGAAGGGTCGAAATAGTCAGAGAAAACTACTCAGGTGTTTTATTTGGATTCCGGGCCATTTTAGCCCAAAACAACACCCCGGAGGAGTATTTTGGTCTTTTGATATTTTTGGGAAATTAAATGGACGAAAATAAGAATTAAAAAGAAAAAAGAACGTGGGCATTAGTCTATCAAACAGTTTCTAATGAATGAGAGAGAGAGAGAGAGAGAGAGAGAGAGAGAGAGAGAGAGAGAGAGAGACAGACAGAGAGAGAGAGAGAGAGAGAACTTAAGAGGGAGAAGAAGAAGACATAGAGAATTGGGCTAAGGATTCGAGCTTTCCACTGGAAAATCATACCAATGCATAGATCGTGAGGACACGATCATTCCCATACCAATTTCGTGCAACGATTCAGATGTTCACAAAAAGTCAAGTGTTTATCTTGCTATGTTTTTTAGCATATATGATTCATGTTAACCTTAATTGATGAAATAACCATGATACTAGGAATTTGGAACTGATTTGTCAACAAATTGTGAAATTGGGAGATAGGTTTGCATGTAAATGAATAACCTTGCTCTAGTAATGATAAATCTGGAAATTCTAGGTTAAAAATCATGAAATATAATCGGGAGTTTGAATGATTGTTAATGGTGGGTTCACTATTAAAGGACTTTTAAAGATTTAAGAATTTGTTTAGATTCCCTTTGATTATGTATAGATTTGTCATTTAAATTGTGTTAGAAAGTACCCCATTATGAGTAGGAATAGTTTAGAATCATTGATTGGGAGTTTGGATGAATTTGGATGTGAAAAAGATTGGAAAAATGAATTTCGAAAGAACAGGGCTGATCTTGGAATTCTTGTTCAAAGACCTGTCCAGGTCATTCGAATGACCTCGTTCGAACGAGAATTCCAACGAGACTTCTAACAAAATTTTTGAGTTCATTCGAAGTGAGAAGTCCGTTCAAATGAGAATCTTGGAACTTCTAACGAGATTCCAGAAAGCCTATTTTTGGGTCGGACAAGTTAGAACCCTTCTAGCTTGGTCCAAGGGAGAGAAATTTATTTAGGCTATTAACGAATGACTTAAAATCCTAGTTAGTAATGAGTGAGAGAGAACTTACTCAAGGGGATATAGCGGGGTAAGGGATACTTAGAGAAAGGGTATATGTTAGAGAGATAAGTCAAAGTGTTGCGATATAGTGAATAGTAGAGGCGATGATACTATCTATAATATCAAGAACTTAGGTTGCGTGAATACCTAATGAATATAATAAGTTGTGTTCATACTTATTAATTGAACTATTATGTGTATAACATATCTTCACTTCTTTCTATCGAGCGAAGGTTGCGCGTTGTGGACAACCATGCCGTGAGTAGCCTTCGGGTGGGATTTTCATTGGTATCACTAGAGCATAGAACCTAGGTGCGGAGTATCTGTGAGAACGATAGTGATGACAGTCGTATGGGTGCGTAGGTATGTGCGTAGCCCATTGGCTTGGGACTATGTTCGCCTCCAATATATGTGTTTTGTTTTGATGGTTCGCGAGAGACTGAATCTTTAGTCCTTTATGCAAATGAGCGATGCAATAGGACATGATAGCAGAGTATGCAGGCACTGCAGCTGTGTCTCGGGGTGCAATATATATATATATATATATATACTTGTGATGATATCTATTGTGTGAAATTAGTAGGTATAACTAATGATAAAACCTGTAATGAATTAAGTAGCGAACACTTAATTACTATATTAGACTGAAAGGGTCTGTTTATGCTAAAGAGGAATTGGTTGTATTTATTATCTATTTGCGAGGGAAATCCATGGGAATAATGTCGGTTATGAATAGTTAATATACCAAAAGGTATAGCTAGTATAGGAGTATAACTAGTCGGGTTTTAATATCCGTTAGGCGTACACACTAGATGAGAGGTGAGAATTTGAAAGTGAGTTCGATAATCTAACATGATAAATATATGTGCTAATACACCATTTTAAGCACTTGCTAATTTTTAAACTATTTTCAACTTGGGCTCTGACACGTTTTCTGCAAATATTTTTTCTTGTCAAATTATTTTAGGTGCTCAGCCACAGGGACACAAGACTTAGGAGTTCCATTCATTCGACGAGATGTAGCTGTTGTGTAGGCTACAGGACTTTTTTGTAGACGCCTCTAAGTTTATCATTCCGCACTTTTGATTTATTTGCATCAGTTGGACATGTCTTCCCTTCTTATTTATACATTCTGAGATTTGAGATGTAATTCATTTCTATTCCCAATTATTGGATTTATTTAGTTGGATTACTGTATTGGATTTTGACTGGATATGTTTACTCCAGCTTTTTTATTTTATGTCAGTTATTTCAGTTCGTATGAGATTGAATTGAATGGTATATGATTGGTTATTTAGTTTAATTGCTCTATATTAATTGATCAGATAAAATTTGACATCAACCTTTTTAAAAATATTAGGTGGTTAGTATTTTAAAAAAAGTTTTCGACAGAGATGCATAATCTGAACCAACCAGATATTCTGATTTAATTAATAACGGACTGATCATCCGGTATTTAATTAGGTGGGGTGTCACAGGCATCCTCGTCCCTTAAGAAATTTCCTTAGCATTGATATATGAAAAACAATATGTAATCACTGAAGATGGTCGGGTAAGGCCAGTCCATATGTTAATGGTCCTATTATATTTAAAATCGTGAAGGGACCAACATAGCGGAGAACCAACTTCCCTTTAGATCCAAATATGACTACCCCTTTCATAGGGGAGACTCGAAGAAGAAATTGATCTCCCACATGAAACTCCAGCGTTTCCCTCCTCTTGTCGAATTAACTCTTCCATTGATCCAGTGTCGTATTCATCCATATTTGCATGAGTGCTACCTTCTTTGAGGTGTCTCGAATAATATCTGGTTTAAAAATATTATGTTACCCTGACTCCAACCAACAACTTAATGACCCAATTGACCATATAATGCCTCATAAGGTGATATACAATTAATATGATGATGACCATTGTTGTAATAAAACTCTAAGAGAGGTAAATGATGGTCTCACCCACCTTTGAAATCCAACACACATGCCCTAAGCATCTATTCCAAAATATGGTTCACTGACTCAATTTTACCATTAGACTGATGGTGAAATAACATACTCAAACTCAATTGTTTCCCCATAGCCTCTTAAAATCTCTATAAAATCTATATATGAAAGTAATATCCCTATCAAAAACAATGTCTCGTGGTATACTTTGAGGTCATACAATCTTTACGACAAATAATTTGGCGTAATGCTCGGCGGTGAAATCGACCCATACTAGAAGGCAATGGGTCACTTTTGTCACTCTATCGACTATGACCCAAATTGAATTATGACCTCTCTTGGACCTTATCAATACCACTATGAAGTCCACAGTTGGCGTAATAGTCACTACTATAAAAAAACGCATATGATAAATCCAATTCTCAAGTTGTAATCTACTGTACTGCCAAAATCTCTGGTAACTCCTCTTCATGCTCAACCCAAAATGCTACCAGTGTAACAGTCGACCTCCAAGTCAAGGCATCAACTACCACATTTTCCTTTCCACGATGGTAACAGATAAAAAAGACAATTTGTCACATATTCAAGCCATCTCCTGTGCCTCGTATTCAACTCTCTCCGAGTAAACAAGTACTGAAGACTCCTGTGATCAGAATATAAAGTGAGCCTCTCACCCAGCAGATAGTGTTTCCAAATATGAAGGGAAAATACTACTATGTCCAACTCCAAATCATGAGTGTGGTAGTTATCCCCATGAAACTTAAGCTTTCGCGACACATAAGCTATAGGCCTTTCCTCCTATATCAATACTCCTCCAAACCCCGAAAGTGATGGATATGTAAATACCAAATCTTCCATGTCGGTCTGTGGTAAAACAAATACAAGATGATAGTCATCTTCTCCTTAAGATCCTCAAAATCTCTCTAAAAGTCTTAACTCTAAACAAATGGTACTCCCTTATGTGTAAGGTGAGTCGGTGGCTAAACAATCTTTGAATGAACCACCTGTAGTACCCCTCCAAACCCAAGAAACTTATAACTTTAATAGTAATAATGGGTTATCCCCACTCTACAACTGCAAATATCTTGCTAGGATCCAGTGAAATCCTAACCACACATACAAAATGGCCTAAGAGCGGTACCCCCGAAGACAAACCAATATTTGGAGAACTTTAAAATCAACTTATGTTCTCATAGCTAATCGTAAAGTCTCTGCATGATCCTCCTTTGACCGATAGTATATCAAAGCGTCGTCAATAAACACAATGACGAACTAATCCATAAATTGTTGAAACACTCGATTCATCATTTCCATGAACATTGTTGGTGAATTTTCCTGTCCAAACAGCATGACCCGAAACTCGTATGAATCACATCGATTAAGAAAATCCTTCTTCAAAATGTCCTCATCCCAAATACGTAATTGGTGATATATTGAGTGCAAGTTAATCTTGGAAAAGAATGACATGCCCCTCAATTATTCGCATAAATTATCGATGCTCAATAACGAATACTTTCTCCATATCATGGCTTTATTTAACTCCCAATAATCCACATATAGTAAGATAAAACCCTCATTCTGCTTCATAAATAAAATTAGATCTCCTCATAGAGACATGTTATTTCGTATGAAATACAGGCTCAATAACTGCTAAATACCTCTCTAGTTGGGGTTAATCCTAGTACCTCATCACATACGTCTGTAAACTGCTGGAAAATCGATATCAATTTTAACGATATTGTGACCTCCTCGAAAAATCGATATCGATCCTAATGATACTATGCCTTCTTCAAACGAAGTCACATCTATTGTGATACAATTGTGTGCTTAGCCCTCCCTCTAGCCTAAGCATAACTGTAAGAACATTCCCTGCCTGAAACTAGCAATCATAAAGACATACCCTAGTAGTCGATAGCAGCATAATGCATATATATACTTACTAAATGCTAAATAGTATAAATCATAAGACCACATGTCTAAATCAACAAAGCAACTAAACACCAAGCAGACCAATAACCTCTAAATATCCACAAAATATTGTAAAGCATACCCTACCCTCTAGGGTATCCAAATATAAATACAACCCGGTAATAACATCTATATATCTCATATCATATTAATAATTAATAACGTTAACTCCTTCATGTTTCAGTAATATTCCTACCCATGAGTCGTAAACATATTCGTAACCATCCATGGTGATAACGCAAATGAGTGATTGTCACTAAAGTGTTAGTAATGGAGTGACCTCACTTGCCACAACTGTAATACCTTTCTTTAAAGGAAATATCAAAATGGCAGCCCTGTTGACCTTACATATGTAGTCATTTCTACTCAAACTTGTCTAGTTAGGCCTACTCTCATCATCCATGACCTAACTGGTCATAATTTCATTGATCTTTAGTCTGTAACATATCATATTATCTACTCTTAAAAACCCTTTGGGTTTTTTAACCCTTATGTGGTTATTTTTTTCTAGTGAGGTCTACCATACTGGGGCTTATGTTACACTATCTCTTATCATCTTGGCCATATTTGGCCTTTATATTACCATTCTTAGTAATCTTTATCCTTCAGATAGTTGTGGCGGTCCTACTAATGTCAGAAGGTAATTTCTACCACCTAAGCGCAAGTGATGAAGAACAAGTTACCCAATAACATCTACCAAACGCATCACGTAATTCATAACTTACAATACTAAGGTTCTTTATCAACATGAGTAACACACTAATATTCCTAATGCCTAACTGTCTCTTAACTCCCGACCCTTACTGATTTTTTATGTGTGGGATGTCTTGCAAGTGAAATCCACACGCATGACACCCCATAAAATTTAAATTAGACTAATCAGGTCTAAAGTAAATAAAATAGGCCTCTATAAATAATTTGGTATCATTGTAAGCATGACTGTAAAAGATACTGAATACATAAATAGATAACTCAATATAAAAGTGGTGAACCATAAAATCTCGGATACCAAACCAACAACCATAATAGAATCATCCCGTACTATAATCTATTGAAATAAAATCTCAAACCAAAGTAGTAATAATAATACCAACTAGAAAAAATAGTAAATGGAAATAAAAAAAAGTGAGCACGCAGGCTCAACACCTACAATCCTATAAGATTAGCAACTTAAAACTCTAGACTGGATCATGGGTGAGGATGGATATATAGCCTATATCCTAAAAAATATTAATATGACACGGTAACAACAAGTTTGAGTAGTATAAAAATATAAATGATTCTCGACTATAATATAATTATGCCTTTTCTTCTCGTTTTTAGTAGCATTTAGGTTATCCCTAAGTCCAACAACCCTAGATATCACATGCGTCTAATCCGACACCTAAGTGAACCCCATGATTACATATAATTAGTTTCAATTGAATATTCATAAATAATTGTTATATAACTCTTAACTATATACATCTAAACATAAAACACATATTTACGTGTATATCCACATATGTACTCTTCATATTAAATATTACATAACTAATTGCTAGAGTAACTAAGTGGCACCGTGGAACTGCCTAGGGTAAGTTCGTCTCTCTCTCTCTTGGGATACCGAAGTGGCACCATCCCTCGAACTAGGGTACATCTTAGGCCTATCTACCGAAGTACTGAAATGGCACCGTTGCATGGCCCGGGGTAATCCCATCTAACTCTGTTGGGATACATAATTAGTGTTATTGCCCGACGTAGGATACTATATTACTGCGGTGCTCGCTATCGTACGGCCCAAGTTAAAATACATATCTATCTACCAGGATACCAAAGTGGCATCATCGTACGGTCCATAAGAACGTCCCATCTAGGATGTATTCCATATGTACACATAATCAATATATCACATATAATGTAAAAGATAATTATTTACATTTCAAAAAGGATATGCGTCTTGTTATCTTTCCAAGTAATATCGCATATAATATTAAAGGTCCTAGATCAGTATGTTAAAATGTCTAGATCTCCAATTCATTTCAAAATTACCTCTTTACTAACTAAATAAAAAAATTCCAATTCTGCTCTAGCCTTACGGATAGCCCAAAAACCTGGTTGTTCGCACGACCCATTCTCACGGACCACAATTGTGGCATTCGAACGAGTAAACCATTCAACTCTCCAAAACTATGTATTTCTTCAACCTATAGCCCCTGTAATGACCCCTATCTGAAACCACCATTAATGTCCTAATTCAAGGTTTTAATATCCCATATACCCTAAAGTGTTCTCCAAAAATTTCTAAACCAGATTCTATGCTATCCTTACAAATTTACTATATGTATATAAGGATTTAAAATTATTTTTTAAAATTAGAACCCTAGGTTTGAATTTCATTCTAAAGTTCTAAATTTCGAACTCATTCATACCATAATCAAGGAATTTTAATCACATATTAATTCAAACCTCAATCTGTCGAATATAACACAAAATTCAATTTTGGATTGAAATTTATTTGTAAAAAATAAGTTTTTATCCATAAGTAAAATTTAATTCTATTTGTCCATCGTTGTTCTATATTTAGATTTAGAATCCAACGAATAACTATAATCTAATAACAAAATAAATTATATTAATATACTAAGTAAACTTTCCTCAAAATAAAGGTGGTGAATTCCAATTCAATTGCCCCAATTATTCTTCTCCTTCGAAGCCAATTGTTCCATTTTTCTTCTCCAAGTTATCTCTTCTCTCTAAACTCTCTCTAGTATTAGGGTTTTCTCTCTAACGTGTTAAGATAAATTAGACTAATCATAATCCCCTCTTTTATCTTGTTAAACAAGAAATTATGGTTGGGCTCCTTGTTAACCTTGACCCATTAAGCTCAAAACCATAACCAATTAGTATAAAACTTGGCCCCAAGCTATATACTAACCCATAGGGCCTAAAACCCGTCATTTAAGGTACAATCAACATTCTACTTACCCCACAAGTCATCTGAACTATCCCATCAATATTTTAATATATATATACTTGTTCGAGTTTAAAAATATTTTATTAATGTTATTTATTAAATACTGCTTAATTTATTTTTGTGTATTAAGTTCAATATAATTAATCATAATTGTACACATATAACAGTATAAAATAAGTCTTGTGATGTCACTAGTCATTGTAGATAAATAACATTTCAAAATATACATTAATTTAAATAATGCATTAACAATATAAAATAAGTCTAGTGATGTCACTAGTCAGTGCATATAAATAAAATTTCATAATATAAATTAATTTAAATAATGCATTAAAATTATGAAGTATTACTTGATTTATTTTCAATGCATGATTAATCAAAGATCTTTAGGGGTAAAAAATTTCTGCACTTAAATGTCAATCCCAAGTTATTTTTTTCCAATAATTGGTATCAGAGCCCTATTAAGATCGATCATATTTTGGAAAGGTCTATGTTGTCCACCATGAAACCCTAGTTTTGGCATGTTGAATGATTATACATCTCTATGTATGGTGTTATACTAACATGGGTTTTACATAGATTCCATATGTATATCCCTCCCATCATTGTCACATATGTTTATTTTGTGTGATTGGATCCTACGTTAGTTAATTTGTAATGATTTTTCTCTCCTAGATTGGATATGGTTGTAATAATTAGGTTTTCATAATTATTTCGTTATTAATGTATTTGGAGGAACTACAGGGTTATAATGTTTCTTTACTATTAGAATCTTGGATTTGGGTGTTGGGTTCAATTTTATGGAGTTCGGTGATGTTTTGACCTGGTTATGGAGGCTTTTGCATGCATTTTGAGAAGTTGGGACGAGTTTGTCCCCGACAGGATCAATCGATCGACCTCCCCTAGGTAGATTGAGGTTTTGAAGAATTTTGATGGTTTTGATGCTTCTTGCTCCGATTCTTCCTTTTGATCATTCCTAAAATATGCAAAGGAGTTTTTTCATATGAAATATCAACAAGAACTCATTTTTGTGATGAAGTCTATTTTAAGCTGGACTCTAAATTAAAGCGAAGTCTTCTATAATAAGGATTCTCAGGCTTGAAGAGTTCTACTTCAAGAAGGAGTTTAGGCTATGATGGAAAGAGGCATTTTTTGTCCTTTTATTTCTATTTTTTTCATTTAATTATATGCAAGTATTTTCTTTAGTATTATATTGCATAATTTCGCATGCTAATTAATTTGATAATTAGGAACACCCATTTTATGGAAAAATTGGATTTTAATTTTGAGACCAGCCTAGATCACCGTTTTTTCTGAAAAATCTTTTTTATTTATTCTTTTCTAAATTGAATTAAATATGGGTGATTAATTTAATATAAAATAAATTTTAATCTCCGATTTATTTTAATGAAAATGGTTTTTTTTAATTAAAATAGTGAGATCACGTAATTTAATTTGTATACGTAAATTAGAAATTACAAAGGATTAAAATTCGGACTTTTAGAATCGAATGAATTTTTTTTCAAAACCTTTATTTTTAGAAATACTAAGTGCATGAGGGATTTCAACATAAACTCCATAGTCTCCATTGGCATTTTAAAATTGTGATGCTATTAATTCCTCATGTTAGTTTGATCTGGCGCCCCGTCAAATGGTTTTAATCATGGTATCACGAAAATTTTAAATTTCTTAAGTGATAGCTTATTGATATTAAATGTGAGTGAGTTCAGTCCTCCCATCGAGGAAGTCCTACACGAGCAGGTTTAATTTCAATAAATGAACCGATGATATATACTTAGACGTAACTTTTAATATTCTCTCCATCAGAGTCGTTGTCATTAGAAGTTGGAACAAAAGCCCCCGGCTATTCATTATAATGGACATAAGGGTCTTGAACTTTTTGGACAGCATAATAAAAGATAAAAATATGTCTGGTTCAAGGTTGTGTGATTTAAGCTCTCATCGAGAAATCTCACATCAAAATGGAGTTGGGATGTCTAATGAGATTAATTTTAAAATTTTGGCAGTTAAGGGATGCAACATTAAACTTTAATCAAATTAATTTTAGTAATTAATTGGAAAATAATTTTTTTCAATTTCCTGATTCTAAGATTTTAAAAATGAATTAAACTTTTTCTCACCGTTTTAGTCTTAAAATTTTACTTGAATAATTTTTAAGGACTGAAAATACAATTGCACATTGGTCCAACTCAAGGGGATAATATAAACTTATTTAACCCACAATTCCCATCTATATTTTAAAATTATGATGCGATTGACTCCTCGTGTCAGCTTGATCTGGCCCCCGTCGGATGGTTTTTATCATGGAACCACAAAATTTTAATATACATTATATTTTTTTTAAATTAAATGGACATGTTTTCACTCCCCTATGGGGGAGGTTCTACATGGTTGTTTTAAATTTAAAGAATTGATTGATGATAATTTATCAACACCTTTGTTGGTTGATGACACTCAAGTAAGTACTATATTCTTAAAATTATTTCCATCATTGATTGAACTAAGTATTCTTTGGATTAGATATGATGGGGAAACCCGATAGCATTTTGTAATCTAGGAGTGAGGATCATCGATTGCTAAATAATGGTTTTAGTTGTTTGAGAATAAATTTACTTCTTTTCTGAAATGGAAGTAGGAGGATAAGTCTATGTCTCAAGAAGAACGGTTTGGGTTGAGAAAATTCATATTCCTCGATAGTAGTGAAACAACCGATATGCAGGTATTTTCACCGCAAATAGTTAGAACTTTATAGCAACATTTTTTGATTTTTACTTTCTTTGTAAGGAAAATGAAAAGGTAAAGGTTTAGATCTGAAAAGTAAATGTATGATTTATGGTTCGATCTATGGTAACCTAGTATGTAGACTTACGAGCCACAAATCAGGATTAAAACTCATTGCAAAGGTTCCAAGTAACCCGATAATTACTTTATAGATAGATGTTCCTAAGTTATGGGCAATTAGAATAATAGAATAAGTATTGGCGGTGGAATATTCTTAATAACATTGTTGTAGACATAAGGTTAATATAGGTAAATTATTTAATGTATATGGTTTTAGAAATGTTGGTTTCAGTTTTCTAAACTAGTTTTGAATAGATATTCAATTGATTTATAAATTTTTTTATCACAATTGGATATCTTTTATCTTTTCTGGTGCATTACAAAATAATTTATACATAATTAGGTTTGTGTCGAAAATACTGCTAAACACTGAATTAATTAATTAATTAGCATTCATTATATAGAAAGTTTCCTTCTCGAACAAAACACAATTTTGACACTTATGCTTAGGTTGCTTTATTTCGAATGGAATTCAAAGAATGGTTTAAAAAGGACAATTTAATTAGTTGAAAGCGGATGCACTTCTAATCTTGAATCCCTCTAAAAAGATAAATTGACTAATGACCCTTCACGACCCAAAGTTAAATAGTCAAAGCAGAGATGGTTTATGTCATACCCCATAGTTTTATATTTATATTTAATTGGATTGGATATTTAAATTATACGTGTGCCATATAATTTAATTTAATCGAGAAATAATGAGAAAATAAATAAATATTAATTTAGAGTGAAATGAATTAATATTTGTGTGACTATGTATTGACTAATGTGCTACAATAAATAAAATTGAATTAAGTCGTAAGTCAGTAAACGTGACAGAATTTAAATAATATCTCAACCGGGACATGTGCGATTAAACTAAAATATGTTGAGATGGAATATTATTGTTAAGTTACTTGGGTGACGATTTCGAGTATACAGTTGATCCGAAATGGGTCGAAATAGTCAAAATTGAGTACCTGGGGGTTGTGTTTGGGTCTCGGGAGCTTTTTAGATTAATCGGGACTAATTTAAACTGTGGAACCGAATGACCCACCAAATTCATAATAACTGTCTCATAATAGAATGACAGAATAGAAACAATCTAAACTACTAAAGCAATAAAGTAAATCTCTAGCTGCACTCCAAAAATCTCCAATCCATCATGTGCAGCTACTTCAGCAACTATATCAGAAATGTTAGTCAACGCAATGGGTAAGAGCCAACCGCATGAACATTAGATACTCCTTCCAATTAAGGTCCGTGAACCCAGACATAAGCATTATACATAATAAATATTACAATAGAGTATTTTAAATTAAACGATATAATAACATGCGAATACAGTGACACAATACTAACTATCCACATAACTAAGCCACCCCACTATTCAAGTCCTATTATATTATTACAAACATTTCATTATAAATTCTCAAGTATGAATTGAATTAATGTCATCAATTTTATTAATGCAACACCAGTATTATCAATTCACCCTATTACGAGTCATGCACATACTTATGGAGCGCCCACAATTATTACTGCGACACCAGTATATCCAGTTCACGCTATTACGAGTCATGCACATACTCCTGGTATGCCCACAGTTCTACACCACACACATCCCCCTCACTATAGCCAGTTCGCCCAATTTCGTTAGCACTGCACATATTATGAGGTTCCATACACGACACGTCACTATAGTCAGTTTGTCCAATTTCGTTAGCCCTTCACATGACATTAGTCACACACATCACTATAGTCAGTTTGCCCAAATTGTTAGTCTTGCACATACTCGCAACACAAACTCATTTTAATACCCGTTCTTTGTCTTAGGCATTAATTATCAATTCTTATTCAAGTTTTCATAGTTCTCTATTAGTCTCACCCTTTATTCAGGTAATCCAGCCTAAACCATCCCTACTCCCGTACCTAAAGATCACCAAAACCATAAGTATTTCCTAGCCAATCACTTAGGAGAAAATCCTACCAATAACTACCACCTAGTCTAGCACCTAGGCTACCGGAACCACGGAACGACGTATTACCTAGCCCCCACCCATTTAATACCCAATCGTATGAACCTACACTCACTAGTCCCATACCTAGAAAGTTTCAACAACAACGACGCCTACCTACTAGTCACATACCTAGCAAGCAACCTAAAAATAAGGGTAAAAGAATAACTACCCCAAAAATCCCAACGTCCCGCGGTGTCGAAATATTAAACTAAACCATATTAACATAAAGCATATTTTCAATTTATAGCTACAATTCTTTTGATTTATTTTACGATTGCCATATCATCCAAATTATGTCCGTTTAATTATATAATTAAATAAGTTCTACCAAAAGTCACACAAGTTGTAACATTCTATAATTTCTACATAAGTGCCACTTTTTCATTTAACACAAGATTCCATTTTTAACATGCATATTCACAACATGACACCATAAAATCCATTCTACAACCTACACATAAAAATCGTGACTTTTCGAGTCGAAACATTATTACAAATTCATATTTTTAATTTTAATACGCAAAACGTCCCACAATTCTATCGTGGTCTAAATCTCTAATCTAAGCATGTGATTGGTTCAAGTCATAAATATATTTTTAGATTTGAATAAAAATAGCCATGTAATTACTTTCACTTTCCCTAACTAGTCTTCCTGATTTCTTTTAAGAAAAATACCATTTATTAAAGTTTAGGAAATATCTAAAATGCATAACACTTAAGGGAACAGTAAACGTATTCATGCTTGTAAAGACGTCGTCTTGAAAATCAGATTACACAGTTGCGTTCCTCTCGTGAAAATATCAAAAACACGTTCTAGGATGTTCTTGAGAAAAATTCATTTGGATCTTCAAAACTTAGGTTAAAAATTGTGTTTAATGGAGTTTAAGTTTTGTAAAAGAGAGGAGATAAAACTATGGGAGACTACTGCTTTTTGAAATGGTATAAAAGTGTTTTAAAATCCCTAAACTCGAGTTTAATTAATAGAGAAAAGTATGAGAGTTTAAATTAAACACAAACACTAGAAAAAAGAGCCACATGCGCACCACTGCCAGAGCGAACCGGTTACTGCTTTTTGGAATGATATAAAAGTGTTTTGAAAACCCTAAATCCGAGTTTAATTAATAGAGAAAATAAGGAGAGTTTAAATTAAATACAAACACTAAAAAACCATTTGCGCACCACTATCGGCGCGAACCGGTTTGCCCCCTTCGGCCAGCCTGACACTCCAAGAATCCCCCAGTTTTATATATAAACCTAGAAATTCCCAATTTTACTCCTGAATTAAATTACACTTAAAAATTTATTTTATATATATCAAAACCAACATTTTTTTCATCCCGAAATTAATTACATTTCAAAATTTTATTTTCTCGAAATATTGCATTTATCAAAGATTTTTACAGCTTAAAATCATGGGGTGTTACATACGCTTATACAACTAAATATACCAAATATACATAGCTACCAAAGTAAATAACTCTCAATGTCAAACTACCCACAATCCCAATGCACAAGTATTTAACATTCATACATTGTCCTCACATTCTCTCTCTCTCTCTCTCTCTCTCTCTCTCTCTCTCTCTCTCTATATATATATATATATATATATATATATATATATATATATATATATATATATATATATATATATATATATATATATATATATATATTTATTTATGATGCTAATACCTATAGTGTAATAATTATACCCCAATATCTAGGCATACAAATACAAACCAAAGTGTACGGTACTACACCCCAATACAAGTAACCACACTCAAACTAACACCACCTTAGTCGTGTGGTCCGATCGAGTAACTAAATCCCACTATGTATAATAACTATTGTAGACACCCCATTCCAATACCCCCTTCCCCCCAACCTCTCCTTAGGTTCCTAGCACCTCCCTTCACCATTGCTAACCCAAGTAATACCCCGAATTCTGACCTAAAGGCCATCGGGCACTCCCAGGCTTCGTTGGACCAAAAGTCAAACACTTCAGCTCGAACGAAACTGAATGAATCTTTGAAGGGCACTGAAACCCCTTTTCAACGGTCTGTCCCGTGCAAGATTCTGACTTACGGTGCGGATGAACGACCCGTCTTCCCCCGAAACTCGATCAGAAGGTCAGTGCACACTCCTAGGATCTGTTTGACCAAAGCCAACTCTTCATATCCACTGAGACTGAATGAATCTTCGAAGAGCACTGAAACCGTACGCGATTCTGACTTACGGTACGGACGAACGATCCGTTTTACTCTGTAAAGTCACCGAACGCTTCCAGGCCCCAGTTGACCAAAGTCAACTCCCCGAACCAGGTCAAACTCTTTGGAATGCCGAATTACATCTCCTAACCTTTCCAATGGTCCGTCCCGTGCACGATTCTTTCTTACCATGCGGACGAACGATCCGTTTGCATCCGACGATTCCCCATCCAAAGGACCGACGAACGCTTCCGAGCCACATTTGACCAAAAGTAAATTCTCGGACCCAGGAGCAGGCCTAAGGACTTTCGAATGCATCTGAAATACCTTTCCAACGGTTCATCTTGTGCATGATTTGGATCAACGGTTCGCGCTCTACGATCGATTTTTCGAAGGAACCTGAAAGACACTGCCAAACGGCAGGTTCCAAACCCTGCCTATCGGCAGTGTGACTAAACACACCTGCCGATTGGCAGGACCAGGGCTATGTCGATCGTCAATGCCCTGGGCCTATAAAAATGAGGGCCTAACCTCATTCCAAAGGAGAAAAAATCAGATATCCATTACTCTCAGCAAGTTCAGAAAACCCCTCTCGAAGTCAGCGTGATTTCCCCATCCAAATCCCTTTCCAACCTTCACCTTTAATCACCTTCTTAATCAAACTTGGTGAATTAAGTACCCTCCATCATCACCCAAGTGCAAGGTCTGCTCTCCAACATCCAAGATCAAGCTCAAGATCTTCAAGAAGGTCCAACTTTTTCAACTCTCTCTTTAAATTCCCTTCAATTCTCATTAACTTGTTTTATTACTTAGAACTTTTATTCTCTTATCTCACATATCCTAATATACTTTTTATTTAGTATTATTGAACATCTCTTATTTTCATATAAATAAAAACCAAAAAATAAGAAAAAAGAGGATTTGCTCATAAATTCCAAACGGGAATTCTCACACTTTTCTCACAACTAAAACACTTTCTTACACACACACACAAATAAGAGAAGTTCTCGGTTGGATTCATGGCATAAATCCCACCCCTCATTTTGCATACGAACTAATGGACTTTGATGCCTCTATAGGCTACGTAGGCGTCTCAGGGTAAAACCTGAGACTCGAGTCATTTTCCTACTTTTTTCCTAATTTTTCCACGTTCTTTAAACTTAACTCTCTTATATTCTATATATTTACATATACATATATTTGTTCTTAGTGGCGTATTATTCCACATGCGTTATCATTCCCTTATAATGATCGACGCTAGGATAATCGCATAAACCCTATTTTCTAATATTATTTTTTAGGAACATTCCTATGGATGACTCGCTTTATCTCTTCCATGATATAAGTCTATGATTCCTATCTCCGCTACGTATACACATGCACACACATCACGGATAAATAAAGGAAAATAGCAACAACCCATGAGAGACCGTAAGGATGGAATGGGTGCCTAACACCTTCCCATTTCATAACTTAGCCTCCGGACCCTTTTCGAATCATTTTGGTTTCGTATGCATCAGTATGTCTTTGGATGTTGTCCCTTGGGATGGCTCCCTTTTCTTTTGTCTGTTTTGAGTAAAATAGACTCCATCTCTCTACATTTTTTAACTCATCAATGAAGTCGTCCGAAGTACTCCCCAGAGGGACGTGCGGGACCAAAGGGATCCTCTCCCGTAGCGAGGATCGGGGATGGCCACAGTGGCGATTATGCTGGGGACTATTTATTTTGAGGGCTAGACTCTATTTACATGGGTGTTATATTTGTTTATATTTTCCCCTATTTTTCATGTTCCCCTTTTACTATTCATGTGTACCTCATGCTTATGCTTCTATTCACGCACTTATAGAAAATTCTTCATGTACATTTCGCACCACGTGCACCTAGGATCACATATATCCCCATGTTGCACACATCGCCCATACTTGGTATACCATTGGTACTCACACTTTGCTCCCTATTGGGCATGATCAAGAAAGATACTCTCATAAGATACTAATAAGAGAATCATGCATGATTCACACAATATCACCAAAGAGCATTGTGATTGACCAAATTTTGTCCAGGAACTAGAGGGTCACTTCGTGATGGGAGCTGGTCCGGCAGGGCGCAGTTAGCCTAAGTTATATTACTCTCACCTTCCATTGGCAAAGTACCTTCGACGTATATCGAACGGTTCCCTCGCATCGTACCGCTTGACCGAAGTCATAACAAGAGGTATATCACAGGGAACTCATTCACGTACGCCGAGTATATCGAATTCTCTCTCACGCGTACCGTCCCCACGAGGTATATAATGAGGCAATTCACGTACACTCAAGTATAGCAAAGGGCTTGTCCACACGTACCGATTGCCCTCAAAAGCAAGATGTATATCGTAGAAGCCGCGCCAAAGGGGGGAACCCTTTCTGATTTACCCAATAAAGTTGCATACCCGCATATAGATGCCAAGCCTAGGACACACATGTTAGATTCCCGGTTTCAACCTGAAACTCTGTCAAAATTCTGGGTCGTCCTGTCGCCTAAATTTTTGCGCATTTTTAAAACGGGACCCTACCCGTGATCTTGGTTACAAGTCCAGACATAACTTTACATATGTTACAAACCCAACTTTTCCAGGCTCGGGTCCCGTCCGGCATTTAATTTTGCATTTAGGAGAATTCAATACAAGTGAGAACATAATAATAATAATAATAATAATAATAATAATAATAATAATAATAATAATAATAATAATAATAATAATAATAATAATAATAATAATAATCATGTTGAGACCGTCTCCAAAATATTTCTCCCTTCTTCATTAAAAATCCAAAAACATTTCTCCTTTCTTTATCAAAAATCCAAAAACACTTCTCCTTTCTTTATCAAAAATCCAAAAATATTTCTCCTTTCGTTACCAAAAATCCAAAAATATTGTCTTTCAATCTCAAAAAAAAATGTTAAAAATATTTTCCTTCTTTCTTTTCAAAAATAAATCCCATTTTACGCCTTCTCAGGTCGATCGCAGGTCCTTGGCCTGTCTCCTTATTGGCTTCGGTCTTCAGTCAAATAACCTTAGAGTTTCGTCCGTTCCCCTGATACCTCCTCTGAGTCTGGTATTCATCCACTTTCCATGGAGAATACAGATCAAGTACCAATTACGCAGCCAGATCTGACGCAGTTTTAGCTCAACTCGTGTCCAAGATTGACAACCTTCGGACTGAGGTCCGAGAGATGTAACGAAACCAGGTTCCTGTTCCTCAAGAGCCCGAGGCCCTATTCCCTCACGCGATGGGTCCATCGGAACCTATCTAGATTCCAAAATAATATCAGCACCCCCCTTATGTCCCTCCTATTAATGGGTCGCCGCCTGCCCAGTCTAGGGCTAACTTGCCGGCGATCGTTGATCCGAAAGAGGAAGAGTTGAAAAAGGTCAAACAAGATCTCAAGATGCCAACTAAGAAGTTCGACCAAGTCACAATCTTTAGAAATTACATGGACTACACCCACATGTCTCCTTATCCTAAGGCAAGGTTACTCGAGAAGTTCAAGATGCCGAATATCGAGAAATTCCGACGAAGTGGACCCCCGATTGTCCATCTTCGCAGTTATCTCCATGTTATGACTCTCTTAGGGGCTTTTGAAGAAGTGATGGCCCAATTATTTCAGCAAACTTTGAAAGATAGCGTTCTCCGATGGTTTTTGTCTCTCGAGGAGTATAGAATCCGTAGCTGGGAGGATGTAGCCCGAGAATTCATGTCGCAGTACAAATATAACGAAGAGCTTGAGGTCACCCGCCGTGATTTAGAGATTCTCAAATAGAACTCTGGGGAATCAGTCAGTAACTTCATATCCCGATGGAGGGAAAAGGCATCCACTATGACCAATCGGCCATCCGAGGAAGAACAAGTCAACATAGTGAAGAAGAATTTCTTGCCTCATGTCCGAGAAACCATGGGAGGACAATACTATCCCCACTTCCGAGATCTCAGAGAAGCAGGAGTAGAAATCGAGGAAGGTCTTGCTGAAACATAGGTTGAACCAAAGAAAGTGTCCGGAGAGTTCACCCCCAAAAAATATGACAAACCTGCCAGTTCTGCAATCTCAACCATCAAGAACATCTCTCAACCAACCACTTCGTGGGCACCAGAAAGCTGCCTTGTCCCAGTCCAAAAGGAATACACCGAGCTTCATGCTCCCCTCTCCAAGGTTCATCAAGCCCTGTTAAGACGAAATCTCATCAAACCCTTGGATCCCCGTCCATTGCCAAATCCACTTCCAAGAAACTTCAAGGCAGATGCCCATTGCGCCTTTCACCAAACAGCTGGTCATACCACCGACCAATGCTTTCACCTTCGAAACATAATCCAAGGTCTAATTGACCGGGGTACCATTGACCCACCAGCCAATCCTAAGCCAAACACTACTCACAACCCACTCCCAAATCATACCAATGTTATTTTCCTAGAAATGAACCCAGAATTTGATCCCTCAACTCAAATCACACCCATACACTCTCCCAAACCTCTCCAAACTTGCCCATATTTCCTCCTACACCCTGTTAGCCTTGTTGATCAGGCATTGTCACTCCTTACCAGAACATGCATCGTTGTCCGTACCCGTTCTGAAAATGGAAGTATGGAATTATCAGAAGTGTTAAACCAACTCCTAGAGTTTGGGCTGAAATTGCCCTCACAGATGATCATTGATTGCCAAAGGTTCAGTACGCTGTTCTTGGAAGCACGAAAATGGGCCCGAGAGTCAGACAAATGGGTGGTACCAACCGATGAAGTCAGTCTGGATGATGTCGTCCAGATCATGGTAGCATCATTCAGGCAAACCAATAATATTTGCAATATGACCGAGTTACTTGATACTCTAAAGTTATAAGGGCGCCTGATACCTTCACCCTTACATATCCCCACAGAATGGGAAGACCTATATGAAGAAGCCATTGAAGTTGTAGAATGCATTGACTTTACATGGAAAGACAAAATTATTGCCACCGGATTGGGGGGAGAATTCGAAGATTCGAATGAAGAACAAGTTTTCGAGAAAACTTGTCCGGTAGCCGACATGTGTGGGATGATATCATTTGAGGAGCTCTTCGAAGAAATAACAAGGTAGTAGAACAACCCAAGATCAAAGAAGAAACAGGGTTCATGTTCTTCCCTTCTTCAGTAAATCACATGATTAGATCAGGGAGGCATTACCAGATCCCAAGCTCACTACTAACCAATGACAAGAAGAAAGGCGTTGAAAACCTTCCTATGCCAGAAATGACCCTCAAGGAGAGAAAGATCCTCGATCAACTAAAGAAAACATAAGCTAACATCACTCTATGGGGGCTTTTCATGTCTTCCCAGCTGTACAGAAATGCTTTGACCAAGTTGCTCACTGGACCCACAATTCTTCCCTCTACTACACTAGAAGAAGCGTTAAATTTAGTCGAATCCTTGACCTCTACCCGAATGCAATCCTTTTTCGAAGAATAAATCCCCAGAATTGGGCCAAACCACAATCATGCACTCAACATCTCCATCGAAGTTATGGGGAAAATTGTACCACTCTCTCTTGTCGATAATGGATCCGCCTTGAATGTCTGCCCATTAAGAACCTTCAAATGATTAGGACTGAAAGAAAGTGACCTCGCTCCAACTTTTGCTGATGTATGTGACTATGATAATACCCGTCGGGAGGTAATAGGATCTATAAAACTTATAATAGGGGCTGGCCCTATAAACCCTGTCGTTGAATTCCAAGTTATTGACATCCCATCTTGTTTCAACCTGTTACTTGGATGTCCTTGGCTCCACAGTATCAAGGGTGTGTCTTCCTCACTCCATCAGAAACTGAAGTTCTTCATCGACGGACGAGTCATCACCATTTTGGGCGACGACGATAATGCCGAGGGTACAAGTACCAGCAGTCCAATCCTTGAGATACAGCACGGGTCAAATGATATGCTCCAATTAGGATTCCGAGTTGAGCCACTCCTACTCCCGACAGGGGATGATTTCAAAGAAAGGGTTTGTCCAGAATACGACCCTCATGGCAACTACAATGTGATTCAGATGTTCATAAACATGCACTTCATGCCCGGACTGGGGCTAGGACAAAGACAACAAGGGATACTTGATCCCATTAAATTGCAGAAAGATTTCCCTCCTTGTCGTTTGGGGTATCATCCATAAGAATAAGATCTCAGAATGATCCGCCAGTCTCGAACAAAGAGAAGACTAGACTACATCCAGACCATCTCAGGTGACTCCTTGAATGGACGACTCATCAAAAAGGGGGAGGATTTACCCTTTTGTGGCTTTTCGGAGCCATGGTATGACCATACAGATAAAAAGATGAAACCCGGAATGGAGATCTTTTTCCAAGACAGCTACCCATGGGCTGAAAGTTCCCAACACCATATACAACCGCTCATCAGAGATACCGAAGATTCCGAGGGAAGTGACTCCGAGAATTTGTTTGACTTACAGACATTGGGGTTGACACTCTGCATGGTTCATTCAGGCACTACATCACCGAATCCATCCCACCTGATTAAAGCTGCTGATACACCTCTCCTCAACTGGCATGATGCGCTAGTTCTACCTGTTGAAATCTCACCTAACACTAATGTTTTCCCCATTTCTTCTTCTTTTGTCTATCTTTGCTCAAATGTAATCGAGACCTCCTTTGATGAGGTTCTCAATGTTGCTTTTCCTATCAATGAAATAAACGAAGATTTTGAGTATCTTGTTGTGCTTTACATTAATTGTTTAGATTCTAATAAAACTATTGATGATAATGATTTTGGAAATGAACAATTCTTAACTGATCTAAATAAGGTTAATAACAAACAACATAATCGTGTTCAAGTTAATGAAGAAGAAATATTTATTATTAACCTCGGTTTCAGTAGCCAACTGCACGAGATTAGGATAGGGGCTACCCTCGACGAGCATGAGCGCGTACAACTCGAAGAATTATTGAAGTAATTCGTGGATGTCTTCGCTTGGTCCTACGACGATATGCCCGACATTGATCCTCAAATTGCTCAGCATGAGATCCCCACTCTTCCAAATTACAAGCCAGTTAAACAAAAGTTGAGAAAGCTCCACACCAAATGGTCTCTCAAAGTCAAAGAAAAGGTGGTCAAATAGCTGAATGTGGGTTTCATTCGTGTGATCGAATATCCCATATGGATAACCAACATAGTACCTATGCCGAAATTAGTAGGGAAGGTTCGGATGTGTGTAGACTACAGGTACTTGAACAAAGCCTCTCCAAAGGATGATTACCTTCTACCCAATATCGACATGATTGTGGACAACACGGTCAATCAAGATCTCAAGTCATTCGTCGACGGTTTTGTCGGATACAACCAAATCAAAATGCACCCAGATCATCAAGAAAAAACCTCGTTCATCATCCCATGGGGAACCTTTTACTATACTATTATGCCATTTGGTCTCAAGAATGTTGGGGCTACCTACCAGAGGGCTGCCACAACCATCCTGCACGATCTGATTCACAAAGAAGTCGAGGTCTATGTGGATGATATGATTATCAAATCCAAAACTAGAGAAGGCCATGTTTCCGCTCTCTAAAAGTTCTTCAAACGACTACGACGGTATCAAATGAGACTCAATCCACAGAAATGTGTCTTCGGCGTTACAAAGGGAAAACTCTTGGGATTCATGGTTAGTGAAAAAGGGATAGAAGTGGATCCTACCAAGCTAAAATCCATACTTGAGATGACACCTCCCTGAACGGAGAAAGAGGTCCGAGGTTTCCTTGGGAAATTGCAATACATCAGCCGGTTCATCAGCCATCTCACCCCCATTTGTGAACCAAATTTCAAACTCCTCCAAAAGGATTCAACCAAAGTTAGGAATGAGGCCTTCTAAGAAGCCTTCGACCAAATCAAATAATACCTGACTCACCCTCCGGTACTCATGCCACCACAACCTGGTCTCCCCTTGCTCTTATACCTAACCATAACCGACACTGCAGTTGGGGCTTTGCTAGCCCAATACCTTGAACATTCCCGTAAAGGAAGAGCCATCTATTACGCCAGTCGCAAATTGGTCAGGTACGAAGTCAACTACACCACTTTGGAAAAAGCATGCGTCGCGCTTGTTTGGGTCACACAAAAGTTACGACACTACATGCTCACCTTCCTCATTAAACTTGTATCCCGAATGGACCCCATCAAGTACCTGCTTGAGAAACTCGCCTTATGCAGCTGAATGGCTCGATGGTTGATGCTCTTAGCCGAGTTTGATATCGTGTACGTCACACAGAAAGCCATGAAAGGAAGATCCATCTCTGACTACCTCGTTGATTACCCTATAGAAGAAGCTGATGACTGGATCTGAGAATTCCCAGATGAAAATATCCTCTACATCGCTCAAGACGACCTCCGACGGCAAATGTTCTTTGACAGCGCTGCCAACAAAAAGGGATATGGCATTAGGATACTTCTGATTTCCCCAGATGACTCCCACACTCCCATCACCATCAAATTGGATTTCCCCTGCACCAACAACATGACTGAATACGAGGCGTGTACGGTAGGCCTTAAAGTTGCTCTCAAGAAAGGTATCCAACGCCTAGATGTCTATGGGGATTCTGCCCTCATCATTGGTCAGGTGCTCAGAAAATGGAAAGTTAAAGACGAAAAACTCCAATCCTTCCATGCCCACCTAGAAGAACTAGCCTCCCAATTCCAAGACATCACCTTCCACTACCTACCTCAAGAAAAAAATAACCTAGTCGATGCCCTTGCTACCCTAGCCTCCATGGTCAACATGCCCGAAGGAATAAAAATGGTCACCTTCCTGGTCCAAAAGCAAGATAAACTAACCCACTTCTACCAAATTGAGCTCATCACCAAAGAAGATCCCGAGCTAGCCAACTGCTGGTATTATGATATCTGACACCTCCTCAAGCATGGTAAGTATCCTGAGGGTTCCAACAAGAAAGATCGGTCAATCCTTCGAAGGCTGGCCGCCTAATACATTATCTTTCACAAATCACTATTCAAAAGAAACTTCGATGGAACCCATATACACTGCATCGCAGGGGTTGACATTGAAGAGGTGATGTAAAGAATCCACAGCTGGGAATGCAGACCCCACATGAACGGTCACATGCTTTCCAAGAAGATCATTCGACAAGGCTATTACTGGACCACCATGATCCAGGATTGCACCGCCTATGTACGGAAATGCCTCAAATGCCAACAGTTCTTCGACCTTCAACACTTGCCTCCATAATAATTATACAACATGACTTCTCCCTGGTCGTTCTCCACCTGGGGTATCGACATCATAGGGAAGGTTACACCCAAGGCCTATAGCGGGCATGATTTCATCCTGGTTTCCATTGATTACTTCACCAAATGGGTCGAAGCCGAGTCATACGCGGTCCTGAACGCCAAGAAAGTGGGCAAATTCATCAAGAAAAACATCATCTGCCAATATGGGATCCGCACGAGCTAGTGTCAGATAATGGGTTGCATTTTGAGGCAGAATTCACAAAGGTGGTCAACGAGTATGGGATTCAGAGACACAAATCTTCTCCCTACCGACCTCAAACCAATGGTGCAATCGAAGCCAATAACAAGAACCTCAAAGCTATCATCAGTAAGATGACCGAAAGTTATCGAGATTGGGCTGATTGAATCCCATACGCACTCTAGGGATACAGAACCACAATCCGAACCTCTAATGGGGCTACCCCTTACTCTCTAGTCTATGGCATGGAAGCAGTCCTACCCGTGGAGCTAGAAATACCCTCGTTACGCGTCATGCTTGAAAGCAAGGTCAGTGAGGAGGACTGGCCTCAAAGCCGCCTCGACGAGATGTCACTCTTGGACGAAAGGAGACTGAAGGGGTACCATCGCCGAATAGCACGTTCATTCAATAAGAGAGTCAAGGACTGCGGTGTCCAAGAAGGGGATTTATCCCTCAAAGAAATTGTAGAGCCCATCTGGGACCCTAGAGGGAAATTCAAGCCCAATTGGAGCGGCCCATATATTGTCAAGAAGATCTTGTCCGGCGGTACCTCCATGCTCACCGACTTAGACGAAGAAGAGATGGCTCGTCCAGTCAACCTGGACCGTCTCAAGATATTTTACCCCTAGTCCCAAATCTCGGCGCGCTACGACTCTTCTCATCTCCCTTCTATTCTAAAAAAAAAATCTCTTCATTTTCCTCTACCCAGAACTACGTGGGCCTAATCCTCTGCAAAAAAAAATCATTTCCAGAAAAATTAAAAAATTTCAAACAACCCCAGAGGTACGTAGTCAGCTCATACATCTTACATGAGCACGGCCCCTTCTTTTTCACAAAAACTATTATTTTCTTATCTTCGAGACATATATTTGAACAAAAGGATTATACATGCCTTAGCGATCGGTATAGATAACTCAAAATACAAATTTCATCAAAAGGCACAACGGGGTGATCAAAAACTTGTTTATTTCCATAATAAGAAATTACAGTGCAATTACATAAAGGAACGGATAACTCCCTCCTCCCCCACCTACCTTCCTAAAAAGCCAAATAAAAAAACTAAACTTATTTCTTGGTACAAAATAAACTCTCTAGGAGTCCTACCCACAACTAGCAGTGGATCCCGCTCCATCATCATTATCTACATCATGGGGTCTCCAAATTTCCCCTGCCTGAATGGAGTGCCGCAAACGCTCCAAGGACCGATAAGCTCGAACCAGCCTCGAAAAACTACCACACCTCCCTCCATGGTATTAGATAAAACAAGCCACCTTTGTACAGTCTCCACTACCAACATCTTGCTAACTACTCTCCTCCACAACCACTTCATATAATACCCAGGGATGTCCCAAACTCTCCCAGCAGACTGAGAGGGACGAGACGACGGACGTTGACTCTCCCACAAAGAGCCAAGCCTCATGCGTCGACGTTCTGTCAAATCTTCTACCGGAAAGAAGTCTAGTGTTCGAGGTGGCACAATCTGCTCCCAGCCAAATTGGCGTAGAAGACACCAAGGTAAATAAAAAGAGGTCTGTCTGAGACCAACCAGCCGTACATACGGGTATTCTCCTAGTTTCAGAATAGGCAGCAGTTGTCCCCACCAAGGTACTGATCAGTACAGATTTAGAGCCCCATGCTCCACGAACCAGTTATCCTAACTCTCAATATCCAGGCCAACACTGATGAAATGGCGTGAAAAGATATTGGGTACAGCCGACAAAGTGTATTCCGGAGGAGTCACTAGGTGGAATCTTTCAGACAACCACATGAACAACATCACAAGACTACCCCTCAAAAAGTCAAAACGGCTTTCTCGCCAGGCATCTCAGCCATTCAAAATCTTCACCAGTATCCCCGCCACAGGATTGCGATGGTAGGACATCCATAAGGTGATAGTTGTAAGTTGAGGGTCCACCAACAGCTCCCCGGTCACCAGCAGCAACTTCGAAACGAAGCCCAAAACGACAGCTCTGGCATATCCAGCATCACCAACCTCCTGCAAATGCACGAACCGCAACACCGTCGGAAGAGAAATCATACCTCTAGCCACCAGTGATCTGGCCGCCGAGGATAAAACACAAAGAAGCCCGGTCAATAACTCCCGAGGAGAACGATAAAACTCAGGCAGAGCCACAGCAACGCCGGGATTTATCCCCATTATGGCGAAAAAGTCCTCATAAGTCGGACAGACTTCTTCCAAGCCAAAGAGGAGTACATGGTCTTCGGGGTACCAGAATTGTACCGCCACCATCAGCATATTCCACTCTATGGACCGATTACGCCAGAAAAAAAACTCGACATATGTTGTAAGCATCGTAGTCGACGTTATAGGAGCACATTGCCTACAAAGTCTCAAGGTAGTTGGCAAACTCAACACTACCAGGGAGAGCCATCTCACAGAACCAGAAAGTAAGAATGTGAATGTGTGAGAAAAACACTCCACTGTTACCCCTCTTTTATACTTGAAAACTCCCACAAAAGACATAACCCTTACAAAAATTGGAAGAAATCCTGCCCCTCAAGGTACCAAAGGCTGAAGAGGGTACTAATCAAAGCTTTGAATTGATGGGACTGGACTGACCTGCCGATAGGCAGGACAAGGTGCTTACCGATCGGCAACCCCCTACTTTTGGAAACTTTCCTTTTTCCTCTTTTGTCGAATTCACAAAACTCAATAAAAAATAAATTGATATTCTAAAAAAAATTTCAAAAATTCCCCTTTCCAGCTTTATATAAATTCTCATTTTAACTTTCCTTCAAATCCCAAAAATATTTTTTTTTACGGTCTCAGCAGCAAAGTAAAAAGCGCATGTGCATTCATTCATTTATCATTAACAAAAGATAATCAAAAAACTTTATTGCATTGCATAGATATTTCTCTGTGTTACATCATTTTGCAGGAAAATAAAGAAAAGCATAAAAACAAACGAGACTCAACCCGAACTCATATTCTCTCTCTCTCACTTGCCCTTTCCCCTAAGAGCTTCCACCCCTGCGACGCGCTCTCTTTCCTCGACGGCGAGATGACGCACCACCGCTACCTGAACCAGACTCCTCCCCGGATGACGCAGACGGCACCAAGCAAGAAGGAACAGGAACTGCATCCCGAATATGGGCAGTTACCAAAGATATCCAATCCCTAATATCCCTCAGCCAAGTGGTGGACACCCGGACATGATGCAAGAAAAGGCAAAATCGGTATCAAGCAAAAAAGATCAAAATAAAGGAAAAGGAGAAGAACAGAAAGATATAACTCAGGACGAAGAACCTCTTCTATCAAGCCCAACTCCTCCGGGTCCATCGCATGAGGAAGATGCAACATAGGCACCATCCCTCCATCAGCCCATCGGATATTGTATAAAGGAGTATGCATCCGCAAAAAGGGAACCTTCGAAGTCGTCGCCACCACAGATGTCGAAGGACCACCACCGCTGTGGGAGGACCCCACTGGCTGACTCGAACCCGCGGGAGGGAAGGGCAGTGTATCATATATGCTGGGTGCCATCAGCCAGCTCATCACAAAGTCCATATAATCATATGGTACAGCCGTATCAGTGTACAGCAGGTAGGACTCGCCAATCATCGCCGCGATCCTCGCATCCTTGGGCAGCATCCGCTCCTGCCTTGTAGACATAGGGGACCTCGCAGGTGGCACCACCACCTCCTCCTTAGCAATCTGTCGGACCACCCTCTCCCCGAGATACCAAGAGTGGCCAAACTCATGCGATAGAAAATACCTCATCTACGCATTTACTCCAGTCAACCCTGTCTCCTAAACGAGCGTCCCCCAAGGGTAAAAGGTCACCTAAAAATCCCCAGCAGATATGAGTCAAATATAAAATCAAAGCACACAAAGGTCTTAGACTAAAGAAGAAAAAAGTCTTACCCTATCACTAGTCAGGCCATTCAAGACCTAACGCACCGCATCCAAAGAGAGAGACCTCCTCGATTGCTTATTGTCCTTGCGCCATCGATGCAACCGGAAAAAATCCCTAACGGTCTCGTCATTCAAAGCAATCAGCTGGGTACTACACCCAATCACCTCATAGAACCACGTCTGCCAAAGACAAGAATTCGCAATCAAAAGAGGTGCATAAGGAAAATGCGAATGTATGAAAGGTAAATGCACAAAATTAAAGAATACCTCAATAAGATACATGGCTCCGGTGAAAGACTATCGGCAGCACCTGCTGAATGCATCTAAAGAGAAATAAAGGGTCGCCAAAGTCAGGCTCCCCCAATCATAGAGAGGGATGTTCAAAAACATCCTCAGATATGGTAAAACCCATAAGTGGACAACGTCGCCGCTCGAAGCCACCAGAAACCCCCCAACACCAGTAAAAATGAACAATCGGGCCATCTGTCTCACCTATAGCCCGTCCTCCACATCGATCACTCTGCCAATAAAACATCCTTCAGCAACGACAGACGGATGGAGTCCCCAAACACTATCCTCCCCACATCACCAAGTGCCGCGTGCATCGCCTCCGGCCTCACCCGCAAAGAGGGATCCACCTCTATCTGATCTCCATCGTAATCCAGCCCCAGCAGCTGCTACACATCTATGGGAGTCACAGTCATCTCCCCGAAGCCAAAATGAAAGGTGTGGGTAGTGTCCCACCACCTCTCCCCCAGAGCACATAAGACTGCCTTCGAACGAGGCGTCTCATCTAGCACAGACTCCAACCTCCCAAAGCCTGCTAAGGATACCACCCAACGCACCACAGGTGGAAGATGCTCTCAGATATCCTTAAGCCCCGTCGTCCCACGGGCATGCATATTCGACAAAGAAACATCAGACTGCCAAAAGAAGAAATCCTTGTCAAAATCCAAAAAAAAGTGAAAATCACCAAAAAATAATGCCAAAAGTCATTTTACTTACATAACCACCAGGGTTCACCACCCTCGAAGAGCGATGACGCGACGGCTCCCGCAGCAAGATCCGCTCATCCGCAACCGGCTCGAATTCGTCAAAAGAGTTCTCGCTCCCCAAAGCAAGAGGCGTCCTGGCCCTCCACTCCACGTTTGCCCAGTCATCAACAGCCAACCATTCCCGATATACTGCAGTGTTCACAAAAGCGACCATTTTTCAAAGATCGAAATGCTAGAAATGATTCGCAGAAGAAAATCGCAAAAAGAGAGAAGGCAAGAAACTGTGAAAATGTGGGGAATTCACTTCCTTTATATAGGATGCCAAGGGTCATGCCGATCGGCATTGACCCCCAACCTACCAATCGGCATTGACCCTTTACCTTCTCGAGGCAACTCAAAAGTCTGTGCCACTGCCGAATAGCACCCTCCACACCATGCCGACCAGCACCCCCTTAAATTTTCATACAGAAAACCCTGAAAAATCCTCAGAAAATTCCCAAAAATCTCGTAAAGGATTTAGAACATTTTCACCAAGAAAATTTCACACTCCCCCAAGCAGAACACCTATTTCCCCTGCGGAATTCTCAAAATCCAAGCGAATCTCTCCTAGCAACGTCCCCGGGGGACCTCCAAAATATCCAAAACTTCAGGATCATATCCTATTTCCTAAAGGTCTCAAATTTCCCCGAGAAATACGTTCAAACCATGGACCACCTAATCGCTTCCCCAGTATCAGATCGGTTGTTCCCCCGGTAAAGTCTCCAAAAGACATAAGGATTTCCCCAGCAATCGGCTCCCCAGCTCAAATCAAAATCATGAGGTAATTTTCCCAGCAAAGTTCCCCAAGAACTTCCCACCTTAAGCCTGCAGAATTGGCTTTGACCCGCAGAATTGGTCATTTCAACTTAAGCCCGTAGAATGGCTTCGATCCACAGAATTGGTCATCGCACCTTAATCCCACAGAATTGGCTTCGACCCGCAGAATTGGTCATCTCACCTTCAGCCCGCAGAATTGGTTTCGACCCGTAGAATTGGTCATCTCATCCTTGACCTGCAGAATTGGTCATCTCAACTTAAGCCCGCAGATTTGGCTTCGACCCGCAGAATTGGTCATCCCTAACTTAAGCCCACATAATTGGCTTTGACCCGCAAAATCGGTCATCACAACCTAAGCCTTCAGAATTGTCTTCGACCCGCAGAATTGGTCACCCCCTTCATTGTTATAGGTCTTCGAAATTGACCTAAATCTTTGGTCATCACTTCCTTTAAGACCATCCCCAGCATGCCCCTTTAAGCCCGCCGAATCGGCTTCGACTCGCAAAATTGGTCACCCTTATCTTCAAGCCCTCAGAATCGGTGTTGACCCGCAGAATCGGTCATCCTCATCCTTAGGTCCTCAAAATCGACATCGACCCCATGGTCATCTTCTTTCAAAGGCATCATGTGGTGTCTATTCGACGACTTTCATTTATTCCAAACCCACCCGTCGAGGGGCTCTATAGACACCTCATTCTAATACCCCCCCCCCCAACCTCTCCTTAGATCCCTAGAACCTCTCTTCACCATTGCAAACCCAAGTCATACCCCGGCTACTGACCTAAAAGCCATCGGGCACTCCCAGCCTCCATTTGACCAAAAGTCAAACTCTTCATCTCGAATGAGACTGAATGAATATTCGAAGGTTAGTTAGACCCCCTTCCAATGGTCCGTCCCGTGTGCGATTCTGACTTACGGTGCGGACAAACGACCCATTTTCCCCCGAAACTCGATCAGGAGGTCACCGGATGCTCCCAAGCTCCGTTTGACCAAAGTCAACTGTTGCCCAGATTATACTCAAGAGGGGGGTGAATTGAGTTTTCACAAACTTTTAAGTCAAATTAGGATTTCAGAAAAATATTAAATTTAAATCACTTTGGACAAATTTTAGATTAATAAAACTAAAGAATAAATTCAACAATAACAAATAAATGCAACTAACTAATTTAAACAACTAAAGATGAAGATATTAACACTCTAGAAATATTAAATTAATTTTCGTATTTAATATTAAGTGATATTCTGAAATTAATTATTTAACTCAAAAATAATTATTTTAACCTTAAAATTAATTAAGTCAAATTTCGGAATTAATTTATTTGCAAGATAGTGTGCTGAAAATATTAACTCAAGCAAGCATGTGCAAATAAATAAATAAAAGTGCGGAAAATAAATGACACCGAAATTTAACGTGGTTCGGCCAAATCCCGGCCTACGTCCACGCGCCTAGAGCCCCTGTCTCCTTTGCGCTTCACTAAACCTGATCCACTTGCGGGTAGGATCAAATCACCGCGTACAACTGTTTGCAAGCTAACTCCGAGCTTCAAACCCCGTGGCCCACTTGCGGATAGGAACCAATTACCGGTACAAACCGAAGCTTCAACAAAGCTTCACAATAAATCTGAATTTTTGTAGTACAGAATAAAATACTGAAACTCCTTAAAATACAATTTTTAATCTAAGTTTCTCCTTCTTGAATCAGACTTCAATAAATGATGTTGAAGTAGGCACAAGTCTTCTTCTTCAATGATTTGAGCAGATGATAAAATTAATTGCTCTCTTGAATGTGTAGCTGAGTAGAAAAATAAATGCTCTCAATAATTCTTTCTCATATTTTCGTTCTTGTTCTGCTGAATAATAAATTCAAAAATGCTCTCAAAGAAATCTGTGTAGTTCTTTCACATAAGCTTTCTGCTCTCGCTTATGTTGATGAAGTACATCAAGCCATTAAGTATCTTTGTGAGAAACTAGCTGTTAGACACACACACACACACACACACACACACACACACACACACACACACACATATATATATATATATATATATATATATATATATATATATATAGAGAGAGAGAGAGAGAGAGAGAGAGAGAGAGAGAAACCCAACCAACTATCCCAAATAAAACCAACCCGTAATTTCCAACAACCCCCAACTGTGTAAATGCTACAGGACTGGATTGATTCGATCCTAGGCCGAATTTATTCGAAGGGTTCAGAATGCTAAGCTTTGCCCAGTTATACTTCCATGGCGGCCCCAAAATATCCAAAATCAGCCTAGGGTTTCTACAACAACTAAAACCTAATCTTTCAAACATAAAAGTCGCATATTAATGTATATAATGAGTTTTTCATAAGATTGAACTTGATTCTAATACAATTAAGGGTTAAATTTCAAATCTTGACATACAAACCCTAGTTACATCTTCTTCTTGCAATTGGGCCAAATTAATATGTGATTAACATCAATTCTTTCATTAAACATGTGGTTACACGTTACTCAATTCAAATAATGAAATGAATCAGATCTACAACATATGATGATTCAATTAATATAAATCAAGGGTTTCTCACATTAATGTCCATATAATTCTAGTTAAACATGGATTCAATCAATTAATCAATTCGAATATACCTTAAACATATTTAGAAATCAGATTCTACGATTTCAAATTAAATTTTAAACCCTATCAACATGCTCTTAACCAATTGAATCATACGCATTGATGAAATCATAAATCGATTACATCAATTCGATAAGCAAGATAGTATTTCTTGCCTAAAATGAAGGTTAATTCTTGATTAATTAATATTGAGTCTTCCTTTTCTTCTCTTAAATCTTTTTTCTCTTAATGCTAGGGTTTTAATTATGATGTATTATAATGTTTAATGAGGGTTATAAACCTATTTAAAATTCTAAACCCGCCAATCTACTATGAGCCCACTTTTGGACTCCCAAATAAGCTCAAAATACTAATTAGATACTCTTAAAACATGGCCCAAAGGTGTACCTACCCGAGAGACCTAATTTTCCATTTTTAAAATACCATTTTGGGCCTATGTATACCCTCAGAGCCTAGTCTAAACATAGTAACTCGAAATATCAAATTAATTACAATAGAGTTAATTTAAGTTACAAGTCATCCACAAATTATTTAAAATTTTCTTTAAAAATAATGGTTAATAATCCAAATATATTAAACCCAATAAATTACCCTTTAACTCACCCAAGTAAATATAAAGTAATGGTTAAATATTCATTTAATAAATATCCAAAAATACGGGGTATTATATTCTCCCCTTAATAATGGTTTTTCATTCTCAAAATTTGCCCAAGTCCTAATAACACAATACATATATAAACATGGAAACGATAGGATATTGGAGCAATATCTCAACACACGGTAAAAACTCATACGTTGGACGAATAATCTAAACAAGGAAACCCCCGTACACATTTGTAACATAAGCGTTGGACCCAATAACCTACTACATCCCCAAAGCAATAATGTGTAAACAAAGGCCAATACTCATCAGCGTTGTGAAAAATCAACCATACCGTGGCAATAATCAACAATACTCATCAGCATTGTGAAAAATCAACAATAATCATCATCTCTACTACACTACAGAAAATTAACCATGCCCTTCTGCCCAATAGCTAACTCGCGCTGTGGCAGACCAAATGCACTATCCACCTAACAGCTCACTCACGTTGCAACATACTAGTACACCAAAACCAACAAATAACTCATGCCATGATGAGAGTGTGCCTCTTGACGGTAGCTACCTAAATAAAAATTAATCCCCCTAATTCATGAAAAAGATTTACTAATTATTGAATGTTGACAAATAATATATTGGCCAAAAATGAGAAAATATCATGATGGCACAATTTAACTCTCTAAATAAACATGAAGTATTCAGGCATGTAGTACAAACCTCATGAGATGTTAACCCTGAAGGTTACAAATTGGTGTTTATAAGAAAACAAAGTGAGAAAATTGTAAAAAATTGCACAACCTGTGGCACAGGGTTTCATGTAGAGACCGAAGATTGTTTACATACAAACATATCATTTTGTTACATCCGTAATACTTTTCAGATATCTAACTAACTCGTCAGTTTTTTAAATATATTATATATGAGACTCGTGAATATTATAGCGTCTTATTTGTATGAGAATTAAACAAAGAATAAGTTTGAAAATCACATGATGATTTTCTTTGCTTAAAGCAAAGCTAGGGAATACGTGTTCAATTAGTATTCATTATACAACTTAAAGAAATCCAGAAGGATATAAGAACAATCATTTTATCATATATTTGTCATAGGAAAGGTATAAAAACAATTATGTACACCAATGTGCCATTATACAAATATCCTTAAAAGGATGTTATCCCGAAGAGTGCAATAAAAATAAGAAATAACTAAATAAGGAATTCAATTATGAATTACCTTGACGGCATTATTTATTGTCTCCGCTTATAGATCGAGAATAACTTTGGTTAAACATTGATCCATCAGTCAAATGGATTGAAAAAGTTCTGCAATGTTGTAGAATATATTAAGCACACAATTTTAGTATACTCAGTCTCTGGTCTTTGGATATTAAAATATTTATATCGTCCTAAAGGGGTGACAAATATATACATGTGTGTGTAGTTATTTTTACATTGTTAAGTCTTGTTCGGAAGTACCATACTTGTACGTTACTAGGATGTTGATATTCGTAGCACAATGCATGATACCGGACATTGTATACAAAGTCAATCTCTTGGCAAGAAACAATTACCACTGACTTGCAAGCATGAGACTAATATCAATAATTTGGTGAAATTGTTGGGTGTGATATTTTTAAATCTAATGATCCGTGTCTAGTTAGTTATGTAGATGCAGGTTATCTTTGTGATCCTCATAAGAAACAATCAAATCACTTATAACTTGCATTAAGCAACACATATTACTATTACTAACTATGAAGGCAATGATGCATGTATAGCTCAAACTCAAAGAGGTTGTATCACGACAGATATGACCAAAACATTTTGATATTTCTACATATATAAAATCTAAAAGGGTTATGCAATTGGTGTCATATAGATCTCAAAAAGTGACATGTAAATCCATCTTCACCAAAGTCTAGCTTGAGATTAAAAATGAGGTTTAAATGACAATGTATCTTATCTTTTCACCATGTCATTGTCGAAACATCTTAGCTTATGAAATAATAATGCATCGACTCAATTATAAGAGAAACGCTATAATTAGGGGGAGCATCTTATCAGTGGGAGAATGAAAGAATATGATATTTTTAGACATCCTCGCTCTATTCTTTTTCTTTAATTAGGTTTTTTTAAATTATTTTTTTTAGTAAAAAATTTTAATAAGGCAGCATCAAGCACATCCAAAACCGTTTCAATGATCATAAAAGTTGTACTTTTTTACTTCACTTCAGTTTTTCCCATAAGATTTTTCCTTAATAAGAATTTAATGACACAATACTCGATGAATGGCGAATATGATTTATATCCAAGGGGGAGTCGTAAAATATGTATTCTAGTAGATGTCTACTAGTATTCCACATTTATGAAATGATTTTTTGAGATGTCTTAATTTATACTATAATTATGAGTTATACCTCTTCAGTATTGATACAATGAAATGAAAAAAAAAATCCTCACTCTAAACTCTCGTGTTTCTTATTTTTTGTATTTGAGCCAATTTAGAATCAATAATCCTAAAACCCCAATTTTTTGTCTTAGTCGTCACTGATTGTAATTTAATAGGGCACTTTACCCGTGATTTTAGATTGAAGTGATCCGTATACCCAAAATACTCGAGGGGTTTCGTGTAAATTACCTTCTTATATAATGTGGAACACGAGGGAAATGTTCAATGTTTTAGAATATTTAAAATATAGAATTAGAAGTCATTGCTCGAGGCTCCTTATAAAGAATATAGAATTACAAACTTCATCCTTCGCAGGGCTCAGAATTCAGGGGAATGCAGCTTCTCGTTCATTATAATCATCACTCTTTCCATTATAAAGTAGTCCCAAGTATAAGTCGTAATCTACAATGCTGCTACAATAAGCAGTCGTAATCTACAATGCTGTTACAATAAGTAATAAAAAATTCCAATCTCTCTCACTCTATGACACCAATTGTGTTAAGCAACCCACAATACAGATACACAGGCATACCCAAGAAGACTAGAGGAGAACAGAAACCGCCATTAGGAATAGACAAACTCCGCCTGTTATGGGACCCCAAAAAGGTGTAAATGACATAAATCACATGTAAAACTGAAGAGCACTTAATATACATGAAAATACTTTTCCTGCATTTTTGGTCTCCGCTGCCAAAACTAAGAGATGATGATGCCAAAACTAAGACAAATTTCTTTCAAGCATGAAACTTTCTATCTTCTCAACATCTTCTGGGGTGTCAACACCATGAGCATCATGGTCAACTTTTATCACCTGCGATAAAAATAATCCATCATGTTCTTCATATTTTTCATCCGTGTACTGAATGTTCTTTGAATTCTTCATTCAACTATTGTTCTTCATTGTCTACAAAAAACGTGCTTCTAAGGGAAGGCCAGGGCCTTTTTGGGTGCTGGTAAGAACACGTTCATATATTAATTTGAGCCTTCAAATTGATTTTTTTTAGTAGGAAATAGTGTTTGCAAGTGCCCTCGCTAAAAAAAATATTTGGATAATGATGGTTTAACCTTTTATCCATTTTGGTGAGTTGGTGTTTTGATCACTACTGTTTTGCCCATTTCAATAAGAGAACTGATAATCCCATCTGCATTTTAGGCTTTTGGTTGTCGAAATATATAGAGGAATAACTGATGTAATGCCCATGTTTTCTGTTTTTCTTTGTTTCTTTTCAACTTTTCGGTGGTCAAATTCTCAAGTTGACATCCTAATTAAACTTTTAGCAAAATAAGAGATCATCTCTCAAATTAACGGACTTGTAACATAATAACAAATTGTTGAGTTATGTATGTCTAGTACTGTCATAATCAAATATAAATATATCCACATGCAGAAAGCAAAAGCGGCACTACATAGAGTCCAAAAAGAGAACAAAAAAGAACGAACAAAAATAGGAGAGTAACTCAACTTACCATGGACTCCAATAACAGTAAGAGAGCAGGGACATGATATAGCAGCTTAACAACTATGATGAGTTAACGTTTCTTACTTTTAAGAGAGTGCCCTTATACTTGATAGCCAAGTTATTTATGTTTCATTTTAACTTCACAAGACATGCTCAACAAGAGTCCTAACTATGATATACTCCCTCCGTCCCAAATTAAAAGCCCTATTCATTTTTTGCTAAGATCAAGGATACACTCAATCAATCGTCAAGATCAACACTTGTTTACTATCATAAAATTTGGTTAATGGATTATGCCCAAAAAGGGAAAGTGGACTATTAATTTAGGATAGCATCCTTCGGCGTCGGAGCCTCGAAAAAATAATTGATAAGGGGGGCAAATGTGGCTTTGTTTGAGGGACCGGTGCAACTGCGGCAGATCTGATCCAGCTCAACCCGATCAGCAGCCTCTTCGGCATCCAGAGGTTCGTCGTGATAGGTGAACTCGCCCATGGGCTCAAACCCAAGGAGTTCACAGACATCCTCCAACGTAACAGTAAACTCCCCCCACGCAGCGAAGAAGGTGTGGGTTGTGATGTTCCATCGGGAGACTAGCACTTGAAGTGCCACGTTGTGCTTCGAGAGGGTGAGCTCGCCAAACCAGTAGGCTCGATGCAGCCCAACCTTCGCAAGGACAGCAGCGTGGGAGCTCTGCATATGTGTGTGCCAAGCAGTAAAATGGGCTGGTGACCCCCCCCCCCCCCCCCCCCAAGTGCTTCGAAATCGGTCTGGGAATAAGGGAAGTCACCACGGTCCAGACGGAAGCACAGAGTCCCCTCGGGTGGAAGATAGCTCCACTTCGACGAATCCACTTCTTCATCACCCAACAGCAACGGATCGAACTTGGATGAGAAATGGCAGGTCTTGCACGCCTCAGAAAATTTATCATCTTCTTCTTCAAAGATGGGTGCCCTGCGATTGAACCGTAGTAGCGACCAGGGCAGCGCCGCTAAGGGCGGTGGCAGCGCCAGCAGCGGCAGAGGGGGAACCTGGCTGAGTAGTGGCAGCAACCTTGGAAATACTTAAAGAAGCCATGAGAAAGTTACAGCCGGGTAAGGAGCGCTAAGAACAAGGAGAGAGGAGCACAACCGCAAATGGTGGTGCAAAAGGATGTGAGAAAGAGGAGACTGGGTAAAGAAGGGGGCAACAATGGAGGTTGCAACAGTTCACACAGAATTTCTCTCTGAAACGAAAGCGGGGAGCTTGAAGAAGATTAAGAAGATGAAGATATAGAAGGGTTTTGAAATAAAAGAGACGTTTGAAGGGTTCAAACTCGATGGTTGGAGTTTCCCACCATTGCACGTGCAAGGGCCGCCTATAATCATTTCAAATGAGCACGTGGCACATCGAAAAGGGTCTCGACAGCTGAAAAGACAGCGTTGCGTCGAATATGAAGTGACGTCTGAGGAATAGAAAGGGTTGCCTTCCTAACCAAGTTTATGTTTTAGCGCCAAATTGGTGTCAGACTTATCCATCAACGCCTAACGGAAAATATGTCCCAACGGTTCAAAAAAGCTACGATGTCCCCTCGCCACATGTCCAAACGTTGTTTAAAGGGTGACTCAGTTACATCGGGAAGAATTTCTGCTTTTTCGAACAAAGCGAAGCATCACAAGGGAGAATTTTACTTACCAGGAGTCCAAACGAGTATTTGAGAAGGTTAGTAGGCCTTTCGGGAGAATTTCAAATAGAAAACCTAGAACGGTTGAGGCTCAGTATGAGAAAAAAGTGGCGATGTCCCTTCGCCCAAGCCCAAATGACAATGGCGCTTCGGCTCAGGTTCATCGGGGAGAATTTTACTTTTTTCAGGAGATTATATCGCTGTGGTTCTAACGAGGAAAAGAAGGCCAGAATTTTTTTTTCACGCAGAGAAGGTCATCGAATTGAGAAGTTTCGTGCAGACATTTCTTGTTCCAACAAATCTCTCCACGAAGGGGCAAATGTAGAGGGGGCTTGAAGGTAATCCTGAAATTAGGGATAATTGCTTAATTGGCAAGTGTTCGAGATTAAGCAACCGAAGCAGCTCAAGCGGGGCAACTCAAGCGCGGCAACTCAGTGAGGCAGCTTGGCGTGGCAACTCATACTTTAGCTGGTTGTATTAGTCATATTGTATTTCTATTTTATGTTGACTGTAAGCTATAACGGTTATAATGTTGTAACGAGATTAATAATGAGTTTGTATGAGGTCAAACGGTACTTGCGAGAGATCAGGCTTGGCAGGGCCAGGGAGAGCTCTCATGCTCTATCGAATGACCTCGCCGCGGGAACTTTAGAGGGGCTTGGTTTGGAGGATTGAGAAGTAAGGCACCGTTGGGAGGTTGTCCTGACCATCTTAGATACACCTGGTAAAACACCGAAGGACCCTGACCGTGGAACCTCAAACGAAGCATCTTGGAGTTCCATCAGGCGTTGAGTTATGAACCAAACAGCCCTCTACTTAATGTCAAATCTACTGTAGGTGATGTCACTAGCCAGTTAAACAATGTCAGACCTGCACTTGAGTAAACCACCGTGGTATTTGGGGCTGTCAGGCAATTGGTGAGCCACCTCTGCGACAACAGCCCCCTGACACACAGTGGTTGGGCAAAAGGCATGTCTTGGCATTTAATGTTTATGACGTGGAGACAACTAGTACATCAGGCATTTAATGTTGTGACATAAAGTATGAGGGATGTCTTTCACAGTCTTTAATGACTGAGTTGCCTCGGGGGTGGTGTGGGAGGCTATTTAAGAACCCCAACCACCTTTGAGGAGAGGATGATCTTTTGAGAGTTCTAGAATTATTGCTAGAGAGAATACACATCCGAGAGAGTTATTGCAAACCAAAGGGTTTACTCACTCACCATTGTTATTTATTACGAAGCTTTTAATACTTGATAGATATTCTTGAGGGTGTTTGGTATGTTTCTACCTGCCTACCAAGGTGTATCTAGGATGCTTACTTCTCTCTCCCTCTAGCTAAGTTACTTCTAAGTTCTATTACTACTTGCTGAGTTATACGCGAGAGATTTGCGAGTTTAAACCGAGCTTATCTTCATTGGGTTTGTGTTTGTGTGTCCTATCATTAATCCAAAGCTTTTGGTCAATTAGCTTATCATTACCATACTCGAATAGGGGTTACGCCTCCATCTATAATCTAAAGTACCATCCTACAATAGTAAACTCTTAATTTGGGACGAAGGGAGTATTAAAAAGGTCGTACCCAGTGCACAAGACTCCCACTTAACTGCAGGGCATAGGAGAGGCAAATGTCGGCTGAAAGGAGGGAGTATTACTAACTAAAAATCAAAGATACACACGAATATAGAATCAATCATAATCTAAACACATCCTCTAAAAATTAGCATAGAATGCCTTTTCCCAATTACTTAAGGTCGGCTATATAAATTCTATTTTTTATTTCGTTCTATTCAGCGCAATATCCTCGATTAAACCACATAATATCCTTTATTACAATATCCCACCAAGTCAATTTAGACCTTCCTCTACCCCTAGCTACCATCAATACAAACTATGTCACTCTTCCTAACGCAATCCTCTTCAATGATCCCAAGCTCGGATAAAGGAGAAGGATTGTGTTAGCTAGCTAACAACCAGCATAAACTTTGTCATATCCTTATAAACATGAATCCTATGAAAATCCGAAATGACGAGACGTACTAATATCCCTATTAGATTTGGCTCCTGTCCATAGTCTGTAACCCACTGTACACGTCATATTCACCCCCACTAGAGAAACTCGCATATACTGCGGAGGGAAAAATCCTCACCACTAGAATAACATACACTTTGAGACTCTCCCACTTCAAAAGAAATTCTTCCCACAAACTTTGTAATGGTGTTTACAAAACCTTCTTTAAATATGTCATTACGAGGAACAAAGTACGTAACAATTGAGTAAGGGAGAGTGGAAGATAATACCAAACTTAGTGCATACATGCAAAAATCCACCATTTCAATAACAAAAATTGAACCACAAACTCAAAACGGGACTTGTGATAATCCCAAATTGCGTCCATACCAATCTAATGAAACAAACTCGAGTTATGACCTCTTGGATAGAAAATTTTAATGCCCCAAGTTGGATAATGTTACTCCATACTCTCGATTTTTGAAGGTGTCATCCAGGGCAAGGGTAAAAAAGCTTGAAAATTCTTTCTAGTGGGGCTCTTGTTGAATAACAATTTTCTTCCAAATCATGTTTTTTTGAGGCACAAAGTACAAATCTTAATTATCCTGTCATATATTATACTCACTTTAGGGGTGAACCCGGGCGCAACGGTAAGGTTGCCCCCGCTGTGACCTGAGGTCACTGGTTCGATTCACGGAAACAGCCTCTCTGCGCAAGTAGGGGTAAGGCTGCGTACATCCAGCCCCCCCAGTACCCTGCAGTGGCGGGAGCCTCGTGCACTGGGTTTGCCCTTTTATATTATACTCACTTTGTCCCAAACTACTTGCTTTCCTTTTTAGGACGTCCCAAATTATTAGTCCATTTTCCTTTTTGGACGTAATGAACGTGCCATATTCCAAGATAATCAAGACGTCTTGATTGTAGCATTGATTGAGTGTATCCTTAAAAAAATGTCAATTTCAAATAACGACTATTAATTTTGGACGAATGTAATAGTTAATAAGTGATGTATATGAGTGGCCCGAGAAATTAATTGCATTTTTTCTCATTTTATTTTCATGTCTAGTTTAGTAATTTTTCCCTTTTTAGTTAGTATACATAGTTAAGGGTAATATTCTCTAGGAATGTTCTAGTGTGCCCTCTTTAGCCATTTTCTCTTTTAGGGTTATCTTGGCTAGAAAGACTTAGCCTATAAATAAGGTCACTGGTATCCTTTGTAAACAGTATTATTACTTTTGAGTAGACCTGTCAACGGGTCGGTTTGGGTCGTGCATGGGTTACAGGTCAAAACGACCCTAACCCATACACGACCCGTTAAGGCTAACGGGTCTAATAACAGTACCCAAACATGAACCGTTAATATTAACGGGTACACGACCCGAACCGTTAGAATCAATTTGGGTCTAAACGGGTAATGGGTTGGGTGACCCTATAGTACCCGTTAGTCTTTAATAGTATAAAAATAATGGGTTTTAATTGTAATTCTTATTGGGTATAGGTTGGGTGACCCTATAGTACCCGTTACTCTCAAAGGGTGTAGAAATAATGGGTTTTAATGGTTATTCTTATCGGGTACAGGTTGGGTGACCCTATAGTACCCATTAGTATTAACGGGTAGAAACGAATATTAACGGGTACAGGTAAATTTCCAAACCCAAACCGTTAGTGTTAACGGGTCTATCGTGTTTTTTGACAGGTCTACTTTTGAGATGAACTAGAGAGAAATCGGGCCATTGCCCGTTGTTGTGTAGTGTAGATTAGATCGCTTTCGCTCCCAACTAGACAATAAATTGGTATCAACATGACGGTCGCTCGATATGCTCACTGATGTGGTTGTTGTAAAGTCATGGGCAAGGCTCGAAGGAACCGGTAAACCACTCCAAATTTGACCCCCGTTGCCCACGATCAAGCGACGACACCATCTCCTCCGCCACCATATCCTTCAAAACTCTAAATCTGAAACCCCAAATGGCAGATCTGTTGCAAACCCCCAAACATCCCCAAAATCCACTCCAAACACGAAATTCCAACAACCAAAGGCATAATTGGCAACAAAAATTGCTCGCCGGCCTCGGCGACCTCCACCGAAGCTCGTCGTTGGCTGGCTACCCACTATTTGGGGACCCCCTCTACCATGAAACCCTAGATCTAGGTCGGAAGCCTCCGAATTGTCACCTTTAATCTTCATCACGACACCCCCTCTAACCAGCGGGCACCTTCTCTACCGAACCTCCAGACAAGAATCAAACGTCCAACCGACAGTGCTAATCCCAAGTGACGATTGCCGGACTAGAGGAAGCTTCAACAAAGCTCTGGTGGAGCTGCTTGGAGCAAAGGCTGCTACCCCAATATTACCCGTCCCCTCTTTAGCACCCACTCTACCCCCACTTATGAAGTTCCAAAAATTACACAAACAATTCTGGAAATTATTTCAAGACCCTCCCCCACTGTTCACTTAACACCCCCAAATATTTACAAATTCACCCCCCTCCACTTTTGAAAATTATTTGGAGCCCATCGCAACTTTTGAAATTTATATTTGGGGGAGAATGATGTATACGGGTGGCTTGGGCAATTAATAGTATTTTTCCTAATTTTATTTTCATGTCTAGTTTAGTAATTTTTCCTTTTTTAGTTAGTATAGGTAGTTAAAGGTAATATTCCCTAGAATGTTCTAGTGTAACCTCTTTAGTCATTTTGTCTTTTAGAGTTATTTTAGTTAGCAAGATAACTTAGCTTATAAATAAGGCCACCGGCCTTCTTTTGTAATCACTACAATTACTTTCGAGATGAATTAGAGAGAGAAATTGAGTGATTGGCCTGTAAACATCATGTTGTTTTGTTGTGTAGTGTAGACTAAATCACTTCCACTCCCAACTACATATCAAAAAGTTTCTACATCGTGTATGCATGTGTTTCTATATGCATAGTCTACCAATTGAATCGGTACATCACGATCAACAAGCATACCAGTTAACACCATTAAAAATATATTGAAGGATAAATCTCTACTCATGTAAGAGAAGGGGAGAGACACTTGCAGACTCGAAAGTGGGAACTAGGAAAAGGTCATACAGATGAAAATATTTATGAATTAGGAATTTATTTTGGGGAGGGCTTGTGCCCTAACAAATCTCTACTTCCACTCCACCCTTGATCCAGGCAATACAGAATTGAAGGAATGTTTTCTTAAGTTCTTTTGGTCGAACTATGCATTCACCCATAAAAGCTTTCAAATGTCATATATTAGGAAAATGTAGAAAAAAAAGTAAGAAATTAGTTAAGGAGTAAAGAATGGAAGAAAATATCAAATGTACTTTTCAAAATGCATGAAAAAACAAATAGGTTTCACAACATATGCTAAAAAAATAAAACAGAATGGAAGGAATGCTTTCCTATGTTTTTATGGTCCAACTATTCATTCACCTATACAAGCATTTAAAGGTCAAATTTTCGGGGAAATAAGAAAAAACGAAAGAGAAAGAAAACAAAACCACTTAAGAAATATAGAATGGAAGATAATTTTAATGATACCTTCATCTTGTACCCATTCTCAAGGACTTTTAGTTGTTCCAGATCTTCTTCTAGTTGCAATGGAGTAGGTGGCAACTCTGGATATATCCTGAGGAACTTTGTGTCATAGCTCTGGGCAGACATTAGAGAGATAGTATTATTTACTTATGGGGTGATAACAATAGCAGGGAAAGTTAACATTAAGGCATAGGAAAAAAGACATAAGTTTAATACCGCAATCCCAAGATGAAGCAAATATGGGAATTGAGGATTGACCTTCCCTGACCTGTATTTAAAAGGTAGGCAGTCAAATTTTAGCCATGATACACAAAATGGGCCACTGCAACCAGAAATAACTCAACAAGGCACTAACTTGTTATGTGGAATCAGTCCTCGAGAAAAATAGATTGCATAACCACGATTATCCACCACACATTTCACGCGATTAGGATCAAACGCATCTTCAGATTTTAATGATGTGACTGCAGTACTAAACACTGCATCTGGGGCAGCCTATAAAAAATAAGATTAAGAGTAGAATGAGATTCAATATACCAATGGAACATTAAGAAGTGTCCAGATCTGTACATAAAGCTTATACTCCCTCCGTCTCAAACTAAGAGTCCTATTTCTAAACATAGTATAAATAGATTAAGATTCTAATCTTACTTTTCATTTGAATTACTAAAGTTAATTAGAGAGAGGAAAAAAGTAGAATAGAGGTCTAATGATCCTACCTTAAAACTTTTGTCTTAAAGGGAAACACCACATGTTGAAAATGTTGAAGGCAGGTCGTCCAACCATCAGGGTGTTAAAGAGGTCAAACAAAGTAGAAGAGAGGGGTTGTGGGGGCAAATTGGAAAAGAAAAATATACATGCTTAAAATAATCGAATTTCCAACTTAGTTTGGGATGGAGGGAATATGTCCTCATTTTTGCTGCATTGATAGACTGGTTTGAGCATTTTACTACCTAAACATAAGACTCATCTTATATTTCGAATGGGCTATCAAGATATCTAGTTTTCCACAAAGTAGAGTTCTATAATCTTGGACCATGTGATTCAACTACGAGCTAGGCTTGTGGGGTCTGAATAGAATTCAACGAACGGAATAGAAATGTCACTATATGTAAGATTGTAACTAATCACAAGACAAGGATCATTCACTCCACTTAACTTTACGTTATGTGTCCACCTCCCCAAGGTTCATGTTAGTGAGCTTTCTAGAACTTTAAATCTTTTCAAAAAGAAATAATACCCCGGAAAAGTATTCTTAAGAATTCCAATAGATAAAGCCTACTCAAAAAAGATGATTGTAATATGCATCAACTATTGAAATTTTTGGAATCTTAAGGGTCTCTTGAAAAAAATGATATACTAGATGAGAAGCCACTTGTTAAAACATCAAACTAATTACAACCTACATAGAAGCAAGTATCTTAGAAAAATTTTTGTTTTGAGGTATTCAAAACATTTTCACAGGTTTAAACATCAAACAGGATATGGCAGTATGTGGGATCGCTTATTCTTCCTTGTCAGAGGCGAGGCAATAAATTTTTCACAAAACTAATCCTCTTATAATTATAGTTTTAAGTAGTTATACAAGTTAAAAGACAAACACAAACTATCGAAGTTTATTTTATTCATATGTTAGAGCAAAAGGGCACTAACAACAAACATAGTAATATAATTGTGTCCAATTTACAGTATATTATTACACATTATTATGAAATTGCATTCGACTATAAGAAAATATCACGGTGAATAGACAAAAATATGATAATAGAAGTTGCCGGTCGTCTCTCCCTTCTCTCCCAAGTCGCGATTTGGGTTTGATAAAAAAAAGTTGAGCAAGGTTTGAATAGTTACTTGAGCCTCAATAATGCTTTAAAAAATGAGCTAATAAGGTAGGAATAACTCCATTAAGACTTCCATTTCCACCCGCATTTGGAGAAAAAATATTTTGTTACAAGTAAAAAGAAAATTTTCAAACAAATTCAAGGTGGGCCCTTACTAACCTCGCCCCTGCTTCCTCTCCTTAGCATTTATCACATCATCTATATGATTATCAGGGCCGGCCCTACAACTTTGGAGGCCCTAGATGGTGATTTACTAAGACGCCCATATGTATATAAGGGTGGAAATGTTAGACATGACAGGAAATGGACCCAAAATTAACATGATATTTCGTGTTTTTGTGTCGGGTTTTTCTAACAGTCGTATTGTGTTTGCGTTAAAAGTAAGACTAGTGTTATTGTGTCTTGCCATGTTATTTGTGTTTTTACTCATGTTATTGTTTATTGTCGTGTTTAATTAGGTGTCAAAATTATTAATTGTGTTAGTAGTATCATGTTTTAAATGGGGCGTATTTGTGTTAAGTAAAAAAAATATACAATTTCGTGTCGTGTATAAATAATGTTTGGCGTGTCGTATCATGTAAGGCCAAAATACGTTCCAAATATACGAATTGTCACCCTTACATTATATATATATATCATTCGAGAAAATATGAAAATACAAATTAAGTACCCTGGTCAAAAAGGTCACATGTCGTAAATGTAAGGCCTTTACCCTACAAACTAAAGTTGTTTGTTCACATCAGCATAAAACGACAAAGAAAAAGCTCAATGTTCAGCTGTTAACAACTAATGGTTAACATTTTACATACGAGCTGTTAAAAAGTGGGCTTTATGTAATGAAAATTGATTTAATACTCAGTACAAAGATATTGTTTTGGATCCTGTACATAAGTAGTTAAACTGCATCAGTTTGAGGCCCCACATAAGTAGTTAAACTGCATCAGTTTGAGGCCCCACTCCATCTAGAGACGTTAGGCCATGGCCTTACAGCGAGAAGTATGCTGCTGATATATCCTCCATAAGGGAAGCCCAAGTACGCGTAAACCCATTTATACGCCTAACTCCAGTCTTATCCTTGGAAACCCTGAATTCTATCTCTGGAAGAAAATTATTTTTTAAGTGCGAATGCTTTCAGAAGGGCTTGTTTGATCACTACATCCTTATCATTCGTTGGCCTTTCATTAAATTTCAAAATATCTCAAGGGCCTTTTCATTCTATGGATTATTAGTGGAGCTTTTAAATTAGAGGTGCCTCCAATGCTATCTTTTCACTTGATGAGGATCAGGCAGCTAAGGGGGTCGTAACTCATAGCAGTGGTAACGATGCTGCAGCAGTGTCTTTGGCTGCAAACTACGAGGCATCCCGGTATATATTGTGATACCAAAAAATGCTCCAAAATGCAAAGTTAAGAATGTGGTGCGCTACGGTGGCCAGGTTATATGGAGTGAGGCAACTATGCAGTCTAGAGAGGAGACAGCAACCAAGGTACTGCAAGAGACGGGGGCAGTTCTTGTTCATCCATATAATGATCCTCGTATCATAAGCGGGCAGGGTACCATATCACTGGAGCTTCTAGAGAAAGCCCCACAAATAGACACACAATTATAGTTCCAATAAGTGGTGGTGGTTTAATATCAGGGGTGGCTTTGGGTTCCAAGTCCAAAAATCCCACCATTCGGGTTTTGGCTGCTGAACCGAGGAGAGCAAATGACGCAGCACAGTCCAAAGTAGCTGGTAGGATTATAACATTACCCGTGACCAACACCATTGCCGATGGACTTCGAGCTTCTCTTGGAGATCTCACCTGGCCTATCATACGAGACTTTGTTGATGATGTCATGATGTCATAGTCGTGGAGGATAAGGAAATAATAGAAGCTATGAGATTTTGTTATGAGATTCTGAAGGTCGCAGTAGAGCCAAGTGGCGCCATAGGACTTGAAGTTGTTTTATCAGATACTTTCAGGAAAAATCCTGCTTGGGAAAACTGCCACCAGATTGGAATTGTCCTTTCTGGGGGTAATGTTGATCTGGGCATCCTTTGGGATTCTTTCAATAAATGAAAGTTGTACCAGTACCAGTATTTGCCTAACGTAAACTATTTCTTTTACTTGAATACTAAGTATGTGTTTTGACAAAAAAAAAATGATATTCTGAAGACACCTTGCTATTTGGGCAAAAAAAAAATGGCCTTACTGGCCTTACCTTGAGGCCGGACCTGATTCCGATAGAAACAATCTTTATTTATTAGAGTTTTTAATTAATTAAAGAATTAATTAATTAATTAATCTTTTTGGTTCTACCATTACCGGTGCCCAAGTCCGGATGTGAAACGAGGTGGGTTAGTGCAAGGTTGACAGCCGATTGTAAAATTTATGTCAAATCTTGTAATGGATTCTCTCATTAAAAGACGAAACGTAAATAAAAATAACATACATAAAATCAGATTTGGTACGTGAAATTTAGGAACACTAACTAGCAAGTGTAAAGAATTTATGGATACCTTAAAACGGAGGAAAATCAACACAGCATGCCTGCAAGAAACTAAATGGAAGGGTGAAAAGGCTAGAGAGATAGGAGAAGGATATAAATTATTTTACTCGGGAGGGATAAATAATCGTAGAAATTGGGTGGGTATAGTTGTTGATCACTATATAAAAGATAAAGTCGTGGATGTTAAACAATGGGGAGATAGATTAATGAGTATTAAGATCGTCTTAGATAAAACGATATTGAATATTATAAGTGCTTATGCGCCCCAAGGAGCTTTAGATGAAAATATAAAAAAATCATCTTGAGAATTATTGGATGAAATATTACAACAAATTCCTACCCATGAAAACATATTTTTGGGAGGTGACTTAAATGGACATGTAGGAGTAGAACGGGATGATTATCCGAGGATACACGGAGGATATGTGGTTTGAGTAAGAGAAATGAATGAGGGAAAACTATCTTAGAATTTGCTAAGGCATATGATCTAGCGTTAACAAACACATTTTTTAAAAAAAGAGAAAGAACATTTAATAACATTTAAAAGCGGAGAGAATAAAACTCAAATAGACTATTGATTACTTAGAAGAAGAGACTTGTACACATGCAAAGACTATAAAGTTATACCAGGTGAAAACTTAACAAATCAACATCCTCTATTAGTAATAGATTTAGTAATTAAAGGATTTAAGTACCAAAACGAGAAAATGGGTTACCAAAATATAAAATGGAAGGATTTAAAAGGGCGCAAAGAGATTGAATTTAGACAGAAGTTCCTATTAAACTTGAAGTGTGGAACGACAATGTTAACAACATTTGGTCGGAAACAAAGAATGATATCGAGAAAATAGGTAAGCAAGTTTTAGGTGAGACTAAAGGAAAAAGATTCATAAAAAATGAGACTTGGTTGTGGAATGAGGAAGTGCAAAAGATAGTACAAAAGAAACGAGTAAGTTTTAAAGAGTGACAAAAGAGTAAATATCAAGAAGATTTAGATAAATAGAAGAAGTTAAAAAGTGAAATAAAAAATATTATTAGAAATGCGCAACAAAACGCAAAAGACATAAATCAAAATATATTAATTAACGATAAGGAAATTCTAGATAGATAGGAAGAGTATTTTCAAGGTTTATTGAATGAAGAATATCCGAGAAAAAATGTCGAGAACATTGAGCCGAATAAAGGAATGGTATGTCCGATTACTAAAAAAGAAGTGAATATATTAATAAGGAAAATGGGAAATAATAAAGCGGTTGGCCCGGATAAAATACACATAGAGGTGTGGAGGACCCTTCGAAGTCTAGGGGTAGAATGGTTAACAAGCTTATTTTATAAAATTTTAAGAGAAGGAAATATACCAGATGAGTGGAGGAAAAGCACCATAATACCTTTGTTTAAAAATAAAGGGGGCATACAAAACTGCGGTAATTACAGAGGAATCAAGCTGATGAATCATACTATGAAATTATGGGAAAAGGTTATAGAACAAATATTAATAAATGAGTCAACTATATCAGACAATCAATTTGGATTTATACCTGGGCGATCCACCACGGAAGCTATTTACTTATTAAGACAGTTAATGGAGAAATGTAGAAATAGAAATAAAATTTTATATATGGTATTTATAGATTTAGAAAAGGCTTATGATAGAGTACCTAGAGATATAATTTGGTGTGCTTTAAGGAGGAAAAGAATTCCTACGAGTTATATTAAAGTTATTGAAGATATGTATGATAACACAAAGACTAGAGTAAGTACTATATGTGGAGAAACTAGTGACTTTACGATGAAAGTAGGTTTACATTAAGGATCGGCCTTAAGTCCTTATTTATTTACTGTAGTTTTGGATGACATTATTAAGGACATACAAGAAGATGTACCATGTTGTATATTATTTGCGGATTATATAGTTTTAGTAGACACTTCAAAGGAAAGCTTAGCGACGAGAGTAGATACTTGGAGAAAACCGAGTTTAAGGGACTAAAAATCAGTACAAATAAAACGGAACTTATGAAATGCAAATTTAATAATGAGGCGTCGAGTAACACAATGTTAAAGATTGAAGGAAAAGTGATAAACCAAACTAATAAATTTCGTTATCTAGGTTCAATGTCACAAAGTAATGGGGATATTGATGAGGATGTTACGAGTAGAATTTCAATTGGTTGGATGAAATGGAGACAAGCGAGTAGGGTGTTATGCGATAAGAGGATAACTAATAAATAAAAAGGAAAATTTTATAGAACAGTTGTTAGGTCAGCGACCTTGTATGGAGCAGAGTGTTAGGCGTTAAAAAAAAACATGAACAAAGTCTCCATGTTAGTGAGATGAGGAAGCTCCGATGGATAATAGGAATTACTAGAAAGGACAAAATTAAAAACCAATACGTGAGAGAAAAGTTAGGAGTAGCTCCCATTAGCGATAAATTAGAGAAAGTAGACTTAGGTGGTACGGACATGTGTTGCATAGACCAGTAGATGCCCCTATAACATGAGGAAGATTGTTGAAAATAGAGGGTAAAAGAAAAAGGGGTCGCCCTAAGCTATCGTGGGAGGAAATTATTAGGAGAGACCTTAAGGAATTAAACTTGAATGATAATAATGCATATAATAGATTAGAATGGAAAAGGGGAATCCATGTGGCCAACCCCATATGATAGGATTAAGGCAAGGATGATGATGATGATGATGATCCTTCTATCATCAAGCAAATGAACTACTCCATCCGTTAAAGAGTATTCTTTTCCTTTTTAGTCCATCACGAATTAAAAGTCAGGTTATAACAATAGGTGAGATTCCAAAGTTATACACACTAGTAGTACCCATGGGAGAGTAATGATTCAAGCGTCTATGTTGTATTCAAAGGTATTCATAATTCTTTGGAAGATTAATTTGTAAAGTATAATTTTTCCTAACAATGTCTAGAGTATAAAACAAATTTACCTCCACAATTCTATAGCCCCATCATTTTTGGGGGTTCAATGAGAGTATCATTTATAAATAATAAAAACATCCTAATACTTGATAATGCAAGAGAAGAAAATTACCTGCAGCGCTTTGACAACCCCATCAATTATTTCAGGTTCAATAAGAGGTTCATCTCCCTGAATATTGACAACGATATCATACTTCTTCTCAAGCTTTTGAAGTGCTTCATTACATCGTTCGGTCCCTGTAACATTGATGATGAATATCACCTATCAACTAACCCAATAGTAGTATCTGAAATAGCGAAACAGGAATAACAATGGCTCTCACCATTTTGGCAAGATTCTGATGTCATTATCACATCAGCACCAAATCCTCGACAGCATTCAGCGATTTTTTCATCATCCGTTGCCACAACTACACCATGATGAAGCTCCATATGAAAAAATAAGAGAGAGAGTGAGAGAGAGAGAGAGTTGAGATGACAGGGTAAGAGAATTCTAAAATGGCATGTTGAACAATTTTCATATGCTAGGATGTCCAGATCCAATGCAGCCCTGCCCTTTACTTTGGACTTGATAGTGGCATGTCAATGATATAGGCAAAAGATCCATTATACAGTACCATATTAACTATTCTACAAAAGTAGACAAATCTCCTTAACAAAAGCATGGTGGGACGCAATAGATGCCAACAAGCCCACAAAGATTGCAAGAAGAACCCCAATTTTCTTGTCACGCCTCAATGAAGATTGCCTCTAGCATAGTTCCGCAAAAAAAGGAGACGCGTGTTTTCTTGGAAACCTTATTGCACTAAAACTTTAATGGAAAATATGTCCCCCCTCCATAAAGCTGGGCAATTAAACACTTCACAGCGAATATACGACTCTTGGAAACCTACCACCTTATCATACCCTCCCTATCCTATGTAAACTATTAGGCAAACATTCTAATCAAAAGTGATCCATCAAGTCCACCTATCCACAAATGTTAACCACATCCATCATCAATAAAGTTTAATCCTAAAGGTCCGAACAGTCCAACTTTACCACGACACCACAAATTCAATCGAAATTGAATTGTATAATTCACGGCCCAAACTAAGGAGCAAAGATAGTTTGAAAGTAGCAATGTTTAAAACTCACTTGGGACGAGGCATGAAAAAATCGCCTTGTGGCTTGAGCCCCAAAGGCCAATGAAGAGGCTTATACCTCAATTAGGGTTGCACCCGACCCGAGCCATACCTAGCTTGAGTCGAACTTAGCTAAGCTCGATTATTCAACAAAACTTGAGATCATGTTCGAGCTCGATTCATTTACTAAACGAACGAGCCGAACTCGAGCTTTAAACAAGCCCAGCTCGAGCAACTCAGTTTCAAGGGGTCTGATAAAGCTCATTTATGCATTAAAAGGCGAGCTCGAGCCGAGCCCAATGATCGCAATTTTTTAAACGGGCTCAAAATCGTGATAGGATCAGTTTGTTTGCTTAACAAACGAGTCAAGCTCGAGTTGTTCACGAAACTCGGTACATTTGCAGTCCTAGGCTCAATGCTCCTCGAGGTAAGTTTGCAGCCCTAGGCTCAATGCTCCTCAAGGCCTACCCATCAATACGCCTCAAGGTGAGGCATGAGGCGAGGCGTTGAGGCTTAAAAGAACAGTTTTTTCTCTTCTAATGTTTCATTCCCATGTATAATGTTTCTTTTATAAGTTAAATTCTTCTCGAGTATAATGGGCTCGTTGACATTATATAATAGAATACAAACAAAAAGTAAACAATTTGCATGCAATTATAAAATAAAAACAGAATTTTAGATACACATTTAAAAAATATTTAGAGAAACATGGAAAATCTTGCAATCCCTAAAGTGTGGAATTCAATAGTAATATCATAAGCATTCCGCTATTTTTCTGTGGGAAGACATTTTGCCTTCTATTATTAGAATTTGATTTATAATTTGAAATCGTATTGTTTTTTATTTCCAAGTTAAGCATCTTTTGATGTCTTCTATTGTTTATTTAATTTAAATATACTTGTACATATATATATATATATATATAATGCATTATATTCCATTCTAAGAATTAATTATATAAGAAATTACTTTCAGAATTTTATTAATTATTAAACAATAGAAATATAATTTATTCACCGTGGAATTAACTTGGTTCCTAGAATAATTAAGAAAATGGTTATACCTGCTCCACGCAAATCCTCCCCGACTCCACATACACTTTAAGTGACATTTTGTGTCTGTAAAAGTGTCACAAAACCCCCTAAAAAGTGTCACTAAAAGTTTTTTGGAGTTTTGTGTAGAATGGGAATAACCATTTCCATAATCAAATTATTAGAGCATCAATTGTATATTCTAATGATATGCATAATAATTCTTTTACATATTTATGTATATATACACACTCCATTCTTTGTTAAAGTTGATTTTGGGCCTATTTAACAATGATCTAATGACAATACACTATTTACTGTTTCGGTCATATTGATGAAGTTATGTTACCTTATTTTTGTGGTTTTATTATTATATTTTTATTAATTTTGTTGATTTTCTTTTCTAGTTGAGGCTTGTGCCTCAATGGGTCTTAAGGCTAACATCTCGCATTTTCTTAAACAAAACACCTAGTTTCCAACTCATAGGAGTTATATGCGGACCATTCCACTTCCTCACATATTTGCGGCAAATATGACTCCAACATTGCTAGATTATAGGCATTTGTAGCTAGATTTTAGGGATCCCCTTGCATACAGAGGGGGGGGGGGGGGTAGATTTATATGGTTTTTAACTACAAATCAAATGAATCTTTCTCTCTCCCTTCCTCAAATCAAGGATGATCCAACCAATATTAAGCTAAAAAAATCAGTCCCTCATTTGCTCTTGTGAGGGAAGTTGGCACAAGAGTTTCATCATCATCATCCTTGCCTTAATCCCATTATATGGGGTTGGCCACATGGATTCTCCTTTTCCATTCTAATCTATTATATGCATTATTATCATTCAAGTTTAATTTCATAAGGTCTCCCCTAATAATTTATTCTCACGATAGCTTAGGACGACCTCTTTTTCTTTTACCCTCTATTTCCAGCAATCTTCCTCTTGTTATAGGGGAATCTACTGGTCTACGCAACACATGTCCGTACCACCTAAGTCTACTTTCTCTTAATTTATTGCTAATGGGAGCTACTCCTACCTTTTCTCTCACATATTGGTTATTCTTTCTAGTAATTCCTATCATCCACCGGAGCATCCTCATCTCACTAACATGGAGACTTTGTTCATATTTTTTCTTTAACGTCCAACGCTCCGCTCCATACAGGATCGCTGCCCTAACAACTGTTCTATAAAATTTTTCTTTTAATTTATTAGTTATCCTCTTATCGCATAAGACCCCCACTCGCTTGTCTTCATTTCATCCAACCAATTGATATTCTACTCGTAACATCCTCATCAATATCCCCATTACTTAGTAATATTGAACCTAAATAACGAAATTTATTAGTTTGGTTTATCACTTTTTCTTCAATCTTGAACATTATGTTACTCGGCACAAGAGTTTATGTGTACACATACACATACAGGAGGCTCCTGTGCGGACCAATTTTTTAAAATAGTAAAAAAATATTTTTGAGTTTATTTTTTTTTTTAGTCCGGAGTATTTAAACATTTCAGGAATCCTAAAAAAAATATCAGAAAATGAATTTTTTTGCTATTTTAAAAAATGGATAAAAATATTAGCTGACATATTTTGAGCCAAACGCAAGTGTAATAGAAAGTGGCATGTAATTTAAGTTTTGATACGAGAATCTAAAGAAGTATCTAGTCAGGGGATATAGAGTGATAATATAATGTTAAGCGAATTGCATCAGAATATCTATAACGAGACACATACCAACATGATCCAATGTTGTTGCCAATTTAGTCCTTTCCCATGTCCTCTGTAAAAGAAAAGAATGAGCAAAAAGCCATTTTAATCACAAATTCAGATGTAATAATTAGAGTTAGGAAAGAGAAGAGAAAGGAGAGTGTGATTGGTGGACCTGGATCATGGGCTTTCCGAGGATGTGAATAAGGGGTTTGCCTTGGAACCGAGACGAAGCGAAACGGGCTGGTATGATACCCACCACCCGGCTACGAAACTTACCCGACCGGAGAAGGTAGGCGTGAGCGCCCACAGCTGCCGCAACGGCAGCTCCCACGGCCAGGGCGTGCACAATCCATGATTTGTTGGTGTTTGGAAAAGATTCTGACGATGAACTACAGATCCACATGTTTGATTTTTGCACACCACTATTTTTCTTTCAACTTAACTTCATATGGAAAAATCGCTTGCGTTTTTTTTTTGTTTTTTTTTTTTTTTGTTGTGTGCGAGAAGTAGGGAATTCCCGTAACCTTGCGCGCACCTCGAGACTAATTCGTTTTTTATAATATGCGTTTAATCCCTGCGATCCGTCGCTCCAAAACACAATTGCCAAGTTCCTAACCACAAACTTATTAACATAATTGTTACATATGACTTGCACGTGGTCGTGGCTGATAATTTTTATTTTAAGACTCTTTATTGATTTATTCATAATACAACTCAATTTAGTTTAGTTTAGTTTAGTTTATCGGCTTAAATGAATGTTGTTTAAGAAAAAATTTACCCAAACTGTATTTTAAGACCGGATGGTGACCACATCCTTATCTGGCAATACAACTCTTCTCTCTCCTGTTATCAAAAACATTCAAGATTTTTCGTTCCTCGCTATTATAAACCCACGTATCCGACGGTATAAAAAAATGTATATTTAGGTTCTAGGAATAAAAGAATAAGTTCAACTTTAATAGTTTTGATATCTATAAAAATAATTTAGTATAATTACAAAAACTAGAAACTACGTTTAAAATTTTAATTTTTTCTAGAACTCATTCCATTCATATTTTAAATTCATTCTATTCGTTTTTTAAATTAACCACTGAGGGAGGAAAAATTTACATTTTATCAAGATTAACCAATATTTCATCCCTAAAACATGGTCCAATTTTTTTTTGTTACAAAACATGGCCCATTTAATGTGTCACTTTCGTAATTTTAAGTGTTAAAGTTATTTTCATAACTTTATGCGTTCAATCAATTTCATCTGTCCATTTCTTATATCGAAAAATATGTTGGATTTTTATTATTGACTTCTTTTATTATTATTTAAAATCTATGACTTCTCTATTATATAAGTGATGGCAATTCGTGTCTTGGATCGGATTTCGGGTGACACAATACAGTACGATAAGGACATTTCGGACACGAACACGACATGACCCAACTTCGACATCCAATATGTGTTCGTGTTATGTTCCTGTTGGGTCTTTTTAACCCAAATTCATATCATGTCGTGTTCATATCCAAAAAGTTTTTTTCGTGTTGTATCGTGTCGGTCCAAAACCCAACCCTACACACAAATTGCAACCCTAGCTAATATCACTTCTACGATAAAAAAAAGTCACTGATTTTAAATAATAATAAAAGTAGTCAATAATGAAAATCAAACATATTTTTCAATATAATAAATGGACAAATGAAATTAATTGGACGCATAATGTTATGAAAATAACTTTAACTCGACGCTTGAAATTGCGGAAGTGACACATTAAATGGATCATGGTTTGTAACAAAAAAAATGGACCATGTTTTAGGGATGAAATATTGGTTAATCATGATAACATGTAAATTTTTCCTCCCTGATTAATTAATTTCAAATATGAATGGAATGAGTTCTAGAAAAATTAATCTATCAATTGTAAAATTATAAAGCTAGTTTCTAGTTTTAATAATTAAATTAAATTACTTTTATAGATATCAAAACTATCAAAGTTGAACTTATGTTTTTATTCCTATGAATCCAAATATATATTTTTTATACCGTCAGATATGTGGGTTTATAATATTGAGGGAGGAAAAATCTTGGGTGATTCTGATAACAAGAGAGAGAAGAGATGCTTATGTGGAGGAGTTAATGTTAGATTGAGTGATGAGTTGCATTGCCAGGTAAGGAGTGCGATCACCACGTGGTCTTAAAATTCGGTTAGGCCAGAATTACTCGTAGTTTAATCAGAGTTCCATAGTTTAAAATCAAACTAGGTATGAACCCATGCAATTTGAGCCGTAGAATATTGTGATAGTCATTTTGCAAAAATCATCTCAATACCTTAGTGGATGGTGACACCACTAATTGTGTTATTCTACAGAAAAGAAAAAAATCAAAAAAACCATGATTTTTATTGCTCAAAGTGTTTGAATATTACCACTACAATTATACCATGCAAACAATAACTAAAGTACCAAGAATGTAATTTCCATCTGAAATCTTAGATCTAGAAATTATACAATTTGATTTCGTTATTGGTTACAAAATTCTAATTCAAAGGCTAACATTGATGGTAATAATTAATCATTTAATAGGAAACCTAGGTGAAAGATCTCTATAAGGAAAAAAACTTTTCAACAAATAATAGGCTAGGTGCCTGTGGTGTCAAAAAAAATCCACTCGTAGGGGAGTGTCAAACCATCACGATGCGAGTACAAAGTAAATGAGAAAGAGATAAAGATTTACGTGTTCGACCATCAATGGCCTACGTCCACGGGGCTTCAATTGTGTGTCATTATAAACTTGAGAGAATTTACATGAGAGTGTTTCTCTACCTTCTAAGCCCCCCTTTTACAATGGAAGGGGGGGTCCCCTTTATATAAAGTTAGGGGTTACAATTAGATAAGTTCTATCCTTGTAGAGTTTGAATAAAAATATAATAGTGATCATTGGTCTTCTATTTCATCAAGGACTCTAGTCGTCCTTATCTTGCTAAAGCATATGTGAGTTGCGATCTTGATCGGTCTGCTCGCCACGTATCACACTATTAATAAAAGTGCATTTTTCGCCCCACAGTACCTTATTAAAAAATTATGGTGAATGACAATCTTTGACCACGAAAATTAGGACCATGTAGAAAAATCCAATACTTATAAAAACATGAGTAGTGAATTAATAAATGAATAATTAAAATAATTATGTCTATATGGATTAAAAATATGCATTTTTATTTTAAAATATTAATCTTATACTGATCAAGAGATGGGATGAAAATTTTTAAATAATAATTTTGAGCGTGCGGCTTACGATAGACTATAATGCGAAAGTAAAACGATTTGTCGAAATAAACTCCAATTACCTACAAGTTATCTATCTTATTCAAGAGGGGACCAATTCAAACTTTTCTTGAATTGCTAACTTAGTTGAAACAGGTTTTAGTTTGTCAAGTCAATTAATAGTCCTATTTCTTATTTTGAGTTAACTAGGTGTCAAAACAGATAATATATGATTCAATTAGTTAGGTTCGTTTCTAGTATTAAACCTACTTTTTCGTATGAGGCGATATATTGTAAATTTGTAAAGTAAAGCACAAGGTATTTATTTTACCTCGCAAAAACCCTTCCCCGGGAAAAACGACGGACTCCTCTAGAAGTCACCTAATCTACTTCTGCTAAAACAATAAAAACAACAGGAACGAGTTACAATAAACAAACATGACAAATAAATAAGATAGATGTAGCTATTACCTCACACGATCAAGACTCTTCCCTGGTTGCTTATTCTGCTCTCTCTTTAAGTATGTCCTTGTTTGATATTGTGTTCTACACTTCGCAACTTCTCCCTTTTGCTCTTCTAGCTTAAGATTAGCTCGGTGACTATTGTGTTATTTTCTAGTGAAGTATATTAGGTAACTCCTAGAGGAGTCCATCATTTTTTCCGGGGAAGGGTTTTTGCGACGTAAAATAAATACCTTGTGCTTTACTTTATAAATTTGCAGTTGTGAGTATCTATTTTTGTTGTGCCTGTTTTAATTGTCCATTCAGATCTGTTTTGTGTATAAAGTTTGTTAATCTTGTTTTTGTTAAAAAAAACTTAAAAGAAAAACTCATTATTTTTGGGGGCTTATACAGATCTGAAATTAAAATAAACTATCTTGTTTTGTTTGTTGGCTGATTTCTCTATTTAGATGTATATTATCTCGATTAGTCTTATTCCTGTTTTAAAATAATTTGTTTTAAAAGTACTTGAGAATATTTTTTTGAAAATAAAGTTAAGATTTCAAGAGGTTTAAAAAGTTGGAACCTATTTTTTAAAGGACTGTATTTTATAGAAATTATCTTGACTTTCCTGATATTCGAATTGAATCTTAATCATAGACTGTATGCTTAACTTCATTATATTTTCAGTCATATTTTGTGGATATGATTTCTTGGTTGTTTAAGTGATTTTCAGGAACTGTTTTCATCTCAAATCACTTACATATATTCACTCACGTTGTATTCACGTAGACACATTTATTTGTGTAAATATTTGAACAAGTCTAGTGTTCAAGATTTAAAAGGAAAAGAAAGCTTTTCAAAACTATTTTGAAAGTCAAGAAGACTTGACTTGAGTTGACAAAAGACTTGCGAAGATATATAGGAGATATAATATGTTGCATAGCATTCGGTGTGTATCATTTAAGTGTGGGTGTGTCATCTAGGATAGAACACCACACAAATACTTCACTAGAAAATAACACAATAGGCACTGAGCTAATCTTGAGCTAGAAGAGCAAAAGGGGGAAGCTACAAAGTGTAGAACGCAATATCAAACAAGGACAGACTTAAAGAGAGAGAAGAATAAGCAACCAGGGAGGAGTCTTGGTCGTGTGAGGTAATAGCTACATCTATCTTCTTTAGTTGTCGTGTTTGTTGATTGTAACTCGTTCCTGTTATTTTTATTATTTTAGTGGAAGTAGATTAGGTGACTCCAAGAGGAGTTCGTCGTTTTTTTCGGAGAAGGGTTTTTGCAGCGTAAAATAAATACTTTGTGCTTTACTTTACAAATTTGTAATATCTCGCCTCATACGAAAAAGTAGGTTTAATACTAGAAATGCACTTAATTAATTGAATCATATATTATCTGTTTTGACACCTAGTTAACTCAAGATAATAAATAGGACTATTAATTGACTTGGCAAATTAAAACCTGTTTTAGCTAAGTTAGCAATTCAAGAAAAGTTTGAATTAGTCCCCTCTTGAATAACATAGATAACTTGTAGGTAATTGGAGTTTATTTCGACAAATTGTTTTACTTTCGCATTATAGTCTATCGTAAGTCGCACGCTCAAGTGGTATCAGAGCTAGACTTTAAAAAGATGATTTCCCAAAACTTTTGTCAAACTCGTTTTACCTTGTTTTCAATGAATGATTCAAGTCAATTACTTATGCTTGGAAATTTTAGTAGACCTCCTATTTTCGATGGCTCAAATTTTTCATACTGAAAAATTAGAATGGTTGCATTTATTCAAGGCAGTTTAGGAGATGACGTGTGGGATTTGATTGAAAATGGTTATAGGCACCCCACTACTCCCATAACAGAAGGAAGCACTATATTTAGAAAACTTAAAACTACTGAATTGAGTGTTGATTAGAAAAAGGATAAGCAATTTCAATAATAAGGGCAAAAATGCAATTTTCATGAGTGTGAGCGAGAATGAATTGAGACGTATATGTCACTACACTACTAGCAAAGATGCTTAGGATACTTTAGTAATAGCACACGAGGGCGATGCTAGGGTAAAGAAGTGTAAAACTCAAATGCTTGTTCAACAATATAATATGCTAGTTATGAAAGATAACGAACCATTCGATGATTTTTATATGCGTTTGACTGATATTATTACCCAACTGCATGCTAATGATGTAGAGTATACTGATCAGGAAGTATGTGCTAATATTTTAAGGTCCCTTTCCCCTAGGTTTGACCATAAACGTTATATCATTGAAGAAATGAATGATCCATCTCTCACTCCTGAATTGCTAAGCTCTAAATTGAGAACTATGGAACTTGAAACAGCCTTTAGAAAGACTCTTACTTCTTATGCTAAAAATGATCTAACCAACTCTTCTAAAGTTGCGTTCAAAACAGCCTGTCCTAATAAAAACAAGCATAAGATAGTTAAGTAACAATCTGAGTCGAATAATGAGTCTGATGAGGAGTCGAATGAAATTGACAAGATTGACAATCAACTTACACTTATGTCCTCCCAATTTAAGAAACTTTTAAAGCATAGAAACTCTATTGCTAAAAGGCGTATGAAGAGAATAATCAGTCTCGTCAGTTCGATCGACCTCATGACAAATATTCGAAACCCAAGTCTGATTATGATAGTCTAGTAGTAACATTGATAAATCAAAATTGGTTTGTCACAATTGTGGGAAACTCGACCATTTCATTGATGAATGTAGATCCAAACCACAATCCAAGTATCCTAAGACACACAAGGTTAACATTACTAAAACTTGGGATGATTCTTCTGATTTTGAATCAGAAGAAGACCAAGCAGAATCTGAATCAAACTACCTTGCATTTTTAAGAGAAGTTTACGACTATTGTGGAGATATATATCTAAATGGAATGTCTAATTCCGAAGATGATTGTGAATCTAATGAAGTTCTTAATTTAATTGATGCTGCTAAAACTTTGTTTGCTAATCAGCCTTCTATGCTTGAATTAACTGCTCCATTTGATGCTAAACGTGCATGTTTGTGTGACACTAAGTCTGAAGATTGCAACAATTCACACACCGACACAGAGAATAATGAAAATGTTGTTACCTATGATGATTATGCTGAATTATATGTGAAGACTTTGCAGAATGCACAAGAATTATCTAATCTGGTTAAATTCCTTAGTGAGTCCCTAGAAAATCACTATAAGATAATTCAACAAAATTCAATTGAAATGAATAATGTCAAAATTGATTTTGAAAAATAGTCACTTGACTTTAAATTTCAGATTACGAATTTAAATGAAACCCTGATTTCTTTAGAAGAAAAGTATAATGCTGCACTTTTACAAGTTGAAAAATCTAAAGAAGTTTGTGAAACTGCTTTTAAAATGTGTCGTAGTCGTGATATAAAATCCTTTGAATTTGAAGAATTGATAGTTGTCCAACGTTATCATGGTGATACTAGAGGGTTTGGTTATGAAGGTCCTCTTGAGAAAAATAATGATTTATCTCGACCAGTCCTCTTTGTAAAAGCCGAAGAAGAAATGACTCTTCCGTTGGAAAGCAAGTCATATGAAAAGGCTAAAGGAAAACAAGTTTTAATTGAAAGTGATTTTGAAAGGGACATTGATACTTTTATTAAGAATTTTGTTGAGGAGTCTACGTCTAGATAGTGCCCCCTGCTAAGAGACTTTCTAGACCTTATATGTTTAATCCCCGTAAGCAATCTGAAACGGGTTTTGTTAGAAACCATCAGAATTTTGGCCTTTCGACGTCTAGTAAATTATGCACTAAATGTGATGTTTTTGGACACCAAAACTGTGAGTGCCAAAGGTTTCCAAAGAAAAATGATCATTTTTACTTTAATCTAAGAGTTGGGAGATTTAGCAATAAAACATCTAATGACAATGGATCATTTCGATATTTTAGAAAGCCTAAAACTTGGACTAATCGCAAATCAAAACCATTAGTCAAATCCTATTTCAGTTATCATATAATGGCTGAAAACAAATTTAAAACTGTGCCTATATGGATCAGATCTGACGATCTAAGACCCCAGCTAAATCATTTAAATTTGAAATCTTTTATAGTCTTGACAGTCCTACGTTGTGAGATGCATAGTGCTGGTTAGTACTTAGACAGTGGATGCTCGCGCCATATGACAGGGGATATTACCAAACTAAAGGATGTTGTTTATTATAAAGGTGGAAACATTACCTTTGGTGATGGTAAGACCTCCCAAATCATTGGTAAATGTATTCTTAATGAAGAGGGTTTACCAAATGTCAATGATGTGTTGTTAGTTCATGGTTGGCAAATGTCAACCATGTGTTGTTAGTTCATGAATAAGAGCTAATTTGCTTTCCATCAGCCAGTTTTGTCATAACGGTTGCCAAGTTAAATTTTTAAAAACCTCATGTGATGTTTCGATTGAATCGGGAGAAGATTACATTAAACGTAATCGTACCGCAGACAACAGTTACAAATCTTGTGGCTCCTTGTCTTGTAATGTGACTCTTTTAGATGATTCTAACTTGTGGCATAATAGGTTGGTACACATCAGTTATGAAACCTTAAATCGGTTGTCATCATAAGACCTTGCTAGAGGCTTAACAAAAATAAAGAAATGCCCCTTTGCTGTTCGTGGTCCATGTCAAGTGGGTAAGATTACTAAATCTCCTCACAAAAAGGTTAAAGACGTTAACACCACCGCACCTCTTGAACTTCTCCACATGGATTTAATGGGTCCAACTAGGACTGTCAATTTAAATGGAAATTCTTATATATTAGTCATTGTGGACAATTTCTCTCGGTTTACTTGGGTAGCTTTCATGAAAGCTAAGTCAGAAACGTTTAACAATTTTCTGAAAATACTGACTAGAATAGAAAATGAGAAGGACACCCAAGTAACCTAGATTTGAAGTGATAGAGGTGATGAGTTTAAAGAAACTGGTATCATTAAATATTGTGAAGCTAATCGTTACTCTCATCAGTTTAGTGCTCTGAAAACTCCTCAACAAAATGGGGTTGTTGAACAGAAAAATAGAGTCATACAAGAAATGGCTAGAGTCCTTATACATGCTAAAAATTTACCGTTATACTTTTGGGAGGAAGAATGTATTACTTCCGTTCACATTATTAATCGCGTATATCTTAGGAAGAATACCAAAATGACCACTTATGAGTTTTGGTTCAACAAAAAGCCCAATGTTAAGTATTTTCGAACCTTTGGCTCTATTTGTTATGTTTGCAATGATCGCAATAATCTTTCTAAATTTGAAGCCAAAAGTGATAAATTAATTTTTCTTGGCTATTCTCAAAATAACAGGTCTTTTAGAGTTTACAACTTGAGAACCAAATCCATTGTAGAGTCTATTAATGTTATTGTAATTAACAACACTGTTGAACCTGTTAGTAAAGATCCACCTGTTGAAACTGATTTTGATACAAATATTTTAAATGATCTAGTTTTGATAAAAGATGAATCTTTACCAGCACCAACCCTTACCGTCCTAACTGGGTTTCAAAAGATCATCCCTTCGCTTAAGTTGTGGGTGATATTCGTGCGCCCGTGAGGACTAGAAATCAATTACATCAAGTAGCTCATATGGCTGTTTTTGTATCCCTTGTGGAACCAAAATCAGTAGATGAGGCACTTTGTGATTCGTATTGGATTGATGTGATGTAAGAGGAGCTAACTCAGTTCACGGATCATGACGTTTGTGTGACACCCCGACTAATTAAATACCGGGTAGCTACTCCTTTATTAAATTAATACAAAATGCCAAGTTGGTTCAGTTAATACCATCACTGTCGAAAATATTTTAATAATTACTAACCACCTAGTATTTAAAAAGTGAGTTGCCAAATTTTAAATTAAATCTGATTAACATGCAATAAATGAATAATAGAAATGTAACACAACCATTCACGATAAAGTCTCAATAGTGTAATCAACAAGTAATAAAGAATCTAGAGGAATTACTCCTCTCAACAATCCCACAACTGAAATAATAAAACAAGTCTGAATCCTGAATTAATTACAATCCACAATTTGAATAACTGAAATATAAAATGTCTCTAAAAGAAATGGGCGACATGCCCTACAAATGATGAAACTGAATATGGAGTCAAGACTAGAAAAGGAGGCGTCTACTATCAAGTCCCTGTAACTTCCACGACAGCTACAGCTCGTCACCTGAATGAAAATCCTATGCATGGTGTCCTTGAGGCTGGGCACCTAAAAAGGTTTTTACAAAAAACAGATTTGAAAGCAAACGGGTCAGAGCCCGAAAGTGGAGAGTATTTTAAAAACAGCAAGTGCTTTAATAACATTAAAACAATGAATGCAAAGTACATGTTAGGACGTGCTCTCACATGAAATACTCACCTCTCGACTAATTGTGCACTCCTAACGTACCGTACCCATTCAAGTGATTCTCATATCTAACTAAACCGACATAAGTTCTAACCTTTCCACTCGATTCACAATATGAATTCCCAATATTATCACTTAAACAAATAGCTTTAATTAAACTCAGATTCTCAATTGTTAACATTACAATTTACGGCATGTTATTCCTTTTTAATTTCTCAAGGAGTTACTATAAATTATTCTCGCAATTAAACATAACAATTCCTTTTCATTTAACCGTATATTATTCACATCATAAATATACAATACAAGCACCCCGAGGCTAAGCTGCGGTGCACACATACTCTGCTATCCATCCCGGTACATCACATACATAAGGATTACAAATTCCGAATTTCTCAGGAATTGTTAGAATAAGCACAACACACAAAAATGGAGGCGAACATAATTCAACATATCCATGGGTCACGTACATACCTACGCTCCATAGTCAGCTGACTTATTAACTCACAAATAAGTCATTCTAGCATTATGTTCTTAAGGTACCAATCTAAATCCGGGCACACAAGGATTAGATGGCCCTAAGCGAACGTAAACCTCCCGTGATAGCAAGTATGGTAGGTATGTCATACACATAAAATCATATACATATACTAAGCATGCACACATCTTAGTAATTTCCATAATTTATTAGTGGTATAATTCTCATTCTTATACCAATACACGTGTCCCCGGTTTATATATACACATCATCCATTATCCTCACGTCGTAATTAGTTATTCGCGTCCTAACCCACAATTTCCATTTGGTTCAAATCATTCTTCTATATTTTACTCCCCAATATATCCCGAATATCCCAACTATATCAATTAGTCATCAAGGTAAGGTTATCTCTACCATTAACCAAGGTTACGGACACTAGAAATCAAACCAGGCCAAAAAGGCCAAACTGTCAACTCGTTAGAAGTCTCGTTCGAACGAGAGTTCGTTTGAACGAAGTGGGCATCTAACGAGATCTCGTTCGAACGAAAGGCATCGAATGAACATCCCACTCGTTAGAAGGCAAACTGTCAACTCGTTAGAAGCTCGTTCGAACGAGCTAGTTCGAACGACCTGGGCAGGTCTTCTAACGAGGTGACAGTTCGAGCCCAGAATTTCTAAATTCGTTTTTCCTCCAGCTTTCTCTTCTCAAAACTCATCCAAACATTATCCCAACAGTGTTTTAAGGTTTCTAATCATTAATAAACATACTTAGGTCGTATATTAACATATATATGGGATCAAATCATCCTAAACCACATCTAATCATCAAATCTCCCCAATTTTCCCCAAATCTCATGAACATGAACCCTAGAAATTTAAAGTCTTCAATTTCCATAAATAAATCCGTTTTTGTAACATAAAAAGTAGTAATTCTTTTAGTTCAATCACCCAACAACAATTCTACATGCAAACCTATATCAAAATCTGAATTTATAACTCCAAATTACATGGGTTTTTACAAGTTTCCCAATACAATGAAATTTTCATAAATGTCTAGGCATGGAAGAAGCATTCGCTTGAAATTAATGTAATTAAACCACTTGCCTTAGATAGTTCTCTGAATTTGGTGTTGGTGAATGGGTTGATTCTCCCCTTTCTCTATGGATTTCCTTCCAAGGTTGAAGATGGTGGTTTTCTCTTTGGGAACTCTTCTAACTTCTCTCTCACTTCTTCCTATAACTCCCGTAGCCCTTTAGTTGGTTAAGTGTTGGTAATGGTTTAGTGGGTTACAAAATAACCTAATATTAAGTCCCAAAATTCGTTGGTTATTATTCCCAAAATTTCAAAATTACCAAAATACCCTTTTAAGTTGCTGGTATGGCCCGAAAATGCCCCAGGACCCAAACTAAACCCCCGGCTAGTGTTTTCTGACTATTTTGACCCTTCCGGACACGTTGGCGCACTCAAAATGACCATACGATTGATAAAAATAAAATCCACTTTTTAATTAAAAATTATATTCCTGACGCGACTGTCACGCGCGTCCCAATAAAATTTCCCAAATTGCCGTATTTCCATCTCGCGATAATTTCAATAGTTTCAATATTCATATAACATCATATGTATACACATTATAATCAAATACCAACTCACATCTCGTTAGTATTTTATCCGGATTAATTCTCAATTAATTCACATTTAATTTAATTAATCCCATTAATAAATATAGATAAAACTGCGGGGTATTACATACTTCCCCCCTAATAACAGAATTTCGTCCCGAAATTCGGAACTAGAAAGTACCTGGTAAAAACAACTCTGGATAACGTTCGCGCATCTCATCCTCGCGCTCCCATGTGGACTCCTCGGCATTATGATGCCGCCACTGAACACGTACTAACGGAACTATCTTTGACTGCAGTTTCCGCTCACTTCGGTCCAAAATAGCAATCGGCACCTCCTCGTAGGAGCTATCGGGCTGGAGATCGATATCCTCCAAAGCAATGTGAGAATGAGCCAAATCATCTCTAAGATATTTCCTTAGCGAGGAAATATGAAACACATCGTGAATCCTGTGTAAATGCTCCGGTAACCCAAGTCTATACGCAACAGACCCAATCCGCTCGATGATAGGAAATGGTCCCACGTATCTCGGTGTCAACTTCCCCTTCTTCCCAAATCGCATAATCCCCTTCATAGGAGATACTCTGAGTAAAACCTGGTCCCCCACTTGGAACTCCCTGAAGAACCTCTTCGCATCAGCGTAGCTCTTCTGTCGATCCTGTGCTACCCGAATGCGACTCCGTATCAATTCTATCCTTGCCTAAGTATCCTGAATCACTTCCAGCCCAAGTAGTTTGTTGTCCCCCACCTCTAACCAACATGCTGGGGAACGACAAGGTCTACCGTACAACGCCTCAAATGGAGCCATGCCAATAGTGAACTGGTAGGAGTTGTTCTAAGCAAACTCCACCAGTGGAAGATACTACTCCCATCCACCCCCGAAATCAATGATGCACATACGCAACATGTCCTCCAACATCTGATTTGTACGCTCGATTTGCCCATCGGTCTGCGGATGATAAGCCGTACTCAACTGCAACTCCGTGCCCATGGCCTCCTGAAAACTTTCTCAAAACCGTGAAACAAATATCTTGTCTCTGTCAGACACGATATTTAGGGGCACACCGTGAAGTCTCACTATTTCTGCAATAAAAAGCTGGGCATACTGTCCCGTAGTGTAGTCTGTCCTTACGGGTAGAAAATGAGCAACTTTGTCCAACCTGTCCATAATTACCTAAATGGAGTCGTGACCCCTCTGTGACGTAGGTAACCCCGTGATAAAGTTCATGGAGATGCTCTCCCACATCCACATCGGGACCTCTAATGGCTGTAGAAGTCCTGCCGGTCTCTGATGGTCCACTTTTACCAGCTGACAAGTGGCGCATTTAGAAACAAACACGGCAATATCTCTCTTCATCCCGCTCCACCAATACTGTCATCTCATGTCTTGGTTCATTTTGAAACAAACACGGCAATCACGTCGTGTTGCAATTCCTCCCCTTCCGGAACTACCAATCTCCCATTGAAGCGTAATCCCCCGTCTGAGCTAACGGTATAGGACTCGGCTCCCTCTGCTAGTAATCGAACTATCTGCTCCTGACAGAACGAGTCATTTTCCTGTGCCTTCACCACTCTCGTGATAATCTGCGGTGTAACAGTCATTACAAACATGAACGATCGGGCCACTACATCCTGGTGTCCCAACTCTTTCCACTTTTCCTTCCACACCCCTTCCATCTCATCTACTGGCCTACGGCTCAATGCGTCTGCTACCACGTTAGCCTTCCCCGGGTGATATTGGATATCAAAGTGATAGTCCTTCACAAATTCAAGCCACTTCCATTGCTGCATATTCAACTCCTTCTGCGTGAACAGGTACTTTAGGGACTTGTGGTCCGTGAACAATCGAAACTTCTCCCCCAAAAGATAATGCCTCCAAATCCGAAGGGCAAATACCACTGCCGCTAACTCCAAGTCATGGGTGGGGTAATTCTTCTCGTGAGGCTTAAGCTTACGGGAAGCATAAGCTCTGGCCCGACTCTCTTGCTGCAATACACCTCCAAGTCCTTATAAGGACACGTCGGTGTAAACTAGATACTCAACTCCCGGTCTTGGCAATGCTAAGATAGGTGCTGAGGTCAACTTGTCCTTCAACTCATCGAATGCCAACTGATAGGCATCACTCCAAATGAATGGCACACCTTTACGAGTCAGATGTGTCAAAGGACCCGCTATCTTTGAGAAACCCCGAATAAACTTCCTGTAGTATCCTGCTAAGCCCAAGAAACTACGAATCTCAGTCGGTGTCGTGGGTTGTCCCCACTCCCTCACCGCGGATACCTTCCCCGGATCAACAGATATTCCCCGGTCGGAAATAATATGCCCCAAAAACTGAACCTCCTTCAGCCAAAACCCACACTTCTCATACTTTGCATACAGCTCGTTCTTACGTAGCGTCTGCAAAACCCGCTTTAAATTCTCGACGTGCTCCTCCTCTGTCTGGGAGTAAACCAGAATGTCATCAATGAAGACAATGACGAACTGGTCCAGGAACTCTCTGAACACCCTATTCATCAAGTCCATAAACACGGCTGGAGTGTTGGTCAATCCAAAAGGAATAACCCGAAACTCGTAGGAACCATATCTCATTAAGAAAGCAGTCTTCGAGACGTCCTCTTACCTGATACATAACTAATGGTATCCCGATCGAAAATCAATCTTTGAGAAGAAAGAAGCTCCTCTCAACTGGTCGAATAAGTCATCGATTCGGGGCAACGGATACTTATTTCGTATCGTGACCTTATTCAACTCCCGGTAATCCACACACAATCTCAACGATCCATCCCACTTCTTAACGAATAACACAGGGGTACCCCACGGCGAAGTACTCCTCCGTATAAACCCCTGACCCAACAACTGTTCAATCTAATCCCGTAACTCTCTCATCTCAGATGGAGCCATACGGTAAGGTGCGCGGGCAATAGGCCGAGTGCCCGGCGTCAAATCAATCACAAAATATATTTCCCTACTCGGAGGTAGTCCAGGTATATCCTGAAATACATCAACAAACTCACTAACTACGGGTATCGAATCAAGTGGTATTACCACTTCCTTAGAGGTCTCCTCCTCTATGTAGTACAAATGAGTGGACGATCCTCCCTCAGGGCAAGGCATCGCCACTAAAAACATCTCCTGCCCGGGAATGGCAAAGATAATACTCCTACTAAAACAGTCAATCATGGCTCGGTACGCAACTAGACAATCCATACCAATTATGGCATCATACTCGGTCATCTTTAACACTAATATATCAGCGGGTAAAGTAAACCTCCCGATCTCTATACCCACACCTCTACACATAAGCGAAATCATGGAACCCCTACTCAACGGTGAGTCCACACAAGTAGCGGTGCTCTCTGCGGTGTCTAATAACCCAATAGTGCGTGCAAATATCATAGCAATAAAACAGTGTGTAACCCCCGTGTCAAATAAAATACGCCCCATAGTTCCCTAAATAGAGAACATACCCTCAATGGCCGGTGGATCCTGTGGGGATGCGACCTGCTGGAGCTGATAAACTCTCCCATACTGAAGCTGTCCCTGCTGAACTGGGACTGCTGGAATGGGCGGTAATGCTTCCATCTGTGGTGCTGGGAGGGAGACGGGAAACATAGGCCTCTGTGGCTCGTGTCGAGCACCCTGCTGCTGCTGCTGTGGAGCCCTGCCCTTATCAGGACAATCCTGACATTTGTGGCCAATCTTACCACAAATGAAACACTTCCACTGGAAGTTTCCCCCTCGCTGCCCCTGCTGACCACGGCCCTGGTGACTGTTACCATTTCTGCCCTGGCCTTGCTGGCCCTGGTGAAACTGCTGCTGTTGACCATTTTGACCCTGCTGGCCCTGATGGCCGCTCTGACCCTGCTAGCCATTCCGGAATCCTCCTTGACCGTTCCTAAAACCCCCTAATCGGAATCTCTTAGAATCCCCCTGCTGGGAACCCTGATCACCCTGCCTATACTGACCCTGAGCTGATTGTGCCCCGCTGGCACCATTTCCCCCTGTCCTGCCCTGATGGCTGGACTCTCCTGATCGCTTCCCCTCTGTCAAGTGAAAGCGGTGGTCCTGGCAATGGAGAAGTGCAGCGTTAACCACGTCAGAATAAGTGGCCAACGAGAGGTTCCCCAACAAATGCTGACGGATCCTCCATGTCAATCCATCGGTGAACTTCTGGATCTTCTTCTCCTCTGTCGGTATCTCATCCGGGATAATATTCAGCAAATTTGTGAATTCGGCCTCATAATCGGCCACCGTCTTACCCTCCTGTCTAAGGCTCATCAACTTCCTCCTCATTTCCGTGTGAACAGCTGACGGAAAATATTTGCGGTCGAATCGCACCCAAAACTCCTGTATCGTGAGAGTATCTCTCTCCTCCACGGTGGTAATAGACTCCCACCACTGCAATGCAGATCCCACTAGCTTGAAAGTAGCTAGTATCTACCTCTGAACATCGGTGCACTCATACATCCTCAAGTGCCTCTGGATATCTTTCCTCCACTGACTAGATACCACAACATCAGAGCTACCTGCGAACTCCGGAGGGTGTGCTTTCTGAAAAGTATCACGAACACGTTCCCAAGCAGACGGGAATGCATGTGCCTGAACTGGCGCGGCTACTGGCGCCTGAGGTGGTGCCTGCTGTACAACGGCGAGAGCGGCATTTACCGCTTGGGCTACAATGGCTGCAACCTCGACGGCATTCATGGTGCCCTGTACTGGTGCTGGCTGTGGCTCGGGCTGTGCATCCCTAGGAACTCACTGCGCACGTCGTGGAGGCATCCGAAATAAGAGTAAGGTCTATAAGTTCGCTGTTATAAACCCAAAATAGCTGAAGAGCGAAGCATACATAAAAGAACACAACAGTCCTAAAATATAGGGCTCTACATCAAAGAAAGCTCAGCGGAAACATAATAAGTCGTACATATCCTAAAGGACACTAGAACCTGATGCTCTGATACCACCTGTGACACCCCGACTAATTAAATACCGGGTAGCTACTCCTTTATTAAATTAATACAAAATGCCAAGTTGGTTCAGTTAATAGCATCACTGTCGAAAATATTTTAATAATTACTAACCACCTAGTATTTAAAAAGTGAGTTGCCAAATTTTAAATTAAATCTGATTAACATGCAATAAATGAATAATAGAAATGTAGCACAACCATTCACGATAAAGTCTCAATAGTGTAATCAACAAGTAATAAAGAATCTAGAGGAATTACTCCTCCCAACAATCCCACAACTGAAATAATAAAACAAGTCTGAATCCTGAATTAATTACAATCCACAATTTTAATAACTGAAATATAAAATGTCTCTAAAAGAAATGGACGACATGCCCTACAAATGATGAAACTGAATATGGAGTCAAGACTAGAAAAGGAGGCGTCTACTATCAAGGCCCTGTAACTTCCACGACAGCTACAGCTCGTCACATGAATGAAAATCCTATGCATGGTGTCTTTGAGGCTGGGCACCTAAAAAGGTTTTTACAAAAAAATAGATTTGAAAGCAAACGGGTCAGAGCCCGAAAGTGGAGAGTATTTTAAAAACAGCAAGTGCTTTAATAACATTAAAACAATGAATGCAAAGTACATGTTAGGACGTGCTCTCACATGAAATACTCACCTCTCGACTAATTGTGCACTCCTAACGTACCGTACCCATTCAAGTGATTCTCATATCTAACTAAATCGATATAAGTTCTAACCTTTCCACTCGATTCACAATATGAATTCCAAATATTATCACTTAAACAGATAGCTTTAATTAAACAAGGATTCTCAATTGTTAACATTACAATTCACGGCATGTTATCCCTTTTTAATTTCTCAAGGAGTTACTATAAATTATTCTCGCAATTAACCATAACAATTCCTTTTCATTTAACCGTATATTATTCACATCATAAATATACAATACAAGCACCCCGAGGCTAAGCTGCGGTGCACACATACTCTGCTATCCATCCCGGTACATCACGTACATAAGGATTCCAAATTTGGAATCTCTCAGGAATTGTTAGAATAAGCACAACACACAAAAATGGAGGCGGACATGATTCAACATATCCATGGGTCACGTACATACCTACGCTCCATAGTCAGCTGACTTATTAACTCACAAATAAGTCATTCTAGCATTATGTTCTTAAGGTACCAATCTAAATCCGGGCACACAAGGATTAGATGGCCCTAAGCGAACGTAAACCTCCCGTGATAGCAAGTATGGTAGGTATGTCATACACATATACTAAGCATGCACACATCTTAGTAATTTCCATACTTTATTAGTGGTATACTTCTCATTCTTATACCAATACACATGTCCCTGGTTTATATATACACATCATCCATTATCCTCACGTCGTAATTAGTTATTCGCGTACTAACCCACAATTTCCATTTGGTTCAAATCATTCTTCTATATTTTACTCCCCAATATATCCCGAATATCCCAACTATATCAATTAGTCATCAAGGTAAGGTTATCTCTACCATTAACCAAGGTTACGGGACACTAGAAATCAAATCAGGCCAAAAAGGCCAAACTGTCAACTCGTTAGAAGTCTCGTTCGAACGAAGTCGTTCGAACGAGAGTTCGTTCGAATGAAGTGGGCATCTAACGAGATCTTGTTCGAACGAAAGGCATAGAACGAACATCCCCCTCGTTAGAAGGCAAATTGTCAACCCGTTAGAAGCTCGTTCGAACGACCTGGGCAGGTCTTCTAACGAGGTGACAGTTCGAGCCCAGAATTTCTAAATTCGTTTTTCCTCCAACTTTCTCTTCTCAAAACTCATCCAAACATTATCCCAACAGTGTTTTAAGGTTTCTAATCATTCATAAACATACTTAGGTCGTATATTAACATATATATGGGATCAAATCATCCTAAACCACATCTAATCATCAAATCTCCCCAATTTTCCCCAAATCTCATGAACATGAACCCTAGAAATTTAAAGTCTTCAATTTCCGTAAATAAATCCATTTTTGTAACATAAAAAGTAGTAATTCTTTTAGTTCAATCACCCAACAACAATTCTACATGCAAACCTATATTAAAATCTGAATTTATAACTCCAAATTACATGGGTTTTTACAAGTCTCCCAATACAATGAAATTTTCATAAATGTCTAAGCATGGAAGAAGCATTCGCTTAAAATTAACGTAATTAAACCACTTGCCTTAGATAGTTATCTGAATTTGGTGTTGGTGAATGGGTTGATTCTCCCCTTTCTCTATGGATTTCCTTCCAAGGTTGAAGATGGTGGTTTTCTCTTTGGGAACCTCTTCTAACTTCTCTCCCACTTCTTCCTATAACTCCCGTAGCCCTTTAGTTGGTTAAGTGCTGGTAATGGTTTAGTGGGTTACAAAATAACCTAATATTAAGTCCCAAAATTCGTTGGTTATTATTTCCAAAATTTCAAAATTACCAAAATACCCTTTTTAAGTTGCCGGTATGGCCTGAAAATGTCCCGGGACCCAAACTAAACCCCCGGCTAGTGTTTTCTGACTATTTCGACCCTTCCGGACACGGGGCGCACTCAAAATGACCATACGGTTGATAAAAATAAAATCCACTTTTTAATTAAAAATTATATTCCTGACGCGACTGTCACGCGCATCCCAACAGAATTTCCCAAATTGCCGTATTTCCATCTCGCGACAATTTCAATAGTTTAAATATTCATATAAAATCATATGTATACACATTATAATCAAATACCAACTCACATCTTGTTTGTATTTTATCCGGATTAATTCTCAATTAATTCACATTTAATTTAATTAATCCCATAGATAAATATCGATAAAAATGCGGGGTATTACATACTTGCCCCCTAATAACAGAATTTCGTCCCGAAATTCGGAACTAGAAAGTACCTGGTAAAAACAACTCTAGATAACATTCGCGCATCTCATCCTCTCGCTCCCACGTGGACTCCTCGGCATTATGATGCCGCCACTGAACACGTACTAACGGAACTATCTTTGACCGTAGTTTCCGCTCACTTCGGACCAAATTAGCAATCGGCACCTCCTCGTAGGAGCTATCGGGCTGGAGATCGATATCCTCCAAAGCAATGTGAGAATGAGCCAAATCATCTCTAAGATATTTCCTTAGCGAGGAAATATGAAACACATCGTGAATCATGTGTAAATGCTCCGGTAACCCAAGTCTATACGCAACAGACCCAATCCGCTCGATGATAGGAAATGGTCCCACGTATCTCGGTGCCAACTTTCCCTTCTTCCCAAATCGCATAATCCCCTTCATAGGAGATACTCTGAGTAAAACCTGGTCCCCCACTTGGAACTCCCTGAAGAACCTCTTCGCATCAGCGTAGCTCTTCTGCCGATCCTGAGTACCCGAATGCGACTCCGTATCAATTCTATCCTTGTCGAAGTATCCTGGATCACTTCCGGCCCAAGTAGTTTCTTGTCCCCCACCTCCAACCAACATGCTGGGGAACGACAAGGTCTACCGTACAACGCCTCAAATGGAGCCAGGCCAATAGTGAACTGGTAGGAGTTGTTGTAAGCAAACTCCACCAGTGGAAGATACTACTCCCATCCACCCTCGAAATCAATGATGCACATACGCAACATGTCCTCCAACATCTGATTTGTACGCTCGATTTTCCCATCGGTCTACGGATGATAAGCCGTACTCAACCGCAACTCCGTGCCCATGGCCTCCTGAAAACTTTCCCAAAACCGTGAAACAAATATCTTGTCTCTGTCAGACATGATATTTAGGGGCACACCGTGAAGTCTCACTATTTCTGCAATAAAAAGCTGGGCATATTGTCCCGTAGTGTAGTCTGTCCTTACGGGTAGAAAATGAGCAACTTTGTCCAACCTGTCCACAATTACCTAAATGGAGTCGTGACCCCTCTGTGATGTAGGTAACCCCGTGATAAAGTTCATGGAGATGCTCTCCCACATCCACATCGGGACCTCTAATGGCTGTAGAAGTCCTGCCGGTCTCTGATGGTCCACTTTTACCAGCTGACAAGTGGCGCATTTAGAAACAAACACGGTAATATCTCTCTTCATCCCGCTCCACCAATACTGTCGTCTCATGTCTTGGTACATTTTGTCCCCACCGGGATGTACCGCGAACCGTGAGCCGTGCGACTCTGCCATCACCTCGTGTCGCAATTCCTCCCCTTCCGGAACTACCAATCTCCCATTGAAGCGTAATCCCCCGTCTGAGCTAACGGTATAGGACTCGGCTCCCTCTGCTAGTAATCGAACTATCTGCTCCTGACAGAACGAGTCATTTGCCTGTGCCTTCACCACTCTCATGACAATCTGCGGTGTAACAGTCATCACAAACGTGAACGATCGGGCCACTGCATCCTGGTGTCCCAACTCTTTCCACTTTTCCTTCCACACCCCTGCCATCTCATCTACTGGCCTACGGCTCAACGCGTCTCCTACCACGTTAGCCTTCCCCGGGTGATATTGGATATCAAAGTGATAGTCCTTCACAAATTCAAGCCACCTCCGTTGCCGCATATTCAACTCCTTCTGTGTGAACAGGTACTGTAGGGACTTGTGGTCCGTGAACAATCGAATCTTCTCCCCCCTAAGATAACGTCTCCAAATCCGAAGGGCAAATACCACTGTCGCTAACTCCAAGTCATGGGTGGGGTAATTCTTCTCGTGAGGCTTAAGCTTACGGGAAGCATAAGCTTTGGCCCGACTCTCGTGCTGCAATACACCTCCAAGTCCTTGTAAGGACGCGTCGGTGTAAACTAGATACTCAGCTCCCGGTCTCGGCAATGCTAACACAGGTGCTGAGGTCAACTTGTCCTTCAACTCATAGAATGCCAACTGACAGGCATCACTCCAAATGAATGGCACACCTTTACGAGACAGATGTGTCAAAGGACCTGCTATCTTTGAGAAACCCAGAATAAACCTCCTGTAGTATCCTGCTAAGCCCAAGAAACTACGAATCTCAGTCAGTGTCGTGGGCTGTCCCCACTCCCTCACCGCGGATACCTTCCCCGGATCAACAGATATTCCCTGGTCGGAAATAATATGCCCCAAAAACTGAACCTCCTTCAGCCAAAACCCACACTTCTCAAACTTTGCATACAGCTCGTTCTTACGTAGCGTCTGCAAAACCCGCTTCAAATGCTCGACGTGCTCCTTCTCTGTCTGGGAGTAAACCAGAATGTCATCAATAAAGACAATGACGAACCGGTCCCTATTCCTCAAGTCCATAAACACGGCTGGAGCGTTGGTCAAGCCAAAAGGCATAACCCGAAACTCGTAGAAACTATATCTCGTTAAGAAAGCAGTCTTAGAGACGTCCTCTTCCATGATACGCAACTTATGGTATTGCGATCGCAAATCAATCTTTGAGAAGAAAGAAGCTCCTCTCAACTGGTCGAATAAGTCATCGATTCGGGGCAACGGATACTTATTTCGTATCGTGACCTTATTCAACTCCCGGTAATCCACACACAATCTCAACGATTCATCCTTCTTTTTAACGAATAACACAGGGGTACCCCACGACGAAGTACTCCTCCGTATAAACCCCTGACCCAACAACTGTTCAATCTAATCCCGTAACTCTCTCATCTCAGATGGAGCCATACGGTAAGGTGCGCGGATAATAAGCCGAGTGCCCGGCGTCAAATCAATCACAAAATCTATTTCCCTACTCGGAGGTAGTCCAGGTATATCCTGAAATACATCGACAAACTCACTAACAACGGGTATCGAATCAAGTGGTATCACCACTTCCTTAGATGTCCCCTCCTCTATGTAGTACAAATGAGTGGACGATCCTCCCTCAGGGTGAGGCATCGCCACTAAAAACATCTCCTGCCCGGGAATGGCAAAGATAATACTCCTACTAAAACAGTCAATCATGGCTCGGTACGCAACTAGCCAATCCATACCAATTATGGCATCATACTCGATCATCTTTAACACTAACATATAAGCGGGTAAAGTAAACCTCCCGATCTCTATACCCACACCTCTACACATAAGCGAAATCATGGAACCCCGACTCAATGGTGAGTCTACACAAGTAGCGGTGCTCTCTGCGGTGTCTAATAACCCAATAGTGCGTACAAATCTCATAGCAATAAAATAGTGTGTAGCCCCCGTGTCAAATAAAATATGCCCCATAGTTCCCTGAATAGAGAACATACCCTCAATGGCCGGTGGATCCTGTGGGGATGCGACCTGCTGGAGCTGATACACTCTCCCATACTGAAGCTGTCCCTGGTGAACTGGGACTGCTGGAATGGGCGGTAATGCTGCCATTTGTGGTGCTGGGACGGCGACGGGAAACATAGGCCTCTGTGGCTCGTGTCGAGCACCCTGCTGCTGCTGCTGTGGAGCCCTGCCCCTATCAGGACAATCCTGAAATTTGTGGCCAATCTTACCACAAATGAAACACTTCCACTGGAAGTTTCCCCCTCGCTGCCCCTGCTGACCACGGCCCTGGTGACCGTTACCATTTCTGCCCTAGCCTTGCTGGCCCTGGTGAAATTGCTGCTGTTGACCATTTTGACCTTGCTGGCCCTGATGGCCGTTCTGACCCTGCTGGCCATTCCGGAATCCTCCTTGACCGTTCCTGAAACCCCCTGATCGGAATCTCTTAGAATCCCCCTGCTGGGAACCCTGATCACCCTGCCTATACTGACCCTGAGCTGATTGTGCCCCGCTGGCACCATTTCCCCCTGTCCTGCCCTGATGGCTGGACTCTCCTGATCGCTTCCCCTCTGTCAAGTGAAAGCGGTGGTCCTGGCAATGGAGAAGTGCAGCGTTAACCACGTCAGAATAAGTGGCCAACGAGAGGTTCCCCAATAAATGCTGACGGATCCTCCATGTCAAGCCATCGATGAACTTATGGATCTTCTTCTCCTCTGTCGGTATCTCATCCGGGACAATATTCAGCAAATTTTTGAATTCGGCCTCACACTCGGCCACCGTCTTACCCTCCTGTCTAAGGCTCATCAACTTCCTCCTCATTTCCGTGTGAACAGCTGACGGAAAATATTTGCGGTCGAACCGCACCCAAAACTCCTGTGTCGTGAGAGTATCTCTCTCCTCCACGGGGGTAATAGACTCCCACTAGCTTGAAAGTAGCTAGTATCTGCCTCTGAACATCGGTGCACTCATACATCCTCAAGTGCCTCGGGATATCTTTCCTCCACTGACTAGATACCACAACATCGGAGCTACCTGCGAACTCCGGAGGGTGTGCTTTCTGAAAAGCATCACGAACACGTTCCCTAGCAGACGGGAATGCATGTGCCTGAACTGGCGCGGCTACTGGCACCTGAGGTGGTGCATGTTGTACAACGGCAAGAGCGGCATTTATCGCTTGGGCTACAATGGCTGTAACCTCGGCGGCATTCATGGTGCCCTGTACTAGTACTGGCTGTGGCTCGGGCTGTACATCCCTAGGAACTCGCTGCGCACGTCGTGGAGGCATCTGAAATAAGAGTAAGGTCTATAAGTTCGCAGTTATAAACCCAAAATAGCTGAAGAGCGAAGCATACATAATAGAATACAACAGTCCTAAAATATAGGGCTCTACATCAAAGAAAGCTCAGCGGAAACATAATAAGCCGTACATATCCTAAAGGACACTAGAACATGATGCTCTGATACCACTTGTGGCACCCCGACTAATTAAATACCGGGTAGCTACTCCTTTATTAAATTAATACAAAATGCTAAGTTGGTTCAGTTAATAGCATCACTGTCGAAAATATTTTAATAATTACTAACCACCTAGTATTTAAAAAGTGAGTTGCCAAATTTTAAATTAAATCTGATTAACATTCAATAAATGAATAATAGAAATGTAGCACAACCATTCACGATAAAGTCTCAATAGTGTAATCAACAAGTAATAAAGAATCTGGAGGAATTACTCCTCCCAACAATCCCACAACTGAAATAATAAAACAAGTTTGAATCCTGAATTAATTACAATCCACAATTTGAATAACTGAAATATAAAATGTCTCTAAAAGAAATGGGCGACATGCCCTACAAATGATGAAACTGAATATGGAGTCAAGACTAGAAAAGGAGGCGTCTACTATCAAGGCCCTGTAACTTCCACGACAGCTACAGCTCGTCACCTAAATGAAAATCCCATGCATGGTGTCTTTGTGGCTGGGCACCTAAAAAGGTTTTTACAAAAAAATAGATTTGAAAGCAAACGGGTCAGAGCCCGAAAGTGGAGAGTATTTTAAAAACAATAAGTGCTTTAATAACATTAAAACAATGAATGCAAAGTACATGTTAGGACGTGCTCTCACATGAAATACTCACCTCTCGACTAATTGTGCACTCCCAACGTATCGTACCCATTCAAGTGATTCTCATATCTAACTAAACCGACATAAGTTTAACCTTTCCACTTGATTCACAATATGAATTCCCAATATTATCACTTAAACAGATAGCTTTAATTAAACAAGGATTCTGAATTGTTAACATTACAATTCACGGCATGCTATCCCTTTTTAACTTCTCAAGGAGTTACAATAAATTATGCTCGCAATTAAACATAACAATTCCTTTTCATTTAACCGTATATTATTCACATCATAAATATACAATACAAGCACCCCGAGGCTAAGCTGCGGTGCACACATACGCTGCTATCCATCCCGGTACATCACGTACATAAGGATTCCAAATTCCGAATATCTCAGGAATTGTTAGAATAAGCACAACACATAAAAATGGAGGCGAACATAATTCAACATATCCATGGGTCACGTACATACCTACGCTCCATAGTCAGCTGACTTATTAACTCACAAATAAGTCATTCTAGCATTATGTTCTTAAGGTACCAATCTAAATCCGGGCACACAAGGATTAGATGGCCCTAAGCGAACGTAAACCTCCCGTGATAGCAAGTATGGTAGGTATGTCATACACATATACTAAGCATGCACACATCTTAGTAATTTCCATAATTTATTAGTGGTATACTTCTCATTCTTATACCAATACACGTGTCCCCGGTTTATATATACACATCATCCATTATCCTCACGTCGTAATTAGTTCTCCGCGTCCTAACCCAAAATTTCCATTTGGTTCAAATCATTCTTCTATATTTTACTCCCCAATATATCCCGAATATCCCAACTATATCAATTAGTCATCAAGGTGAGGTTATCTCTACCATTAACTAAGGTTACGGGACACTAGAAATCAAACCAGTCCAAAAAGGCAAAACTGTCAACTCGTTAGAAGTCTCGTTCGAACGAGGTCGTTCGAACGAGAGTTCATTCGAATGAAGTGGGCATCTAACGAGATCTCGTTCGAACGAAAGGCATCGAACAAACATCCCACTCGTTAGAAGGCAAACTGTCAACTCGTTAGAAGATCGTTCGAACGAGCTCGTTTGAACGACCTGGGCAGGTCTTCTAACGAGGTGACAGTTCGAGCCCAGAATTTCTAAATTCGTTTTTCCTCCAACTTTCTCTTCTCAAAACTCATCCAAACATTATACCAACAGTGTTTTAAGGTTTCTAATCATTCATAAACATACTTAGGTCGTATATTAACATATATATGGGATCAAATCATCCTAAACCACATCTAATCATCAAATCTCCCCAATTTTCCCCAAATCTCATGAACAAGAACCCTAGAAATTTAAAGTCTTGAATTTCCATAAATAAATCCGTTTTTGTAACATAAAAAGTAGTAATTCTTTTAGTTCAATCACCCAACAACAATTCTACATGCAAACCTATATCAAAATCTGAATTTATAACTCCAAATTACATGGGTTTTTACAAGTCTCCCAATACAATGAAATTTTCATAAATGTCTAAGCATGGAAGAAGCATTCGCTTGAAATTAACGTAATTAAACCACTTGCCTTAGATAGTTCTCTGAATTTGGTGTTGGTGAATGGGTTGATTCTCCCCTTTCTCTATGGATTTCCTTCCAAGGTTGAAGATGGTGGTTTTCTCTTTGGGAACCTCTTCTAACTTCTCTCCCACTTCTTCCTATAACTCCCATAGCCCTTTAGTTGGTTAAGTGCTGGTAATGGTTTAGTGGGTTACAAAATAACCTAATATTAAGTCCCAAAATTCGTTGGTTATTATTTCCAAAATTTCAAAATTACCAAAATACCCTTTTAAGTTGCCGGTATGGCCCGAAAATGTCCCGGGACCCAAACTAAACCCCCGGCTAGTATTTTCTGACTATTTCGACCCTTCCGGACATGTTGGCGCACTCAAAATGACCATATGATTGATAAAAATAAAATCCACTTTTTAATTAAAAATTATATTCCTGACGCGACTGTCACGCGCGTCCCAACAAAATTTCCCAAATTACCGTATTTCCATCTCGCTACAATTTCAATAGTTTCAATATTCATATAACATCATATGTATACACATTATAATCAAATACCAACTCACATCTCGTTAGTATTTTATCCGGATTAATTCTCAATTAATTCACATTTAATTTAATTAATCCCATAAATAAATATCGATATAAATGCGGGGTATTACAGTTTGGTATTTAGTCCCGAGGCCTGAAAATATCAAAGTAATCGGTGCAAAATGGATTTTTAAAAATAAGACCGATGAACAAGGGATAGTCATTCGAAATAAGGCTAGACTAGTAGCCCGGGGTTATTCTCAAATAGAAGGAATAGACTATGACGAGACATTTGCCCTGGTGACTCGTCTTGAATCAGTGAGATTACTCCTCGTTGTTGCTTGTCACTTACAATTTAAGGTTTTCCAAATGGACATAAAATCTGCTTTTCTTAATGGTATTCTTTCTGAAGAAGTTTACGTTGAGCAGCCCAAAGGCTTTCATGACCCCAAACTCCCTAATCATGTTTATAGACTTAAAAGGCTTTATATGGTTTAGAACAAGATCCTCGTGCCTGGTACGAACATTTAACTTCTTTTTATCTTCTCATGGCTTTGTTAGAGGAGGTATTGACCAAACTCTATTTGTTAAAAAGTCTAATAAAAATGACATCTTAATTGCTCAAATTTATGTAGATGACTTTATTTTTGGGTCAACCTCTCCAGATGAAGTTAAAAAGTTTTCAAAAGACATGAGTAGTGAATTTAAAATGTCACTTATGGGGGAGTTACAGTATTTCCTAGGACTTCAGATAAGATAACGAAGTGATTGCTTTTTTATATCACAATCTAAGTATGGGGGAATTTAAAATGTCACTTAGGGGGAGTTACTGTAAAATGAATAAATGCGGTGTGTGATAATTGATTAAATAAATTCGCAAGTTTTCAATTAAACCTTATTTAATTAGAGTCTATTTTTAAACAAAATTAAATCAGTCCCAAAACATGCAACTACGTGTGGGCGGATGTCAAACCATAGATAAATAAAGCATGCGACACAAATTTTAGGAAAAATCCCCCAAAGGGGCAAAACCTTTTATTTTCACTATAATTTGTAATAACGGTTTACACGGATTACACTGAAAACAAGAGTGACATATGAAATACCCCCAGGTGTCGATTCCGATGTCGTCAGCTGGAATCTCCCGCAAGAACTCCAGGTGGTCAACAATGGAAAAGAAACGGCTTATCCATAAGAGTGAACTTCATAGAGACCCCCTCCATAATAGCACGCAGCTCTTCAGTTGTAGAGTTCTCCCCACAAAGAATAAATAAAAGCAAAGTGTATTCTTAAACACCAAAACAATTCACCAAAGCATATGGGATTTTTCTGAATTGAAAACAAAAAGGGATTAAACCCTAAACGAAGAAGTCAAAAGGATTCTGCACTTTCGCAGTTTTCTGTCTTTCAAAACGCTGGGACTTTTTAATAAAAATGAAACCATTTAATGAGTATATATACAAAATCGCGTCGCCTAGGTATACGAGTTTGTTCGAACGAAATGGACATCTCGCTCGAATGAAGGATGCATGTCGTTTGAACGATATCGTGCGACATACCAATGTCGCTCGAACGAGCTGCTGGTCTCGCTTGAACGACCTGGACATTAAAAAATATTATTTTAATATCCGCTCCAACACTTAGAAAAAATACTCATTCTAAAATTTTGACGAAAAAGTCCGCTCCTATACTTAGAAAATATTTTATAAAAATATCTCAAAGCTCTAAGTGGAAAGTACGATATTTAAAACATAACCTTACCAAAGTAAACTTTTGCGGAGTCTTTTTGATGAAGAACTTGATATATTCGGATCCGTCTTGATGTAGATTGCTCTTGAACTTCTTAGACGGTTGTAACGGTATATGAAATAATTAATTGTGACGGACATTCATAAAAATATGTCCTTACAAATCTCCCCCTATGTCTATGCCAGTACATACATAAAAACATCTGAATTATCAAATACCAATGCCTATACAAATCTACCCTCCCATGAATAAATTTTCAAGATCTCAAACTATTCTTCAAAAATCTTCATCAAATCTCAAAGCTTTTCTCATCAGGGTGTGCAACATCATGATCTTTAATCTTTGTACCTACACACCTGAGATAAAGCAAAAACCTTCGTGACGCATCTAGTTTGAAATGATATAAAAATAAATCAATCAATATAATCAAACCTCCCCCATAATGCAAAAACTCCCCCATAACATGATAATTCTTTCTCCCCCATTTTATGATGTCCCCAAATAGACATATAAGAAGAAACAAACTAAACATGGAGTGTCACGACAAAATGCAGAGAAAATATGAATCAAACTACGTGCATGCAAAGGAGTATCTCAAAAACATTCACAAAAAACTATTTTTGATTTTTCAAAATTTTTTGTACAAAAATAAGATACAAAAAAAATCACACCATGGATTTATACTAAAACAACCAAGTCATGGAAATGGAAAGAATGGGTGTGAACACATTCGATAGGTACATAAACTTAATTAATTATATGTGCACGCTGCATACGTGTACCCCTAACGAATGAACATAAAAACATCATTTGGTGAAAAAATTGTTGAATTTAGATGACATCGTCTTAATCAAATCAACAAATAAAAGTCAAAGTGATTTCCACACCAATAACGTCCAAAACTATTAAATGTTTTTTCAAGACTTTTTAAGGACGTGCAAACTCGTTTTAAATTCCATCCAAACTCCCTCATGCATATTTTCTTTTTGAGGTAATCTAAATTCTCAAACATTAGAGAATTGGTGCAAAAAACCTAAATGGCCCCTTTTTGGCACGAATTTCTTTTTATTGCCTTTAAATTTTTTCGGGCTCTTTTAAACCTTTTTGGACCCCGGATAATAAAATTCCTCAATTTTTTAGGTCCAATTAAACGACGGCTTAATCGCAAATGATAAATAATAACCTTTCGTAGCCCTTCACCATTTTCAAACAAAACATACAAATCCTCACAAACATGGTTCAAAGATGCAAACTTTTTATTTTCTTATTTTATCACATTTGGTTTGTTGTATAGACATAATTGAGATGAAGACACTCAACCAACATGAGATAGATAAGCCTAATAATCAAACAAATCCGTGGAGGTGTGCAATAAAGGAATTCCTGAGTCAAACATGTAGCAAGTAACAACGAATTACATCTTAATGACTCCAAACATTATAAAGCACATGGATGAATTAACCTATTATCTCAAAACACTATCAAATAGTCACATGAAAAAAAATATGAAATGATGTTGTGACTCGGTCATCCATAAAAGGTGCAAACAAAAAAAAATCTTTTTGAAATTTCCAAAATTTTATCAAAACAAAATCTTTTTGTATTTTTCAAAAAATTTTCTAAGAAATGAAAAATATACACAAATGATACATACTAGCAATAGGTAAATAATGTCATCATGAAAAACATCCTATGCTACTAAACAAGTCAAACCTCAATCGTTAGGTGCAGAGGGGTTTTCCAAAGGTGGCGTCAACTTATGAAAAACCTCCATCAAATTTTGTGAAGTTTTAACTAAAAACTTAACTTGCTCACCTAAATGTGCAAACTCTCTCATGTAATCTCCAGGAGCATGTAAAGTATCATGTGTGGGTGCATGTGTGTCAGAAACATGTGTAGAAGCAAAACGTGACACATAACCTAACTTAAAACAAAATTCCCTAAGGTGAACTCTCCTCTTGCAATGGGAACAACATAAATTGGCCTAGGGACACCTCTCTCAAAAACTCTAGGACGCACTCTCCTAATAGGAATGGGACGCCTAGGTGGGTTAGGGTGAGACTCACTTGAATCTAACACAAAAGTGGGAACCGGCTCGGGTACTACTTGGGAAGTAGAAGCACCGTCATGACTTATTCCTAAACTCTCTCCACTACCCAAAATAGAATTGAGAACCATCTTTCCAACCTTCTTAGATGCGTTCTCTAAAGGGACTTGGAGCTCACGGGTACGTTCGAGATCACTCTCGAGTTGGGATACATATGTCGTCAGACTAGACACCGTGTTGGTCAAATCACACTTCTCCCTACCTAAACCAATCAACTGCTCACTCAAACTCACTTTCACCTTCTCAAGTTGACTTGCTTTGGCCTCAAACTCACCCAAAATCTCTATCTCTCTCTAAATTTTTTACCTTGAGACTTAACTCTTTATTCAATTTTTTTTGTCTTTAAAGTCTCAGCATACAAATCTCTAAAAGCAATTTAGAGATCGCTTTCATCTCCACTTTCACACTCACCTTCACCCTCACTCGAAACACTCAAATCCTCCTCCTCGGGGGTCTCACTAGAACTAGTCCCCTCACCACCATTCAATCTAGGTGTGCTAACCCGACTAGATAAAAACCCGACACACATACCGTGCTCTTTTTCATCACCCGAATCAAAAACCTCTATGTCGCTATCACTAAGTGTGGCAGGCATAGACACTTTCTTTTCCTCTCTCCTAAGTCTAGTGGTACACTCATACACCTTATGCCCTTTACCCCGACACTCAAAACATGTCAAACTTTCTAAATTTTCCTCACTCTCCTTATCTTCCTCATCGCTTTCTTTGGCCTTTTTATTTTTCTCAAAAATCTCTTATTGGAAGAATTATTTTTGTTCATGCTGAGAAATTTTTAAAAATTTTCGCAATCAAGGCCATATCTTTAAAATCAAGATCTTCCTCAGAATCGGACTCACAAACTTTTTCTTTCTTATTCTTAAAATGAGTCTTTAAAGCAACGCCATTATCCTTAGCCTTAATGGTTTTGGGAAACATGTCAATATCATAGGTTTGAAGATCTCCTATAAGTTCTTCCAACTTAAGTGATTTCAAAATTCCCAAAGAGTTCAAAATAGTGACTTTAGGAATAAAGCGTTTCGGGAGAGATCTCAAAATCTTTTTAACGACATGCGTGTTATCAATCACCTCATCCAAATTAAAACTGGTGTTTATAATGTCCGACAAACGTGATAAAAACCATCAAAGTATTCAGACTCGGACATGGTGATAGTCTCAAATTGGGTGGCCAAATTTTATAATTTCGATTCTTTAACCGCGTTCGTACCCTTATGTGTCAATTTCAAAACATCCTAAGCATCTTTAGACGTGGTACACATCATAATTTGACGAAACTCAACAGGAGTGACAACTCTAAAAATAGCACTCAGTCCATGGAAATTAAAATTCAACATTTTAAAATTGTTCTCAGTCCAATCTGAGACAGGTTTTAAAGATGTGATATTTTCAATGGTGACAGTGGGAGGATTCGATCCATTTTCGCAAAGCAACCAAACACGCTCGTCAATGTCTTTTAAACTAGATTTTATGCAAACTTTCCAATAGGAATAATTATTGCCATAAATAATAGGCACCTTATTAAATGAACGTTCCATTGGAAAAATTGCGATTTTTCATAAAACTGATTTTTCAAAAAAAAAATCAATATCACACGATTTTACAGAAAATAGGAATACGCAATAAATTAGCGTAACCTGCTCTGATACCAATTTGAAAAACGAAAAAATGCGGTGTGTGATAATTTATTAAATAAATTCGCATGTTTCCAATTAAACCTTATTTAATTAGAGTCTATTTTTAAATAAAATTAAATCAACCCCAAAATATGCAACTACGTGCGTGCATGTGTCAAATCATAAATAAATAAAGCATGTGACACAAATTTCAGGAAAAATCCCCCAAGGGGAAAAACCTTTTATTTTCACTATAATTTGTAAATAATAGTTTACACGGATTACACTGAAAACAAGAGTGACGTACGAAATAACCTCAGGCGTCGGTTCCGATGTTGTCAAACGGCTTCTCTACAAGAGTGAACTTCATAAAGACCCACTCTACAATAGCACGCAGCTCTTCGGTTATAGAGTTCTCCCCACAAAGAATAAACAAAAGCAAAGTGTGTCCTTGAACACCAAAACAATTCACCAAAGCATATGGGATTTTTGTGAATTGAAAACAAAAAGGAATTAAACCCTAAACTAAGAAGTCAAAAGGATTATGAAGTTTCTTAGTTTTCGGTCTTTCAAAACGCTGAGACTTCTTAATGAAAACAAAACCATTTAATGATTATTTATACAAAATCATGTAGCCTCGGTATACGAGCTCGTTCGAACAAAACAGACATCTCGCTCGAAAGAAGGATGCGTATCGTTTGAACGCCATCGTGCGACATACCAATATCGCTCGAACGAGCTGCTGATCTCACTTGAACGACCTGGGCGTAAAAAAATATTACTTTAATATCCGTTCCAACACTTAGAAAAAATACTCATTCTCAAATTTTGACGAAAAAGTCCGCTCCTACACTTAGAAAATATTTTGTAAAAATATCCCAAAGCTCTAAGTTGAAAGTAAAGGTATTTAAAACATAACCTTACCAAAGTAAACTTTTGCGGAGTTTTTTTATGAAGAACTTGATATATTCGGATCTGTCTTGATGTAGATTGCTCTTGAACTTCTTCGACGGTTTTAACGGTATATGACATAATTAATTATGACGGACATTCATAAAAATATGTCCTTACATATACCGTAGCATTATTGGTGGTTTATTATACTTAACTGCTTCTAGACCTGATATTCAATATACTGTTTGTATTTGTGTGCGGTTTCAATCCAGTCCAAAAGAGTCTCACCTTACTTGTGCTAAAAATATTTTGAAATATGTTAAAGGCACAAATGAGTTTGAACTTGTGTATACCAATGACTCCTCATGTGAGATAATTGGGTACTCGGATGCGGATTGGGGCGGTAGCACAAATGATTATCGTTCCACCTCGGGTGGTTGCTATTATTTAGGGCAGAATCTAGTTGCTTGGTCGAGTAAAAAACAGACTAGTGTAACTTTGTCAACTGACGAATCTGAATATGTTGTTGTTGGTGCATGTTGTGCTCAACTAATTTGGATTAAACAAATGTTATCTAATTATGGTATAATTCAGTCCAAAGTTCACCTTTATTGTGATAATGAGAGTGCTATTTGCATTGCTAAAAATCATGTATAGCATAGTAAGACTAAGCACATTAATATTAGGCATCATTTCATTAGAGAGTTGGTTGAATAGAAAGAGCTTGTAATAGAAGATATTTCCACCGATAATCAACTTATTAATTTGTTTACAAAACCATTAGATAAACCTCGTTTTGAAAGATTGAGGCGTATGATAGAATGATAGTACTTGATAACTAGATTGTATTTATTATGCATCCTGTTTACAAGATCTCTGAGATTTTAGGATAAAGATATCTACTAACAACCAGTATCTCTTAAAATCATGTTTAATGTAGGTGACATTCATTCTGCAGTTTTTAAACACTTTTCTATGTTAATTTCTTCCATTATACTATTTAATCAAAATGGGGGAGAGTTGAGTACATCATTATGTTTTTTGTTGAGTATTCTTTCATGCATGTTGTCCCATATCATACATTTTTGCACAATTATTTCTGTTGTATTATTTTGGTAGAGCAAATGCTTTTAGCCTTGATCTCGACAGAAAGGTATTTATGTTTTGTAGTTTTTCATTAACCGTGCATTTGAGTCTTATGTTTTTCATTTCTAGGATGGGTGGGTAGTTAGTTACTCTTTTGTGTAGGACATTTTAGGATTTTATTTTTCCTTAGTATATCATTTGATGTACTCAAGAGTTTTGTCAAAACAAGTCCAATGGGGGAGTTTAAAGGTCCCTATATAGAGCACTCTTAAGGTTTGTGTTCCGTACTTTAGCTATATAGAACTTCATCTAGTTGGACTTCAATTTTGACAAAATTATTTGCCTAATAAGTGTGAGTACCTCCACCAAGCTCCTACTACTATCCATCTCACCTCGGCAAAGAAACCAGTCTGTCAATCCTGCATCAGGTTGTTTCTCACACCCTCTATGGCTCGTAGGATTTTAACACTAGCACGTAGGACACTACACGACACTGCGTATCATTTTATCATATCTACTGATTAAGCGTATACGTTATATTAAAAAGAATTTTTAAAACAATTTAAAATTTGATATGAATTTTTTTGGACATTAATGTCAAAAATAAATTTTGCAAATAAGCATGTTTTTTATAAAATCTATAATTAAAAACTGAAATATTTTTAAATCTAATTCGTGTGTGTATTAAAAGGTATCTGCATATATGTGTGAGTAGTAATATGTTTATATATATGTATGCGTGTAAACCTTAGCAGGTGATGGAGTGTTATTTATATTGTATTTTATTACATTTATTCTTTTATATGTTAAGTAGTGTATGTTGGTTGTTATCACATGCCTTAGCTGTTATAGCTTCGTGCTTGCGATTTGACCCCTAGCAGGTACGGACTAATGATTCCTAAGGATTAGATGATCAGCAGTGTAATGTATTGGCTCCTGGTTGTCATCTAGCGGGCCATACCCTTAGCTGTACGCATGTGATCTCTCATGTCTGTTGGTCTTCGATTTGTGATACGACGTCGTTCTAAGTATAATAACAACCCCTTGTTTTTTTCACCGCCCACTGGTTTTAACAAAACCGAAATTGGTTTTCCATTTTTGATAAAAAACGACACCGTTTGTCACTATTTTTTTCAACGGTAATATCCGTTATGGCCTGTAGCTGGACTCCACTATCTTTTGATCATTATCCCTTTACCCACAGTTTTCTTAAACCAAAGGTGGTTTTTCTTTTTAAAACAGTTACAACAGTTTTATATTCGAGTGCTTTACAACTGGCCCCTAAACCTTTGGAAAAGACGTCGTCACTGCGCCCATGGTTTTGATAAAAACCAAAGTTGGTATTTTTGTTAGCGTACTCCGTACGCAGTTGATGCACTAGCTAACACAACACGCATCACATTTTTAAATCACCATTTTGTGTTTCTTTTACAACCACAAGATATTATTTTATCTACGGTTAGAAAATGTTTTGGAACAATCCTTGTGAATTTTTTTTCACTAATCAGACCTGTTCTTATTTCTCTATTAATAGAACCTATTGGGTCTTCATTTTTTTAACAGAGAAAAATTATTTTAAAGCGAAAGCTCTGCAAAAATTTTGAGAGAGTCTATACACCTATTTTTCAAGATTGATATTAAGAGTGTATAGTTAATAAGCAAAGGCTGTACCAACTCATGTTCAAAATATTTTTAAGGAGTCAAGACTTGGACGTTTTCTCACATTTTCCTCTATCCGATATTTTTGATTTTTCATTTTGAAAAATTTAGTTGTGAGTATCTCTTTTTGTTGTGCCTGTTTTAATTGTCCATTCAGATTTGTTTTGTGTAAAAAGTTTGTTGATCTTGTTTTTGTTGAAAAAACTTAAAAGAAAAACTCATTGTTTTTTGGGCTTACACAGATCTGAAATTAAAACAAACTATCTTATTTTATTTGTTGGTTGATTTCTCTATTTAGATATATATTATTGCGATTAGTCTTGTTCCTGTTTTAAAATGATTTGTTTTAAAAACACTTGAGAATATTTTTTTTGAAAATAAAGTTAAGATTTCAAGAGGTTTAAAAAGTTGGAACCTAATTTTTAAAGGACCGAATTTTATATAAATTATCCTGACTGTCCTGATATTTGAATTGAATCTTAATCATAGACTGTATGCTTAACTTCATTATATTTTCAGTTATATTTTGTGGATATGATTTTTTAGTTGTTTAAGTTATTTTCAAGAACTGCTTTCATCTCATATCACTTACATATATTCACTCACGTTGTATTCACGTAGACACATTTATTTGTGTAAATATTTGAACAAGTCTAGTGTTCAAGATTTAAAAGGAAAAGAAATCTTTTCAAACCTGTTTTGAAAGTCAAGAAGACTTGACTTGAGTTGACACAAGACTTGCGAAGATATATAGGAGATATAATATGTTGCATAACATTAGGTGTGTATCATTTAAGTGTGGGTGTGTCATTTAGGATAGAACACCTCACACAAATACTTCACTAGAAAATAACACAATAGGCACTGAGCTAATATTGAGCTAGAAGAGCAAAAGGGAGAAGTTTTGAAGTGTAGAACGCAATATCAAACAAGGACAGACTTAAAGAGAGAGCAGAATAAGCAACCAGGGAGGAGTCTTGGTCGAGTGAGGTAATATCTACATCTATCTTCTTTAGTTGTTGTGTTTATTGATTGTAACTCGTTCCTGTTGTTTTTATTATTTTAGTGGAAGTAGATTAGGTGACTCCTAGATGAGTCCGTCGTTTTTCCCTAAGAAGGGTTTTGCGACGTAAAATAAATAACTTGTGCTTTACTTTACAAATTTGCAATATCTCGCCTCATACAAAAAAGTAGGTTTAATACTAGAAACGCACCTAATTAATTGAATCATATATTATCTGTTTTGACACCTAGTTAACTCAAGATAATAAATAGGACTATTAATTGACTCGACAAACTAAAACCTATTTTAGCTAAGTTAGCAATTCAAGAAAAGTTTGAATTGGTCCCTTCTTGAATAACATAGATAACTTGTAGGTAATTGGAGTTTATTTCGGAAAATCGTTTTACTTTCGCATTATAGTTTATCGTAAGCCGCACGCTCAAATTTTTGTACACAAACATATGTTAAGCTCCATGTAAAATCAAAATCATGCTTCAGCTAGCACTTGTACTACTGTTTTGAACCAAAAAACAAATATAACTTATTGGTTGCTTCATGTCTATTTGGCTAAGTGTCTCTACAATATAGGATTGATTATAGATTATACTTATAGCATACACCTTTTAAAACACAATTATTTCTACATACGCAGTTCACATCATAGAAGCCAAAAGAGAGTAACAACACTTTCATATATCTCTATTTTTCTTTTTCAAAAACTAAATACAATTTGCCCAATTGATAAATATTCAATTTCACTTTCAAGAAAGCATATTCATTGAATACATGGCAATAAAATCGTATATGAAACTATAAAAAACTTCACTTGAGTATTAGTGTGATTCGTACATTAATTTATGGAAACAAAACCATAAATCTCAAAACCCTACCCTCATATAATTTCTAAATCCATCTAAAAACTATTTACATCAAAAGCTCTAAATTGCTTCACACCTAACATATGACAATGTTATTTGCAAAATACATAATGTAAACTACTACACATGATATTGAAACTCAAAAAAATGATCAAAACCAACTTCATAAACAAGCTCTCTATCTACGACTTCCCCTATCCGTTTTACTTCACCTTGCCAAATGGACTACCTGCCACGAGATTTATTTAATTTCATACTAATGCCCAAACTTGAAATCGTCGGAGACGGTGGAGAAAACGTCGGCGTGTCATTGGTTTAAAACAATGCCCAGATTTGAAATAGTCAGAGACGAAGGATAAAATGTCAGTTTGGTGTCCATTGAGGCCCCAGAATTATTTTCAAGTATAGGCGTGTAATACCCCGTAATTTTAATGATTTTAATATGAGATTAATTAAAAGTAAAATGGGTATTAATTGGAATGAATTATGAATGATAATTGGAATTAATCCGGATTGAATATTACTAGAGAATAAAGTAATATGTGATTGGTAGTGAATATTACTTAGTGATTAAAAGTAATATATGATTATATGGTCATGAGTGAATAATAAGCAAATTATTGAAATTAAGTCGGGATGCGCGTATGAGTCGTGTTGGGACTAAGTTGAAAGGGATAAAAGGAAAATTATTTTTAAGTCATTCGAATGGTCATTTCGATTGCACCGTTGAGTCCAAAAGGTTCGAAATAGGCAGAAAAGTCTACCCGGGGGTTTGATTTAGGTCTTGTGTCAATTGGGAACCAAAAGGACACCCCAGGGGAGTATTTTGGTCATTTTAATTGAGAGGTGAATAGTAACCACGAAAGTTTGGGTTTTATTATATAAGTGAAGAGATTAGAGAACTTAGGTTCATTCACCCAAAAACAAAGGAAAGGTCTTTGAGGAGAGTGAGAGGTTTTCCAAGAATATGAAGAGGTTTTGAGATCAAACCAAGGGACGACCACCTTGCACTTGTGACACTCTGCCTAATTAAATACCGGGTGATAAGTCCTTTATTAAATTAAATCAGAATATCCAGTTGGTTCATTCTTAGCATCACTGTCGAAAAACAACTTCATAATTAATTCACCTAATAATTAATTAAGCTAGTGTAAAAATCTTTTCCAGTTTTAATTTAAGTAACACCATTCCAAGATACGGAATAATAAGAAACATCATAACACAGCTAAACTAAATATAACAAGAATAAATGTGACTGAAATAACTCTCCAGTTAAAATATTTCATTACCACCAATCCACAACTGATATCGACAATACTGACATAAATGATTACAATCTCTGGAATATAAATGAAATAACTAGAATCCTAGGCGACATGCCCTAAATGAAGTAGACACCACAAATGTGTGATTCAACAGAAAATCTGCCTCTACAGTAGCAGCTATAACCAATCGAGATATCCATATTCTATACCGGCATCCCTGGTACTAGATACCAGAAGTACAAGATACAATAGAGAAGAGAATATACAAGGAAACGTGTCAGAGCCCGATTGTAAAAGATATTTAAAATAGCAAGTGCTTAACAAGTGCAAATAAGCAATTATTATGTATATGTTAGCTTCCCGGCTCTCACTTGAGAATTCTCACCTCTCATATAGTGTGCACACCTAACGTACCTTATCATCTCCCAAATTAAGGTTTTCAATTATGATTCTAACCCGTATCATTTCCTCATATTTTTCACATAATACGTATAATAATTAAACATGGTCATTTCTCTTTAATACGAACTAGGCTTTCATAGCTTTAAGATTAAGTATTCACTTACTTAATTTAATCACATCTCATTATTCATTTTTGTCTATAATTTCACACAGTAGATTACTTCATAGTATATATATGTTAATCTATAAATTTCATACAGTAGATTACATCTCAGTATATATAGTTTAATCTACCAATTCACACAGTAGATCACATCATGGTATATATATTCATCACACTATTATATATACTATTATGGCACCACCAGATACAACTGCGGTACATGCATACTCTGCTATCATGTCCTGATACATCTCTCGTTGTATAAAGGACTATTATTCGACGTCTCTCACGAACCATAAATAATATAACACACATATTGGAGGCGAGCATACTCCCCGGCCGAATGGGTCACATACATACCTACGCTCCCATTCAACCGTCGAAACTATCGTTCACACCGATAGGACGTGTCCAAAGATCTATGCTGAAGGTACGAATCTAAAATCCACCCAAATGGGCTCATCAGGATAAGATCGTCCACAACGTGAAACCTCCACCCCGATAGCAAGCAGCGTAGGTATGTGGTACACAAAATAGATAATATAGGTATTCACCCCACCTATATATAATAACAATAGGGCACACGCACAACCCACATAAATATTTTCATACGTAATATATTTATCCCTAATATCCTACGTATTTACAGATTATGACTTTACTTCTTAAATTATATTTCCGAGATTCTCTCATCACTTGAAGGGTAATCATTTATTTCTCATATAAATTCAGTAGGTAAACATCCTCACCCTACTAGTCCATGTCATCACAACTCCCGAATTTCTATGAATTAAATTATCTTCAATTAGGTTTATTTCTCGATAGTCCCTAATTCAATTTTAACCCGTTATTCCATCCCTATGGTTAATACCATATATGCATAAGGTTATTCCGATAATAATAACTCCCTTACTACTGATACTAACCTTAAATCATCCTTTATTCGATTTAAACCCCAATTTATATATTTCTCCACCATAACAAATTTAATTCACACTCATTAATTTTCCCCATTCCATCCCATAATATTTTTTTGATTTTTAAGTATACCCCACTACCCTTCTCTAAGTCCCAATTTATTCAACTAATCATCACCAAATATTTCTCCAAGTTGGGATTCAAATAAATATTTAAAAAGGAAATAAATCACATTTCCAGGGGGAGTTTATCGATCTCCTGTTCCTAGTCGATCGATCGATCAGTCGATCGATCGACATTCTTGAGTCGATCGCTCGATCGATCAGATATTTGCCCAGATTCTGCATATGTTTACCTACTGATTTTACACTTTTTCATCATGAAAACCATTATCAATTAATCAAAAACTCCTCATAATTTATCTCAAATGATATATCAAGGTGAATAAATGATTTCTAACATTTAACAACATAAATTCATCAAGAAGTTTCAATTAAATCATGTTATTTTCCTTAAAATTTAGAAACTTCTTGTTTTATCATTTATTTAAGAACAACTATAAATCCCAATTTTTTTTCACCAAATGATTTCCAAATTTCGTGGATTATACCATATATTCAAAAAGAGATTAATCCTACATAATTCTCATTTCAAGGATTCATCAAAAATCATCTTAATTCATATAGTGTTTCGTACGCGTAAGGTGGCCCGGACACCTCATGGTATTCTACAAAAAAAAAATATAACTTTTCAGAATTTTCTAAGCATCCTAACATGGACAATATACATGCTAAAATTTGCAATAGTTAATCACTTGCCTTTAGATTGTAGGTCTGAGCCATTGAAGAAGAATTATTGCTTCCACGAATTTCCTTCACTCCAGGTTTGTTCTTCATAAATTCGTCAAATCCTCCCCTTGGGCTCTTGAAATTCTTTCTCAAGTTTTTCCACTTTCTCTCTAACTCCCTGTATAATTTTCTTAACCTTTGGGTTTGTAGAAGTGACTATTCCCTAAGCCCAACCTTTGATTTTAAAAGTGAAATCCCATTTTTGTCTTTTCACCTACCATTAAGAAGGCCCAAAGTCACCTAAATAAGTCCCGATTAATCTCAAAAACTCCCAAGACCTGAACATAACCCTCAGGTACTCAATTGTGACTATTAAAACCCTTTCGGACACTTTGGCGCAATCAGTACGACCATTCGGATGACATAAAAATAATTTACTTTTTATTCCACTAAAATATAGTCCCGTCATGACTCATACGCGGGTCCCGACTTACTTACCATAATTGTCGTATTCATCACTCACGATAATTTTATAAAATCATAATCCTATGTAAAGTCATAATCATATATATTACTTTTAATCACTAAGTAATATTCAACATAAATCACATATTACTTTATTCTCGAGTAATATTTAAATCCGGATTAATTTTCAATTATCCCATAATTAAGTCTAATTAATCCCATTTTAAAAATTATTAAAAATACGGGGTGTTACATACTCCCCCCCCCCCCTTACAATGGAATTTTGTCCCAAAATTCAGAGAAAGTATACTAGATATGAACAACCCGGCTATATGTTGCGCATCATATCCTCGTGCTCACGAGTAAACTACTCCGTACCGCCCGTACAGTACGCTATCAAATACCCTTAATAATGAACACCTCCCATATGTTCGTTTTAAATTCCAGGTTACCCTGCCACGTAGATTCTTGCCCAAGCCTTACCGTTTAAGTTTGACTACTTAAACTTATTTTATATATTCACTATCTAGTCTTTTACTATTTTCACCTTAGTAGATTAATCGTTCTTTAGATACACACGATCTCGTCTCGTGACGATTGCACACAAGTAGGTCATTTTTTCAGTATATATTTTACACATATTATATACTCTAAGTATCAACCCATCTCTGATTTTCCTAATAGTACTTGGTCCCCCACATTTAACTAACAAGCAGGAGAGCAATGAGGCTTACCGTGCCATACCTCAACGGAAACTATGCCCAAAAGTGAACTTATATGAGTTATTGTACCCAAACTCAACTCGTGGAAGGGACATATCTCGTATTCCCCTAAGATCCAAGGGTACACATATATTTTATTTTCCCAACATTTGATTAGTCCGCTTGTTTTGCCCATTCGTCTGTGGATAATATGCCTTACTCAATCATAACTCGGTATCTATGGCCTCGTGAACACTCTTCCAAAATCAAAAGACAAAGATCTTGTCCCAATCGGACACAATATTAAATGGTACCCTATGTAACCTTACTATCTCGGTTATAAAGATCTATGCATACTGTCCCATAGTATGATCAGTCCTAACTGTTATAACGGAAGCTACTTTGGCCAACCGATCCATTATCACCATATAGTATCGTGACCCCATTTGCGATAAAATCCTTGGGAACTCTTTCCCATTATTACTTAAGAATACCTAATGGCTGAAGAAACCCCAGCTGGTTTCGGATGGTCCACCCTTTACCAACAAATAGGTGACCCATTGCAAAACGAATTTAGCAATATTTATCTTCATTAAATCCCATCACCACTGTCATTTATAACATGATACATCTTATATTCTCTTAAATGTACCTATAACCTTGATCCATATGACTTTGCATCACCTCATGTTACAAGTCCTTCCCCTACTAAAAAATCAGTTTCTCATGAAACGTAAGCTTTTGACAAATCTTATGGAATAAGCTTCGACTTCCCTGGCTAAATGTTGTCGAATTCACACGACAATCATAATCTAGTGCCTGATACAACACTTTCAATTACCTAGGGCACCCATATACCTTATATCTCGAGCATTATTGCATAATCAATTCTTGCGCATTCGATATGCTTTTCTATACATGATGTAACCATTATGTACTAGTTTTCTTGTCAGAACTAGGTGAATCTTTCGGCCTTAAGTCATAGTGGAATTATCAGCCTTCAATTATATTCTTGTAAATGTACAATGGTTAAAGTACGAAACATATGTACTATCGACCAAACTTCTCTCCAACTCCTAATGTTTGCTAGTTTTATTCATGGGATGTCTCGCAAAGTGAAATCCAAACAAGGACCCCCCCCAATACACTACTACCTAACATAGTCAGTTGTCGAGATCCGTAAGGCCCTCAGTCCATAATATATACATTCCCACAATCTCCGTGTGTCCTTTAGAATTAATATGAAACACGGCGCTCTCACTATCTCAAGTTCGCGACGCTATATAAATAATGAGCTATATCTCGCTACCCGATAAAAAACACATTGTATCCGGAGTCACATCAGTAAATAAATCCCTGCGCACTGGGATCACATATAAATAGAAAACATACTCCCGAGGTCTATGATTCCATGAAATTTTCATATATGCATATCTATATAGGCCCAACCCTCTTTCATTTGGCGCCTCACAAAATTAATATTACTCCCCCCGGAGTATCCAGTGCGATAGTCTTATTACTCAATATGCTATCGTTTAAAATTTCGGTAATTAATCACTATACATTACCATAATAGGCTCTACATGCTAACTCAAAGTAGTAGTAAATTATAACGATAAAATATGCTCGTAGTGCTCACTCGGATCTCTCACGGGCGACATCAAAAAGCCCCGATACTCATGATAAATACATTTGTAACCAGACTGTTAAAACTAAAGTACCCACTAAACTCGACTCGCACACAAATTTTAGTGATACCAATTCACGTATATATATTATGACACATCCATATCACTTGAATGAATGCTTTACTCACAAGGATGAAATGGAACTTCACCGGTCTTCACCTAATCGTAGGGTCCCAGCACGAGCTGTCAACACAACCCATGAGCATCTGCAATCGTTATATATCTAGGATTTCATCCAATAGTTGCCCTCTTCGTAGTGGTTATTCTACTCTGCGGCTTACACGCCCATCACTGAAATGTTGGCCCAAAATCTCTAGGCCTCAATTCTATGCCTACACCCACTACTCCTGAGTTATAAATTCTTGTGCCTAATTCTCTAGACCCAATTCTTTCGCTGGAAATCTCACTCCTCCAGTTATTATGCCTAACTGCCATGGTTTACCATTCTCAAACTTATTGGTTTCATTTCTCAACGTGGACACATTCAACACCGGTAGTCCCACTCTCCATACATAGGGAAATTTTTTGAGCCATTTCCCCATCACTGGTCCCACTGACAATTTTGGAATGTCCTTCCCTCGGACTTGGCAGTCGTAGCTCCCAATTTCCCCATCACTGCTATTTTCATCGTTCCATTGGATCCACTAGTCCCATGGAACACGTTATCGACCCCGCTGGTCTTGGATGAATTTATCGCTGCTTAATAAGGACTTAAATAGGTTCCCCTACTGGGTATACCTTTTGGTAATGTTTCACTATCACCATTGAATTTAGTATTGCCCTCCAGCTAGATTTTCCCAACCCCCTGTGCTTCCCTTCTTCTAGAAGCAGTTATAAATTCCTTGACGACATTTATCGTAGTCATCTTTGTCATATTTCCGCACTTGAGTATTTAACTCATGAGTTCTTTCACAATAAGTAACTCTTCTTATCTTCTATATACCCCTTAGTCACTAGGTAAGGAGTTCGTTAAGCAAGTTGACTGACCTCCCGCATTGGGCTTTCTTTCTTGCTCATATAAAATAAGTTTCAAAATTCCCTTCATACCCCGATCAAATGGACGATTTCACGATCGAACCATACCCAAATTTCTCATTTTAGCTTTACACATGCTTCTTTATATGAGATGTCTGTCTCTCATCACTTAGATTGCTCCTATGAGCAAAAAATTTGGCTCGAAATTTTCAAGTTCTGGGTGTTACTATACTTCACCCTACATAATTGCCTTTGGATTTCTTCCTTCACAAAAGTCCTTCCGACTCCCTCACCCTTCACTGACAGTGTTGGGTAAGTTTGGAACGGCATAAACATCATCCATGATGGTGCTTGGGAAACTACAGCTCCCGAACGACTCCTTTACTTTCCTCAGCCTAAACAATAATTTTGGTGAGTTCTATCTCAATCACCATTTTCCCAAAAAACTCTATATCTTTTGCTAAGTCCTCCTCCTGTTGTTCTTCTAACGACCCTCGTTAGTCCTCAAGGCCTGATCGATCTCTTATAATAATTTCATCGCTTATATTTCTTGGCCGGAGCACGTAAGTTGTAATACACGAAAGAATACAACATCCTAATAATAGGGATCTACATCAAAGAACACTAGGCTGAAATGTAGAAAGTCGTACTGATCCTAAGGACACTAGAACCTGATGCTCTGATACCACCCGTGACACTCTGCCTAATTAAATATCGGGTGATCAGTCCTTTATTAAATTAAATCAGAATATCCAGTTGGTTCATTCTCAGCATCACTGTCGAAAAATAACTTCTTCATTAATTCACTTAATAATTAATTAAGCTAGTGTCAAAAACTTTTTCAATTTTAATTTAATTACCACCATTCAACGATACGAAATAATAAGAAACATCACAACATAAATGAACTAAATATAACAAGAATAAATGTGACTGAAATAATTCTCCAGTTAAAATATTTCACTACCATCAATCCACAACTGATATCGACAATACTGATATAAATAATTACAATCTTCGGAATATAAATGAAATAATTAGAATCCTGGGTGACATGCCCTAAATGAAAGTAGACACTACAAATGCGTGATTTAATAGAATGGAAGCGTCTAAACAAATCTGCCTCTCTAGTAGCACCTATAACCCATCGAGATATCCATATTCTATGTCGGCATCCTTGATACTGGATACCTGAGGTACAAGATACAATAGAGAAGAGAATATGCAAGGAAACGAGTTAGAGCCCAATTGTAAAAGATTTTTAAAATATCAAGTGATTAACAAGTGCAATTAAGCAATTATTATGTACATGCTAGCTTCCCAGCTCTCACTTGAGAATTCTCACCTCTCATCTAGTGTGAACGCTTAACGTTCCTTATCATCTCCCAAATTAATATTTTCAATTATGATTCTAACCCATATCATTTCCCCGTATTGACCACATAATACGTATGATAATTAAACATGTTCATTTCTCTTTAATATGAACTAGGCTTTCACAAATTTAAGATTAAGTATTCACTTACTTAATTCAATCAAATCTCATTATTCATTTTTATCTACAATTTCATGTCCTGATACATCTCTCGTTGTATAAAGGACTATTGGTTCGGCGTCTCTCACGAACCATAAATAATATAACACGCATATTGTAGGCGAGCATACTCCCCAGCCGAATGGGTCACATACATACCTACGCTCCCATTCAACCGTCGAAACTATCATTCACACCGATAGGACGTGTCCAAGGATCTATGCTGAAGGTACGAATCTAAAATCCACCCAAATGGGCTCATCAGGATAAGATCGTCCACAACGTGAAACCTCCACCCCGATATCAAGCAGCGTAGGTATGTGATACACAAAATAGATAATATAGGTATTCACCCCACCTATATATAATAACAATAGGGCATACGCACAGCCCACATAAATATTTTCATACGTAATATATTTATCCCTAATATCCTACGTATTTACAGATTATGACTTTACTTCTTAAATTATATTCCCGAGATTCCCTCATCACTTGAAGGGTAATCATTTATTTCTCATATAAATTCAGTAGGTAAACATCCTCACCCTACTAGTCCATGTCATCACAACTCCCGAATTTCTATGAATTAAATTATCTCCAATTAGGTTTATTTCTCGATAATCCCTAATTCAATTTTAACCCTTTATTCCATCCCTAGGGTTAATACCATATATGCATAAGGTTATTCCGATAATAATAACTCCCTTACTACTGATACTAACCTTAAATCATCCTTTATTCGATTTAAACCCCAATTTATATATTTCTCCACCATAACGAATTTAATTCACACTCGTTAATATTTTCCATTCCACCCCATAATATTTTTCGGGACTTTAGTATACCCTACTGCCCTCCTATAAGTCCCAATTTATTTAATTAATCATCACCAAATATTTCTCAAAGTTGGGATTTAAATAAATATTTAAAATGGAAATAAATCACATTTCCAGGGGGAGTCGATCGATAAGATATTTGCTCAAATTCTGCATATGTTAACCTACGGGTTTTACAATTTTTCATCATCAAAACCGTTATCAATTAATACTAAACTCCTTATAATTCATCTCAAATGATATATCAAGGTGTATAAACGATTTCTAACATTTAACAACATAAATTCAACAAGAATTTTCAATTAAATCACGTTATTTCCCTTAAAATTCAGAAACTTCTTATTTTATCATTTTTCTAATAACAACTATAAATCCCAGATTTTTTTTTATCAAATGAATCCTAAATTTCATGGATTAAACCATATATTCAAAAAGATATTAATCCTACATAATTCTCATTTCAAGGATTCATAAAAAATCATCTTAATTCATATAACTTTTCAGAATTTTATAAATATCCTAACATGGACAATATACATGCTTAAATTTGCAATAGTTAATCACTTGCCTTTAGATTGTAGGTCTGAACCATTGAAGAATAATTATAGCCTCTATAAATTTCCTTCACTCCAGGTTTGTTCTTGCACAAATTCATCAAATCCTCTCCTTAGGCTCTTGAAATTCTTTCTCAAGTCTCTCCACTTTCTCTTTAACTCTATGTATATTGTCTTAACCTTTGGGTTTGTGAAAGTGACTATTCTCTAATCCCAATCTTTGATTTTAAAGGTGAAATCACATTTTTGGCTTTTCACCTACCATTAAGAAGGCCCAAAGTCACCTAAATAAGTCCCGATTAATCTCAAAAACTCCCAAGACCCGAACATATCCCTTGGGTACTCAATTGTGACTATTTAAACCCTTTCGGACACTTTGGTGCTGTCAAAACGACCATTCGGATGATATAAAAATAATTTACTTTTCATTCCAGTAAAATATAGTCTCGACATGACTCACATGCGCATCCCGACTTAATTACCATAATTGTCGTATTCATCACTCGCGATAATTTTATAAAATCATAATCCTATGTAAAGTCACAATCATATATATTACTTTTAGTACCCATGTAATATTCAACGTAAATCACATATTACTTTATTCTCGAGTAATATTTAAATCCGAAATAATTTTCAATTATCCCAAAATTAAGTCTAATTAATCCCATTATAAAAAACCATTAAAAATACGGGGTGTTACAGCACCACCTTGCACCACCATCGGAAAAGTTATCGGAAAAGAGGAGGGGACATCCTACACATATCTTCTCCAAAGGATCAGACCTACACCTTAAGGCAAGGATAATTCTTGTTCCAATTAGTGAGTATAATATCGGTGTTAGAATGTGATTAATATTTACCCCTCAGAATTGTGAAATTAGGCATGAAATGATGAATAAAATAATTAATGAGATAGGTATTACATGTAGTTGAGAAATCCACATGTTGAGGTTCTCAGATTGATGATTTTAATTGTAAATCACAAAATTATATTTCGAGTTTTATGAAGAACATCAACGGTGAATATAGAATTTTGAGAATTTTAAGGATTATATTGATTTAAATAAAAACCCTTCTTGAAAGTAATAAATTCAATGTTTTCTATGTGTTATAATCAGCCATAAAGATGTATAAATGATGTTAAGATCATTGGGATTCATTAGAATGTATTCCATATGGGTTTGGGTGTAGGAAAATGGAGAAAAACGAGAAAACTAAGGTTGGGGATGAACTGCTGAAACGTCGAACGAACTGGGATGCCGTTTGAAGTCGTTCGAATGAGACGAGATATCGTTCGAACGAGATGCTATGTCATTCGAACGATAATTCAGGGACTTCTAACGAGAATTCAAAAATCCTGTTTTAGCCTAGAAAAGTTTGGAAATTTGTATTTTGACCCATAATAGGTTTTGAATAATTTTTGGTACATAAACAAAGAATGAGAGACTTGGATTAAGCCTTATGGGGGATTTTTGACTTGTTGCCTCAGAACATAGGACTTAGGTTGGATTTCCATTAGTGAGAATAATTGTATTGAACGATCATTTGGGTGCATAGGTATGTGCGTATCCCAAAGGCTTAGGACTATGTTCGCCTCCACTATTTGTGTTTTGATATTTGTGGTTCGAGGAATATACCTAATCTACAGTCCTTTATACAGGGACGAGATGTACTAGGACTAGATAACAGAGTATGCATGCACCGCAGTTGTGTCTCAGGGTGTCGTATTGTGTGTGTGTGTATATATATATATATATATATATATATATATATATCTACTGTGTGAATTAAGTAGACATGAAAGATAGTGAAATCTGAAGTTAATTAAGTTTGAGAACAATTAATTATATTAAGAATTGAACTAATATACATTTATTTATTCCATGTTGTAAGGACACAAATTTCCAATTGATTCCTTTGTAGTTTTGACTCAATTTCGAAAAAAAACGTTTGAGTCATAGGATAGAGTTATTGATCATCCTTCAAGCCTATGACATGCTAAAGTTGAAGACGTAGTGGCCAAGTTTAAAGCTTCATCAAAATACCGTGTTTAAAGTGCCTCGTTTCTACATCATCAACATGGTTCCATTGCTCCTAAGGTATGAATGCATTTTAATATATATAGGAGCTTGGAACAGTTTATAATGGGTGTAGGTTTAATTAAAACTGTTGTTTATTTTCAGAAAGATTTAATTAAAACTTTAAATAAAGTTTATAAAGTTTCTGGGCTAAAAATGAAAATTTCCAACTTTCTGGAAGTTCGTTCGATATGTCGTTCGAACAAGTTTTTTGTTCGAACCAAATGTCATTCGAACGAGTTTGCCAATGAGTTCCCATATTGGCCACTGAAATTTCGTTCAAACGAGAGGGCTGTTCGAATGAGATTTCCAACGAGATTTCTAACGAGTTCACACAGGGACTTCGTTAGAAGCCTAGTTCGAACTAAAATGTCGTTCGACCGAGATTTGGCGAGAACAGTTAAATGGCAGTTTTTGACAGTTTTCACCCACTTTTCCGTTATCTTTCCCCACGAACTTTTGACTGATTATCTAAGTGCGGGAATCAACTTTGGAAATATAACTTTTTCATACACATATATCTCCAAGAGATAGTTTGAGAGCAAAAGAGAAAAAGAAAAGTTCATGTTTTAAAGTGTCAATTTTTCAAGAAAAAATCATTTACACTTTAGTTTACACCCATTTTGTTTATTCAAAGTATTCTTTATATATATATACATTGCTTGGAGTTTTGGCACCGGGTTCATCTCTTCAATTCAAAGAGAAGTTTGGGTTTGCTTCTACACCCATAAAGAAGAAGAAGTTTGCGTTGGTTTATCCACTTGGAGAAAGGTTCCTAGTTTGGGTGACGGTGACCATATAAAGTCCGATCGGTGGATTCCGAGATCGCGGTGAAGCTCCATGGTTATTTTCTAGGCAGAGGTTGATACAAGAAGACGCGTCTGGGCTTGAGAGGGATCGAGTCGAGTGTAGTAAGTCATCTTGCTTGTATTTGCAAATTCCGTACTTAGTGGATTTGAGGCTAGGTCCGTCCGAGTTTTTTTTTCCTTGTGGGTTTTTCCTCGTACATCGTAGCGTTGTGGTTTCATTGTTAATTTTATTTTGCACTATCACCTAGAATGCATGCTTAGGTAAAAAGATAAAATTGGTTTAATTTAATCACTACTTGTTTAATTTGGTGCAAATTAATATTGGGTAATATTTATGTTAATTTAATTCAAGTCGTTGATTTAATTTGATAAAATTATTTTGGCCTAATTTGTTAAAATTGAGAAATGTGACTTAGGCAAATTTCTAGGACTTGGGTTAATTTATTGTGTTTAAGTGAAATTAACATAAGTGTGTGTTTTAATTTTATTTCACTTGGGTTTGATTTTAATTTAAAAAGAAATTAAAATTTGTTAATTTGTTTTAATTAAGCGGGTTATTACAGGGCATTGGTGAGGCATCGAGGGTCAATTTATAAGGGACGTCCGATAATGATAAACCGATTTAGATTCTACTTTAGGGATGTTAGATTTTTTGAGAATTTAATTATTACCTTATATAGAATTTAAAGAGCCAACTTGTATCACGTAAGAGAGATAATGAATAGATTAGTGAGAGGAGTTGTGAATGGTAACAAACGGATTCCATTTAGAGAACACATGATGGGTAGGAAGAGAGACGTTAAATACATGTGCCATGTGGAGTGCTTATTGAGTGAGTATACATAAATAAGAGAGTGTGTTTTAAAATATTTTATATATTGTGATAGACAGTTTGCACGTTAAATTGTTTACTTTGTGTCATAATTGTTCACTTGCATAGAGTGAACAAAAACAAACAAAATTTAAGTGTCAAATAATCATAATTCTATAATGAATAATTGGGACATTAACATTGAAATGTGTTGAAAGAAAAGTACATAGGTGGTACCTTTTTCACCCCAAACCATGTTTTTGTTTTACCCCCACCTTGTTAATACCTTATCATCACCATTACTAATCCCATGATGTTTTTGTTTAATATTCCTTTCTGCAACTCACTCGAATACTAAAATCAATACTAATGATAACTTTTTAAAGACCAAAACTGGATATACCTACGAAATAATTTATCAAACACTTTAAGGACAATCCAATAACTCATGCCCTTGAGATAACACCTCATCCTTTCAAATTGCATTTGGAAATAAATGAATCATTTGTTGACGGCAAAGAAGATGCAATTAGACATTTTACCAGAAATAAATATAAAAAAATTAATTGAAACAATAAAAAATATCCCTTAGTAAAAAATAATGCCAAATTAAAAATTCCATGAGAAAAATAAGAATATTGAAGAAATGGTGATGAAGTCTGCAACAAATGATATCGTTTTGATCGTCAAAAAGGTATGCGAAAGAATCGTTGGTGGATAACAAAATAGCACTAAAAATTAATGAATGAATAGAAATTTTGATTACTATTTTGTACGAGGGTATCCTTCTAAGAAATTTTAAAAGAAATGCACTCACCAAACTTTTAATGGAGTGAAGCTTGTGCGTGTAGCATTAGGACCATCGGCTAGAGAAAATTCACACTTTATTTCTCATCTTCTTTGTTATCAAACGATAATCATTTTTCTTGTAAAAGAAAATCAAATCCTACAGCAAAACAACTTAAGATATCAAAAAAATAGTAATTCAACTGATCACTTGAATCATTTTTCTTGGAAAAAAATAATGAGAACACTCGTGCCAGAAAGCCATATTCATAATTGCTACAATTTCCGAAAGCCAAATATTTTTTAACATTCAAGTTTTAACAGTTTCCATTCAAGAGATCTAAGTTTAGAATTGACAACACATATTTTTTATTAAAAGGAGCACGCTGCAATATGATCTGAAGCACCAACTCTTTGGGTTGATTTATATAAATAACCTAGTAATAAGAAATTAAAAATAAAGCATGACAAAAAATTGTGAAACAAACAAAGTTAGACATACATGATAAACATCATGGGCACAGAGATCAAGTGATGTCCATAGATAATAGATTTCAAAATTAGGATCCTCTGCGGTCACACTCCTCAGAAGTTCATTAAATTTATGCAGATATACATGCCCCTCTCTCTCTATCTCTCTATCTTTCTCTCCATATATAAGAGAGGTTCAAAAGGGAACATAAAAAATGAGAATTTTAATGAACCTTAATAAAGAACTCCTAACAACCCATTAATTTTAATTCATATGTTGTAATTGGTTAGCGCCAGCAGCAATGGACACGCATGTGACGCGCAACGAGGGAGGGGTAAGGTGTGTGTATTAAAACACCTGTGTGTCACACACATGTCCGTTGCAGATGGTGCGGGCCAGTTACAACATAGGAATTATAGTTAATAGGTTGTCAAGGTGTTTTTTGTTAAGGTTTATTAAAATGTTCATAAAAAGAGAGTTTAAAGTTTGTTACTTTTTTTTGTAAGCGAAAGAGGGAACCAGTGATCGTCGAGGATGAAAGGAAAGTGGAGTCACTGTTTGTGTAAGAGAAAGAGGAGTTGGTGATCGTCGATAACATGTATAAATGAAGGAGAAAATACAGTGGGAAGATGAATATAGGGAGACAAAATGGAAAAGGGGAAGTCACAGTATGAAATTTTACAAGGTTCCGGTGAGAGAAAGAAAAAATTGATTTGATGTGCCATGTGGACACCCTAAATAAAGAGGAGTTTTTAAGTCATATATAGCATTTTATAGGATATAAAAGATGTGGGGATCCCATCATGGATATTGATGGCATGTAGCGTCCATATTGAAAGGTCAAAAAGTTTGAGGATCGAAGTTCAAGATGGATCAAGATTGAGATAGGTTTCCACAATGACGTTAGAATAGGTCGAGCCCATATGGTCATGTTGTGCCATTTGGATCTCCTTGTTCTCGTAGATTTAACATACTTGAGGCTAATAGTGGTAAAACTTTGGGTTGGGATAAATATGGGAACACCAAATGTACTTGTAGCATTTTGAGGACCTTAAGTTATAGTTCGGATAGGGATAGCTCAGCTGGGAATACGTTAATGATTTTGGTGCATGCATACTTTTGGTTTTGCTGGGGATTGTGTTGACTTGTAGTTTCTGCTGGGGAAAATGTAGTAGGCTTAATAAAGAGTGCATCGTTAGTTATGTTGAGAAATGTTTTAATGATGAGAGTGAGAGATTAATCCATTTAGGGGATTTTGAGAGTTTGTAGGTGGATTAATGCTCCAAAATGATAATTTCCTTGGGGAAATAATGTTATGTATTTTCTGAGATTTTTTAGGAAATTTTCAATTTTTTGGGCATTTTCGGGACGAAATTTAAGGGGGACTGCCGACAGGCAGGTCCGGGGAGGTGCCTATCGGCATAGGGCACGAACTCCTGGGCTTTTTGGTAAGAGTAAAGGCCACTGTCGACTGGCATGGTCAGGGGCTACCGATCGGTATGCCCCCTAACCTTCTATATAAAAGGGGTAGCCCTTATTTTTTTTTCACACCTTCAAGTGATTAAATTACTTGCTTTCTCTCTTTAAGATTCGTTCATAAGTCCTTCTTTCTTTAAGACTTCAAATGTCGGGCACTTTTGGCAATGGTAACAATGAGTGGCTGTCGGTTGACAATTGGACGGGCCTGGAGTGGCTATTTATGGTACCGCTTGCACTGGGTAATAAAAATGCCTACGACTCCTTTAAGTCGATTGCTGATGAGAGAATTTTGTTGTGCAAGCTTGCCTATCATCGTTCAATAAGGGTGAAAATCCTAATGGCTATGTGAGTATATGACCTTTGGTTTTCCATTTCATTTCCCCTTTTTCTTCTTGTGCTAATAAAGGGGTTTCTTGGAATTCTTTGGCGATTTATATATCTCCTTCGAGCATTTGGTCTTTGGGGACGTCTGGGTTGAAGGATATTTAGGATAAGTTCCATGCGACTATACGCTGGATGGCATCGTTTGTCCGGTTTAGCCCGTTAGCGGACACATTGGACGAGATGTTGCTCTCTTTTGCGGTGTTGTGTGCTCTTGGTAAGAGGTGGTGGGACATTACCCACACCTTCCATTTAGGGTTTGGGGAGATAATCATCACTCCCAATGGTGTCCAATAACTGATGGGGCTAGATTATGAGGGGCATCAAATCGTGGTGGATCGTACTATATGGGCCACACAGAAAGCGGTGTTGGCTGCTTTGGGGTATGTGGGTAAAATCGTGTCTAGGGATTCCATCCGAATTTATGTGCTGAGGGAGACGCTATTAAAAAGGAGGGTTGATGTGACAAATGGGTGGCAGGTGAGGCAGACAACACATTTGTTTATTTTTCTTTTTCTTAGGGGATTCATGGTGGCAACGAGCGGCGACGTTGTCCATCTCTATTTTTTGCCATATTTATGGCTTATGTCTGACGTACCAATGTACGACTGGGGGAACTTTACCTTGGTTTCCGTTTATGCTTCTCTGTACGCGTTCAATCGATGTTGCCGATAGACTTTTACAGGACCCACGTACCTTTTGGAGGTAACTTTAAGTTTAGCTTCCTTTATTTTTATGTAGTCTTTCTTTTGTTTCCTTTTATTATTTTTTTATCCTCTTGCAGACATGGTTTCATGAGGTGATAGGCCACAACGTGGGTTTGGTGTCCTTTAAGGATAGTGATTTAAGGGACTTCTGGCAAATGTACCGGTGGTAAAAGTTTAACCGACAGTCGAATCAATCCTTATCCTTGAAGGACGTACAGAGGGATCTGAATGACTTGATGAGCAACCAGGTTAACCTTTGTCTTTTTTTGAGTTTTTTGGCATTTTTATTTTTGAGTAGATATTGATTCTTTGCTGAGGATGCAAGTTATCTTCTACCGTTGGGGCGTTCCTTCGCGAGCCGTGAGGGTTACGGGTATGCATGCGCATATGTGACGGTTGCTGGCACATGAGTTTGGGTATGTCTGGTACCTGTGGGAGAGAGTGGTGAGGCAGATTATGGAGGAGGAGGTGGCAGTCCCTTCGTCGGTGCCCCTAGGTTTAAGAGGGGAGTGAGGGAGATGTCAAATGATGCTAGGGTGGCAACGATGATAGCAGAGCCCTACATCCTCTATATGGACACAACGACAAGTTACGATTATTTAAATTTTGTGACCAGTTAGTTAATGCCCTCCTGCATATATGACATGGAGAATATACCTCCACCCTACACTGCTTCAGGGAGGGGTACTAGCGCACCGGTGGGGTCGGACCACAGCCCGAGAAGTGGTGCAATGGCGGAGGAGGCTCCACTTATTCAGGTCACTCGTCCTACTTACAATTTTCGATTGAGTATCTGGTAGATGTTAAGCATGCCCCACCGTCCTCATGCATCGGTATTCGAGTTGACGGGTCTTACTGATGAGTCTCTCAGGATTGAGGTATACTTCTCTTTTTTCTCTTTTCCATTTCTTATTTCATTTTTCCTTGCTCTTTACTGAATGGATCATCTTTTGTTATTTTCTGCTTTCTTTGCAGTTTGTGCATGTGCCGACCAATTAGCCACGGGATATTAAGGACTGGATGGCATTTATGTATTCCTACAGGAACAAGTCAATCACTTATTATATGGTATCGTCGACTACTTCTGATGAGGGTTCTAACTCTGGGAGTGGAGGGTCCATCGCCCATCTCAGAGGGAAGCATGTGCTCCGCGGGGGCTGAGGGTTTGATTGGATCTTTGGAGGGTTCGGACAAAGTCTCGTTGTATTTTCCTTTTCCTTTTTTGTTTCTGCAAAAATTGTAATAAGGCCAAGCAAGAGTTTTCTATGAAAAATATGCATTTCTTTTAGGTAATTTTCTTGTTTTAGTAACTTATTTGACATGAACTGAATTTTCTATTGAGATTATTTTATTTTGCGAAGATGGAGATAAGATTGTTTATGAGAAAAATGTTTATTTTTATAAAAAGGAGAGTAATAAAAAGAATTAACTCAGGGATTAATTTTTTTTAAAAGCAAGAATTTGATATTTGAGCAAAAGATGAAAAAATGGGGATTTCTAAAAAAGGGGGGGGGGGGGTGCCGATCGGCATACCCCTTGTCCTGCCTATCGGCATGATGTTCATGTCAAATAATTTGATTGCATTTTCTGCATACTTGGAGTACTTGTAGGGAAGATGGATTGATGAGATTCTGGGTGGTTTGTCATTTGCAAGGTTTTTTGGGTATAAATAGGGGCTTAGGGAATGCATTCTTCACCACTATCCATATCCTTCTTTTGTGTCTTTCTTCTCTTTCTCAAAATGTCTCTCCCAATGTCTGAAGAATTCTCTTCCTACCTCTAAGGCTTAGAGTCCATGTGCCTCTATAACGTCGACTATGATACTTTCAGCTTGTGTCGAGTCTTTTTATAGCGCAATCGGGCTATAGACGGGAATTTATTGGAGATAGCGGTATAATTCTGGTACCCCGAGGATAACGTTTTTTGATTTGGCCTAAATGAGGTCTGCTCTACTTATGAGGAGTTTTCAGTAATGTTTGGGTCAGACCTAGTGTGGTGACAACTATGACTGACTTGTCCCGTTCTCCTCAGGTGTCTTTAACTGAGTTACTTTATATTTCTCCCCGTAGTTATGAACTCGGTGTGCCAGAGGGACTTTTTTGATTTTGGATTTGTTGGAGATGTTGCTTTGGGCCTGACTGTTAGGCTGTTAATGATGACGGGTGACCTAATGGTCGATCCTCAGGTGGACAGACAGTGGCGTGGATGTCTTACCATTGTAATCCTAAAGCGATAGTGCTTGCGAAGACCTTGAATCGTATTAGAATGAGGGTTGTTCTAATTTTCTGAGGGGGAGCCCTATGATGTTGTTCATATAGATTTCCAAGATGTTTTTCTTGTCGACACCTCCTGAGTATCCCCTGTTGAATGTGCCTAATTTTTTTGTCCGGCCTTTCTTCGATTTCATCCCTTCAACAGAGAACTGGGTTAACTGGTTCATGGATCATGAGGCCCGATTTCTTTGATGGTTTGTGCCATGGTAGGGGGAATTTCAACCCATTTTATCATTGGGAGAGTAACGTATCTGTGGTTAGTTGGCCTTACCAAGAGTTCCTTTTACTTTTCTTGGCAGCTTCTACACCAAGTGGGGTGGGAACAGATATTGACTCCTCGTATAACCAACTTCTTCCTGGTAGAGAACTTGATTGAATTTTTACGGATGATATTGAGACCTTTTTGGCAGCGTCGCCAGCCATCTACCAGTTCACCATAATCTATTGGAGGGACTGACTTGTATCTAGGGATTATCTCAAATGGTTATAGAAGCGGGTAGTTGGGAAGATCTTGAAAGCGAAGACTGGTCAGAGGTGGCTTGTTGCCTTCGACATAATGGACGATGGTGTTTTGATTTCTTCCAAGATTGTCAAGATGTATCGCTGCATGGGGTGAATATGGAGTATTAATAGAGAGCGGGAGACTTGGAGACCTCTGGGAGCAAGCAATGATGACGAGGAAGAGCCGTCTGGTAGTTGAGAGAAACATTAGTGAAGCTGGGGGTAGTTTTTGTGAAGCTAGGAAATTAATATTTGGGGTGATGTGTGTTGGTATCTGGCATGTGTTAGGGTTTTTCTATGAAGCTGATTATTTGGTAGGGAATGGCTAGGTTGTTTGTTGGATGGGTTTGTTACTGGAAGAGGGAGTGGTTTGTTTGACTCCCGCGATTGATATTTTATGTAATGGTTATGTTCCTTGATTTGAAATAAAAATGATTTTGACATATTTTGTTGTGTCTTTGATGAATTTCGCATTTGAACTATCTATACCAATCGCTAAGGCATACACAATCCTTTTGTTCTCATAAATTATGAGATGGACTGCCATTCTCGAGGGTTAGAAAATAATAGCATTTTATGATAAAGAAAGTACTATGCCCATGTGTGTCGTATGGGCTGCATACGTACCTCTGGGGGGTTTTGAAAATTGTATGGGTTTTATTCTGTAAAGAATTATATTGAGAGGATCAGGTTCCACTTGGTTCTGGGTAGGGGGGGTGAATTTTTTTAGAATATAAGGGGGATGAGAAGAGTCATAGCGCGCCGAGAATTTGGATTAAGGGTAGAATTTTTATAGACTGTCCATATTGACTAGACGCGCTATTTTTTCTTCGTCAAGATCTGTGAGCATAGTGGAGCCTCTTGATATGATTTTCTTCACGATGTAGTGTCCGTTCCAATTAGGTTTGAACTTCCCTCTGGGGTTTCAGATAGGTTCTATAATTTCTTTAAGGGCAAGGTCTCCTTTTTGGACATCACAGTCCTTGAATTTTCTATTGAATGATCGCTGTATTCGACGATAGTACCCCTGTATGTGGTATAAAGCCAAGTCTCTTTTCTTCTAAGAGTGAGAGTTCGTCATAGGGACTCTGATTCCAGTCTTCTTCGCTGACCCTACTTTTGATCATGACACGTAAAGAAATCACTTCTAGATCAATGGGGAGAACTGCTTCCATGACGTATTCTAGAGAATAAGGGGTATCCCGGTGGGTGTTCTCACGGAAGTGTGGTAGCCTCAAAGGGCGTGTGGGACTCGATTGGCCCAGTCTCTGCAGCTTTTGGTCATTTTACTGATGATGGTTTTGAGGCTTTTGTTGGCGGATTCGACAGTGCCATTGTTTTGGGGTCGATAATGACAAGACTTGTGTCTCTGAATTCCATACTGGTTGACCAGTTATGTGACCTTGTCTTTGAAATGGAGCCCATTATCAAATACTAACTCATGGGGAACTCCGTAGCGATAAATGATATTCTTTCTAATAAACTTGGCCACTTTATTGGCATTTAACACTGCATATGGCTCAACTTCGACCCATTTTATGAAGCAGTAAATGGAGACCAGGACAAATTCATGACCATTTGAAGCTTTGGGAGTGATCTTCTCTATGATGTCTATTCCATGGGTGGATAAGGGACATGGATATGTCATGTTGTATAATTTTTGGGGAGATAAGTATTAGAGATTGGCAAACTGTTAGCGTTTGAGGCATCTTCGAACATAGGCAGTGCAGTCTTGAACCTAGTAGTCCAAATTTACCCTTGACATATGATCTTCTTGGCAAGCATGTGACCTTTCATGTGGGGTCCATATTCTTCTACATTATTCCTGTAATATCAGCCCCTGCTATGCAATGTACTTGGTAACCAGTTTGCGAAGGGTCGCACGGTATTTCTTATCTGCATCTCGAGGATACTTGCCATGTTTGAGGAGGTTCCAAATATCACAGTACCATAATTTATCCATGCCAGAGTCTTCTTTAGTGACGAGCTCAATGGGGTGGGTGGGTGCAACTTATTTCTGAACTAGGAAAGGGGCCATCGTTATTCCCTCGGGCATATCGACCATGGAGGTCGGGGTTACAAGGGCATTAGCTAGACGATTCTTTGAGCGAGGAAGGTAATGTAAGGTAACATCTATGAACTAGGAGGCGATCTCTTCTAGGTGGGCGTGGAAAGGTAGGAGCTTCTCATCTTTGACTTTCTATTTTCTGAGAATTTATCCGATAATGAGGGTGGAGTCCCTATAGACGTCTAGGTGCTTGATGCCTTTCTTGAGGGAGATCTTGAGGCCTACGGTGCATTCCTCGTACTAGATCATGTTGTTGGTGAAAGGGAAGTTCAACTTAATGGCAATGGGGGTATGGGAGTCATCAGGGGGGATCAGGAGTATTCTAACGCTGTACCCTTTCTTATTGACAACTCCATCCAAGAGCATCTAGCATCCGAGATCCTTCTGAGAGGTGTAGAGAATGTCTTTATTTGGGAATTCAGAGACCCCAACATCGGTTCCTTCCATAGTATAATCGATAAGGTAGTTGTAGATGGACCTCCCCTTTATGGATTTTCGCGTGAGATACACAATGTCAAACTCACCTAACAACATCAAACATTGGGCCATTCGGCTTGACAGAGCGGGTTTCTCTAGCAGGTATTTTATGGGATCCATTCGCGATACTAATTCGATGGTAAAGGAAGGCATGTATCTCTATAATTTCTGTGTGAATTAGACTAAGGCAACACATACTTTCTCTAAAGTAGTGAAATTAACTTCATACCCAACCAGGTTTTGACTGGTATAGTAGTGTGCTCTTTCCTTGTGGTATTCTTTAATGTATTGGTCTAGGAAAGACCCTGTTGTGCACCGAAGAACGGGTGAGGTATCACTTAATCTGGTAAAAGGTTTCTTGGAAAGCCTCGTTCCAGACTTTGGTCAAATCTTTTCGAAGAAGTTTGAAAGTGGGTTCATATATGGAGGTCAGTTGGTTGATGAACCGACTGATATATTATTATTTACCTAAGAATCCTCAGACCTCCTTCTTCGTATGGGGTGGTGGCATCTTTAGTATGGCTTTCAGTTTAGCGGGGTCTGTTTCAATTCCTTTTTCACTAACCATAAATACCATGAGTTATCATTTAGTGATGCCAAAAACACACTTCTTTGGATTTAGCCTCATCTGATACTATCGCAGTTGCTCGACGAACTTTCAAAGGGCGGGTATGTGACCTTCTCGAGAATTGGACTTTATGATCTTGTCTTCAACATAAACCCCAACCTCTTTACTAATAAGGTCGTGTACGATAGTCATGTCAGCCCTTTGGTAGGTATCCCCGACATTTTTGTGGCCAAACAACATGACAGTGTAGCAAAAAATTCCCTAAGGGGTGATGAATCCAATTTTCTCTTGGTGGTTAGGGTGCATCTTATTCTGGTTATAACCAACAAATCCATTGACAAATTATTTGAGGGCGTAACTAGTCGTATTATCCACGATCATGTCGATGTTTGGTAATGGGTACCTATCTTTCGGGGATGCTTTGGTCAAATCCCAATAGTCAACACACATGAGGATTTTCCCCCTGACTTTGGCACGGGAATGATGTTAACAAGCCATTTAGGGTATTCGACCACACAAATGAAACCCACGTTCAACTATTTAACTACCTTTTCTTTGACTTTGAGAGACTATTCCGTTCAGAGATTCCTCAACTTCTGCTTGATCAATTTGCATTTTGGGAATGTCGGGATCTCGTGCTAAGGTATCTTTATGTCAATGCCAAGCATATCATCGTAAGACCATCCAAAGACGTCTATAAATTGTTTCATTATCTTTTCAAATTAAGCATGCTCATGCTCGTTAAATATATACCCTATCCTAATCTCACGCTAGTGGCTACTAGAATCGATATTAATAATAACAGTCTCATCATCATTAGTTAGAATGCAATTATGTTGTTTATTATTTTCCTTATTAAGATTGGTTAAGAATTTCTCATTTGAAAAATCGTCACCATCAAAAGTTTAATTAGAATCAATACAATTAATGTAAGGCATAACCAGATACTCAAAATCCTCATTTATTGCATTTTGAGGAAATACAACGTTGAGAACCTTGTCAAAAGAAGTATCAGTTACATTTACATCAGGAAAAGGAAAAATAGAAAAGAGTACAGAGATTTAAATAAGATAAACAGTAGGGTTTGGCTGAGCTTGAGTAGGTTGGACTAGGATGGCATGCTAATTTAAGAGAGGCATATCAACAGTTATGATCTGAGCGGACGGGTCCGACGATGCAGAATCTATGCGGATCATGCGAAGACTTAGCCCCAGTGTCTGCAGGTAAAAGAATTCTATAGAATCAAAATGCTCAGGGTCTTAAGTAATTACCATGGTTTGCTCGACCAGAGGTTCCACTTCATATTTCCACTCTTTATCCCCAGTGTTATTTTCTTGAAAAAATATCTCCATGCTCATCTTCTTGTTGACATGATCATACCACGATTTAAAGAATCCATAAAAGGGGAAGTCTTCACCCTTCTTAACAAATCTTCTGTTCAAAAAGTCCCCCCAAATAGTCTTTTCATCCTCTAGACTTTTGTTCGATCGCGGTTGGCGAAGTGCTTTAAGTTTAGTTGATAAAGGTTGGTAAGAATACAATTCTCCGATTGAGTCTTAATGTAGTTTTGGCTCAATTCCGGATAAAATATTTAAGTCATAGGAGAGTTTTATATTTTATACATTCAAGCCTATGACGATTTTATTGAAGACGTAGAGGCCAAGATATTAAAGCTTCATCAAATGCCGTGTGTATTGTGCCTCGTTTCTACGTCATCAACATGGTTCCATTGCTCCTAAGGTATGAATGCATTTTAATATATATATATATATATATATATATATATATATATAGGAGCTTGGAACAATATTTATATGGGTGTACTTTGTTTTAAACTGTTGTTTGTTCTCAGAAAATTTCATTAATACTTTAAAATAAAGTTTCTAGACTAAAACTGATTTTTTATACTTTCTGGCAGTTCGTTCGATATTGTCGTTCGAACGAGTTTTTCGTTTAAATGAGAATGTCGTTCGAACGAGGTTTGCCAACGACCTGCCACTGGAACTTCATCAGAAGTATCGTTCGAACGAGACTTCGTTCGAAAGAAAATCTCGTTCGAACGAGATTTGGCGGGAACAGTTTGTTTGGCAGTTTTGAGGAGTTTTTCCAATTTTCCCACTACTTTTCCCCACTAACTTTTTGACAGATTTAACTAGTACGGGAGCAAAATTTTTGTTAAGATTTTTTCATAAACTTTTCTTCACTTAGAGTGTTTTGAGAGTTAATTCTTCCAAAGAAAAAGTCCCCTTGAATTTTTGTTAAAATGTTTTAATCCTTACAACAAAATTAAGGTTTACATACCCATAATTTGTTTATTCCAAGTTTCAATATATATATCTTGCTTGGAGAGTTTGGCACCGGTCTTTACTCTACTATTTGAAGAGTTCGTTTGGATTTCCTTCTACATCCCATAAAGAAGAAGTTCCTGTTTTGCTACGGAATTCTCACATGGTGAAAGGCACCATGTGTTGTTGACGGTATACCTAAAGTCTCATTGGTGAATTCCAAGATTCTGGTGGATCTCCGGGGTTGTCGACTAAGCGGAGGTGTTTATAATAAGACGCGTCAAGGCCTGAAAGGGGTCGATTCGAGGAAGTAAGTCATCTGTCTTGTAATTGTAAAACCATACTTAGTGGATTTAAGGCTAGGGCCGTCCGAGGTTTTTTCCCATTGTGGATTTTTCCTCGCACATCGTGGCGTAGTGGTTATTTTTTTATTTTATCTTTTGCAAGACTCACCTAGAATGCATGCTTAGGTAAAAAAGATAAAATTGGTTTAAATCATTACTTGTTTAATTTGCTGCTAAATTAATTTGGGTAATGTTTATGTTAATTGAATTCAAGTCATCACTTAATTTGATAAAATTGGTTTGGCCTAATTTGGTAAAATTGGGGGCCTCGTGCTAACAACAAGTGGTATCAGAGATGGAGCGCTAATTTATCACGTCAAAAATTCATTTTTCGGCTTTTATAATTTTTGTGCTCCTTGCATTTTTAGGTGGTTTATTTTTTGTACTCACTCTCATTTTTTTGTATGAAGTTTTTGCTATTCTAGAGGAATTTAATGGGCTTCATAAGTGTAATGAAAAATTAAAAGAATTAATTTGAGATTTGCAAAAAGAATTAAATTTCTTGAAAATGAAAATTCTTGTTTCAAAACTAAAGTTGACTTTTTGCAAATCTTCCTATCTCAAAAAGATATTTTTCATGAAAAGCTCATGGATATAAATCACAATTTTAATATTTTAGAAATGTCCAATAAAGAGAGTGATACTCGAGAAAAGACTCATAGGAACAAGTTTGCTCACATTGAGGGGGAGCGTGATAACGTTCTAGGTGTTATTGAAAATTTAAAGAAGGAGTCCCGTAAATTTGAGGAGTCTAATTTATTACTTGAGTCCAAAATTTTAAAAATGAAAAATGATTTACTTGACTCGAGTAGTAGTTGTAATGGTTCTAGCTGATCTTGTTCAAATACTTTCATTGCTACAGCTAAGACCATTATTTGTTTTAGAGGGTCAACTTTATCCATGGACTTTGGAAAATGTCACACCTTAGGTAACATTCCTCGTGTTTACGCATTCTTGCATTGTGGTAGGAAAGGTCACCTTAGGTCATTTTGTTTTGATCTTAAAAGAAGTCCTAGGAAGTCTATGTCTAGCATTTCATTAGTTTCTAAATCCCATCATTTTAAATATACATCTATATGGGTTAGGAAATCATTTTTAGAAGCGCTTGATATTATATTTGTTGATTCTCATTTGCTTTCACATGAAACCTCACTTGCTAAATCTAAAGGTTGATTGTGTTAGTTGTTTGCATACTTTAGCTTTTGTACTGCATGCTATATTATCATGCTAAATGTATGCTCGTTTTAATCATTTTCTAGTCTATGCTACATGCTTAATCACATGCTAGAATAATGATTTTTGTTTATCTTTTGTATTATATTTCTTTCATTTTTGTTTGCATTAAATGAAAAATACAAAAAGATTTTTGTTTATCATTTGTGTTTCACCTTTGTGTTATCTAGGCTTAATGAAAAATACAAATGATTTTTGTGCATCTTTTGAGTAAATATTTTTGTTGTTTGGTTTAAAAATTTAAAAAACTCAAAAAGAATTTTTTTGTGTGTATTTTTGTTTGACACACTCTATGTGTCATATACTTGTGTTTGAATCCCATCTTTTTCTCTCTCATGTGGCTAGAACTTTTGGTTTAGATTGTCAATCCTTATTATGTTCTTTACCATGCTTACATGGAGTAGTTGGATCTCGTGCTGCTTAAATGGATTCTATTTTTATATGCCTCAATTCACACATGCACGAGCTCACTTGAAACTATAACTTCATATGTATATTTGGCTTTGTGAGGTGTTCTCCTACCAATCTTGTCATCTACATATTTGTGACCTAGAAGGACTAGTGCATGCCAAAATTTGTTGCACGTGAGATTTGTGAGATATGAAAATAATATATATAAATGTGCACGGGGAAGGGTTCCGAAAGGATTTATTGTCCTTTGCGAATAGTAAGCCACCGTTTGTTTGGACATAAAAGAAATACGTGGTTCATAGGCCTAAAAATAAAATATGGCATTAAAAGAAAATATTTTCCAAGGCCTTGTTTAGTTGATTTATTCATTAAAAAGAATAGTATATGCTTATTGAGGAATATTGGATGGTATATCAACGGTTTGCACAATGTCCATTTATCCAAGCTGCGTTTTCTATGTCATGACTCTATTGGTTTGTAGAATCATCAACATGCTAGGCTTGTATGCATTGTGTATGTTTGTTTATTGAGTTCAATCTATATTGTCACATGAGGTTATTTTCAAATGTGATCAAGTTTGCAATCAAATTAGAACTCCATGAACATGTTTTAAGTGATTGGGTCTAAATTTAATTGTTACTAGTTCACACCCCAATACTTCCGTTTCCATATGACACATTTATGCTAAAAGAGTGTGGAAGACTTATATTATATTTTGTGTGTGTCATTTTGGTGTTTATATTTATATATGTGTACTCGTGTCTATTTATTTTATATTATGTATACATATATTTGATATTGTTTTTGTTGGTCTTTGCCTTGCTTTCTAGTCCATTTATGATTCCATTCATAATTGGTACCTGTAACACCCCGCCCGCCCGGGGAGAGCGAACGGAGCGCTAATGCGATAAAATAAAACCAAATCCACAAGTGACAAGGTATAGAGTATCTAAATAAACCCACAATAATATAAATCCACTAATCTCAATTCTTCAAATACAACAAGTCTCTCGAATAAATACAACATCTAACTCAAAAAATAAATACAAATCTTCAATGCTCTATACATCAAAATAATACAATTCTTCCAACTTGTATTAAAAATTCTCCCCAATATAATTCATGCAAAAAATCATCCCAATTGGTCCATAGCGTCCCAAATCCACGCTAACCTGCCAACTAAAAGAAAATATGGGGAAATACACAATACGACAAGAAAGATGCTCAACAAATATATGTTAGCGATGAATAAAACGTAACAACACGAGTAGGAATATTCAAATCGAAATGAAAATCTCAAAGAATTTATCAATATAATTTCTCAACAACACTTTAATCGGGTCACCAGGCCTCACCACATTCGTATATACTTTATAAAGCCATAGCCCGGGAAACAAGAATTTTGGCTGGTGCCCAACATCCGTGCCATATTAAAATCTCATGACAACGTGCTCATAAACAATATAATGATACCAAATGAATCAAAATAATTCAACAATTATTTCTCGAGATTTCAATGAATTTAACAATTCAAATATGAGTTCAATAATCGCAAGAATTTAAAGAGAATGACACTCGCGAGATTTAAGGAGCATATTGTGTAAAACACCATACCTCAAACCATGATGAGAAACAATTGATCATATCCTCAAGATCAACACAAAAGATCTATAAAATATCCTCCAAGAACCTCCAACAAAATAGCCCCAAGAATAACTCTAATCTAAGGTTGGAACTCACAAATCTCAAGGGCCAATGTGTATATAAAAAGAAGAGGAATATAAAATATAGTTGCTGCCAAAATTTGTGCCAAAAGTATGTTAAAAGGCTTGCCCACGACTTCCTTTTATAATGCAAAGAAATGAAGAGTTGGAATCCAAAAGACTCCTTTAAATAAGGCAAAGAAATGAAGAGTTGGAAGTCAAAACAATTCCAAGAGTTAAAAACATTTAAAAATCATTTTAAAATCCGTTTTAACTCCGTTTTTGAAACCGTTTGAAATTCTCGCCTTTAAAAATAATAACCAACATATTTGAGCAATAAAAATAATTTTATCAAAAACTTTATTTTTCTCCATTTTCCAAAAATTAATTAAAATTGCCCAAAATTACGCGGGTTATTACACTTCCCCACTAACAATGGAATTTCGCCCTCGAAATTCGTCGAATGCCTAACTCTCAAAATCAGGCCAACAATCTCCAAAATAATCTCGTCTCCAAAAATAATTCCTCACCTCTAATCTCGAAACCTAACACGAATATCACCTAAAATTTGCTATCTCCGAAAATTGCTAATCACGTAATGAACCCAAAACCCAAGCCCCCAGGGTTCCCGTTTACTTAAGCTCTGATACCATTTGTAACACCCCGCCCGCCCGCCCAGGGAGAGCGAATGGAGCGCTAATGTGATAAAATAAATCCAAATCCACAAGTGACAAGGTATAGAGCATCTAAATATACCCACAATAATATAAATCCACTAATCTCAATTCTTCAAATACAACAAGTTTCTCGAATAAATACAACATCTAACTCGAAAAATAAATACAAATCTTCAATGCTCTATACATCAAAATAATACAATTCTTCCAACTTCTATTAAAAATTCTACCCAATACAATCCATGCTAAAAATCATCCCAATTGGTCCATAGCGTCCCAAATCCACGCTAACCTGCCAACTAAAAGAAAATATGGGGAAGTACACAATACGACAAGAAAGATGCTCAACAAATATATGCTAGCGATGAATAAAACGTAACAATACGAGTACGAATATTCAAATCGAAATGCAAATCTCAAAGCTTTTATCAATATAATTTCTCAACAACACTTTAACCGGGTCACCAGGCCTCACCACATCCGTATATACTTTATCAAGCCATAACCCGGGAAACAGAAATTTTGGCGGGTGCCTAACATCCATGCCATATTAAAATCTCATGACAACGTGCTCATCAACAATATAATGATACCAAATGAATCAAAATAATTCAATAATTATTTCTCGAGATTTCAATGAATTTAACAATTCAAATATGAGTTCAATAATCGAAAGAATTTAAAGAAAATGACACTCGCGAGATTTAAGGAGCATATTGTGTAAAACCCCATACCTCAAACCATGATGAGAAACCAATGATCACATCCTCAAGATCAACACAAAAGATCTACAAAATCTCCTCCAAGAACCTCCAACAAAATATCCCCAAGAACACCTCTAATCTAAGGTTGGAACTCACAAATCTCAAGGGCCAATGTGTATATAAAAAGAAGAGGAATATAAAATATATTTGCTGCCAAAATTTGTGCCAAAAGTATGTTAAAAGGCTTTTCCATGACTTCCTTTTATAATGCAAAGAAATGAAGAGTTGGAATCCAAAAGACTCCTTTAAATAAGGCAAAGAAATGAAGAGTTGGAAGTCAAAACAACTCCAAGGCTTAAAAACATTTAAAAATCGTTTTAAAATCCGTTTTAACTCCGTTTGAAGTTCTCGCCTTTAAAAATAATAACCAACATGTTTGAGAAATAAAAATAATTTTATCAAAAACTTTATTTTCCTCTATTTTCCAAAAATTAATTAAAATAGCCCAAAATGATGCGGGTTATTACACTTCCCCACTAACAATGGAATTTCGCCCTCGAAATTCGCCGAATGCCTAACTCTCAAAATCAGGCCAACAATCTCCAAAAATAATCTCGTCTCCAAAAATAATTCCTCACCTCTAATCTCGAAACCTAACACGAATATCACCTAAAATTTGCTATCTCCGAAAATTGCTAACCACGCAATGAACCCAAAACGTAAGCCCCGAGGGTTGGCTTTTACCGAAGCTCTGATACCATTTGTAACACCCCGCCCGCCCGGGGAGAGCGAACGGAGCGCTAATGCGATAAAATAAATCCAATTCCACAAGTGACAAGGTATAGAGCATCTAAATAAACCCACAATAATATAAATCCACTAATCTCAATTCTTCAAATACAACAAGTCTCTCGAATAAATACAACATCTAACTCAAAAAATAAATACAAATCTTCAATGCTCTATACATCAAAATAATACAATTCTTCCAACTTGTATTAAAAATTCTCCCCAATATAATTCATGCAAAAAATCATCCCAATTGGTCCATAGCGTCCCAAATCCACGCTAACCTGCCAACTAAAAGAAAATATGGGGAAATACACAATATGACAAGAAAGATGCTCAACAAATATATGTTAGCGATGAATAAAACGTAACAACACGAGTAGGAATATTCAAATCGAAATGAAAATCTCAAAGAATTTATCAATATAATTTCTCAACAACACTTTAATCGGGTCACCAGGCCTCACCACATTCGTATATACTTTATAAAGCCATAGCCCGGGAAACAGGAATTTTGGCGGGTGCCCAACATCCGTGCCATATTAAAATCTCATGACAACGTGCTCATCAACAATATAATGATACCAAATGAATCAAAATAATTCAACAATTATTTCTCGAGATTTCAATGAATTTAACAATTCAAATATGAGTTCAATAATCGCAAGAATTTAAAGAGAATGACACTCG